>OX243813.1:44646656-45351656 GCA_945859605.1 Lumbricus rubellus | reverse complement strand
GCTAGCACAAGAGAACTACAGGCTTGCATCCTACCCACAGAGTCAGCCGATGCACCATATGAACTTGCGGACTCAGCGCTCAACGCATGGATAGCTCTGACAGGTGCAGATCCACCAACTGGAGTGGCATCTCACAGCCAGAAGGAATGGGATTGCCGTTTTCCAGAAAAGATTTGGACGAGTCTGCTTGAGTCTACCAGCGCCCCATGCGACCGTGCTCGGCTGCTAGCCTCGCGAGCCCATCATTCTGGAGACTGGATGCTTGCTCCCCCTGTGACTGCTCTGGGCCTGCGCCTCTCAGACGAGGAAATACGATTTGCAGTCGGCGTGAGACTGGGTATACCCCTCTGTGTCAACCTCATTTCTGCCGCCACTGCCGAGAGAGCGTCGACGCAAGAGGGCTGCATGGACTGGTGTGCAGAGGAGGGAGTGGAAAACATCAAAGACACGGCATGATTAATGACGTCATCTGGAGAGCCCTCTGCAGAGCGAAAGTCCCTGCTCACAAAGAACCGCTCGGTCTTCTCAGAGAAGACGGAAAGCGCCCAGACGGCGTAACTCTCATTCCGTGGTCACGTGGTCAATGTCTGGCATGGGATGTGACAGTGTCCGACACCTACGCCATGTCCCATCTTCCACATACATCCTTCGCAGCTGGCGAAGCCGCCGAACGAGCAGCGACGTCCAAGTCGATCAAATATGCCACCATCACCAGAACCCACGCTTTTGTGGCGGTCGCACTGGAGACCGGTGGAGCTTGGTGTTCTGAAGGACAGAAATTCATTACCGAGTTGGGGAGACGAATAACTACCGCAACCCACGACCCAATGGAGACATCTTATCTGTTCCAGCGGATCTCGGTGGCTCTACAACGAGGGAATGCCATCTGCCTCTCCGGAACATTGCCACCGCTCCCCGAACTGTGAATGCGATGACGCATCCTTCTTGACACTCATCAGCCACTTGATATACTGTATAATAATAATAATAATAATAATAATAATAATAATAATAATAATAATAATAATAATAATAATAATAATAATAATAATAATAATAATAATAATAATAATAATAATAATAATAATAACTGGAGTTCCGCAAGAACACCCTTCCGAGCAGTGCAGAGTCCCTGCTGAACAGACAAATTGTGTGGGATGGACCACTGATAGAGGCTGACAAGGCAGCGGTTTGGGCCGCCTACAGTGACCCGGTCAATATGGCGAGTTTATTCGCAGTGACCTCCCCTCATGCGGGGGACTGGTTATCAACGGTTCCTGTGACCGCCTGCGGCTTGGACCTAAGCAACGAGGCAATCCGGGTGGCTGTTGGATTGCGCCTGGGTTTGGACCTGTGTACACCACACCAGTGTCAGTGCGGAGAAACCACCGATTCAAGAGGACACCACGGGTTGGCCTGCCGACGATCATCTGGAAGAACGGCTCGACACTTTGCGGTCAACGACTTGGTGTGGAGAGCACTCGTGAAGGCGAACATCCCCAGTTCTAAGGAACCTCCTGGCCTGATAAGAATGGACGGTAAAAGACCAGACGGAGCCACCCTCGTTCCATGGGCCAGAGGCAAATACATCGCATGGGATTTCACAGCCATCCACACGTGTGCTGTCTCCTATCTACATCTGTCATCTACTGTATCCGGAGGTGCTGCCGAACATGCTGCAGATCGAAAGTGCAACAAATACTCTACGCTTCCTGTCTCCCACGAATTTGTACCCATCGCAATTGAAACATTGGGTCCCATCAATAGCGCGGGTCGAGAATTTTTATTGGAGTTGGGCCGCCGTTGTGCCGCTGTTTCTGGCGATCCGAGGGAAGTAGTCTACCTCTTCCAGAGGATTTCTGTTTGCACACAGCGTTTCAACGCCGTTGCTTTTAGAGGAACTTTTGCAGCACACCCAGGAGACGATAGCAATGCACTCTATGCTTGAACACATTTCTGTTTTTAGTTTTGTTTTCTGCTTGAGTGGGTTTTTCAATAAATGTTAATGATAATAATAGTAGTCGTAATAATAATAACACTGTTTTTAGTATTTATTGTTTTTAAAAGCCTGAGGGATCATAAATACCTCGGGCGCTAAAAAAAAATAAAAATAATAATAATAATAATAATAATAATAATAATAATAATAATAATAAGAACGGCTCGACACTTGCACACATGCAAATGTGGCGCCATAGTCGAATCCAATGGTCTGCACGGATTCTCTTGCAACAAAGGAGCTGGAAGGCAGCAGCGTCACAGGATGATCAACGACGTGCTTTGGCGTGCATTTGCAAGAGCTAAAATACCAGCCATAAAGGAGCCGAATGGTCTCTCCCGATCTGATGGGAAAAGGCCAGATGGAGTTACCATCATTCCCTGGCACAGAGGTCTCTGCTTGACGTGGGATGTGACGGTACCGGATACGTTTGCATCATCATACAGACATTTAACTGCAGAAAGTGCAGGTGCCGCGGCGGAAAGAGCAGCCCGTAACAAAGAAAGCAAATAAAAATTATGCAGACTTAGCAAGATCGCATCATTTCGTCCCTGTCGCAGTCGAAACAGCAGGAAGTTGGGACACTGATTCTCTGCAGTTCGTACAAGAGCTAGGACGGAAAATTTCAGCGGCCAAAGGAGACAAGCGTGAGACGAGTCATCTGCTCCAGCGTCTATCAGTCGCCCTACAAATAGGGAACTCTTTGTCTGTTTTAGGAACGACAGACTCAAACAGTCAAGACACATGGAGGTCTTGCACTGAAGAACTATGTTAGTTCTTATTGTGAACAGGAGCAATTCCATTAGGCTAGACTTTAAATGACTTTGTTATTTTCTTTGGAAAAAATAAATGTGTGTTATAATAATAATAATAATAATAATAATAATAATAATAATAATAATAATAATAATAATAATAATAATAATAATAATAATAATAATAATAATAATAATAATAATAATAATAACAACAACAATAATGTCAACGGACTAGAGTTCATCAAAGAATTAGGAAGACGTCTTTCGCTAACTACCAATTTTACAAATTTTTAGAAATTTTCCAATTTTGTCGACCAAAATTTCTGACAACCTGTTTTTTTAGTCATCCATCCGAAATCTGAAAATATTACCCATTTTCTCGTCGAAAAATCGATGACCTTTTTTAAGTCATCCACCCGAAATCTCAAGAAAAAATAGCCATTTTTCCCGTCAAAAAGTTGATGACCTTTTTTAGTCAGTCACTTTTTGTCATTTATTATTCGCCCAGTGTATGCAATGCGGTGTGTCTTCGTGATGAAGTGTCCACGCCCTAACACTCAACGATCAGCGATTGGGTGCAATCGCGAGCAGTCGATCGAAGCAGTTCGATCATCAGAAGTCACTCAGCCAGTCGTGTAGCCTACGTGACGTGCAGACGAGTTGCTGTGTTTCCTGTGACGTCAATAAACCGCGACATTCTTCATCGTTGTTGTGGTTACGGACGGACGAATCGACCGGAAGAATGGCAGACTTTCGAAATACCACGATGGCGGACTTGCGTTTCCACCCTCCCCCTGAAACGACACGCGCGACATATTGAACCGACACCCACCCGATCGGTAGACGGCCATCCACAGACCGACAGGGCAGCCGCTTAATTTGCAGCCGGGGTGACAAAACGATTTCGTGACAGCACTATAAAGTTCATTTGTTAACAGTTATTTGAGACCCGACTTAATAAAATGGTTTTTTTGTTGCTTTTTGTCGCATTACGTTTTGAATCGTCAAAGACAGAGAGTGGTCTCGCTAAAAGTAATATAGCCTAACTTTTGTTCTACTTGAAATTCCTTGGTGACATTGGCAATTGTAGGCCTACGTAAATATGAATTGCCTTTAAGTCTGTAAAGCTCGTTGGAGAAATTCTTACTTTTGGCCAAGATATTGGCACAAACAGTAAGTTTTTTATTGTCCACCCTGTGAATGTAAATTTGATTGTATATTCTCAAAATTCTAAAAGCAGAAAAATTACTCTGACCACTCGGGGGCCCTTGTGCAGCCGGGCCTTTGTGAACTGCATAATCTGCACAATCCACTGCTACGACACTACAACTACTACTACTACTCCTGCTGCTGCTGCTGCTGCTGCTGATGATGATTATGATGATGATGATGATGATGATGATGATGATGATGATGATGATGATGATGATGATGATGATGATGATGATGATGATGATGATGATGATGATGATGATGATGATGATGATGATGATGATAATAGCAACATTATAAATCATAAATTATAAATCAAGTCTAAAACTTTGGGTAATCAGACTATGCCCATCAACTGCCCATTCCATCTACTCAGTTTCATTTATATCGGAATCTCAAAGACAGTTGCCCCAAAATTCAGATATTGCTTCAGAGACATTGGAATGAGCTAACTGACTGGACTTGTTGGGACCAGTGGCGTAGCTACCATGTGTGCAATGTGTGCAAAGCACACGGGCCCACGACCTCCAGGGGCCCATGCACGGAGATTGCTAAATAATATTTTAAAATTATTAGTAAAACCTAATTAGTCATTCGCATTATTTTGTGACAAATGTAGTTTTTCTGAACACATTTACATTAGCCTACTTCTTTACTTTACTGATGCAGTGACTCCTGTCAACCGCCGTGCTTTGACAGGAAAATTGTAGGCTCTACTGAACTACTTTTAACTTGCGCTTTTCTCTGGTAACGGCCCACTATTCCGAAGGTCCACTATTCCGAAGGTCCACTATTCCGAAGGTCCACTATTCCGAAGGTCCACTATTCCGAAGAATGTTATATATCCATACACCCCTCCCTCTCTCCCACCCTCCCACCCTCTCTCCCTCTCTCCCTCTCTCCCTCTCTCCCTCTCTCCCTCTCTCCCTCTCTCCCTCTCTCCCTCTCTCCCTCTCTCCCTCTCTCCCTCTCTCCCTCTCTCCCTCTCTCCCTCTCTCCCTCTCTCCCTCTCTCCCTCCCTCCCTCCCTCCCTCCCTCCCTCCCTCCTCCCTCCCTCCCTCCCTCCCTCCCTCCCTCCCTCCCACCCTCCCTCCCTCCCTCCCTCCCTCCCTCCCTCCCTCCCTCCTCCCTCCCTCCCTCCCTCCCTCCCTCCCTCCCTCCCTCCTCCCTCCCTCCCTCCCTCCCTCCCTCCCTCCCTCCCTCCCTCCCTCCCTCCCTCCCTCCCTCCCTCCCTCCCTCCCTCCCTCCCTCGCCCCCCTCCCTCCCTTCCTCCCTCCCTCCCTCCCTCCCTCCCCCCCCCCCTCCCTCCGTCCCTCCCTCCCTCCCTCCCTCCGTCCCTCCGTCCGTCCGTCCGTCCGTCCGTCCGTCCGTCCGTCCGTCCGTCCGTCCCTCCCTCCCTCCCTCCCTCCCTCCCTCCCTCCCTCCCTCCCTCCCTCCCTCCCTCCTTCCCTCCCTCCCTCCCTCCCTCCATCCCTCCATCCCTCTCTCCCTCTCTCCCTCCCTTCCTTCCTTCCTCCCTCCCTCCCTCCCTCCCTTTTTCCCTCCCTTCCTCCCTCCTTCTCTTCCTCCCTACCTCCATCCGTCCGTCCGTTCGTCCCTTTGTCTCCCTCCCACCTTCCCTATCTTCCTTCCCTTTCTCTCCTCCCTCCCTCCTTCCTTCACCCTCGGTTTGAGGGAGGAAAGGAGGGGAAAGGAGCGAGACGAAGAGGGAGGGGAGGGAGCGGAGGGGAGGGATGGAGAAGGGAGGGATGCAAAGAGGCAGAGGAATGGACGGATGGATGGAGGAAGATGGGACTGGGAGGGAGAGAAGGTTAGGGTGGAGTGAGAGGTGGAGGGAAGGGAGGGGATAGGGACGGGAGGAGGTAGAGGGGGATGGGAGGAGGTAGGGGGAAGATGGGATAGGGAGGGGAGGGGAGGAGTTGTGAAGAGGAGGGGTGGGAAAGGAAGGGAGGTGGAGGGGAGGGGAAAGGGGAAGGGAAAAGATAGGGGAGGGGTGGGTGAGGGGAGAGGGAAGAGGAGGGTAAGCGGGATGGTGCTGGAAAGGGAGGTGGAATGGAGGTAGGGAGGGATTGTTGGACGCTACTTTCAGCCACAGCAACGCGTGGCCGGGAACAGCTTGTAATTTATAAGATTGATGAATAATAATTCCTGCTAAAAGCACGACTACTGCAATTTTCTTTTCCTCAACCTCGAATCCAAAAACCTCAAACGTCTGTAACTAACCCACAGCTTACTAGCCCGTGGTGTTATCAGGACGGGAACCCAAGCACAATCATAATTATCACTCCCATTCTCAAATTACTCCGTTGATCAGAAATCCCGAGCTTCAAAAGTTCGGAGAATACTGTAACGGCCCACTATTCCGAGGGTCCACTATTCCGAATATCTGCTGTATTTTGTTCTGTATCCTTGGTGGTTATAGGTTTACGGTAAGTTAGGGTTAGGTTTAGGGTTCGGAATAGTGAACCTTCGGATTAATGGACCTAAACCTGACTGATTTATCATAATAGGCGTATAACAGTACAATCTTCGGAATAGTGGACCTTCGGAATAGCGGACCTTCGGAATAGTGGACCTTCGGAATAGTGGACCCTCGGAATACTGGACCCTCGGAATAGCGGACCCAAACCCTTTTCTCTCGAGTCATGAAAAAAGCTCTAACATCTATAACTATAGTTTTAAGTTGAGAACGAGAAACGAATCATACCATGCACTGCATGCATGCAGCATAAGATTATTATTTCGCTGATTCGCTTTCCTATGCAAGTGGCATGTGTGTGCCTGTGCTAGGATAGGTGTGATATTATTATGTCCGTCTATCTGTCACATTCATATTATGTTGTAATTAAACGGTGCGCTGCAGAAATCTTATACTTCTCACAGTCATTCTCGTATATTCCGGTCATTTGCTGGATATGGTAACGGCAGTGAACTGACATCTCCCTCAATCAGGGTGAGAATTGTCGGGGTTTGAGGTGGTAGTTAAGTCTTCTAGTTAATTTTTCACAACCAAACTTCAATCCTCATGCTGCTCTCAACTTCTCTCAGCTCTCACCGCACAATCAGGTAGACGCAAATTTGAGCACGTGTAGATCAAGGTTGTGGGAATCACGTACATTTACGCCTATTTTGCACTTGACTGGAATATTACTAAACTTATTTTTAGGTAGGCCTACAAAAAAATTGATGATATTGTCTTTTTGGTTTGCACATTGAACTCATGGACGGTGGACCTGAATTGATAGATGATTGACAATTTCTGCTGAACAAAATGCTAGAAGGAAACTCTATGATAGGCCCACCATGACATTGTACTAGAAGGCTACTACTAATAATAAGTGGATAAGTAGGCCTATAGGCGAATAATTACATGTATGCTATTGCTAAGTGATAGATTTCAAATTCGACTAAGAAATTACCGAAGCTATAGCTCTAGTTTATCTGTCTTATTCGTGCTGCATTCATGTTTATTCTGTGAGTTGTATTGCATGTGTTAGGTCTAATAGCAAAATGTCATTGATTAGTTTTAATGATCTTCTTTGGCAGGCAGATTAAGAATTGCGGAGGGTTGTGGGTTTAACCCCTAGTCTTTCTTTGGACACCATAGTAAAGTCCTCATCGTACCCCCATCTCCACATAAGTCAACGTCTGGCCCCGTGTTATTTTTCTACAATTCTCATGCTGATTGCATGAACACAAAATACCGGCCTAACAGGATCAAACAGGGGCCCATGCGAAACTTCTGCACACAGGCCCATGAAAAGCTTGCTACGCCACTGGTTGGGACCCATATGCACTCGTCATCTACATACTGCTACACATGTCTGTTTGTTTGTATGTGCACTTGTTATATCGCCCCTTCATGTATATCATTTTTTTAAAAAAAACTTAAAGGTGCTGAACCACTAAGATTCACAGCACTGAAGATGCATGACAAAGACAGGGATACAACGCTTCTCGAGTAGTCTCATGCTGTTTCAGGAAGATGGTCTACAAACAGGAATCAGCACAAAGAGCTCAAGTCGTCGAAAACAAGCACAGGACTATTCGAGCAATTTGAGCTGCAGAACTAGCACCACATCCCAGTATACAGATTTATGTTTGATATGCTGGTGCAATCAAGTCTTGAATTTTCTTGGCTATAAAAATGACTTCTGACATAAAATTAATTACATTCATTTAATCAGAAAACAAATCACAATAAAGATACATCTCTCTGTACAGTTCACACAACTGTAATCATCAATCTTCCTCACAGAGTTATGTCTAATTAATCACAAAGTCTTGTTCACAAGCTGTCATCTTCATCTAGATGTAGTTAACAAACATCGATTTCCTTAGTCAAACCAGATCCAAATGACAAACACCAGCAATATTGCATCAATTCAACAATATAAACCTGGATACACGATTAATAAAACCCAAGATTTTTAACAATCATCATAGGGAATGCTCAGTATAAACTTTCTCAGACACTAAACTTGCAACTTCATATAGTTTACTTTTCAAATAATTTCAGTCAGCTTGTCTTCAATACCAATGCAACACATTCTTCAGCCATATCACTCTTTGGTTTCCCCACAACAAGACTAAACAACAAAACCTACATACTCACTAACCAACAGTTTCATACTGACAAAAATCATCTCCACACTTCATTCAAGTCGCTTCAACCAGCTACAAAACACCATATCCAGGTTCTCAAGCACTGTACATAATCACTCATTAATTACACAGGCCTATCACTCTTTGGTTTCCCCACAACAAGACTAAACAACAAAACCTACATACTCACTAACCAACAGTTTCATACTAACAAAAATCATCTCCACACTTCATTCAAGTCGCTTCAACCAGCTACAAAACACCATATCCAGGTTCTCAAGCAGCACTGTACATAATCACTCATTAATTACAATACTGTAACAAAGTCAGGAACATTCGACAGACCTGGGGACTTTTTTAGTTTTTCATTTTAGCCATCATGGTTAGAACTGAACTATCTCTCGCAAATTAGCTTCCACTTAAAGACATTCTGGATACAAGAAAGAACTACTGCAGTCCGTTGTGTTAAACCAGTATTGTATTACTCTTAATACATTAAAAATAAGCACAGAACCCAGTTTAGAATCAACCTTCTACTTTAAAGAGCCTTCTAGTTTAAAGAACATTGCACTCAAATCAGCCTGCATATCTCCATTCCTCACACAGCAAAATAATATTGCACACCATCACAGATGACCTGGGTTTGCTATGCCTCCTACTAAAACTGATTGGCTGATCCGAATTCACTGGCCAGTTTGTGTGTGCTCTGTCGTTTCCATAATCTCATAGAATAGTGGTTAACATCTAAGCACAAAAAATCTGAAAGGCCACTGGTACTAAATTCATGACCGTAGATGCCAAATATTAAATAATTATAATCAGCCAGCACAAACGCAAAAAATCTCTGCATGAAACATAATACATTTATTTACGGTAATAATTAAGCAACTATTTTCAAATTTCCGCAATTGTAATGTCCCCAAGAAACAGCAATTAGTGCTTTGACATTTCGCAAACTTAATCGTCTAACAATCAACTTATCAAATTAAACTTTCTTAGACAATGCACAAAGGACAATATACTAATTGTGCTTCTAATAAGGCCTAAAAAAGTTGTGTTTCCGGTAACAGAGCTAAAAAAAATTGGGTAGGTAGGTCAGAAATTTTTTTTATTTTGGTAAAATATTTTTATACAGTGATTATCCGAAAAATTATACTCCACAGCTTTTTTTGCACAAAGGTACATGCTGCAACAAAGTACGTGTTCTAAGCAAGTATAAACTGCCTATTTCCCGACTGTCTGCGCCTAAAACTGCTCTAGAAAGCAGTCCTATTAATTTCATTGTTGGTGACGTCTTTTCTGTTATGTCAATACAAATGTTTAAAAAAATATTTTAAAGAAAAAAATTAAATTTAAGAAAAATTTTTTTTTTTAAATAAAATTTTTGTTAAATAAATTTTTTTACAAAATTATTTGAGTCGCGGCAATAAAAGAGGGTCGGTCGGGTTACCGGAAACACAATTTTTTTAGGCATAAGAATTACGTGTCACCAGAAACAGAAAAAAACTCTAAAAAAAATCCAACGAATGCAAGCTCTTTGAAATAGTTAAGAGATATACATAAACATTGCAAGTATTTTATTCAACAAACTTTTTAAATTAAAGATGGAACACAGTCTGCGACATATCTGACTGGCTGTGCCTTGAAACTAAAAACTAAACAATGTTCATCTAAATATTGCAACCCATATTCGGCAAGCATCACATTAAAGCAAAAAGTTAATTTATTTCTCCTGACAGACTAATCTTCAAAGAATCCAAGAACTAGCACATGAAAACACAACCAACTGACTTTTTTGGAAGTAAGAAGGCCAAGGCCGTAGCCAGGATTTTATTTCGGGGTGTTTTAAGTGGCCGCGCCAGGATTTCAGTTTTGGGGAGGCTGAAATTCCTGAAAAATTCCCATTTTTATCGGCCAAAATTTCTGATGACCTTTTTTTTGTCATCAATTATAATTTTTCAGATCGAAATTTAAACTATTATTTCATTTCGGGGGGTGTTTTCATGGCTTTATTTCATGGTTTTTGCATCACGAACTAGAAAATGCAATAGATTTCTTCTGCATTTTCCATTTGGGGGGGGGGTGTTCAAACACCCAAAACACCCCCCTGTCTACGGCTTTCTCAGAAGGCATGTAATTTCCTTTAATATCTTAAATATCAACTCTACAGAGCAAGTGGCATTCTTCAGTAATTATTAAGCAATTATTTTCAAAGTTCCGCAAATATAATGTCCCCAAAAAACAGCAATTAGACTGCTTTGACATTTCACAAATGTAACTGAAACTAACATTGTATTTCAAAACATTTCTTCAGTAATTTTTTCAACAGTAGTTACAACAATACATACACTATAAAAAATTGTAATAAAAATTAATCATATTATATGCAACTACAGAATTTGTGGCATTTTCTCTATGCAAGCAACAGATTGTTTTGGAAATAAAAGTCTTAAAGATAATTGATATCCACATTGCAAATCAAAACTGTGCACTCAATTTATAAACTTCTTAAGAAATTATTTGCAATTTGAATATATTTCTATAACCTTAATTCTGCTAGACTTTTTATTGCACCTTAATTGATGACAAATCCAGGTCACTGGAATATGTCTACCATAAACCAAACAATGAGGTAACAAATTAGGAAAAACAAAACAACAAAAATGAGTTGAGAATATAAAGTCATCACTGAAAGAGTGTGCACTTTAAACACACCGGTACGTGGCGGTTCCAAACAAGTTCTGCCAAGGATCTACTTCCAGCCAGGCGCAGGTGGTCGTGGCTGGCTCCCCGAAGCACTAGCCCCAGGAAAAACATTACTCAATCCACCAGAACGATCCTGGATCAGTTTCAAAATGCCTAATAGACCCTGACCAATGGTTGGCTGAGCAGCAGCCATCAAGCCAGGATGAACTGAAAACTGAGTGGCACCACCGCTACCAACATTCCTAGCTGGAAAGCCAGGTTCAGCATTTTCACCAACGCCAGCATCTGGACGCCCCATTGTGTAATCCGTTTTGTCCAAACCTTGTCCAGTCTGCATCTGTTTCTTTGCACCCTTGTCGATATTCGGAGCAGTGGCAGATCT
Organism: Lumbricus rubellus; assembly: GCA_945859605.1. Classification (NCBI taxonomy): domain Eukaryota; kingdom Metazoa; phylum Annelida; class Clitellata; order Crassiclitellata; family Lumbricidae; genus Lumbricus; species Lumbricus rubellus. Next base: position 45,339,994 of record OX243813.1, on the reverse strand, counting down.
AACAAAGACACTGGTTCCATTAATCATTTGACTTTTATCACACAAGGTCTGTGCGACTTCAGCATCGGCAAATGTGATGAAGGCAAATGCTCTGAACGAGTCGGGCAGAAATACATCAGTCACTCTGCCGAACTGCTCAAAATGTGAACGCAGGTGCTCGGCCGTCATATCCTCACAGCTGAAACTTACGTGGATCTTGTGACGAATCGCAAGTGGCAGACCATCCTAAAAGCAAATATGGGATATAGGTAATTTGATCCCATGCAGGTTCAGTTTACATTTCTTTTTTATGCAATCCAGAATAGTCATATTGTGCAAAGTATACTTCATTTTCTCTGCAAACAAGTTTGGCAACAAACGTGTAATGCTTTCAGCCATTTTCAATCTAATATCAGGATTCTGTTCAAGCATATTAACACTGCCTTCTCTTTAGTATAAAGCAATAATCTGAATGAACCTACTTAATTAAAATCAAAGACAATGCAGTCATGAAAGCTTTTTAAAGTCCTCTAAATATACTTTAAAAAACTTGAGAAACACATAACCCAATTTTTAACAGTTTAAGCACTTCATTGCGTAACTTAATTGCTTAACTTTCAAATGTTTAAAATCAATATAATGAACCACGGATTATTAAATCATAACTCCTGGCAACAGCAATTTTGGTAATTTGCAATCCTAACGAGAATGCTTTATCTAATTTAAATTTCATGCCATGTACACCAAAATGCAATACAATAGTGGTTCATTATAAGAACACAAATATTTATATTGAATTTAGAATTTTGTGTTCTATTTTACAATATTTGACTATAGCTCTATAGATGATCTATGTTTATTATACCATGTTGATCTATGTTTAATATATCATGTCTGTACACCGATATGAGGAAAGCAATTGGTCTTTCCAGAATATACTATTATACTTATCCTACCGGTATCCTTTATGGAAATGACTGGTGGTATTTAAACATAGTGTAATGAGAATAATATACCTTGGAGTTAGGAATTCGAATGTCGCACCAACGATTGTCAATGAGGTGACGCTGTGACAGAGCCTTGAGCTGCGATTCATAGTCGGTGAATCGAATGAATCCGAACCCTTTCGACTGCTTCGTCTTAATGTCGCGCTTTACCTGGAAACAAAACAAATGCAAACAACTTTTCCAGCTATTCGCTTTGTGAATATGTAAACATACACTGTTGTACACCGTAAATTGGATCTAATTTTAAATCCCAATTAAATTTCAAAATCTGATATGAAACACAGCAATGTAACAACTGAAAATTTTTTGCAACCTCCCATTTTTTGTGGTACTCAATGCATAACAATAAAATCGATATAAGTGTTTCCAAACATGGGCATTGCTGCACCTAAGGATGCCATGAACTTGCTCTTGTGTGACACAGGTAGATGGCAGAATGGGTAAAAAATGTGAAAAACCACTGATTGTCATTTGTCATCACTAATGGTATAGGTTTATATGAAAACTCTATAACCATTTTATTATTAACTTGAACTAGGCCTAGTGCAGAGGTAGTCACAACACTGTAGTTCAATACAATGAATCATCAAAATAATAAACTGGTAACAAATAAATTAAAACTTGCTGCTATTGATTAAATAACATTGAGTAAAGTTGCCTTCCTCTTAAAAAAGGCTAGGAATCCCAGGTCAAGATAATCCGACAAATCCTATAGCATCAAAGCATCAAAGTAATAAAGTTCAGAGCAATTTAGCAAGGCATAAGTAGGCATTTGTAAAGATCAGGTGAAATGTTATAATGTGCGCCTTGTAACGGCATGGCTGTGTTATGAAGCCATAGAAGTTGTCCTTGTTACTATTAATAATTTTATGACTAAACATAAGATAGCCTATGCATATAATTTCTTAGAATTTACCTCAACAAAAGCCAACTCTCCAAACTGGGAAAAGTAATCATTGAGCGTCGATTCTCCACTTTTCCACGACAGACCAAGGACTATGAGGTCCCTGCATTCAGGTCTCTGTGAATATTCAAGGAAATTTAATAAGCCAATGCATAACTGTAGCATTAGATGTTACTTAGTAATTTTCTATGACCATTTTTCAATATACTCGTATACCAAGTGTTGAATTTCTGGGCTTCAAAGTTTCTTAACTATGCCAATAAAGAAGAGGATACAGATGAGAGGAATGGAAAGTAGGAGAGCATGGCTCAGGCAGGATACACTTATAGAGTCATTTTTTCCTGTTTTAGTGGCTTTCACTTTCCAGTTCCATCTAATATATTGTAGTACTACAACTCTTCTCTGCTGTGGTTTTAATATGGGCTTTAAAACCGAGAAATTTTAAACAGCAATATTCCGATCAGCAAAAAAACAGAAAGTGTTCAAAACAAAACTGATAGATTTTCAACATGAATAATGAGCTATTATGTGCTCATGCCAAAAGAAATGTGCAACTAAGTAATACAACAAAGTTTAAATAATAAAGCCATCCTAAGATCACACCAGTTCTCACTAAGAGATGTTGTACCTACATTTTACAATTATTAGTTTCAGCAACTATTAGCTCATGACAATGTAAAAGTATGCAGCAGCCTATCAGCACGTATCACCATAAAAAAACTCAATCATAAGAGGCAATTCTCGAAAAACACCTCCCTCAATCTTAACCCACTAACAAACAATATGTCTGGCTAATCCTGGTGGGCAAGAGAAAGTAATGCAGTGCATTAGTGCCAGTAAACAGGCAGTAAGGGGCTATCACATTGACATGTTCTAAGGGATGTTAAACAATGATCGGAAACCCAATCATATTTATCAGTTTAGAAAACGATTTTAATATCAGAGTTGTATTCCTTGTTCTTCTTAACAATAAGCACATTTCTGTATCCAATCCCAAACAGAACTTCATACATTTCCTGATTAAGATGTAAATTTGTTTTTTGGATCTAAGACATTGGGTGTTGAACTCACCTTTAGTTGTTCTGTCTGACCAAGGTGGTGGATGGTTGGTGTCGCAGTTTTCAACGAAGGCAAAGTGCTGACTGGGACTTCCAAAGGGTCTTTTGTCTTCTTCGCTTTCACCTCTCCGCCTACAACAGATGTCAATACCAAAGTCATTTATAAAGCAAACTTTAGGTCTTTATATCTACAGCAATATAAGCTAGTTAACTCTGAAAAGCACACCACATTACTCAAAATAAGCATTAAGAAAAATTAATTCATCACACATGTAGAATCCAACTCATTAATTCATGTGCATATTTGACAGTATGTTTGAAGTTTCTCGTCTGTGCTGAATTCACGGTGATTAATGACAATTTAACTCCACAATACAGCATGGCTACACCTGCTACCTGGCACTGCACAAATGCACAGCATCCAGACCCCTCAGGCCACCTAAGAAAATACACTTTCTCAAGTGACAGAAAATGCATTTAATCATCCTTGTCATCATCATCCAGTTCATTAGTTATAGAACCAATAAACACAGACTTGCTGCTGCATGCAAAGCTAAATCCTAAATTTTCTGGTTGCAGATGGTAATTTTAAGTCTGGGTTTCAACCATGTTGGGAGACAATAATCCAGACAGCAATCAGTCCATCTGCCATAGGTTCCCACTTCAAAGTAGATCTTTTGCACCAATGTATACAACCAAAAAACACAGGGCAAACTTAAGATGAAGAAAAAGAGAAACTATGAAAATATAAACAAGGTGACAGACATCCTTTCTGTAACATACACACTGTTACACAGTAAGATTTAAAACTACATAACCTACTCTCCGCCTGAAGTTCAGTGAATAGGTTTTCTAACTCTTCCACCGTCTCATCATCAAGCTGCGCATTGCTGGCCTCAGTTCGCAGACGCAAGACTTCAGTCTTCAGAGCTTCATTCTCCTCTTGATAATGAGCGACTTCCGACTTCAGCTGTTCCTGCAGTCACAAACACTGTTGAATTAAAAAATGATTCAACAACAATTAGAAAAATACCATAAATGTTTGGAACGGTATTCTCTTATCTATTCGTTAATTACATGGTCTTTGTATCTTTAAGGAAAAACCATGTCTTTATCTAATCCAGAAAATTACTTGAATGATTATTCTTTATGCATTCGGTGTGTCAATGAGTAATTTTAAGTTATGTCAGTAATCTTCTATTAATTAAGATATTTCCTGAATATCATTACATTCTTGTAATTACAAGCACAGATCAACATGCACAGGTCACTTCTTTTTATACACGATTACTAGGTTAGCGGAACTGTTCATCCCTTCAGGGTCTCCCCTCTTTGTGTGTCAGAATTTTGCAGCATTAACAATTATATCAAAATTCAAAATGTTCCCATATCACCATTAGCTGAATGGACATACAGAAGGAATAGATAAGATAGGAAACATGTGCTAGAAAGACAGAAAATCTCTAATGGCTCATAGCACCATTAAAATAATGCCCAATGCATCAATTAATGGTTGCTTCAAGTATAATCGAAATCAAGATCATTACCAATTGGAGATGCCATAATGAATTCTGGTAGGTTAGAGAAATATTAATGCAAAGAGGAAAATTAAGCAGCAGTAGTTTCAAACCTAAGTTGTAACCAGCAGCATGTTTCGACAAGTAATGGAACTTAAATTTTGCTGAAATAAAAATTATTCTTCTGCTTTGCATTATGGACTAAGCAATAACTAATATCTGTCACAATAACCTAAAAATAACACACCTAAGAAGCCAATTTCTGATGCAACAGTCTTAAAACCTGGTCGCAACTCATACACTAACTTATTCACAAGTAGCTGCAAAAACATAGTATGAGATAATGCCTGACTATGCACACACAGAAAATAACACAGGCAGCAGAATATCCAAATAAAATTAGTCATACTATGATTTTGTCCCTGTCATCGGTCCTTGGTTCCAATTGTTCTTTAAGTTCATTTTCAACCTTCTGCAGGGACACTTCACGACATGCAAGGGCCATCCTCATCTGGTTCAAGGCCTGTTCTTGATTGATGCAGAGGTCCTGCTGTTGCTTCAGACTTTCCATCACCGACTAAAAGAAACAGTAAGTGATCCAGTGTCACAGAGCATAATCTGACCAAAGTCCAACATTGTCATGCAAGAATAATTTTGTGAAAGAATGAGGTTAAAAATACAAAGGTCATGCTATTGACCAGAGAAGAAAAATGATCTAACTTTATTACTGCAACAAAATCAGTCAAATATAAAAAAAATTCACATAATTTGTTATCTTTAAACCACAAAATTCACAACTATTACTAACTGTACAACTAAATTCTTTTAACTTAGGTGCAATATTTTACCTTAAAAAGTATTTAACTTAATAATAAGATGCTTCATACAGTACAGTAGATTAGCCAAGGATGAAGAAAAGGTGTTGTATACAAGTTCAAAGTTAGTAACAGTCGTAAACACAATAAACTCCACCTGAATTTCAACGACTTGCAGCAAAGTTCATGGCAAAAGCAATTTAGCATCAAAATGCAAGGCAGAGAAGAAGCATGTGTTGCAAGACGAAGAACTATTGAAAGACAAAGAATGTTGTAGAAATAAAGCAAGAGCATTTTGAAGACAAAGAACAATATGTAAGTGTGCTTGTTGTCTAACCTTTCGCTCAACTTCTGACTTGCTGAAAAGCTGCATTGCCTGCAGGAACTTCGCCTTGAATGAATCAGCACCGTGTTCTAAAATTGACAACTAAATTATTTGAACCTGGAACCCAGTAGCAAAAAATATAAACAGTAAAACTATTCTTTATAGATCTGATCCTACATCTGTCTCTCTTCAAAACCTTTTTCTTCTCTTCGGTACTTGCACTGAAGTGCTACTGAGAGGTCACTGCTGTGAGCGGTCCTATATTGTATTGTATTAAAACATTTATAAAGCACCTCTACTAATCATGCTATATAAGTTACTAATCACGTTATATTACATATTGGAACCTTGAGAGTCCAACTGATAAATCTCTAAACAATGAGAAGAATCTTATCCACTTGGGCCTGATGACGAGCAATTTTATAACGCCACAACCTATAAAGCAAACAATTTTGACTTTTTAATGTCTCAGTAAGTTTCTTTCAGAGGTTTCACACTGACAATGCCACACAAGATGAATAAAAAAATAGGAAGTGGTGAAACTTCAATGTCATTTCAAAGAAGCAACCAATAAGTCTAGAAGAAGGGCATTTTTATTGAGCAGATATGGTCCAGTTATACCCTACTAACTTACAGCCTGTGATTATACCCTAATGCTAAACACAGTCTTTCAGTAGAACTTTCTAAAGACATCATGTTGTTAAAAAGTAGAATTCTTGAAGTATAAATACATCTACCCAAGGACTTTGAATTCATGCTTGGAAGATTCACTTTCAGATGCTGATGTGCAGAGCTGCTCCCATGCTTGTCCTTATTGACAACAGCCTAGATATATTAAAAGCATAATACAACTTATCATGTGCAGTGACACATTTGTTTACACAATTTTACAGAAAGAAAATCTACATAAACCAGGTCCTGGCATTGAAGGATCATTGAGCTGAGGCTCAGACTCAACCACAGAAACGATAAAGAATATACTTTTTGTCCAAAGTCTCAACTTCCAATATTTAACACTGATTTACAAGTTACATGCAATATGACAGAACGCAAAGCCATCATAAATAAAAACTGTCTTTACAAACAGTACATGTTAAGGACATATCAATCCTTGGTGAGGTTCTTTAAAAGCACTATGCAAATAGCCAGTCACAGACAAGTAAATAATGCACTGCCTGTTATATAAAACCTGATATGCATGTATATCCAAATTGCAGCAAGGATATCGATGTATGGTATTGTGAAGCGGCACTTTGAATGCAACACCGTCACACACTTTAAATATCAAATTCCATTTATTGCTGACAAAAATAAATACCATTAATATAAAATTTGCTGTCAGCAATGAGACGAGTTATTCGCAAAAAATTTGACATCAAAAACATCAGATGCAATGAAACCCATCGGCCGCCATCTGTGTTTAAAAACGATAATCAGATTACAATAAGATTTTTACAACTGATAATCAGTTTGCCAAAAATCCTATAGATATTTACAATCCTATTTTAGTAGAACATTTTCAATCAGTCACCAAACCATAAACCATGTTTCTATTCTTCTAGAGGTCCATAAAATGGGTTATCTAAATTCTCAGAAATACACATACAAGTCACAAGACCAAATTGTGAAAACAAATTGAAAGTTATACCTTGTTTTTCACAAAACGTGCATTGTGTGCAAACCGAAGGGTAGACATCGTTTCACCAAGACACCTAAGCACACACAAAATTTGTAAGAAAAATATACACAAAGCAAAATTACTCAAACTATCCTTAATGGTCACGAACAGATTCACCTTGGGGATTCTAACGTCTGTTATTTCTTGTCTGTGGTGTCCCTCAGGACTCCATGCATGGTCTGCAATTCCATGACTGATGTGGGTGGCAGCGAATCTCAGCTTGTCGTACCATTTTTATGCCAATGACTTGCCACTCTACATCTCAGACAGTGGTGCAAATTAATCTTGACTGAAGAGTAATTTGTTCTCCAAGGTCGGCCTTGCTGTTAGACGGCCATGAAATATAACTGTAATGTCTGCATGGCTGTGTTACAACACCATATAAATTATCATCATAATTACCATTTAAATTATAAGAAACTAAACAACTTTTTTATTAATATCTTTCAGCCAAAATGACAAAATTGGTCAAAATATGAGTGACAAATTCATATCCAAGACTTTTGTAAAAATGTAAAACGATTTGGGTAAGAAACTACACTATAAGCACCTTATAACAAGCCTCATGTTAATCCTGGTATAACATGGTCACAAAAAGGTTTCATAAGTTTCACTTTAGACCATCGCCTAATTAGCATTTTTATAACTATATACTTTCCCAGAAAACACTTTTTACAACAATGTTTTAGAATATCTACAGCAGCTTTAACATACTTTGGATTCAGATTCACACACGCAATAAGACACGTTTTTGCATTGCCTCCTAACGAATCCTGGAAAAAAAAACGAGACAGAACTGAAAAACAAACAAGTAAAAATAATGAAAAAGTTAGAATAACTTGCTCTATATTATGACTCAATGGTACAGCTGATCAGTGAATTAAAAAAAACTAATTATCAAGAGTACAACGTAATTAAACATGGTTCTATCAATCAATTAATCTCTCTACCTTTGTGTGCTCTATAGCCCTACTCTTAGTGCTTGCCACTTCTGCTCCCTTTGTTCGGCTGCACAAAGTCTGCTCTCAGGATACCCTTTGCTCATACCTTCACTATGCAGATTGCAGAACCGTGTATTTTCGGTGGTAGGACCCTTGACCTGGAATGGCTTGCCCTTGACACTCTGCTCCCTTTCTAGAACTTCTTCTCGGGTATTCCTCCCTGATCTTAAGACAGTTTTATTTGGCCGCACTGGGTTCGGAGAGCCACTTAGTAGTCTCCTTGAAGAAATGTTATACAAATGCACTTAATAAATGAATGATAGAAATTAATATTTAATACAATAATGATAAATAACACTAACACGTAGCAGAAAGCAGAGTTTGCTGCTCCTATAGGGAATATAGGATGCCTTCTGGATCAAGGAAGTGATGACTTTTGATAATGCAGAAAGCGACTGGTTTATGCTGCCAGCTTCCTAAATCCAAAAATAACAAGCTCAATGTAATATAGTAGGACTAGTGACCTCTGACAGAAACATCCACAAGAGGTCTACATGCAGCATTATCTTTTCCAAATTTAAGACTAGAGGGTGTAAGACACCTTTTCCAATTTACCAAACCATGTCAAGAGCCATGTCACAACTAAAGCTGCACATTATTAGCCGTTAACGCCCACGATAAGTGCGTTAAAATCTTTTGTGATCAAAATTTTTAACGAAATGAATACGCGATTCTTAGCTACAGGAGAAAACCCAGAATACGGACCAGGGCAGATGCGAAGCCATAACCAATGGATTCTGGTCCTCTGTGGCCAGTGACAGCTACTTAGGGGTGACCTCACACGATATCGACAAAATCTGATATTTTAGCACTTACAGTATGCAACCAGTTACGGCATCAGTTATACATTTTGGGCAGGTTACGTCAGGGTCATTGGAGATATTCAGACATTCAGCAGTCAAATTTTCTCAGATGTAAAGAGATTAAAAATTACAAAACATTATTTGGCAGGTCAAGAGTAAAATAGGTGACCACCAAATAATAATCTTATAACTTGACCTCCAAAGGTGTCAAACACACATAATTCATGACCATCAATACCAAACTTAATTATGTAATACATCTGCACATTTTCTCACAGCATAACTTTTCTTAGGTCCTACACTGCAATACAGTTTTACAGTAAAAGTTTTACAGCAAAAGCAGTGACGTTTACTTCCCGATGGGATGGTAAGAACAGAAAGATCACATGACGGACTGCTACTTTGTCTCACTAACGTTTCTAGTTTCTCATGGAAGAATAAGAAAGCAACCGAATACTCAAATCTTCCTTCGACCATGATACCTGTGCTACACAATGAAAGTCTTTCTGCACTGAGGCCAACCAAGAATTAAACAGCTAGGCCCCAACAGTAGCCCGTGATCTGGATTTTGAATCAGGTATGTCTGGCGAGTCTCAACTCATAACACAGTAGGAATTAAATGACCTGGTCAGAGACTTTGATTTGTCGAAACCAAGACTGCAAGGCTGGTGTTTGCTGTCATGAAATGCTAATATACAATACCCTGTGCATTGGACACAAGCACGACAGAGGTTAAAAATTACAATTACAATGTTCATCAGTTAGCTTGCCTTTAACCTTTCGCCACTTGTGCCCGTATCCTTCTGGCGTTCACTTCCAGCGAGGTCGACCATATGAAACTTTGAACATGTTTCGTTCCACTTTCCATTACTGATAACCTATTGCACAACAACTGATCTCTAAACAATTATCAATTCAAACAGATAAGCACTAAAAAAAACAGCACATAAATTGCAGTCCACTAAGTTGGCAGAGCAACTAACTGCAATGTTTGGAACATAAATTAAGTTTATTCATCTGCCCAAATTTTGCTTAAAAATGCACATTTTTTGCATGAATCTGTATACTAAGGTATCTAACAGTGTTTTTGCTACTTAGTGCATAGATTTGGCATCCTACAAATTATACAATCAAGAAAACAAATGCCCTTTATAAGCTTCTTTTTATAACATGAAATTAATACACGGTGTCCCAATTGAACTGATACCCTTTTTGTTTTGAAGATATACTTGTCAATTCTAAATGAAACTCTATTTAAAGTTTCAGAGAATGTAAGAGGGATGAATTATCAATGTTATCTCAAATTTTTATCCAATTCTATAAACAAGAGTCCGAAGTTATGCACATTCAAATTTGGGCAAAGAAAATTTTAACTTTCCAACAAGAAAAAATAGGAAATTGTTTGCAACAATTGCTGTTCTTCAAAGCTGATGTTCAAATTGGCCTCCATTAGCTCAAATGCATGCTCTAAGGCGCTTTCGCCATTTATTGATTGCATTGTCAACAATCCCTTGATCAAAACGATTCCATTCTTCCACAATTCGCTGTTTGAGGTGGTCGACGTCACGTAGCGAGTTTGATAAACACTGCCTGTTATTAAAGAATTGTCGGACAGTGAATTTTTCATATTCACTCAGAACAGTGCTCCTGCTCATCGAGCCAAAGAAACTGTTGGTATGCTTTAAAGTGAAACTTCAGAGCTCATTTCACCAACTCTTTGGCCCCGCCCAATTAGCCCTGACCTTAATCCACTGGACTAGAAGATATGGAGTGTCCTTCAAAAAAGCGTTTATCAAACTCGCTTGTGGAAACTTAAAAAAAATTTTGCCCAAATTTGTATGTGCAATACTTCGGACTCTGTTCGTAGAATTGAATACAATTTTCCGGAAACATTGGTAATTCATCCCTCTTACATTCTCTGAAATTTTATAGAGTTTCATTTAGAATTGACAAGTATATTGCCAAAAAAGGGTATCAGTTCAACTGAGACACCGTGCATATTGAGATCATTAAAAACATTAAATTTTTTGATAAATCCATGCCCACCAAAATCTACGTTCATTACAAGTAGAATTTCAAGATAGTCCAGTTCTATGATAAATCATCAAGTTATACACCATGCAGAATAGTAGCCATCCAATCTTCATTGGCAGACCTAATGCCTATAAACTCATTTGATCGACGAGCCTATCGACTCATGATACGATCGTTCGCATGACGAGAAGATTCACGCACGTGCTGTGACCACTTTATTTTGTGGCAGTGAAGTTCTAGAATTTGTGACAGTCTGAGTTCGTGCATTACTAACAGAAATGTCCTTAACTACTAATTCCTCCATAATTTCAACGCCATCATCCCATTCAGTTACAGCCATTTTGAATTGTCGCCCAACGCTGACGTTGCTACGCTGAATCCACTGGCATGCATCGCCATGATTTTTAGGTTATTCAAAGACGAATTGTAATATTGCGCAAAAAATGTGGATAGTCTAATTATTATTACTAACATAAATTAAATCTGCAACACAAATAATGATCATACTGAGATGTCAATCGGAGGTGCAGATAGTCACTTGAACAAGCACTTGAATGCCAAGGAGAAATAGTTTTCAGTGCTCAGCAATTTGGAGAAAAAAAATTAGCACTTATCAAACATAAAACATTTATTGTAATCTGTCTTCCTTTCGTTTCTTTCTCTGGAAAGTTGCTACTTATACTTCTCCAATCTTCATTTTGCCCATATATAATTCTTCTGTAAAATCTGTGCCCCAAATATTAAATATCAAAAGGCTTCAATCAACACCACATTGCTTTTTACACATACTTGACCTAAAAGCATCAACCAAAGTTTTAAATGAACAATTACCTTTGATTGAAGGCTGACCGTGAAAATACCGTGGCTTCGTGAACTGTCCGCATTCATAACTGTTGATGCCACTTTGCGATGTTTCAATCCTTTACATACGACCGTCCACGCTTCTGAAGCCTCAGAGATTACTTGTTCCTGCACTCCGTCAACGTAAACACCATATTGAGCATGTTCGCGCAACGCCAGACTAGACGTCGCAGATCCAAGAAGATCGTGCACTTGTTCATTATATATTTCAATAAAAGAGCACTTACAAGTGCATAACACTTGTTTTCCCTGAAAGAAAACAATATAGCAGATACCAAGTTATATGTACCGATACAATTAAGGAAAGGAAAGTAACAGAATCTACTAAACAAATGCATGTAGGGATAGGTTTTGTTCTTCAGTGAGACAATTGTGAAGAATTTCCTCGAGAAATGTTTCAACAACTTTAATTAAAACCAAATTCAGTCCGCCACGACTAACTCTACTGCAATAATTCTCCCTTAAGTCGTTCCAATTATTTAATTATTTGCTTAGGCAAATGTTCGGTCCCTAAACATAAACCAGCAATTTATCATCCCTTATCATCTACGCTTTATAGCATAATGCACAGATAGCCATTACTCGATCAGTGTACTAGTGTACAAAAATTTGGTTAAAAAGATGCAAATCGTTGGGAATTGTTTCACAATTTCACTCATCAGAACAACATTCAACATTTTGCGTAAAATTTGTTGACTTCTCCATATATCATATCTTTGTAACACGTGGTAGACATTCTAGAAAAAATATATTGGTCAGATGGAAGGCACAGTTTCAGTCAAGCTGGAATGATCAACAATAAAACACCCTTGTAAGATAACTGAAGGAGCAGACAATCTTCATAGAATGTCGTAACTCAAAGTCACTGAGTTATACAATATTACTTAGTTGACTAAAAATCAGAAACAAACAATTGCTCTGCAAATTCATTCATTCATTAAGTGAATTTGTACAGCACCTACTCAAGGGGACTACTCAGAGGCACTCCCAACTTCAGCATGGCCAAATAAAACTGTCTTAAGACGAGAGAGGAATGCCTGAAGAGTTCCAGAAAAGGAGAGGAGCATCATGGGAGACCATTCCATGTCGTTGGTCCTACCACTGAGAAGGCACAGTTCTGCATAGTGGAGGTACAAACAAAGAAACTGACAGCAGACGTTATTCAGCCAAATGAAGAGAGTGAAAGTGGCGAGCACTAAGAGTAGGGTTCCGACCTGAAAAACAGAAGCGAAGCCAAGCCGGCTGCACCAGACTAGAGCAGCGATTCTAGACTCGATTCACTGCAGGGGGGGCAATGGTGAATGTCACACAAATATCAAAACATTACACATCCCATGTGAATGGCATAATCATGCAAGCAAATATGATATACATGTACATCATAGATGTAAAAAATTGTGGAAACGGAATAAAAAAACGGGAAAATCCTTGTTTTAATTAAATGAATATAAACTGAAAAAATTAAAAAGAAAATAATTTGATTTCATTACATCTTAAACTGCATTTTAAACTTTAAAATCCTGTTTATAAATGCAATTTTATCTTATTTGAAAAATAACAACTTTATTAGCCACACCAACCAGTAATTATAAGTGAAATTAATCTGTAAGTTATTTTTTTATTATAACTTTATTTTTATGAGAAATTGAGGAAATTTAAAGATATTGAAATCTTTTCAAAAATTTATTTAATTTGTAAACATAAACCCGTATAAGTTCATGCTGATCGACATAACATAATTAAATCTAATCAGAAGTAAAGACTATAGACGTGTAATGTGTAAGTGCACAATCATATAGCACCTGTACCTGAAAACTCATTAGCAATGCGTCCAACTTGACAGTACACAATTGAACAGAAGGGTCTTAAAGAATTAAAAAAAGAGGCATACATGTCAGAGTTTGTATTGGACTATTTCTAGAAAGGAAGTCTGACCACAGTGAAGCTTTACCTGTGGCTCTATGGCATATCGAAAGGCAAATATTAATATAATGAACTACTGTGTGTCATTCGAGCACCTCTGAGTAGATTTCTTGAAGAGGCGCTATATAAATTCTCAGAATTAATGAATGAATATCTACTTACCGATTCTTGTTCCTTTTGTACAAGCTCGAAAAGGTATTCTAAGCTTCTTGGAATGACACCACGTGAAGCTGAGTATGAACTACCCGAGTCATCGTTTGATCCAAGCATCGTGAACGTCTTCCCTGAGCCCGTCTGACCACTGTACATTAAGAAACAAACTTCCTAGGCAATACCCGAGTATATGAAACAAATAGCACAGCATTGAAGACTCCTCGGACTGTTATTCTGTATAAAACGTACTTGTCTACTTCAAGCCAGGTCACTGTAATCTACAAATTTCTACCACTGGTCAAATAATATCAACCTAGGTTCCAGTATTACAATAACCTGTATGATACAATGCCTCAAAACAATCACTTTCAAGGTCCTAAAGACTTAACAATTTCTCAATATTTAGGACAACAGGTGTTGTCATACTAGCATAGTTCACTACACGAGAGCATCTGTTGTGACAGGCCTCAACTGTCAGCATTGCTCCAACATTTTATGTAGCTTTGTTTTCTGCTATAAATTCGTTGAGGACCTGCACCATCAAAAGCACGACAAAGAACTTCCAATTTCCAATAGTTTGGATAGAAAAACATTTATCATAAGGATGCTAAAAAAGGTAATTTATTATAATGCCTGGCAGTCTGCATGACTTATTGCTCTTAGCATCCTTAAGCTTCTGCACACCAATACGCAGTAGTTGTTATATTCTACATATTATTTCTCTCCTGTTGTATCACCTTCTTGGAACAGTCTTCCCTTGTCTATGTACCGGTATATTGCTTAATTTGACTTGATATAAAGAGAATTAATGTAAGATGCAACACAAACTAATCAGTAAAACACAAACTAATCAGGAATACCTCATTCTCAGCAAAATGAACCTTGACCTAAATATTTCCAGAGTTCAACAAAAGCAGACATTAGGGCTTAATGGCAAATGTTCCTATGCTAAGTGTTGCAGAACACATCACAACAAATGCATAAAAATGTCAACATGTTTAGAGGAACATTCATCCTCTCAACATCGCTGATAATTAATTTTAAGTCAATGAATACGATCTTACAAATCAACTTCATAACAAATTACTACCTCTCAACTTTCACGAACATTTCTTTACTTCTTTAGAGCATTCTGTGGCAAGTTTAGCTAAATCATGTAAATGCATCTAATGTGCTGTCATCAATCTCACAAGTATAGCAATAATAATTATTATGCAAATATACTATATAGATATATACTAACTACGCAAAGACAGTTCCGTTGTATCCTGCAACACAGCCTTCAACTATTTCTTTTCCAACGTAAGTGAACAAGTCACTCTAAAAAATTGTATCAAAATTAGTCAGGTACATGTGCAGTCAGAAAAAATCCAATAAGGATTAAAGAAAGAGTCAAAGATCAGCAGCACAGGTTACGCCCATATATTGGCTACTTTGACCATCATCGACACCATTGCCACCAACAATCATGTAGTCAAATTAAAAAATCAAACGCGTTTGATTTATACAAACAAATGACAATTATTTTCCACTACAACAAGCTCTGAGACTATGCTTTAATGAACTGGGGACAATACATTCTGGATAACAATCAAGTTAGATCAACTCAAGGTTACACTAGTAGCGCGGGGTGCAGTGGTGTAGTCGTTGCCTTGGAGCCGGAAGGTTCGAGGTTCGAATACACCTCAAGTTGCAGCGTAGGGACCTTGGGCAAGTCCTTCACTCACAATTGCTCAGCACTCCGGCGTGAAACTCTGATGCAGTGTCCGCTCTGCATTCGGGAGCGCCTCTGAATATAGAGAGAGAGCTTGAAGGGGCGCTATAACAAGTGCACATACAAACTAGTGCTCAATGACAAACCCAAAAAAGCAGAGCAGAAATAAATTTTAAAAACTTCTGAATTTCTGATTATCAAGAATTGCCTAAAACAGCTTTTCATTAAATTTACTTATATGCCTTTGTACCAAAATGATATAATAATAATAAATTCTTTATTGAACAATGTGGTTGACAGACTGAAAAGCCTGAAACGGTTACCGTGCACAGTTATGTAATTCAAACAATTCACAAATGACAGTTCCTAAGACATAAATCTTAAACATTAACAGAAAAGACAGCCTGCAATGCATGAATCTAATAGCAGCCTACAAAGCACTCCACCCTACGAGGCTCAAACTCGGGTCTGCTGATCTCCATGCCAGTATGTTATCCAATGCGATACCGGACCCGGTGTAAGTTCATTCTTTCACAAGTTACGTAATATATAGAAAAGACAGAGAAAAACAGAAAGCAAAACTCTAGATATTTTCTAAGACCAATTCATCCAGCCAGCAATGATTTCAATAAGCGTATTTCATGAATAGTTCAGTACTTAACTATTTAGCAATTTAATTAATTACATTATCCTAACAAGTTGAAAAGAAGCCAAACAGTTTGATAGCCTATTTATACTTGTTGAGTCTTTGTTGACCTGATAATGGCATGATAAATAATCAATACAAGAACACTAGTTCATGTTCAAAATCATAAGCATACATTTATGAAAGACACTGCCACTTACATGTATCACTGATTCTCTTCATATCAGACCTCAACTCAGAGTGGCAAGTAGGAAGGCTTACTGTAGACAATCCGAAGCTTCAAACACAATGCTCGTTTACAATTTGTACAGTCAGAGAGAAGACACTGCACCAAGCAAAAAAATGAAGCAGAAAATCTCATTTACCTGACTTGTGTCTTCTTCGGCAACCTTATCGACTTTGAAAATCTTTGTGTCTGACAAAGTGTGTGCCATCAGTGTTTGCTTGTCATCAAGGACTTGGATTGTGGTGCCAAGTGGAACGTCGTTTGCCTCTGTCGCTCTTGGCCTTAATCGAACGATAACTTTTATCGCATCTGCCATACTTTCCATACAACAGAAAAGAATTTAAGATTAAACTTCCAGTGATTCAATTTAAATCAGCTATTGTTTTGCTACCTTTCAAACCAAGAACTTTCACAAAGTGATGTAGTTATGTTATACATTTGACTTATATTTCAGCGATTGAGTATCATAAACAACATTTTGTAACTATTGAATTCATATATAATCAGGGAAAACTTTTATATTTCCTGAGGAAGTGTAGCATAAAAAAACAAGCAGTGGTGGGTTCTCTGAACAACAAGTCAGCAGCAAACTGAGCTCTAGGCCAGTGCTTTCTAAAGTGGTGGAAAATGGAGTGGTGTCAGTCCGCAAGCCATCAGCCTGCACAGTGAACCAAGTAACCGGTCAAACTGTCTTGGAATCACTACATTTTTAAAAGTTCGCCAAAACATAAAGTGTAGAAACAGAGAGCGAGAGAAACCAAGGTTTCTGGGACGGAGAACGAGTATTTGAGGGTCGATCGCCGAGACGTGCATCGCCGAGAGGGGAGGAGGCATGAGGAGGGATGTGCCCTCTAGCAGAAATTTTGGAATTTCCACATTCATTGCAATGGCGGCATTTTAGGTTACGATCTTAACCAATTTGCTAAACTATTGCAGTGCTGACATGAGTATTATAGTCTAAGACTTCAATAAATATTCCTACAATTACAATAATTTCTTTTTCAGTTTCCACATTGTAATGGTAGCATCGTAAGCTGAGATCGTAACAAAAATTACTCTATTATTTCAGTGAGCTGATTATAAGAGTGGTTGAAATTTCAATAAGTATTTTAATTATTATTACAATAATAATTTCTTTACGTATCAAGTTCAGCAACTCAGTTCTGCTGCTTCTGGACCATTTACAGTATACATAGTGAATAGCTGCTGACAGGTGTATAATCATAGAAGCCCTACTTTCTTGCATTGGAATTAGCTTATTCCAGTTGCTCAAAAAGGTCCTGCATTGCTGACCAGGACACAGTTCGCAGAATTGTTACAAGTGTTACACAAACCAAGGAAGAACTGCTAAAATCTGGAAGCCATGCAGTAACGATGCTATTTTACTACATGTTCAAGGAACATTTTGCATTTAAAAATTTTGACAGTTTGAAATTTGAAAGGCAGCACTGGAAAGACGCCAATTAGTTGGAGCCCCCAAGTTCGGCACTGCCCCTGTTGCGCGGGCCCTAGGCATGTGCCTCGCATGCCTAGGCCTTAAAACAGCTCTGAACGAGTCTTCATATGGCGAAGCAACCAGAGAAATCGAGTTTAGACGACGAAGATAGAGATGCTGATGCATTGATCCAGCCAAGAACGAGTATGCAGCTGCTGACAGTGATTAGAATTTTGAAGTAGGTAGGCATATATTTGGTGAGCCTCATCTCATTACACTGTCGGAATTGAACGACTTTTTAAGAGACTTAGGTTTGTCGAAAGCAAAAGCAGAACAACTGGATTCAAGACTGGAGTTTGCTGTCACCAAGTATTGGACAGAAATTGGACTGACAAAGATATTTCTGCGTTCTCTTCACTTAAAGCTGGAACTGATGAAAATATTTGGAAAAACCATGCACAAGGATGGTGAAGGTTTTCTTTATCTGCAGGAAGATCCCAAGAATAAGAGATGCCAAGATCAAGGAAGGCATTTTGTGAGTCTACAGATCAGACACATCATCAATGACAAGCAGTTTGAACATCTTTTGTATCGTAACATCTGTTGGAGTGACCCATAGACAATCGCCTGGAAAGGACTGAAAGATGTCGTGGAGAATTTTCTTGGTAAAAATAGAACTACAAATTACATTAAACTGGGTAACAAAATCTTACAGCATAATGACATGAAATGCAACATGTCACTTAAGATTCACATCTTGCATTCCAACTTGAACTTCTTCCCAACTTCCCCACAAATCTAGTGATGAACACCAGGACATTACCACAATGGAAAAATGGCACCAGGGAAGCTGGAATCCAGCAATGTTGTCTGACAATTGTCAGACAAAGAATACAAATGAAAATCAGCATCAAAGCATTTTTTATAACAGTGGAAACTTTAGCAGCATCTTAGATACATTGTACATGTGCAACTGAACAGCACTCCTCCGAAGTCCGGTCCCAAATTATTTCGCATGGCTTATCACATAGATATGCTTCTCCAATGCTTACTTACCTACCCTTATGTAGAATGACGTCATTATTGAGTCCATTTTGTTTACCAGTACATTTCTTCACAGATGAATCCAGCTTCTACTTCAGATCTAAAAATACCTTCGTCCAGCTTCTGTTTCTCGCTCGTTATTTTCATCAATCCAGTTTTTTATTCAGATATAAAAATAGTAAATACCCTCATCCACCTTCTATTACTTAAGTGTTTCTTCATCAATCCGGCTTCTATTTCAGATCTAGAAATACCTTCATCCAGCTTTTATTTCTAATGCGTTATTTTCGTCAATCCAACTTCTATTTCACTGTAAAAGAACCATAATCCAGATTCCATTTCTCTTGCGTTTTTTTCCTCAATCCAACCTCCATTTCACCTCTAAAAAACTTTCATCCAGGCTCCAGCTTCCATTTCTCAAGAGCTAATTTTCCGATTAAATTTCAGATGTAACCGGAGGTGAATTAATTTTTGCATGTAAAATTTCGTATAATGGGTTTCTGCATGTGGCGGTTAATTAACTGACAAGAACCTAGTTTTCTTCAATTATCTGAACGGTTTGTAAAGTGACGGTGAGCCAAATGCTGTGAAATAATTTGGGACCGGACTTCGAAGGAGTACCAAAATTTCATTTCATGTTTCTCATCATTTCTAAGTGATACAGTCAACATCAGCACCAAATATTATGAGGAAGAACTGTTCTAAAAGTTGTTGTCCAATGAAACTAAATTATAGTATATAATTTATTGCAAATGCATGTGGGCCCCGTGTTATAGTGATGGCGTCGTTGCCTTGAAGCCGGAAGGTTCGATGTTCGAATCTACCTCAATCTGCCACGTAGGGACCTTGAGCAAGTCCTTCACTCGCAATTGCTTGGGCGCTTCGGCGTGAAACTCCGCGCTATAGTCGGGAGCGCTTCTGAGTAGAAGCTGGAAGGGGCCCTATAGAAATGGATGAATAAAACAATAAAAAATAAAGTATGTAATATACGAGCATTTTAGGTAAAATCTTGCATGCCGTTTTTCTCAAAAACCTTACGTGATACAAAAATTCTGAGAACACCATCGTGTTCAGCACGTCAAATTCTATAGAAAACAGTCAAAGTTAATAAATAATTAATAACTAACTTTTGGTGCTCTGCGTTTTTCGGTTCAAATTAAATCTAACTGCATTGAGCGTAGTCCAGCTCGGTCCAACACTCATGCAACGAAGAGGAAACAAGAAGTGACAACTTTTCACAAGGTAAAGGATTTGTTGATTTTCTACGCATAACACGTTATTTATTGTACCAGTTACGCTGCATCACTCAGTAATTAATCTAGACGTCTCGGAGGGGGGGGCGAAGTTCCCCCAGCATTGACAGTCATTTCCCGCCTCCAGAAAAATTTGACGAAATGATTATAGTTTTTATTTGCTGTTTACATGATTATTTTACAAGAACTGTTATAACATACCGTGATATTATTTACTGTTATAATTATTATTATTATCTAGATCTATAAGAAAGGATGTATGTATGTATGTGTGTATGTGTGTATGTATGTATGTATATATGTATGTATGTATGTATGTATGTATGTATGCATGTATGTATGTATGTATGTATGTATGTATGTATGTATGTATGTATGTATGTATGTATGTATGTATGTATGTATGTATGTATGTATGTATGTATGTATGTATGTATGTATGTATGTATGTATGTATGTATGTATGTATGTATGTATGTATGTATGTATGTATGTATGTATGTATGTATGTATGTATGCATGCATGCATGTATGCATGTATGCATGCATGCATGCATGCATGCATGCATGCATGCATGTATGTATGTACATGTATGTATGTATGTATGTATGTATGTATGTATGTATGTATGTATGTATGTATGTATGTATGTATGTATGTATGTATGTATGTATGTATGTATGTATGTATGTATGTATGTATGTATGTATGTATGTATGCATGCATGCATGCATGCATGCATGCATGCATGCATGCATGTATGTATGTATGTATGTATGTATGTATGTATGTATGTATGTATGTATGTATGTATGTATGTAGGTACATGTATGTATGTATGTATGTATGTATGTTGCTTTGTCCAGAATGCACACCCACAGTTTCGCAGCTATTGATCTGAAACTTTGCACCTAGACAGGGGTCCATCAGACTTATAGATAGTGCAGCATGGAGGCCAGGGTGGGGTGGACTTTTTAGGGAGGGGACGAAATTTTTGCAGCTATTGATGTGAAACTGTGCATTTAGACAGAGGACCGTCAGGTCCACCCAGTAAACGAGTTGGCGAATCTCTACCACCAGAGGGAGATTAGGGGGGGGGGAAAAACTCCATTTTTCCTATTTTTTATACCATCACCATAGTTTCACAGCTATTCACCTGAGAAGTTGCAGCTAGATAGGGTGACACCGGAACCACCTGGCCCCCAACCAACACACACCTCGCCCTGCAGGGGCCGGGTGAGGCAGAGCGTTGTTTAGGGGGAGCGAAATTTTTGGGGGAAGGAATTTTTCTGCAGCTATTGATGTCAGCACACACCTCGCCTCGCATGGGCCTGGTGGGGGCAGGGTGCTGTATGGGGTGGGGAAAATTTTGGGGGGCGAATTTTTTGGGCAGTTTTGCAGCTATTGATATAAAACTTTGCATGTAGACAGATGACCCTCAGGTCCAGGCTGTCCAGCCAGTGGAGGGGACATGTTGGGGGCGCGAAAACCCAAAATTTTGCTATTTCCATTCCGTCACACTTAGCTTCATGGCTATTTACATAAAATTCCCGGGCATCGCCGGGTACGTACCCAGCTAGTATATTAGGCCTAAAAGGCTATTAACATGCATAGGCTAACATAACTTTTTCGGCAACCAATTCATAACATTTCGTAATTAGGCTAGGCTATAATCGTGGTAGTCAAACATGTTGGCTTACCCAGGAGACCCAAAAGGGGCCGAAGGTCCCGCTAGCCAGGGCCACCTGAGAGCGTTGGGTTAAATAAATGCAATTCGGCCGAATGTGAAATGAAGTAGCCTAACACAAAAATAAAACCATAACTAGCATACATGTAGCCTATACAAACGAAAAGTGTGTGAGTTAGAAAAAAACAGAGCAAATTTTTTTTTAGTGACATAGAGTGCACACTCATATTAAGCTGTTCACATTTGTGACATTTCCCACGAAATTTGACTTATTCTTCTTGTTGGATATAAACAGAAAACTTACTAATATAGGGTGTGCGGACCATTGCTCATAGACTGATTGCTCATAGGCTTATTGCTCATATGGCTTATTATGGCTTATTGCTCATAGGGTCTATCGGTATTTGGTCATAGGTATTTTTGCTCATATGGCTCATTGGTCATAGGCTAAGTAGTCATACTGCCAATAATTGTGCCAATGTAGGCTAAACCTACTTCGTTCTGTCTGTTGTTTTGTAATTAAACGAATATAGGCCTACATACATGCCAGTGTGCGCTTCACTATGAATGCGCTATAAAATGTCGAGCTACATTATTAAAGTGTGGTTTTAGTTACCTATCCGTGGCACTTCCGTGCTTCTCATTGCGGTAAGAAAGTTTTATGAAGTGAAAAGTACGAGTTGTTTGATTAACATTTTGAGGAAGTGAGGTACGATCACGGTGCTACTTAACAAATCGCTGAAGATTTTGTTGGCACATAAATTGACAGACGCTTGCTTCCAAGGCGTTTGCTGTAATTTTTTTTATTACTCTTGTTTTATAATCGCATTGCAAGGAATCTAAAGAGTCTGATCATTGTTTCATTTTGCAGCTTTCATTAGGAAGTGTTTTGTGGTTGGACGTGCTGAGAAAGTAGGCGTGCTTATTGCAGTTATCACCGCATCTTTTTTATCACCCAGGTTAGCCATCAATAAAATTTCATCAATAATCAAATTTATTGGAATAGATTCAATATATACATTCCACAATTCACAATGCACATTTAGAGTCATGAATGCAGTGCCAAATATTGTCAGATACATTTAAATATGCACGAGAGTGTAGGATTATCAAGGGATAAGTTACATAGACTCGTGAGGAGAAGAAGCTAAAGCTTATCTAGTCATCTTCAATATGGTAAGACAAAGTTAGGAAACAATGTAAAAGCAAGAATCGACACCATAGCTAGAGTTTAGTTATAGCTTACATAAGGTCAGCTGACTTTTGTAAATGCTTTTTATAGGCAAATTTAAAAGAATTCAGGGAAGTAATAGAGTGTATGCTTAGGTCAATGGAGTTCCATAGTATGGGTCCGGAAAATCTGACAGTGAACTGTTTAGTGTTGTTTTTACATGAATTACGATGTAAGTTAAAACGTGATCTAGTTTTGTAGTTATGGATTGAAGCATTGGTTATGAAATATTTATTAAAAATACTGGGTAATAAGTGATTCTGATGGCGGTGCATAAATACAGCCAGTTGAAGCTTATACAAATCATAGATGGTCAAGGTTTTTAAATAAGCCAGCAGATTCGGCCAGTTAGTGGGAGCCAGTAATTCATCTTACTGCTCGTTTCTGTAACAATTGCACGGGTTGAAGGGGAGTTTTGTAGCCTCCTGCCCATATTATGATTCCATAGTTGAGGTAAGGTAAGATGAAGGTGTTATCACAGTATAAATAATTACCAGTAGGTCTACCCGGATGGCTGCCTGTTGCCAACTTTTTTTGGTGACGTGGTCAGCCTCCATCTTGGTAGCAATAGATCAGCATTTGCATCGTATATTGCTATTAATAGTACACCATAACAATTCTCTTTATAAAATAACCCAGAGTGAGAGTTGAGTTGCTGGGGACCATTTTTAAAAATATATTATTATTATAACTTTAATTATTTGTTATTTCCAGCCTGTTGCGACTTTTTCCGCGTAGTACATTGCAGTTCTTTTAATGCAACCCGGGTTCGAGATTAAGCCGTATAGTAAAAATGCCATTGATTTAATGCCCTCAAATTTCTCTAATAAAATGAGTTAGCAGGAGATCTCAGAGGCTCGGGCTCACTTTTTGGATATATTATTTTCTTATCTTTCATTATTTGTTATTTCCAGCTTGTAGCAAATTTTTTCCGGGCAGTACATTGCAGTTCTTTTAATGAATCCCGACTAATATGGCGGCTGCCGGAAACCGAAATTTGTAGTTTGTACCATAGAATTGAAAGTAACTGTAATTTGCTTATGGAGTTTATTGCTGCAAAAATGGCGGATGACAGTGGGTGGGGCTTTAAATCTCGTCACTTATTCTGACGACTGCGAGATCCGAAATCGACGTACTGTTAATTATTTATACTGTGGTGTTATAGAGTGTTTTAAGTGTGGGGAGTGGAAGAATATTTTAAGCCTTTTAATAATTCCAACAGTTTTGGCAATCTTATTTTCCACATACTGGCTGTATGTCTGGCACTTTCTATAGCTATCAAATTGGTAATTGCTTCGAAAATGGATTGAGCATAGAAGTAAAGATTTGCATTATGCAGTTTTAAAGGCACATATGTGTATTTGTATATATATATATATAATTATGTGTATATATATAAGCATGTAATTATGTACAAGTATTATGTATAGAAATTGTACAGAATAGCACCATTCGCATAACACATGTTCAGTGCTCACTATAATAGTCCGACCTACCAATAGTAGGATATAATGGGCAATGAAAGAGCACAATCTATTGAATTATGATATCGGATTTCAAAAATTGGCTTATTAATATATTGCTATCCAAATAAACATGCTTCCTTTGCTGTTTGATGATTACGGAAACCAATCAATTAATCAATACAGAGACAAATATATATATATATACATATGCATGCATATATAAATGTATACACTTTGTCTCCAACTACCATCTTAGTAGAAGCGGTACAAATCAGTTTCTGGTTAGTAAACTGCACTTTTTGAACACGGGTTGCCGCTTGGCACAGTTGTAGTTGGGACCCAAGAGAACATTTTAAGATCGGGAGCCATCCGAAATTTCCCTTAGAATTCAAGATGGCGGCTTTTTTCAAAATGGCGGCCTGAGGCTAAGAAATGCTTATAAATCATCGTATCATCTCGTGTCTGGTGTCGTTTCTATATATTTCTGACTCGAATAACACGAATCTAAGGTCAAAATCAACATTAGACATCAAAATTAAGCCAAAAGAAGTATTTTTACATTAAAAAACAGCAAAATTGCTATTAAATGTATTAAATATAGTTCTTCATTTTCATTGCTTGTTTTCCAATTTTCTTCTGGTATATTCCTTCATAGGTCTGGGTGTTTTCTCAAAGTTTTGATTATTGTGCATCGGAACCATTGGGAATTATCCTTAGAACTCAAAATGGCGGCTTCTTAAAAATGGAGTCCTGCGTCAAAGACATTCATACAAATTGTCAAGACATGTCACGTTTAGTGTCGTTTACATATATACTTTTCGACTCGAAAAACACCAGTCTAAGGTCAAAATCATTATAGGACATCAATATAAAACCAATATGATCAATGTTTTGCAAAACAGCAAAATGTTTTGCAAAACAGCAAAACTGTTTTTATAAAAACAAATATTTCTTTTGTGTTCGTTGCTTTTCTTCGATTTCTCGTGGCATCCTTCCTCGTGTATCTGGGTGGTTCTTGCAATTCTATTGCTAATTATTATAATTTATAATTAGACTAAAAGTTAATAGCTAAAACCCAACTACAACTGTGCCAAGCGGCAACCCGTGTTCAAAAAATGCAGTTTACTTTTGTGTACCGCTTAGACTATCTGCCCTTGATGTTGTCTTTTGTCCACAACAACCTCAAAAGTGTTAATATGTTCTTTCATTGTTATTGAAAAATTGTATTGTCATTGATTGCAGATCAGTCTAATTAAACTAAGATGTCGATCAACAACGCGAAAAAACTTCTCAACTTTGACGAGAAATTTGACGTTGAACTGATGGATAATGTCATGGTGCGAGTGTTTGGTCCTAATGGAGAGCAGGTAAAATTAACTCTCTGCAAAAACACTATTTTCAGATTAAGATGTTAAGTTATTTTCTTTGACATATTTGCTGTACATAGTGTAGTGTCCTGAATATTTATTGTTTTGATATATATATATATATATATATATATACATCTATAATTATATACTAGGACAAAGCAGAGGAGACCGCAGGCAACCGCAGGGGATGGCGAAATCTTGTCGACCAATGTTCTGAAAAGAACCAAAGGAACTGAGAGAGAGAGAGAGATAATTATATACAGTAGGCTATTTTTGAATATAAAGCAGCGGTTCTGCGACCCCACAGGGGTCACCTGATGATTTTCTAGGGCTCTTCTGGACCCTTCAGAAATTTGCAAAAGATGTAAACATGTAATTGCAATTTCAACGCTATCTACTAGAAACGTAAAAAAAGACTTTTGTTTTTTGATATGATTCATTCTATAGATTGCAGCAGCTAATTTACTTTTTGCTATTTAAATTTTAGAATGTAAATTCCACTTTTACCATTCTTTTAAAAATTAAACAATATTTCGGTTTCGAATCAGCTAGGTGAAAACAGTGAAAAGAAAAGCTATTGACCAATTTTTCAGACTAGCTTATATTGTTTAATAGTTGCAGCATGAATAGAGAAACTACAATGCTTTATTTCTAATGACATTTAGTGGATTGAGTCAATGAGACCCAACAAATAAACAGAAGTGTCATTCAGATACTAAACATCCAACTACATGTATGCAGGAAAGCATGACCAGTATTTTTAGAGCAAAGCCGACAATGAAACGAAGGTGCACTTTAGATGGGGAGTTTGGGGAGTTCCAGCAGCACGATGTGGCAGTTGTTGAAGTGTCACAAATTTAACAGACTTATGAAACTTCAAAATCAAACTGCCAATATATGGGGCTCTCAGAATCGCCATTAAGAGCCAGGAAACCTCACACAATTTTCAACAGCAGTTTCTAATTATGAAGCGAAAATGCATGCCGGTAACCATGGACAATGGTTAGAAATATTCTGTGACAGCCCCCTGTCACTGAATGTTTCCAACCATTGTTAACTTTATCAATTTCGTTGATGGGGGTCATCACAACTTTCTAAATCTTATCAAGAGGTCGCGCACTAAAAAGTTGAGAACCGCTTTAACATTTGTGTTTGTGGGTTTTTTTCTTTGCTAATGCTGGTGCTGTCACAATTTTGTCCAAGTCTCTACATTTATATCATGGGCTTTGTATTTTCTTCAATGATGTGCTGTGACAACAGTCATTGAAACTACTTTCCAGTATCTAATCATCTACAAAATTTACACCAAGAGCTAACCCAAAAATAGCCAGACGAGAGTCCACGGTCGGTGACTAACTTGGCAACTGGCAATTTTATGTGCAGGGGCCCATCTGTAAAGACAGAACTCTGCCTTGTATTCAGGTCATAGACTTTTCCTCTTTACAGAGTAGAAATGTAAATTCAGCTGAATATGAGCATTGAATTATCTAAGTGAAATGTGAATGTGAAAATGAACTTTAATCTTAAGTAAAATTATGAATATTTGCAGTCATCAGAGAGTTGTATGGCTTATCAATAATTTATCAATGATGTATTCATTTTTGTTACAGCAACGCTGGGCAGATTATATTTTGACAAAGTTTAAGGAGCATCCAGATGCCTGGACTCGAGTGGACACCATACTGGAGTATTCACAAATCAGGAAGACAAAGTTTTTTGCTCTGCTGATACTGAAAGACCACATAAAGAAACGTTGGAAGGTGCTTCCACGACCACAATGCGAAGGTAGCAAAATATTTGCATACTAAATATTAGATGCTCTTCGCTTTGCAAACCATGGTAATAAACATCATCATGTACATTTTCAGTTAATAAAGATGACTTATATAAATTGTAGAAGGTATAAAATTTTGAAATGAGGACCAAAGTTGTTTGATTAATGCAATTGACATTTTTTGTTTACTTAAGTTTCCTTATGTAGAGTCATATAATTTAGATTTATATATTTTTGCATGCATTGTGAGAATTTAGTTTTAATCAGATATTGGTACTGTATATCTACATAAGATTCTTCATGTCACTAATATTCTGAGTGTTGTCATTTTGGAAGATCTCAAGACCAATACAGATCACATATGCATTCGGGATCATCAGTCGTTCTTTTTGTTTTGAATCTTGATGGTCTGTAAACGCATGATGTTGTGAAAGCCTCTGTCTTGTCTAAACTTGTGTGTGCCTTGTTGGCAT
The DNA here is from genome assembly GCA_945859605.1 of Lumbricus rubellus. NCBI lineage: Eukaryota > Metazoa > Annelida > Clitellata > Crassiclitellata > Lumbricidae > Lumbricus > Lumbricus rubellus. The sequence goes on along the minus strand of OX243813.1, from coordinate 45,311,616 downwards.
GGTGGGGTTTCACAACTCTGAGTGAATATGAGAAGTTAAGAGCAATCCTTATTCCTTAGGCTTCTGATTAGATATAGCTACCTTTCAGAAGAAACCCTTCCTTTCCGCAGCTGAGCAAGCTGCCTGATCTTTAGCTTTTTTAAAGCCATTTTGGGGAATGATTAAGAAGGGTGTCCTGCACAGTGCTTCGGCCAGTTAAGGTGACTGATTACACATTACAACCTTGGGGCCATGGCAGTCAGGCTTCCTTCTCCTGACAGTCTCATGAGATAAACATTCATTGTGAGGATGCTCCATGGACCATAATTTCCTTTTTTGTCTACAAGCAATGTTTTATATAAAAAGTTGATGCATTTTGCAAGTGGTTAATTATAGAATATTATTCTATTCTGTTATGCAGGTATACGGGATTATATGCTCAGGCTAATTCTGAAATCTTCTTCAGAACCTGCAGTACAAGACATGATATACCTTCACGAGCTTAATCTGATCCTAGTTCAGGTAAATAAGAGAATAAATACGATAATGTGCAAGATTACAGACCTGTGCATGTCCTTTTCTAATATTTTTCAATCAATCAATCACTTGATCTATTCTGAATGACCAAATTAGACCCCCAAGTCGTAATTTTACAAATATGGTTGGCTAATAGAAAAATTCAGCTGATAGCCAGCTCAGCTACATTTATGCGTAAACCCAGAATTATGGCTGGAATTCAGCTAACTGTAAACAGCTTTGGCTTAAATACTTAGGTTCAGCATGTTTAAAACATGACTTACAGTATATCGGCCAACTGTCAACTAAATGTGAATACTGTAAAAATTGCATTTATCTTTATAAAAATAAGACAAATACACGTGCAGTTTTTCTAGGGGGGCGCAAACGTTTAAATAAATGTCACATGGTCTAAATTTAATGGATGACAGTTTGAATTTCCATATTACCACGAGAGAATCCAATAGCCTACCTATACGTTATGCGCCCAAGGAAAGATATAATAAGTCAACTAGTTGAACGAATCGATAATCACATTGAAAACCGCGTTGTAACAATCACAAGCAAATAATCGAAATTTATGTGCAACTATGCAAAAAATCCAGAGGGGCGCAAGTGCGCCCCCTTGCGCCCCGCTGCGGACGCCCATGACCCTATTAAGTGGATACAAGTTAGACGATTGGATTGTAAATAGTGTTTGTCTGAACAAAAAGATTTGATTTAAATAAAAAAAACTACCCCGTACATTGGTTAACAATCACTCTTAGAATTAAAATGCATGGCCATAGTGTATTGTGCATACAATCGTAAACAAAGTTTGTTGTGAAGATTGTGATAAGATTATGTGTTTTCGTTTGAAGATCCTGAAATACGAGTGGCCCCACAACTGGCCAAACTTCATCTTCGACATTGTTGGAGCAAGTCAAACTAACAAATCGAAGTGTGAAAATACTGTCACAATTTTGAAGCTCCTCAGATGTTGTAGATCTATTTTAATTAACTAGCTATAGAATCACTTTGCATCAATTGTGACCCCACAGATTGGATAGTTGCACAGTCTTTGATCTAAACATATGCAGGGTATTTGACTAGGGAGTCTGATGAAAGCTATAAGATTTGCAGATGTTTGTTTGTTTGTATGTGCACTTGTTATAGCGCCCCTTCAAGCTCTCTCTCTACTCAGAGGCGCTCCCGAATGCAGAGCGGACACTGCATCGGAGTTTCACGCCCAAGCGCTGAGCAATTGTGAGTGAAGGACTTGCCCAAGGTCCTTACGCGGCGACCTGAGGGGGATTCGAACCTCGAACCTTCCGGCTCCAAGGCAACAACGCCACCACTACACCACCGTGCCCCACGATGATCAGGCAATGGTAGCAGGTTCAAATGCTGGGCTGCAAAGAATAATGGATATGATGGAGCAAACATCTGAAAAATACATGAAGATTAACAAAAAGAAAACAAAGGTGATGAGGATGAGCAAATATGAAGGGAAAGAGTAAAAATTGTCATCAATGGTGAAGAGATTGAGCAGGTACAACAGTTTTGTTATCTGGGACGTCTGATAACAGAGGACTGTAGGTGTGCAGCCTAGATCAAGAGAAGAATAGCAATGGGAAAATAATCTTTTTGGAATAGAGGAGACCTACTAACAGGATGATTGAAAATGGATCTAAAGAAGAGAATGATGAAAAAGTCTTGTATGGAGCGTGGTGCTGTATGGAGCAGATACGTGGACTATGGGGAAAGCAGAAATGGAAAGATTTGAGGCTTTTTAAATGTGGTTGTGGAGAAGAATGGCCAAGATTAGTTGGATGGACTACAAAACTAATGGAGAGGTTCTGCGACAGGTGCAAGAAGAAAGATCGTTGATTTATAAAATGCGGAAGAGGCAGATGAACTGGCTGGGGCACATGTTGAGGGGAGCCTTGCTGTTGAGGACAGTACTTGAGGCAAGAAGGGAGGGAAAGAAACCACCAGGAAGACCAAGAAAGATGATGTTGGTCTGGTTGATGGACAGAGATAAGGGATAAGGATATAAAAAAAATCAAGGAAAAAGCACAGAATAGACAGGAATGGTGTTGTTGGAATCTTGGACCTGTCTAAGGGCATAACACTAAAGAAGAAGATTTGCCTGAAACCATAGTGTTCTTTAGAATTTTTTAATCCATTGCAGTGATCTCTTCAGTGATTGGATGCAACTTTAAACGCAACCATGAACTTCATAGATGAAACACAGGAGTTATAAATAAGACATGTGTCAAGTTTATAGCTTGGACAACTGAATGCAATTTTGGTTAGCTTTGCAATATGGAATATAATAAATAAATCACCACAGGTGTATTTACAGGGGGGTTGAGCGGTTCTAAACCCAAAATTATTTCCGATTTTGTATACTAATTCTGTGTATTTTGCATTTCAAAGCCCTGAAATGGAAATCCAGGAAATATTTTCCTGGCTATGCCCCTGTTCTATGTTCCTGTGCAGTGTTTAATCCAGACATCTCCCAGGGGGGGGGGAAGCTTCTCCTAAAAATGACATTTCCCTCTTGGGATGGGAACATTTAAACAAAAGTGATTAGGATTTTTAGTTGCTGTTAATTATTGCAGGCCAATTACTTGAAGTCTTACAAAATACCATGATATTATTTATTATTGTATGATTATAGTGTTATTATTTGCTATTGTAATTTATGACACTATCATATTACAATGAGTACAAACTACTTACTTCATCTGAGTAGATCTGAATAGTAAATTTTCATAGCAGCTGCATTTGAGACTAGTTTTGACATACAAAGTAAGATGAGTTTGAAGCCTACAGGTGCGAGGTTAGCAATGAGACGTATTGATATACCGGAAATCTACATCTGTTTTCGAGAATCTTAGTAACTGAGGAAATTGTCAATATTTTTTCACTTTGTAATCAAGACATTTCCTTTTCTTAGCTGTCTTGCCTAGTTGATCGAAGGTTTATGTTTAAGTACTGGTAATGGTTTTGAATATGGTTTGAATATTTATCAGGACATAATATGCATGAGCATGTTGAGGCCTCACCGTTGGGACGGAGGAGAGACCAAGAAGAAGAAGAAGATGATGCATGAGCATTAATATAAATGATTATTAATAAGTATCTCTTTTTTATATAGAAAAAGGTATTATTCTAGTTATTAATGAGTTTTTTTCACTATGTTCAACAGTGACGAAGTATTTGGTTCTGCCAGTGGGAACACGACTCAGACTAGACCCGAAGTCATGAAAAGTATAAGTACTTGTGATTTGAAAGCAGTTTCTCAACTGTGCCAATTAGTATTGGTGAGTACAGATTCTAAGCATGAATTTTGCTTAAGTTAAGTGTGCCAGACATTTATTGGCATTCGCCTTTTGTAGTTTATTACTTGTTTGACACTTCAGTGATCAGAGTATACTGAATGACTGCTGAGCCAATGCAGCTTGTCAGTAAAGTGTTAAATGTTGAAAAATGCCATCAGTTCTCTATGCATGGCATATGACCACACAGCTTTCTATGCTAAAGGTATTAAACTCGTCTATGTATTGGATGCTTTCGACCTACAAGTACGTAACTCTCACATGTTCATGACCTGCACAGTAGTGCACACTCATCAGAAACTGTGTATAGCCAAATAAACTCATGTATTATTATTATTATTATTATTATTATTATTATTATTAAATAAATTTGTCACATGTGCAAGGTCACACCGAAATGTCAATCTGAGACATGGATAGTCAGCCGCCAGGAGAAGATGCGGTAGAGAGAGAGATCCATGTGCTTGAAAGTCAAGGAGAAAGAGTGAGTTTTTTAGCTGAAATATTATGTCCAGAATAGTAGGATTGAGATATGCAGGCCCTGCTGTCTCAGCTGGTTGAGAAGAAAGTATCTGTGGTTTATTTGACTAAGAACGTAGTTAACATAGCTTGAAATTTAAGAGAAGTTAGACTATAGCAGTGGTTCCCAACCTTTTTTGACTGACGGGCCACTTTTTAGAAGTTGGAGGACACGAGGGCCACTTTTTCTTAGTTAAAGGACGTTAGGGCATTTAGGGGGCTACAATGCTAAAATTTAATTAACTGAAAGCATATAAAAATTGTTATAATTAATTCAACTTAGAATGTTTGATGTTTATAGACCTCAAAATAAAATAATTTGCTATAGAAAATGATTATATTATGTTCTATCCTGAACAAATTGTCAATCTATATATATAAAAATGAAACTTTCCAATAGTTTGTGTAAAGTGTTCTCGAAACGTACCGCACAGATTGTTTTGAAAATTTCACAAAACCTTCCATTCCTATCAGAGAGTTTCCAACTTTTTTTTCTCTCCGAATAAACGCAATATTTTCCACAAAAAGTGAACTTTGCATTCCGCTCCACCGCCATTTGCAAATTGAAAACCGCACGTTGCCATATTCACAAACGCCTTGACAGTGACTGCGACCATGCAAACGAAACATGAATGAGGTTGCGTTCCATGACGTCATAAGCGATTCGCATAATTATTTTGCGGCCTTCTTGGTTGAGAGAGGAAAGGAGCGGAGGGGGCGGGACGGAGGGGGAGGGGAGGGAGGCGGCGGGGGAGGGGGAGCGGGACGGAGGGGGAGGGGGAGGGGAGGGGGAGGGGGAGGAAGAGGGGGAGGGGGAGGGGGAGGGGGGGGGAGGGGGAGAAGGAGGGGGAGGGGGAGGGGGAGGGGGGGAGGGGGAGAGTCTTTTCTGCCACAGCAACGCGTGGCCGGGTACAGCTAGTTTTTCATATATTTTTGTTAATTCTTTAAGAGATGAGTGTCATTGTTGAGGCCTGGCGGGCCATTTTGTGAGGCCTCGCGGGCCACTTTTGGCCCGCGGGCCACGGGTTGGGAACCGCTGGACTATAGGATGATTCCAGATGGATGGTTTTCATTGATGATGTGATTCTTTTATCTACTGTGTTAATATACAGGGTGGACCCCCAAAATAATACATAGAGCTTATTGCCAATATTTTGGCCAAAGGTAACAATTTTTAAATCAAATTTAAAAGGCTTAAAGACAATTTGTATCTACATACAACAGCCAAATTACGCAGAAAATATCAAACAGAACAATGGTTATATCACTTTTTGTTAGTCCACCCACTGTTTTGGGGGATCTAGAAACATCACACAATAGAAAGTAACAAAAAGCAATTTCATCTGGTCACCTCTCAAATAAATTTGATATTGCCTCACAACTTGCGTTCGATGTGTACTCCTTTTAACGTTCTTGATCGCCTTGTTGATGCGTTCCTGATCTTCAATACGACCATCAATTCTCTTATTGCTCTTGGCTTTGGTCGAGGATTGTGGTATTTCTCTAGCATAGCTCTCCACTCTTGATAATCCATCATGTTAAAATCCAGAGAATTGTGCCAGTGGTTCCTTTCAATAAAATCAGGGCAATAATATTGATGTTGAGCCGATCGTCTTTCATCAATGGCTTATGTTCAGTGGTTAAAGTGGTTCGGGTGAGCAGTGGAAACGCTGAATGTGTGAGCAGAAGGAACGCTGATGAGGAGTTTTATTGAAACGCATGTGTTTCCAGGGTTCCATCATGATGAGCAGTGGGAACGCAAGCCAAAAATTTGGAGAGCAGTGGAAACGCCGTTCCCACACGTTTCCACCCAATTTAAACCCTGCTTATCAAATATTTTAACTCTCAATTTGACTTAATTTCTTCGCTCCCAGATTGTTTGTCATAGTTAGCAGTGATTATAGCTTTAGCACCAAGAGTTCCAAGACCTTGCTCATAAAGTGTCTGAAAAACGTTTTGCCTGTCATTTGCACCTTGTCAATTTTAATGTTTTATAAATTTCAATTTTATTACTTTGATAACAAAATTATTAATCAGAAATATTCTTTATTTGCCAACTTGATAGTCATCTTACTAAATGTTGTCACAGTGACATGCAGCTATAATGGTACATATTTCTTTTCTAAATAATAATAATCATAATGATGATATCTGGCAATATGAAGTTTATTTGATAACAATTATTTGAGATGTGGTACTGTAAAATGTTTTTTTTGCTACTTTTGGTTGCATTATGTTTTTGAATCGTCAAAACAGGGGGTGGCATCACTAAAAGTCATATAACTTTAGTTCTTTTTGACATTTCTTTGGCGAAATTGTGCTATTGTGCGTAGATATGAATTGTCTTTAAGCCTGTAAAACTTGATTTAAAAAAAATTGGCCAACATAATTGGCATAAAACACTAGGGGATAATTTTTTGGACCCACCCTTTGCACTAGCTAGATGCGACTAGTCTATGTGCAACAGGCCAAATTGACTACCAGGTAATGCATTTTGGTTGTTTTCTTGCTTTGTGTATCAATGTGACTTGAAATGTGGATTATGGATGATAACGTTTAAAACTTTTTCTCACCCAACTAAAGTTTTAGACTGCTATCATTATTTTAATCTTTAGTCTTATTGAGCTTAGAGTGGTTATTTCATTGTCTGGATGATGTTTTTTAATTGAGCAAGAATAGTTTCATCAACCTTACATATATATGTGACACAGGGTCAGAAGCCCATTACATGTCAGCTTCTGACCTTTGTATTGAGCCATATGTACAATGACTCTGCTGTAAAATACTTTTTACAAAATGAAGATATCGTTTCTTATTATATATACTCGTTTGATCCTGTCATAGTTTAGGGTGAGAAAATCAAATAAAAGTTTCTGAATCTTCGTGTCATCAAAGTTCTTGGGAATCACTATTGGATTATTCTTCAATTTTGTTGGACAATAATGGAATATATATCCTGAATTAAAGAACGCAAAAGTCGGATTACTGCTTCTCAAATTATGACCAATTCATAGTCATCTGCCGTATTGAATTCTACATTTTTGACCCATCTCGCTTATTTCAGCTTCTAGTACAATTTATTTAGGAAGCAAAAGCAACGAGTTTTGAGACCCGACGTCACATATAGTTCTGAGCATTTGATGTTGAGTGTTGCCGTGCCTGATTGCAGTGTGTTATGTGTGATGAGATTATGCGCTGGTACAAAATTGTAATGAATTTGGCATTTGAATTTTTACAGGACGAACCTCAAAATTCAGATTCAGCTGAAGCAGCTTTGAATGTGCTTCTACGATTTTCAAACTGGATTCCACTGGAAGAAATCTTTGAGACGAAGCTAATTCCAACTCTCGTTAAGAAGGTACAGGAAATTAATTTGAGTACATCAGCCAATTATGTATAAATCGATATCTAATCTTCAGTGATGAAGTCAAGTCCACCTGGGCCGAGTCTGAGTCCTGCTAAGCCGAGTCCGAAGGAGTTTGAGTCACTCGGGATCGAGTCTAAGTCCGAGTCTGAGTCCAGTTACATCAAAGTCCATTGAAACACTCAATATAATGGCATATAAAAAAATATCAACACTAATTATGCAAATGGAATTTTTAGTGTAATTTATCAGAATTGAACTTTAAAAATACTGAATTAGATAAAGTTTAGTTCGATAATCTGGTGCAATAGAATGGATACAAATCCTTCCACTGCCAAATACGAGTTCAACAGGGCCTGAACAGGCGCATCTTGTGAAGTCTCTTATGTTGAGACTTGAAGCTAAAACTGCCACCCATCAGCAATACCTCTACTCTTAAAGTAAATGTTCGGAGTCTGCGGTATTGGGAAATGGGTTTATCCACTGTGATAATATCAGCTACCCTCCAATACCCCAGCACAGGCCAACTAAAGAATGAGTCGAGACATCAAGAAAAGAATGGTCAAGGCACTGATCTGGAGCGTCACACTGTACGGAGCAGAGACCTGGACGATGAGAAAGGAGGATGTCAAACGAATAGAAGCATTCGAGATGTGGATATGGAGAAGGATGGAAAGGGTCAGCTGGGCAGAGCATAAATCAAATGAAGAAGTACTGAAGAAGGTGGAAGAGGAAAGATCCTTGATGAATACAATTAGAACAAGGCAGAAGAACTGGATAAGACATGTACTGAGAGGCAACTCCTTGCAAAGAGACATTGTGGAAGGCAAAATGGAGGGGAAGAGGGGAAGAGGAAGACCTAGGGAAAAGTTCTTGGACTGGATGATGGAGGATGGATATGGAAAACTCAAAGAAAAAGCACAACATCGAGAAGAGTGGCGTCGTTGGGCATCTGGACCTGCCGAGAGGCAGCTTACCTAAAGAGAGAGAGAGGCCAACTAAGTGCTACGATCTTGCCTGCACGTTGCAGTCCTCCAATTCTGTAGTATCTGATCTATTCATGAAGATGTAAGTAGGCCTAAACCTCTTGGCCCCATTCCAAGATCAGAGAAGTTCTAGGCCTAATAGCCACAAGTAGCCAATAGACATGTCCAACCCCCTATCCTCATTTGTCTTATCCATAAACATTTAGAAGTCTATGTTCTATCAGATCAGCATATTAATGCCAAGTCTATTGAGGTGTCAAAATATGAAACTCAATATGGACCTTATGCATGTCATGGATGCCTGGTTTTGTTTGGGCAGGCCTTTTATAGGGACTATGTAGTCTCATGTTCAAATATTTCCACTGGCCACTTGGGTTACCCAACACCCACTATACATCAAATACACCTGTAATTACCTTTAGCAGTGCTCAGCCATCAGCCACCACATATATATATATATATATATATAATTTTATATATACACTGTGTCCCGAAAAATTCCAAGGCTTTATGGTAAATATGAAAATAATTAGTAAACATTAATAGATTTTTAAAATTCCAAAAACAATTTAATCCTGAAATATTATGGAACTATAATTTATGTTCAAAATGCCCGCCATTGGCTTCAACACAAGCTTCGAGACGTACACGCCACTGACTAACAGCAGCATCGACGACCAGTTGATCAAGTTCATCCCAAGCATTAACAAGTCCTTGAACGCTCGATCCGTGCTTGCTTGTTGGCTTCGGTTAGTTCAGTCGCTCGTCTTTTTTTCAAACACTTCAGCTGAAGGTCATTTTTTACAATTTTGTGCACTGAAGTTTTTGAAATTCCAATCTCTCGAGCGATTTCTCTTAGCGTTAGATGTGACTGAGGTCGATCTTCTTGACTTAAAACGAGATCCTGAACTTTTTCGATATTTGCATTTCTCCGTGCGACTCTGGGTCTACCGCTACCCTTGCGACGCTTAGACAATCCGGTTCGATCAATTTTTCTTATAAGGTACTCTAGTCCGCCTAATGTCCAACCTTTATCCGGATATTCTTTCAGAAACTTATTTGCACTATAATTGTTGTTTTGGCGTAAAAATTTTATAACAATTTTGTCTTCCTCGCTGAACGCCATCTTTCTAGAAACTTTCTTTACAAAATATAAAATTCAAATACGTCACTGTGACGTAATTTTAAACGGGGGCCGTTAATAAATTACAACGAATTTAGTTGGTAATTATGTACGGATCAAAAAGGTTTTTAAATTTATTAATTGATTATTATTTACTATAGTTTTTTCATTCATATTTTAGAACCTTGGATTTTTTCGGGACACAGTGTATATGGTGGGTTCCTATCATTAGGTCGTAAGTGATTTCCTCCTAGTCAATTCGTGGCGATTTATGTCGTTGTTAATGAAATCATCACTATGTAATTCTTCACATGCAAGTTGTTGTGGTCAGTCCATCGTTTTTTATGTCGTCGTTAAATAATATTGTCACAGTTTATTTCGTATTATATATCTTTAATAGTACAACAAAAATTCTCATCATGCAGAACTAATTTAAAAACTGACATTTAATGAAATTCATGGTTACATAGCTGAGTAAAAAGCAGGTGAAAAGCACAATAAAACGTAAACACTATTATGTAACTCTTACTGTCTAAGCCAGGGGTGTCAAAGAGCTGGCCCGTGGGCCATTTCTGGCCCGCCGACGATTTTTTCTGGCCCGCGAAGCCTTCCATAAAGATTACAAAATTATTTACAATGTTGTCAAAAATTAAAAAGAAGTGAAAAGTGGACATTGAATCAAGATCTTTTCATGATATTTGGACTTTTCTGGGCATTGGCTGACCAAGCTCTTAGATCCCTCTCAGATCACTACCAAATTTTGCTCAGAAACTTAGACACCCTGGCCTGCCAATTGTTAGAAGATGTTCACACTGGCCTGCCACTTGTTGGAAGATGTTCACACTTGCCCGCCACTAAAAAAGGTTTGACACCCCTGATCTAAGCCGATTGAGTCAATTTCAAAATGCAATGCTGTGAGCGATGGTTCTCAGGTAGGCCCTATTGCAATATGTTGTCAGGGTTGTATGAATCCAACACTGTTTTGATCCTATTATCAATAGGAGCTTTATATTTCTTCTTCTTTTGCTGAGTGGGATGACCCACACGAATTCTTTCGATTTTCTTGGCTACTGTTGATTCTTCACAACGTAGTTTTGTGATGAGAGTTGACATTGACGGATGAGCTGAATTGATAACACCTTTGAAAGCATTATGCCAGCCCTCCACAGAATTTGTCGTTCGGGGTAGATCATCCTTCATGCGTTGATATTGTGACCACAATGACACTGCGAAAAGTGGTCGACGTCAACGAGATCCTCGTCCCATGTTTCCTATATAATTCGATTCGAAGTATTCCACAACTGGATCTAATTCTTCCGGATAATAACATCGTTTGCAGTGGCGGCGCCAGCTCCAAAATTTCGGCAGGTCGCGTCGGGGTCATGGGAACTATTTGGCAGGTCGAAGAAATTGATGATTGAATTTGAAGCACATAGGCCTTCTTCTCTTATTTAATTTCACTGCCCCTCGGCAGGTTTCAACTTCCAATGACGCCATTCTTCTCTTTGCTGTGCATTTCTCTTCAGTTTGTTGTATCCGTCAGTCATCATCCATATCAGCATCATCTGTCTCAGTCTTCTTCTCTTTCTTTTTCCGTCCAATCGCCCTTGTCAGTTGTCATCTGCAGTTATCTTTTGTTCTCCTACTCTTTGCGGCACTTCTTCACTCGTCACTCCTCTGTCCAGCTCATATCTCCCATAATTATCCTTCTCCATATCCACATCTAAAAGGTCTCCAATCTCTTGATATCCTCTCTCCTGATGGTCCACGTCTCCGACCCGTACAGTACCACACTCCATACCAGTACTTTGACGAACGATTAAGTCTCTTCTTTAGATCTTTGCTCAAAATTCCTTTCATCAACTCTCCTCTTGTCGTGAACGCATCTTTCCCAATACTATTCTTCGTTCTATCGCATCTATATATTATAGCATCTGTTGTTATCATACTTCCCAAGTAGCAGAAGCTCTTGACCTGTTCCACTTCCTCTCCAGTTATTGTTATTTTCATTGCTTCTCAACTTATCCACATAATCTTTGTCTTTCCAATATTTATCTTTATGCTGTATTTTATTAATGTCATATTAACCTATTTAATTGATCCATCAATTTCTTCAGCCCTCCCGTGTAGTCGCCAGCATTGCTTGGTCCTCCGCAAATCTTAGGGCTACTACTAGGCCAGTAAAGTGTATGAATATTCAGCCCACTTTTATACCCTCTCCTGTCAGTTCCATTGCGTCTTGTATTAGTTCTTTTTATATATAATTATGTGAATTAAAGAGGAGTGGTGATAGCGGGCACCCTTGCCTCATCTTCCTACCATAGCCTATTACTCCTTCCGCTGAGACTCCCTCCTATTCTTATCCTTTCTGTTTGATTCATATAATAATATAGGTATCCTATAAACCTCATTTCCCATAGACTTAGACCTCTAGGCCTATTTACCTACTAGATAAGATAAGACGTAAAAGTCAGTTGAATCTAATAATTGCAACACAACACTAGGCCTTTAGTGATCTTTTGGGCGAGGAAAAAATTAATGTTGATTTTTCATTTAAAACTCTTAAATAAAAGTGTAAAATTAAAATATATTAAAATTCCAAAGTTTTCTAGGCAGGTCATTAGGCAGGTCGTGAGCAAAATAGGCAGGTCAAATGACCTGCCGCGACCTCCCGTAGCGCCGCCACTGATCGTTTGTTAATTCTTCAAACCTTTAGATTGTTAGGTTTATATACGTCGACTCGAAGTCTGCTGAGACAGACGCTCATTACGACCAATTGAGGAATAACTACTTGATTTACGACCAATACGACTAAACGATTGCGATTAGTTGGCTGCAACGATATTTAGGGCGACCAATTGATTCGCGACCAATTAATTAATGACTACGGTATATGGCTGCGACGAAATGATCTGCGACGAAATGATCTGCGACGTTATGGATGGTTACCATAAGTGACCCATCGCCACAAAAGTGGTCACATCAGTGGCGTAGCTACCATGTGTGCAATGTGTGCAAAGCACACGGGCCCACGACCTCCAGGGGCTCACAGAGATTGCTAAATAATTTTTTTTAGTATTAATCAAACCTAATTAGTGATTCGCATTATTTTGTGACAAATTTGTGTAGTTTTTGTGAACACACTTACATTACTTCTTTACTTTACTGTCTGTCAACCGCCGTGCTGTTGACAGGAAAAATTGTAGGCCCTACTGAACTCCTTTTAACTTGTGCTTTTGTCTGAGTCACGAAAAAGGTCTAACATAGTTTTAAGTTGAGAACAAGAAACGAATTATACCAAGCAGCATAAGATTCTTATTTCGCTGATTCGCTTTCCTATACAAGTGGCGCATGGGTGCCTATGCTATCTAGGATAGGTGTGATAATCATGTCCGTCTATCTGTTACCTTCGTATGTTGTAATTAAACGGTTCGCCGTAGAAATCTCATAGGCTACTTGTCATAGTCATGCTCGTATATTCAGGTCATTTACTGGATGTGGTAACGGTAGTGACCTAGCTGACATCTCCCTCAACCAGGGTGAGAATTGTCAGGGTTTGATGTGATAGTTAAGTCTTCTAGTTAATTTTTCACAACCAAACTCCAATCCTCATGCTGCTCTCAACTTCTCTTAGCTCTTACCCAACAATTGGGGAGTCGCAAAATTGAGCACGTGTAGATCAGGGTTGTAGGGAATCAAGTATATTTACCCCTATTTTGCACTTGCATGGAATATTGCTAAACTTATTTTTAGGTAGGCCTACAATAAAAATATTGATGATCGTATCTTTTTGGTGTGCACATTGCAAATCATGGACGATGGACCTGAAATGATAGATGATCGACAATTTCTGCAGAACAAAATGCTGGAAATAAACTCTATGATGTCATGACATTGTACTAGAAGGCCTACTAATAATAAGTGGTTAACACAATCCCGCTTGAATTGTTTTTGGGAATATCTATAAAATTAATGGTACCTATGCTACAATAACAATACTGCATCAGTGGTCACACTTAAGCATAATAAAGTATATATTTTCTGAATCAGCATACTTAAGGGAATAAAATGGCATATTTCACTGTGAAGAATTTTTCATTTATATAGCGCCCTTATAATTCCAAAGCGCAAAACAGTCACCGATAAACATTTTACACAGCATTTGAAGGCCAACAGTCCAATATTGGTAACAAATAAGCATGCTAAACCATATATTTTCTGAACCAGTAGTCTCCTGTCTATATAATCCATATTTCATATCGTGAACAATGATTAATTTATATAGCGGCATTATAATCCCAAAAGGTAAAACAGTCACCAATAGACATATCGACAATGAATCAGAAGGACAGCAATTCAACAATACTTTACAAGAAGTCATAATAAACTATATATTTCCTGAATCAGCAAACTTCTGCTTCTACTAAAACTTTTATGTTTCTTGTGTGAAATATATATTTTTGAATTATGATTATATATATTTATAAATTATATATATATTTTATAAATATTTTTGAATTATTATTACCCTATTATAGTGAGGGCTTGTATGATGCTGTTTTCTTTGCAGTATCTAAGCGACCTACTTTTCAGAGATCTGTCTATGAAGATTTTTATTGAGATTGGTGAGAATACATTTTGCACAGCTAAAATATCTGACAAACTTAGAGAGTTTTCACTGAAACAGAACTTTTCAGCAGCAAAGGCCATGAAGCTGGTACTTAGGTAGCAAGATCCATAAGATGTGGATCATTGTGACATTGGTTTGATTTGGCTGTATGACAGAGCTTTATAAGCCTGTGAAAAGCCATCGCAGTAAGTGTTTTACATTTTGGATGACTGTTTACTTTTGTTAATGCACTGCTGCCAGGCACAATGAAATCAATCAAACTTGACCTTTCAATATAATGTTGAAGACTGAAAAAGTGTATTGTACTGTCTTTGGAGTTCTGCAATCATGTTTGCATCTCAGTCAAATCATTCTTTTCAGCCCAGGATCATGTTATGTTTCTGATGAGTTTCTTTATGGGGTGGGGGGGGGGAGGGTACAAACGATTTTGATATCTTTTCCCTTTTTCCTTTGTCCTTTCCTAAATGAATGAAACCAATTCTGATGTCATAGAGCCTTCTTAGTATCAGTATATCAAATCATGTGTTGTTTATAGTATCTAGAATGTTCAAGTCATGCATTTATTATCAAACAGTTAAAATGCTATTAAAAAAATTTGCTAACCTACAGTGCAGCAGCAATAAATTATCTGTTTGTGTACATGGCTTTTACCAATTAATGATGAGAGGGATTAGTTTTTCATGCATTATGGTATTTTCTCCATTTCTATTTCTATAGCTCCCCTTCAAGCCTCTATTCAGAGGTGCTCCCGACTACAGCATGGACACTGCATCGGAGTTTCATGTCGAAGCGCTCGAGCAATGCGCGTGGAGGACTTGCTCAAAGTCCCTACACGATGGCTGCTTGTCGTTAAAGATTAAAGTAGCTTATTGGTTGTTTATTAACTTGCTGCTTGGCAAGGCCTGTATGTTATTTGTTGACCTAAATGGTTTGAAAGAATATGGATGAAGGATGACAGGTTGTTGCTTTGTTCTAGTAACTGGTATTAGAAGAATTATATTTCAGCTGGATTGCACAGTGGTCAGTATGATGAGCAGTTCGTGCTTCTCTTTGTCAAAACCTGCAATCAGCTTACTAAGGTAAAGTCAGTTAGATTCATTAAAACTCATAATTTCCATTTAATTTGATAATTTATGCATTTTTATGTTACATTATTTCTGCATATATTAAACACCGCTGTCTAATGATGAAGCATCAATCAATGGTATGAATCAATCATTTGTAGTAGTGTATCTTTGTTCATTGACGAATCTAGATGTCATACTGCATTCAGGTACAGGTTATATGCAAAATAAGATTTTTGCTATCTTTGCTCAAGGTCCATGCAAATTTACCGATCTGTCTTTGAATATAAATCACTAAAAATCAAAAAGTGCTTCAAAGGAAATTTGTAGGGACAGATCCAAAATGCCTCTTGGTTTTGCATTGCAAGGTAGGTCCATATGAATTGCAGTTGATGTTTTATCACTAGTTAGCTGCCTGTTGGCTTTGTTTGCAAGTGGAAAAGAATTCTGTCTTTGCATATTTAAATATTTGCTGAGTTGTTAAGCTGACACATTTTAAAAACTGCAACTCTGTTGTACCTAATAATAAAATTGTGGTAAGAATGATTTTTCATGTTAAAATTCTTGGATGTTCTTACTGAAGAATCTCAGAAAAGCAGCCTTCAAAAATGTCAGAGATGCTGATAAGAAGAAATTTCTTGGATTGCTTTGTCTCTTCCTGTGGACTTTCTTCAAGGAACATGGAGCATTACTTGAACTTAAGGCAGAATTGCAAGCACTTCTGTTAGAGGTACAAGTTTTTTCTTGTCTATAGGCCAAGGCTTCGATTATTTTGACTATTTAGCAACAGTTTCAGTTTAAGTTATTTTGGTGTACTAATCAACGCGACCTGGTGGCGAAAGGTTGCGGGTTCGACTCTGGGTAACGACCTTGGGCAAGTTGTTTACGCACACGTGCCTCTGTCACCAGGCAGTATAATTTGGTACCGGCGTAAGCTGGGAAGTAAACAGCAAGTCCTGCGATACGCTGGCCTCGTGTCCAGGACCTTGGGATTCGTCCATTGCTGGCTCATGACCATGGAAAAGGAGATGAGCGCCTCCCTATGTTCCCCATGGAACGGGATAGGACTTTACTTTTTTTAAAATCAACATTGAAAATTCTGTATCTTCTGGTACATTCTGTGGCGTTAATTCTTTGTAAATTAGTATCTGATTTGCTTAGTAGAATTTTGTTAGTCTAGTTTTCATAATTGTAATTGTAATCGTGCATTTGTATAGCGCCACTTCAAGAGAAACTCCTCAGAGGCGCTCCCGACATGACACCAAACCACAATAAAAAAAGAATGGTTTTAAAACACTTGCGGAAAAAAGGCACAGAAAGACAAAGAAGTTCATTACGGAGAGTATTAGGTAACTTATTCCAGAAAGAAGGACCAACTTTAGCAAAGCTTTTATGCAGCACTGTGGATGTTCAAGCCATAGGGACAATTAGGTCATCATGCGTAGCAGAGCGAAGGAATCTACAGCCTGGAATGGATAGCACAGGCACACAAAGCTCCCTAAGATAAATTGGAGCTTGAACAGCTACACAATTATGCATGAGCATTAGGATCTTAAACTCAGTAGGAGTAGCGCAGTTTCTCCCATATGCAGTAAGACTTGATATATGCCCAAACTTTGGTATGCCAAATCAGACGAGCCGCAGCGTTAAGGACAGATTGTAGATCTCATTAATGCGTGAAAGGGTTATGTCCGCATAGATAGCACTGCCATAGTCAACTCTTGTACATACAAATGCATGCATCAGAGTTGTGGCAGCTTTAGTTGTAAGCGAACGACGCACCGAGCAGATCTGACGAAGATGGCAAAAGCAAGTGTAACATACATTCCTCACGCGATCTGAAAGGTTCAAGGTCACTCCCAAATCATGCACAGTGGTAGAAAAAGTCAAGCCAGGAAAATTTTCAATAGACCATGCTTAACGTGCTTTACGTACAGCCTGCAATAAATATCATTGTTGCTTACAAAGGATGGTCATGTCCACTTTAAGTGCATCTGGCCTAAATTAAACTGGTATTTGGGAGAAGGGTATAGATAGCTTCAATCTCAATTATAATGTAATTTTAATTTTATTATTATTATTAGCATTAGAAGACTAACTATATGTACTATGAATAGTCTTTTTCTTTTGTGTCTGGGTGTTTGAATGAAGTTATCATAAATTGGCTACTCTGTAGTGAAAAACACAGTCATTACAAGAGGTCTTCTTTCTAGGAGCAAGTAGTTCTTGCATGAATTAGGTGAGCAATTATCTTAATTGTAGTTCTTTTTATTTGTAGGGTCTTGAAGTTCTTTTAAAGACTTCTGAGGATGATGCAGACATATTTGCGACTTGCTTGGGATATTGGAACACACTTGTACGAGAGCTCTACAAGGAAAGGCCCTTGACTTCAGCTTCAGCATCTACTACTATGTTGAAAGTAGACTCACCTCCTAGACGCCTTCTGCACACACCAGTTTTGAGCAAAGTAGGATTGCGAGATTAAAAAAATTTATAACAAAATGTATACTTGTTATTGATTAAATGTATTATAATGTTATTCATTTTTGAGATAATGTCAGTTGCCATTTGAGTGATTTGCTAGTTTGTTTACTTTTTGGTTAATATTAATTAATTAATTCATTAATTCATTCATTCATTCATTAAATGATTAGGGATATATATATATATATATATATATCACCCCCCCTTCAAGGTTAGGCTGCTACTCAGAATCACTCCCAGCCCAACCCATGGCTAAGAAGAATGATGTTGAGGCTGATGAGGAGTTCACCTGTGAAGAGGAGCAGAGAATCATGATGTTCCTGAACATGATTTGAATTTGTACATGTATATGTTTTGAAATATAGTGGATCATATGAAAACTGAGATGGTAATTATTTACAACTGATTAGAATGCTGTTTGTTTGTACTTGCCAAACTATAACTTCAGTCTGAATTTGATTATGAACTCTTATAAATAGAACCCTTTTGCAGAACTCTGTCTTTAGGTATTTCTGTTCATCTGTCAATTTTTCCTAACTTGACAGCTGCGACGAATCATAATCTCAAGAATGGGGAAGCCGGAGGAGGTGTTATCTGAAGAGTATGAACAAGAAGAACTTGTTCAGGGCGAAATTGCTTTTGAGATGTCCAGGATTATGAGAGAGACTCTCGGTATGTGACATTGAAACGATTTCTTTGCTAACCTCTTTATGATGAGAGTGTAATTAAAAAGAGGCTCGAGTCCAATGCAGCTCAGCATTAAAGGGTTAACCTGTCCATGTCTGTATTTGGTATAGCAAAAGTATTATAGAAATTCAAAGTTTTAAATGAAAATTAGAACGAATTTTATTATCTGTAGCTTTGTTACACCAGTTTCTTACATGCAACTTTATAAGGAAAATGAATCGTATTATGTATTGGTTTGTAGCAACCAAACATGTGTAAAATGCCCTTCAGAGCAGATTTTGTCGATTTCTGATATGATTCAGGATCAAATCAGTCAAATCAAATCAAATCAGTTTATTTCCTGAATACGCACCAAAAATAACAATCAAGGCAGTGAACAGGGAATTGTACATATTTAGTGGTATCAAGGGGAGACCCGGAAGGGATGGAAATCCCGCTAATTGGGCCACCCAGTAATCATTGAATTGCAAGGCATAATATACAGGACATGACAGCCGGTTTAAACGATTGCAGAAATAGAAATATAATCAGGACAGAAACTTATTAATAGAGGATAGATAACACAACTTAACTAACACTTAACTAACACTTAACTAACACTTAACTAACACTTAACTAACACACCCAATTCAACACAATAATTCAAGCAGTTCGATTGATAATATAACAACGTAGGCGTTTCTTGAAGATATGAAGACCATGTAATTGACTTATAGCTGAGGGGATACTGTTCCAAATATTAGCACCAGTATATCTGATCGAAAATAAACGAGTGTTAGTATGAGCAAATGGTTGTCTATACAAATTTGCACTTCTTGTGGAATAGGAATGAAAATCAGAGGCACGGAAGAACATTTGTCTATACGCTACTGGTAACAAGTTGTGCTCATATCGAAACATAAATTCACCTATCTGAACCGTCCTAATTTGTTCAATCTTTAGTAATTTAAATTCCAGAAATAGCTGATGAGTATGAGAATTGTATGGAACATTAGCCACATAACGAATAACACGTTTCTGTAGAATTGTTAGCCTTTGTAAATTGGATTTATAAGTTGAAGCCCATATTATATTGCAGTAGGTAAGATATGGGTAGATGAGTGTATAATAAAGGGTTAGCCTAACATGGGGAGGTAACAAGGAGGAAGCTCGTTTTATAATACCGATATTCTTGGCAATTTTAGAAGAGATAGCTTTAATATGATCTTTCCAAGACAAATGCTGGTCTAACACAACACCTAAGAATTTAGTTGATATTTCTTGTTTAATGGAATGGCCATCAATGTACAAATTATTTTCGTTGGTGAAAGAAATTTTTCTATGGGACCTAAATAGAATGTAATTAGTTTTATCAAGGTTTAATGATAGTTTGTTGGCACGAAACCAATTAGCAATTTGAGAAAGTTGGCCATTCACTATTTGATAAAGGCTGGTAAGGGAGCTGTGGGAATAAAAGATATTAGTGTCATCTGCAAAAAGGATGAAGTACATAAGTGGGGATGCGTTAGGAAGGTCATTAATGAAAAGAAGAAATAATAAAGGTCCAAGGTTCGATCCTTGTGGAACGCCAAACAGAACAGAACGCATCATTGAATAGGCACCATTGCAGTAAACAACTTGTGAGCGATTTTCAAGGTAACTAGCAAACCATTTATGTTGGACTCCTCTTATACCATAATTATTCAGTTTTTTAAGTAAAATATCATGGCTCACCGTGTCAAAAGCCTTGGCCAAGTCAAAGAACACTCCAAGGGAAAATTCATTATTTTCAATTGCTTCAGATATTTTGTCCTGAATACTTAGTAAAGGCAATGAGGGGGAGTGACCAGCCTGGAATCCATGTTGAGATGGGTATAAAATGCTAGATTTTTCAAGAAAGCTACTCAGTCTTTTATACATTAGTTTTTCAAATATCTTAGCAAAATATGGAAGTACAGAGATTGGTCTATAATTAGCTACGTCACTCCTCTCACCTCTTTTGAAAATAGGTACGACTTTAGCAATTTTTAAAGCACTAGGAAAAATACCAGTGTTAAAGGAACAATTGACAATTTCAGATAGTGGTTGAGCAATAATATTAATGGAGGGGGATGCAACAAAAGGATCAATATCATCAATACCTTTACTATGGGATAAACGAATGGTTTGGTTCAGTTTAATTATTTCCTCTGAAGTTGTATCTTCAAGTCCGAAAGAATTGGTAATAGGAGGGCTTAAATAACTCTCAAGTGGAGAGAGCGGATCAGGAATATTTTTTGCCAAATTTTGGGCAATTTCTGTGAAGTAGCTATTAAATTTATTGGCTATTTCTTCAGGATCCTCAATCTTAACCCCGTCAGAATTTAAGGAATTGATTACCGATTCATTATTTGTTAATCCAATAGCTGAGCGAATAACATTCCAGGTTTTCTTTAGGTTATTACTACATTTACAAAATTCTTCGGCATAATAATTTATTTCAGCTCTTTTTCTAATAGATTTGAATTTGTTTCGGAATGTGATAAACTTCTTTCTATTAGTTTCATTTGGATTTTTTATATATTTTAAGTATAACGAATTTTTAGTTTTACAGGATTTTAGAAGACCTTGAGACATCCACGGGTTTTTTAAAGTGACCTTCCGCCCTCTACTGACAGAAATCGGAAAAACTCTATCATATAGCTCTTTATAAATAGTCATGAAATCGTCATAAGCTTTATTTGGGTCATAGTTAATACAGGCCTGAGTAATTGGGGACCAATCGATAGTGGACAGCGCCTCTTGAAAGGTGCTAATTCCCTCATTAGAAATTATTCTACAATTATCTGTTGCAGATTTAGTGGGTAGCTTAGTTTCACAATTTAAATGAACAAAAGTAGGCAAGTGATCAGAAATATCAGAAGTAATAATCGAGGAGGCAGCTACGCGAGGCCAAGCAGTGGTGAAGATGTGATCAATAAGAGTCGCAGAATGATCCGTTATTCTGGTAGGTCTAGTTATGATGGGCAAGAAGTGGTGAGCTAACAAGCAATTATAAAAATTAGTAGTTTGCTTATGTATATTTACTTTGAGGAGGTCAATGTTGAAGTCACCTAATAGTATAATATCTTTATTTTGAGGAGAAAGTTCAGAAAGTAGGGCTTCAACTTCATCAGTGAATTTATCGAGCTCTTGGCCTGGTGGTCTGTATAATATCCCAACTAGTATGGAACCAGTTTTCATAGGAATTCTTAATAACAGACCCTCATAAGTACATGCATTAGTGCATTTAACATTTTGAACTATCGAGAATGAAAGTTCATTTTTAATAAAAAATCCTACACCACCCCAATGGTCCTGCTCTCTTGGTCGGTGCACAAATTGATACCCAGGTAAATTAACAAGGTCCTCAGAGTTTTTATCAATCCAGGTTTCAGAAAGTGCAAGAATGGAAACAGGTAAAATATCAAGTAAATCTCTAATTTCAGTTAACTTAGGTAATAAACTACGACAGTTAATGTGTACAATTGATAAAGAGGAAGAAGAAAGTAATGCAAATTTAGAGCTCAAAGAGTGAGGAGAGAGATACACACTATCAAAAATAGCATTAGAAAAACAATTAAGATCGGGGTCCGTATCCACATTATTAATCAAGGTTCGGTTTTCAAATTCCTCTGTTAATACCTCAAGTCTAAGGTTGGTTGCATTATATTGAGCAGCGGTTGGAGGAATTGTCAGATCATGAGTGTGCATCATGATATCTTCCGTATAGCAAAAGGGCAGTTCATTACTAATGCATTGGGAACAGATCCACATATTCGTCACATCAAAACTACAGCATTGAGTATGGAATGTATTACCACACATTGAACAAGAAGTATAATTAACTGAAATTGGAATTGGGTGTGTACACAAACTACATAGCAGCATTGGCAGCCTGAGTGGGCAGCCCGGGCTGAAAGCTCAAGCAGGCGAGTGCACAATCAATAGTCTAGAGATATAAATCAGTCATAGTCGTTAAGAGAAATACTAAGTAGGTCACATAAGTGAAGAACACAAGAATGAAAGAAAACAATTTGCAAATTCAAACATAATAATGGGTAAATAACTAAGTTAAAATCAAGGAGGAACATAATAACGGGTAAATTAACTAAATTATAATTATGAAGCAAAGTTCAGAGACATTAGAACTGAGACAGGAAAAAATTATGCAAACAACAGATTACCCATGAAACAATAGCAGATTTATAAACAAAGCATAAAGTGTAATCGAATAGTACCGATGCATCCTTGCACATCATGCTTCATAAAGCAGCTAGTCCAGAGGCAGGAGGTCGTCAAGCTGCTGCAAGGAGATGATCTTAGTCGGCTTCTCGTTGGGTGAGTCTGATAGCTTGAGTAGAACTGTCCCTCCGGAGGTCCATGTAGAGTAGATTTTCTTGTCCTTTAGAAGTCGTCGAGTTCTTGCGAAGATGACAGAGTTTGATCGAGTCAAGTGCTCGTTGATGTAGATGGATGAAGACTTGGAGCTGGATAAGGTTACTATTCCAGGGTAATGTATTATGTTCAACTATTCCAGGGTAATGTATTTTTATTTGCAACATATCTTGGTAGTTGTAAATGATTATTTATTTTGTGTGAATCAAACAACAAGGTGCTCAGATGATGGCCATAATGTTTATATGTGATTTGTTGTTGGTAGTGTATCTGACTTGTTTGGACTATCATGACACTGTAAGAATCATGACAGAGAAGCTTCACAATCAAATTAATGGAACGGAATGGTCATGGAAAAACCTCAATGCTGTAAGTAAAAGTTCTCAATATTCTTTTTTATTTGTTCTGCATATGTATAGCACAAGAAGAACTTTGTGTTACTTATTACATTAATTAATTAATTCATTCATTACGATAATTTGTATAATCGCTCTTCAAGATGTGTACTCTGTGCTAGTCTATATATTGCAATGTTAAATGGCATTGCAATGTATATACACATCAGTGGCGTAGCTAGACACAAAATTGAACCCGGGCAGCAAACCAACTCAACAAAGAGTCAACATCGATCATAATTAAGACACCAATCTGATTAATTCGAAGGTGGCAATTAGCAACTAATAGACCTATGCTATATGCATATAATGTCATTACCAATGTAATAGGCCTAATTCACTGACTGGCAGTCAACATTTTGCTGAAAATATTAACATTGTTAGGCTTATGGAACAATCAGGTCATGCATGCCTAGGTCATAGAGACTATATAGCCTACTAAATGAATAGCCTATGGCAAGAGAATAAACATAGAAATGCCGAATTTAGATAGCTAGGCCTATCAGTTGTCACCCAGTTAGGTCTATGTATAGGCCTACATTTAATTATGATAGACCTTTTGCATCAATTAATAACATTTGTTCATTTTTAAACGATTAGTAAGATTTAAAAGGTGAATATTAATTAATTAGTTTGTTTAGTTTTAATAATTTTTATGTTTTTATGTTGTTAAATTTGTATGTGATACTTGTTCACCAGAGTGCTGTTTGGCAGCTGTTTAAGAAATAAAGAATATACTTACTTACTTACTTACTTAATCTGATTTGGCTATAGTTAGGTCTACCGTTATCAGTCATCGATAAAGTCAGAGCAGCAGGTATCCTGGAAACTGTTTGAATTAAATTATACACACATCTAGGCCTAAGACAATTCCGAACTTCGGAAGACTGGACCCCTGTGTATAATAACAATGTGGCAGACCGATTGAACTCAGACAGAGACCTTATGGAGCCAATCTACCACCCGGACTACCTCTCACCAATAAACCTGTCGCCGGGGTAATTCATCAGACGAGGGAAGGCGAGGAACACCTCCCTCGATTTGCTTCGACATGAGAATTAAGATAATCGTCTAATGTAGTATTTCATTTCCTTATCTGGTGTCTTCTCCAGGCATTTGACCTAAATAATATTGATGTGTCACCTCGGCTGACCTCTTTAATCTACGAACAAGTCCTCTATTCGTTGCGGGAATGATGGGGTACTGGAAACTGTATACTCTGTGGGTCAGAAGTGCAAATTTGACTGATTTGACTTATGAGAGATAGGTTCCTTATTCCGTGGGAAGTAACATATGAAGTGCCGACACGTGTAATATATCACTCAACAGTCAGGCTTGGCCACATCTCAGATTGTATTACACTCAGTCCTTAATTAAGTAATTTACACGAATTTTCCTAGCATCAAACTATCAAGCTCAAAATTAAAATTTACCAATTTCTCGATTCCGGCCAGCCCGGTCAGATCTAATTGCCAACCCGGGCATTGCCCGTAATTGCCCGGGCATGGCTACGCCACTGATACACATCAGTTTCCAATATAATGCACAGCAAGCTGAAAGAGTTTCTTTTGATGGGTCCACACACACGTGGAACCAACCAACAGATATTGTTGGCAGCCAACAGATGACATTTAGGGATGTTCAGAGTCTCTGGACCAACTTGTGCCGATAGGGTGCAGTGAGAACAGGTGACACCATTCTCAAACATGTTTACGTTGCAGTTTCTTACTGGTGGAAGGTTACTGACTAATCGTCGAGGTACAAGGAGTAGGCTGGAAAAGGCATTCGTTTTGTCCGGTTCAATGACTCACGGTTGAGGTAACTCCTAAGCCAGTGTCAGTCGTCCTCTACTGGGATGTATACACTTGGCTACAGGCAGCGTTTACGTTTCGTATGGCCAAACTTGACTGTGCCTCAGAAGGGGACCTGATGCAGTCAAATGGATGAGGTGACTTGCAAAAAATACCTTTGGGCATCCAAAATACTTTGCAAAACCAATGATTGAGTTCAGTATGCAATCCTAGCATCAGAAAACTCTAACACCCTTCAAATTTACTGCACAAAATCCGCATTTAGGTGTAAATATCCATCACGGTGGTTATGGGTATGTTTGGTGCCTTGGAACCTGAAGGCTGTGGGTTAAATTTCACCTCAAGCCATCACATAGGACCCTGAGTTAGTCCCTAATTTCAATTGCTCGTGCGCTTCGGCATGAAATTCTGATTGAGTGTTCGCACCTCTGAGTAGAAATCTTTAAGTGTTCATACATACATACATGCAAAAATGATGCAGAGGTCAATCAGTCGGTCGACGACATGGCTGATAACATGCATAGAATATGTTGATCATTGGCAGTTAATGCTTTGGCTGATCTCTGCATGTGTCTGGTAGCCCATCAATGATGTATTCTAGTTATCATTATTATTAAATAAATTTGTAATGCGCACAAGGTCACACACCGAAATGTGAATCTGAGGCATGGATAGTCAGCCCCCAGAGGAAGATGCAGTTAGAGATTCATTTGCTTGAAAGCCAAGGAGAAGTGGAGTGCTGAATTTTGAGCCACTTTTTGAAGGAAGGTAGTGAAATTGTGCTTTGAAGAGAGAGCGGAAGCCGACTTCCATTTCCTGGGTGCAGAGGCATGGAATGCATTATGCACGCGAACTCATGACTGTTTTGCATCGAGGTTCAGCCAAAAGCTGAGCAAATTTTAGAGTGGATGACATCCAACTGTCTAAAGCTCAGTCCCTCCAAGTGGGAGTTCCTATGGTGCACCACACTCAGACACCGCCATCTGCTTGATGGCAGTACTTTCAACATCGGTGATTCAGAAGTCAACCCAGCTGGCACCATCCGCAACCTTGGAGTTCACTTTGACAGCTGTATGACCATGACGGCCCGTGTGAGTCAACTTGTTCGAGGTTGTTTTTACCAACTGCGACGAATCAAAACCATCCGCAGATTCATTCCAACGTCAACCGCCGTCATCTTAGTCAACAGCTTCATTGTCTCCAGGGTTGACTACTGCAACAGCATACTGGCGGGTCTTCCGGCTTGTCAGCTGGAGCGAATCCAGTCGGTGCTAAACTCTGCTGCATGTATAATATATGGACGCATACCATCTGTTCATGTAACTGATCTGCTGCGCGATAATCTGCACTGGCTGTGTGTCCCCCAGTGAATTACATATAAACTATGCCTGATAACATACAAATCTCTAAATAACCTTATGCCGGACTGCATCTCTGAATTCTGCATTAGAGTAGCATTTAGCCGGCTAAGATCATCGTCGAGTGGTCTGCTACAAGTCCCACGGTCTTCTACAAGGTTTGGCGAAAACTCATTCTCAGTGTCAGGACCCGCTGCATGGAACAGTCCTCCCGATCACGGTACGTGACGTTTGGGCGCCGCCGTTTGGGCGCCGGCCGTTTGGGCGCCGCCGTTTCGGCGCCGGCTGTTTGGGCGCGACGCCGTTTGGGCGCCGTACGTTTCGGCGCGGAAGAAGTTATGTAATGAAATAGCACTTAAAACTCTTTATTTGTCCAGGAATTTTTAATTCAGCTATGTTTTGTAATGTGCATTGTTAAATTTAATGTTAACACATCATGTTACCCAAGGGAATGGTTTGATGTTAAATAAAAGCATTCCACAAAGAACTGAATTACTTTCAGAAGTTCAATGTTCGATTTAATGTTCACAAACCCAATGTTTTAAAAGATTATAAATGGTTATTAAAAGCGTTATAGAGATACAGTAATTAGTTTCAAATGTTCAACGGTCGACGTAATGCTCGAAAAGGTAATGCTGTAGAAGCGAATGTTTATGAACAGCGTTCTACATTTAATGACAGTTCATGTCGTTCAGCGATACTTTAAGATTCCATCAAAAAGTTATGAGCTATTCCTCTTAGATACTCGTTGACGTTTCTCTCGAGATAGGTGTCAACGATGGTCTTGATACGGATGTCGGCTGCCACATACTTTCTGCGTTTCGCAGGAGGGAGGTCTCCCCGCAGGAAAAGCTCATACATGTGATCGCGTCCTTTCTGGACCGATCGAATGCCATCAATGAATTTCCAGATTGTAGGGTGATCCATACCAAACTCAGCTTGCAGTCTTCGATGGGCTGCCTCGACGTGGTTATTAGTTCTGGCTTCTCCATTCAAGGTTCGTTCGTAGACAGACCAAGTTGGAGGGGGGAACAAAGCACGCCGTCGGCCACGGTTACGATTTGGACGACCCAGGTAGGTGTCTTCGAACCAGTTGAGAATTGGCATGTGGTCCTCAGTAATCTCGTTTGATAAGGCCTCAAACGCCGCGTCAAGGTCGTCGAGTGGAATGAAGGATAGAGCCACTATCATTCTGGCAGCCAAAGCAAAATCTGAATCCGTGTTGTATCTTCTAAGGAGACCTACTTCAGACAGTTTGCGGCGCATGTTTTTCGTCGGGTGAAAGAGGCAGCCATGAATTGCGCAATTTGGAAAGGTTGCGTGTATAGCTCCTATGGCGGCCTGCTCGAAATCAACCGATATAGACAAGGGGTCGAGACCTGGCCAAAACCCCTTAATTGCTTGAAACATGCGTCGATACGTGTCTCCTTCCTTGTTAGGAAGCAGCGCATATAGGACCGGTAAGACGAATCCTCCACGCTCGGCCATGACAACGTATATCTGGGAGAATAGATTTGGAGCTAGACTGAAGGTGCCATCAACGTACAGTTTTTTCATCTGATTGCTCCAAGCCCCATTAGACTGTCGACCGAATATCAACATTCGATTCTCGTCATGTTCCCCGGAATCGAATAGCAGGAACTCCTCCGTTTGTTCAGGAGCGACGACGTACCTGCGATATGTGTCCGGAATGATGAGTGATCCTCGATCGGCCGGTTGTGGCGGAGCGGCTCGCGTCTGGTTTCGACTCCGCTGAATGACCTTCCGGACCGCGTCTTTCTTTGGCATCTTTGCTTGAATGGCGGCCGACGTTCCTTGCAGAGCATTGTTTAGAATGACGGACGGTATTTCTGTGGTCTCCATGGCCCGCCGTTTTATCCCGTTCATAATTGCGGCGGTCTGGAGTTGTGCTGCATCACTTCCGTGGACGTGCTCGTTCATCTGTGTTACCATCGTAGCGTTGTCTGCGGTCGTGTGCAGACGTGCCTGGAAGCCACAAGACATATGCCAAATGTTACTTTTTTTCCCATTGACCTACTGATAATCGAAAGGGTTAGAACGAAATATATGCCTAGGTATGAACGAATATGACTCAAAATTGCCGACAGGACTGACGAAAACACAATACCATTATACATAAAATGTTATTACCTGTTTTCGTTCCATGTGGGCCTACCACCATTACGCTTTCGTAAATCGATTAAAATTTGAAAAGGCATAGCCTATGAAAGATTGTAGGCCTTTCTTTCAAGAATTTAGGTCTAACATAAGAAACCAAGAAACTGAGGGACTGACCTTGCACTCGTCCTTCAGCACGCATCTCCAGAACTTCTTGGAACGGTCCGCACTAAATCTCTCGAATACGTACACATATCCTTCGTGGGGTCACTTTTTCCTTGCCACGCTTGGATTGCAGCATTTCCATTTTTTACAGTAATACGTTTATACACAAAGAAACGAAATTCTTCACTCTAACAGCTTCGTAAAGGTAAAGGTAAATGTTTTCCACAACACAGAGCTGGGAATTTATATGCCAGCTCTGGTTGGAAGGAGGCTCTTTCGTATGTTATCCTGTATAACCCTGGTGCGTAAACAAACGGCAACGCGTCAAACGTCACATTCACAGGGGATAAACAATAGTCTCGGAAGGAGGCTCTTTCGTATGTAATTATATCTACAAACGTCAAGGTTAGGAAGGAGGCTCTTTCGTATGTTATCCTGTATAGCCCTGGTGCGTAAACAAACGTCAAGGTTAGGAATGAGGCTCTTTCGTATGTAATTATATCTACAAACGTCAAGGTTCTTCTTTCGCGCCGCAACGTCCGGCGCCCAAACGGCGTCGCGCCCAAACGGCCGGCGCCGAAACGGCGGCGCCCAAACGGCCGGCGCCCAAACGGCGGCGCCCAAACGTCCTGATCTGTCCCGATCATGTGAAGAATGCACCATCTCTGGAGGGATTTAAATCAAAACTCAGGACCTTTCTATATAAACTATCATATAATTGCCATTAACTTTTTGAACTCATGTACATTGTACAGCGCCCTTTCCTTTGGCTTCGGCTGAGCTAAAGCGCTATATAAATTGTCTTATTATTATTATTACTATTATTATTATTAAAAGACTTGTACCAGATGAACGCAAGCAACGAGGAGGAATGTAAGGAGTATGCCAATTTGAATTTTATCCTGTACTGAACAGGAAGCCATTGCAGTTAATGGAGTAGGACTGAGGATCTAGTTTGCATTGGGACACGCAGCACTGCCTGCGCTAAGTAGTTTTGGATGCATTGCAGCCTATTGAGCTCAGTGTCTGAGAGACTCACAAAAACGGCATTAGCATAATCAAGTCGAGAGGAGTATGACGTATTGCCCAAATGTGATAAAAACAAGATTTACAAATGCTTGTAATGTGTGGTCGAAATGTGAGCTTATTGTCTAAGTTTACTTCAAGTGTTTTGACAGTATCTGACAGATGCACAGCAGTGCCGGCAAGGTCAATATTAGAAAGTGGAGGGAAAGAGCGTGGCGTGACCCTAACATAATTGCCTCAGACTTGTCAGGGTTTATGGCAAAACCATTGAAACAAAACCAAGAGTACATAGATGAAAGGCACTTTTCAAGTTTAAGTTTGCCAGACTGATCAGTGTGTGACAGAGCAATATGAAGCTGAGTGTCATCCGCGTACTGCTGTAATTGGATTCCAAAGTGATTAGCAATGCAACTGATTGGGAAAGTAAATACAGTAAATAGTAAGGGGCCAAGGACAGATCCCTGCGGCACTCCGGCAGTGCAAACAGTAGGCAGTCCAAATGCCGACCTGCTGATACCGATCACCTAGGTAAGAAGCTGACCAGTTTAAGGCTGTCCCAGAGACACCGAAGCTATTGGCAAGTCTTGAAAGAAGTAACTGATGGTCAACAGTGTCAAAGGCAGCACTGAGGTCAAGACATACGGAAAGGCAGGCTTTCCCGTTGTCAATTTAGACGAGAGGATGTTATCAAGTGTAGAGACATAGGCAGTCTCAGTGGAATAGCCTTTGCGATAGACTGACTGATAAGGACTGAAGTTGGGACAGGAAGTGATGTGTTTCTTAATGCGAGTGAGAAAGAGACGTTCCATGATCTTAGAAATGCTATTAATGTTGGAGATAGGTTTGAAATTTGAAAGGTTACTGGATTCTAGATTAGGTTTATAAGCAAGGGTGTGACTAGAGCAGATTTGAAGCATGACGGAAAATGCTTTTTAGCAAAAGTCAGGTTGGCCAAACGTGCAATAAAGTGGGAGAGAAAAACTTCCGAGCAGGAAGGTATAAATGATGTTGGTATGAAATTCATTTGTGATGATTTAGGAATTAGGAGCCATGCTTTTGAGAAGATTGTAGACTTCAAAGTAGGTGACAGATGGCAGGTCAGTGAAGGCAGATCCAGAGAAATCAGAGTCGAGCAGCAGGTCATTCCATAATAGATTAGAAGTGCATTTAGCAATTTTACATTTTAAATTGTTAATCTTGTTGGTAAAACATGCAGCAAAGCTAGAACACAGAATTTGATTCTCAGAGTTTAAACGTTGGCAGTCGACAGTTTGTTTGTTACACGGCAGTGGTGACGGTAGCGTTGTCTGTCCTCGTCAAACTCAGAACTTTTCCATTTCTGCTCTAATCTCCGACGATCCCTCTTAGCCTGGACTGCCTCAGATGAGAGCCATCTTTAGATGGACGCCTGTCACGAGTCTGAATAGAAGCGAGTTTGTCTAATGTGCATGATACTATTCGCTTAAGTTGTTCCGAGAAATCTTCCGCGTTGGTTGCAGGAGCAGTGAAAAGATCAGTATCGATGAGCAAGTCACTGAAAGGCAAGGGGTCCACTGATTTGATGTTACGGAATGCGTACTGGTTGGCGGTGGCAAGAAGTTATTTTCCACAGTATGAGCTTATGATCTGATACAAGACCAGCATCACTCACCTGTACATCGAATACTGTTGTACGATCATCAGCAGCAAGAACGTCTAAGATGTTTTCTCCTCGAGTCGGGACTTCAATGTACTGACGAAGACCGAAGATGTTGAAGGTGTCGGACAGCATATCGTTAATGCAACCTTCGGAACCTGGGCAGTTCAGGTCACCGCAGAGGATGAATCTTTCGTCAGCTTCAACACAGATGGACGATATGACGGTGGCAATGTCATTGTAGAAGTCACCAATTGGGCCAGGCGGACGGTAGATGTTAGCCAAGGTTATTGAAGACGGTCCTCTGCCTAATCGTAGCAGCTGAACATCAAATGATGAGGTGGAGAGTCTTTCTGATTGAGGGTGGATGCCGACATATAACATGGATCTGTAGACAACAGCTAGACCTCCGCCAGCTACTGAACGACCATTTTTCACACAGAGCGAGTATGTCCAACCGCTCGTCTCTCATGAATCATGATATCATGAAGAATGGCAGATCGACGGATGGCAGAACGGATGTTAAAGCTGCCAACGTTTATAGTTATTGGTTTTGAAGGCATCTTATTAAGCTGGACTTTGTGTGGAGCTGGGCCCGGGTTGGTTTCCACATCTCCTGACAAGAGTAGAAGAAGGGCGATGACTGTTGCGGGATATGATCGCCGACGCTGAGGGCGATAAGGCTGACCCGTTCGGGCCCAGAGCAGGGCTCCTCTGATGTTACGCAGAGCAGAATTAACATGTCCAGAAAACACAAGTCTGAGCAGACTTATCTGAGCAGAGTTATCTGAGCTGAGTTTTCTGAGGTCTGATGTGTACTCATTCAATTTTTTTCGTGATGACTAACCATTTACGCAGACACAAAGAGCTCCTCTGTTTAGTTTATCTTGAAGAGTGTCACACAAATTTACAATAAGAATTGCATGTGTGGGCTTTGGTTTTGCATTCCAGCAGCAGTGAAATTTATTCCTCCAAATTTCTACAGTACCACTCGAAAGCCACGAGCAAATATACTTATTCCACAGCAATTCAAACCCATGCACACACTATAAAAAATTATGTCAAATAAAGTGAACCTATGTTTATTTATTTATTTATTCTACACTGTGTCTCAAAAAAACTGTGCCAAATTGTTTTTGTCAGAACTTCGTCAAATTTCAACCAATCTTAATAACTTTTGGTAGGTAGATGGGAAAATGGATTAACTTTTATGCCATATCTAAATTATCCACCTCACCTGACTCATATCACCGCACTACCTTGTTAAACACAGATGTACCAATTTTGCATATAACGGCGTCACGACGCTTGGCTGCACTGAAATCCATTGCATCAAGCCGGGTGTCAAAGTGAATGGGGCATAGGCCTACTATCGCGACAGCCTTCTTGGCCAGAAGATGCTGTCAGACATACGCCGGATATCGCAGGGTAAGTCTTTCGTCTTTCAACAGGATGTCGCCCCGGCGCATCGAGCGCGCGACACCGTCTTTTCCTGTAGCGAGAGACGCCCGACTTCATCTCTCAAACACTGTGGCCGCCGAATTCACCGGATCTTAACACAGTCTATAGTATATGGAGTGTGCTGCAGGAGAAGGTTTACCGCTCCAGAATTATAGCCAACCTCGACGAACTCAAAATGCGCCTCATCGACGACTGCCATGGGTGCGCTTTGACCAGTCGATCGTTGATGCTGCTATCTGCCAGTGACGTCGCCGTCTAGGCCCTTGTGTCCATATACGCGGGACACATTTTGAGCACCAATTCTAACACTTTTGAGCAGATCTGTCATAACAATTAAAAACTCTACTAAGGAACCATATTTTACTTTACTGCATGCTAATTCAGTTGTCAGATAGTTTGTTGCAAGTAATAAAAGTAAGCGTTTTATGCAAAATTGGCATATCTGTGTTTAACAAGGTAGTGCGGTAATATGAGTCAGGTGAGGTGGAAAATTCATATATGGCACAAATGTTTAGCCATTTTCCCATCTACCTACCAAAAGTTATTAAGATTGGTTGAAATTTGACGAAGTTCTGACAAAAACAATTTGGCACAGTTTTTTTTGAGACACGGTGTAGTTAAGGCAGCTCTAGGGAAGGTATACCGATGCAACTGTTCACATCTTTCCAAAGATACAGCAATTGTATCTGTTTTAGTAAAGTTTTAGTTTGAATATGTTTTTTGATAAATAGGCCCATCTTGCAGGATCACTTCATTTGGGTAGCCTATTGCTTCCTAACATAGGCAGTAATGATTGTGTCATCATAATTGTCAACTGCATTTTTGTGAATGTACCATTGTCTGTCTATTTTGGGGATCCATAAACGATTGATTGATTGATGCCAACAGTTTGCGGTATGCAGATTTCATTCTTATTTTACTCCTGGTTTTTTTCTTTAGCTCTGTTGGTCCATTGGAGCGATCAGTGGTTCTGTTGGTGAAACTTTTGAGCGCAGATTTCTGACGACAGTCATTGAAGTAAGAAAAATCTAAAGTAACAAAATGCATGTGCCTTTAATCATCTAGTTCAGAGGTTCTCAACTGGTGTGTCGCGACACACTAGTGTGTCGCGCAAAGACGGGTGGTGTGTCGCGTAAGAATGGTGTGTCGCAGGTGTGTTGCGATTTCTCACAGAATGGCGGGCGTATAGGCTGTGAAAATTCGTAGAACTCTGCATTTACATGTACTTATTCTATTCCATTTAATCGCAATCTGGAGCGGCCATGCACTATGTTTCCCTTGTAGGCCACAATAAACCTACCTACAATCCTAGTAGACCTATCCTACAGATATGACTTACTTTTGTGGATGACGCGGAAATGTGCCTTCTCAACGTAATGCAGTATAACACGTTAGCCAATGCTGTAACATTTTAAAATAATTGTTAAAAATTATATTTACAAAACATAAATTTAGCTTTTGCTTTCATACTTTGCCTTGAACTATTAGGGCGAATTGGACTATGTGAATACCGGGACTTTCATGCTCTTTTCACTTAAAATACTTTTATATAGTTATCCAATCATGTTCATTCGTTGGTCTCGTTAATAGGAAAGCCCCAAGGTTAAAGTGTCCAGGGACCTCTGGCTAGTATACACAACTGCATGCAACGGTATGTGCACTCACACAATCTGTCAAACCTCGGGCGTCATACTACCGGTAACCAAAGAAGATCAAGGAGCAAAATCCCATTAGCTGTTAGGCCAAACAATAATTGTAGAGTAATAAAACGGCCTAGAATTGTAGATTTTGATCGGTGGAATTCAGAATTTTGAAGCATTAGAAACTAAAAAGCATTCAGTGTCAATATTTTGATTCATTAGAAATTTCATCATCATCATCAATAACCTTGGGCTCAATACCCGTAGGAGTCTGATGCCACTCTGTCTGAGTCTGTCTCGCGTCATGTTGCCCAGCTTCAACCTGACCGGTGAGCAGGTCTGCTCCATACCCTTAACATCTTGAAGCAGCTAGACCACCTTGTCTGATTGAAGAGAATCGTGGGAGAGAGACATGAAGGACAACCTAGGTCAATGCCCGCATGTGTCCCACACTTTCTCGTCCGACTTTCTCCACCAGTCTGTCCTAACCGGCCTGTGCATGTCTGCTCCACATCATTACATCTAGAAGCATCTGGGTCGTTATGTCACTTGTGTCATGGTTTTTACGGATTTCAATCGTCTTGGTCTTTTCCTGCCAGAGTATCGCCACCCATCTGGCATGCCTTCCTCCTTTTGTCCGGGCTTAGGACCGGTGCAGGGATGTTGTTGGTTCCCTGTGGCGTAGGATGGATGCAGTTTGACGACGTGCCCAGGACAGAAATAATTAGAAATTTAAAAAGTTAAAATGGATAGGCTACTCTAACTTTAACATAGCCTATGCCTATTTTAATTTTAAAGACGTTCTTAGCACTGTTTGACCGTCATAACCAGTTTTCTCCATTGCTTTCTTTCTGATGTCGCTTCCCTTAGTTCTTCCAAATTCCTTCCTGTTGTTTCGTAAACCTCATCCATCCACCTTTTCTCGGCCGCCCTTGTTTTCTTCTTCCCTCTCCGCAAGCCAGCATCATATTTTCCCCCAGTCCATTTGAGTGCACTGCATAACATAACCAAAGAAGCACAACTTTCTTCTTAGCACTGTTTGTTGTAACAACTCATCGTTTTCGAGACCAATCTCTATGCGTACCCACTCATTTTCCCTTTTTCCCCTCCAAGATATTCTCTGCATCTTCCTCCAAATCGACATCTCACATGTGTTGATCATTTTTCTCATTTTTTTGGTCATTGTCTCATCTCTCAGATCTAAGACACTGAGTCAAAAATATTTAGATTTTTCAAGTTTAAAATGGTGTTTTTGCTTGTAGAACTTACTTTTTCTTATTGTTGCAACTTGCATGACCTTTATTTTTACATGTGATGTGTTGCTACCACTTATCACTTAAGTAGTTGATGATTTAACGCACTGTTTTTCTCAGGAACTCTTCAAGTTACACAAACTGATGCGAGACAAAGACAAGGCCATTGTCGCGTTGAACATCATGTATCTTGTCAGAATATATTCGCAGCACCTGTGTGCTCATTGGACAGATTTTCGTGAAGTTGTTTCAAAAGTGTTTGAGTTTTTGCATGGTAATAGAAATAAAAGTTCTCTCTTAACAAGCTTTGTCATTTGTTTTAAAAATAAGCATAGTCACTTTAACAATATAGTCAGGCTGGGAACATTGTCAGACAAAGTGTCTTGCCCTTGCCCTTGTGCTGTCAGTTTCTTGAACTCTAGCGATTGTCATGACCAGCCTTCTCCATTCTTTCTTTCTGATGTCGCTTCCCTTAGTTCTTCCAGATTCATTCCTGTTGTTTCTTGAACCTCGTCCAACCACCTTTTCCTTGGCCGACCTTGTTTTCTCTTTCCATCTCCGCATGCCAGCATCATATCTTTTTCCAGTCCATTTGAGCGCATAACATGACCAAAGAAAACCAACTTTCTTCTTAGCACTGTTTGTTGTGACGACTCATCCATATCGATACCAATTTCTGTGCGTGCCCACTCATTTGTACTTTTTCCTTCCAAGATATTCTCTGCATCTTCCTCCAAATCCACATCTCACATGCGTTAATCTTTTTCCCATTTTCTTGGCCATTGTCCATGTCTCACAACCATATAGGCCTAATACTGTCGGTATTATCAAAGCCCTTACCAGCCTTTTTTGTGTCTATACTCACATGCCTATCCTTTCATATTTTTTTCCAATCCATTCATTGCAGTTTTCCCTATAGCCACTCTACGCTTTATTTCCGTATCGCACTTGCCCTCTTTTTCTATTACAGATCCTAAAAACGTAAAGCTTGAAACCACCTCCAATTCCTCTCCGTCTATCACAAAATTGTCTGCCCCAACTGTTGTCATAATCTTTGTCTTCTTTATGTTGAAATAAAGACCAGCCTTTTCGCTTTCACTCTTTAGTCTTTTTATTAGTAGTAACAAATCTGCTTTTTTCCCTGCTAATAATGTAGTATCATCTGCGTATCTCAAGTTATTCAGTAATCTTCCTGCTATCCTTATTCCCTCTTTTCCCTCCTCCATTTCAGCCAGTCTCATTATCCTTTCCGCGTACAGGTTAAATAAGACTGGAGACAAGATGCAACCCTGTCTCACTCCTTTCCTTACTTTAAATCTGTCTGTATCTCCAAATTCTGTTCTTATCACCGTTATCTGGTCTTCATACAGTCCTTTAAGTAGTAATATAAAATGTTTCGGTATTCCCATCTCAATCAAAGCGTCTACTAATTAAAAAAGTAGAAGTTGACAGTGAAACTGGAAAACTGACTTTATTGGTTTAAGTTTCTAGTAGTAATCCAATCATGGAGCACATAATTATTTGTTAATGAATACCTGCTTGGAGTTGAAATTCTTATCATATTTGCGTAAGTCAAGCTTGAAAATTGAAGACAGTTAGACACTTTAACTGGTACTGAAACTGACTGATTAGAGTAACTGCATGAAGCTACTTTAAGACAACTGAGACCCTATTGTGTTGATTTTTAGATGCACATGGTTGTGTAAAGGACATGGCTTGCGAGACTCTGCAAAAGATCATGCAAACATGTAGCAAACATTTTGGTGAGGTTCTGCCTGGTGAGATGATGCCATTCACAGAACATATCCTTGAAAGGAGCAAAGCAATTATCTGCGACCTTCAACCACAGGAGGTATTTTGTCATTACCTGCTATTTTTGTTTGACACCTGTATAAATTAGGAGAAAAGGCAATGAATGAACTAACACAGCTGTGCAAAGCCAAATACATGGGAGTATGGCCTGAGGATTTCTTACAGACCATTATGGTTCAGATCCAGAAGAATCCAATTGCGACATCATGCATAGCCTCAGAACTTACAGCCTACTCATGAATGCAATTCAGACATGTATCCAAAATTATACTAAGGGTCCTTACGAAAAGAATGTAGTTCAGGGCGGAAATAGATTACTGTCTTGGGGCAATAAACAAATTGGCCTTTGCTCCTGATCATTCTCAAACGGATCTAATATTCCAAACACCTTACTCTTCTCCTGTCTGTGATCTTGGAATCATTTTTGTTAAAACCCAGAAGCACCTTACTTTTTCCGCATCATCCAGCTATCTCGCATCTGCTATATACACATCCATGACCATTGACCATCAATTGCGCCCAACCCTCGATTACAAGACTGTCTGTACAATAGCCATTTCAGCCATTCACTCAAAACTTGACTATTGCAATTCTCTCTTTTACAGTATCAATTCTTCTTAAAACTCAAATGAAACACCTGCAAACAATCCAGAATGCTCTTGCCCACGCAGTAACTAAAACTCCCAAAGATCACCACATAACCCCTGTCCTCTAGTCACTTCATTGGCTGAAAGTCTCTGATTGCATTCAAAA
Organism: Lumbricus rubellus; assembly: GCA_945859605.1. Lineage (NCBI taxonomy): Eukaryota > Metazoa > Annelida > Clitellata > Crassiclitellata > Lumbricidae > Lumbricus > Lumbricus rubellus. The sequence continues at coordinate 45,273,115 of OX243813.1, read as the reverse complement.
TAAACGTGTATCTCTGACCTAGAAGAATTGGTAAATAGGCCCCAATAGCGGATCACTCTGTTTGGGTAGCCTATTGCTCCCTACATTTCACAGTAGTGATTGTACATTAAGCTATTCCATCGCAATTGTTAACTGCAACTAATCTCTTTGTGTACTATTATGAATTCATAATTGTCTGTTTGATATTTTTGGGATCATTAAACAAGTTGAAGTTGAATGCTCTTCAAACCTCTCAACCCTCTTATATTTGTCAACTATTCACCATGCAACCACCCAGATCTACGTGCTCATCATCCTATCTTTTTCTCTCGGTTGACCTCCAGTCCCATTGTCTTTGAAATTCTGCAACCGCTCCCTAGTCTATGCTGCACTAATTCTTTTGATCAGGCTTCCAAAACTGCCTGTTTACTCGTCCTCCTATCTCTACCGCTCCTCCTTATTTGACCTCTCCTTCGCTTTCACTTTCCTCTGCTACTTTCCATTCACGAATGATAACTGAACTCTTCAAGTTAACCTATCTCGATTCTGGTTCCACCATTTGACCACCATCATTACTGATTATCACCATAGTACCACACTGTCTGCTTGGCTTGACTCCCCAGATTTTGACATGGAACTGGAACAAACAGTGCAGCTTTGGCAATTGCGGACTTGATCTGACATAGCATCAGTGAATAAGCTGGTTTCCTTGACATGCCTTTTGTGGGTGCTGAGAAATTCTCAGAGATTTACATTACATTACATTGGAGAGGACCAATACGGTTTTTGAAAGAGTTGAGGTGCAAGAGATGCATCTGGATCACTGCGGTTGCTGGTGGAAAGAAACCTACGGCAAGGGTGGGACATTTTTGTGGATTGCATAAAGGCTTTAGATAGAGTAGATTGGAGGACATTAATGTGTTCAATGAGAAGAATTGGGGTGGGGTGGAAAGATAGAAGACTCATAGGGAAGCTAAACGTGGGACAAATAAACAAAGGATAATTTTCTGAATCAGAAGTGATATGTAGACTTGTAGAGGAATTAGTTCGCTCTCACCAATACTCTTTAGCATCTAAATTGAGGAATTAATTTGAGAAGTGATGGAGGGGATGAAGGTGGATAAAAGGGGGGCAAGGAAGATTGGCGAAGGCACCAAGATTTGCAGATGACCAGGCAATACTGGAAGGTAGCCAGAAAGGGCTGCAGAAAATGATTCGATCAACTAATGAAGACCTTGAAGAAGTATGCTATAAAAATAAATAAAGACATATGTCATGAGCATAAGCAAAGGAGAGGAAACAGCAGTAAATAAAAATGTGAATTGATGGAACTGGATCCATGTGGAAAATTCTGTTATCTCGAAAGTATGATGACAGAAAATGCAAAGCTTCATGCACAGAAGAATATCTATGAAATATGCATTCAATAGAGAAATAGAAATAATTAGAGGGAAGGTAAATTATAATCTGAATAAACGAATTATCAAGTCTATGATATGGAATGTGGTGCTATCATCATCATCATCATCATCATCATCATCGTCCGTGGGTTCAACACCGTCCCATTGGTGTCAATCGCAAGTTTCACTGTTTTTCTCCATTTACTCTTCTCCTGTGCTATTAGACTGAGTCCGTGTATGTCCGTGCCACACCAATGGATCCTTACATCGTCCAACCGTTCTCTACTTGGTCTTCCTCTGATTCCCGTACCATCGATCATTCCGAATATGGTCTGCTTTACTAGTTGGTTGTTGTTCATCCTGCATACATGTCCGAAGAAATTGAGCTTCCTTTCCATTATTTGCTGTATGATGTTTCTGGTGTTTTTTACTCTTTTGCGTACTTCCTTGTTCGTTATCTTCTGCTGCCATCTGATGCATAGTGTCCTTCTGTAGCACCTCATCTCGAATGCTAATAGTCTGTCTTTGTCATGTTTCGTAGCGTCCATGTTTCACATGCATATAACAGTACACTGAATATGCATGTTTTGATGATCATTATCTTTGTCTGTATACTAATCTCTCGGCTCCTCCAGATACTTCCGAAACCCACCATTGCTCCTGCTGCTTTCGCTATTCTTCTCTTTATCTCCTTCTCACAGTCGTTGTCCCAAGTCAGCAGGCTTCCCAGATATACACCGTGATTCAAAATAAAGTAAGCCAAATTGTTTTTCATATATCTCTAATGCCTGATAACATATCATGCCAAAATTTTCCAAATATTTAGAGAAGTGGACCAAGAATATGATTCCAAAATTTCATGAGATAAAGTTGAACAGATAAAAAGATATGAATCTTTAAACTTCATCTCCAGAAATAGCAGTTTACAAGCAATTTTCTGTCAGATTCAATCAAAAAGTAAGCTAAACTGTTTTTCTTATATCTCCAATGCCTAATACTTAATCTTACTAAACTTTTCCAGATGTTTAGAGAATGGAACCAAGAATAAGATTCCAAAATATCATGTCATAAATTCGAACGGATAAAAAGATATGAATATTTAAACTTCATCTCCAGAAATTTCAGTTTTCAGCAAGTCTGTTATGGTGTTCGTTGCGGTTTCGATGGTTGATAGTCCCCAATTTTGGTCTTCATGAATCCTGGAGTATATTATCGCAATGTTCTGCTGTCACAACATCTTACGTCCTGTTATCAGAAATCTATAGCCCCAGAAGGCAGTTTTCTTTTTCAACAGAACAACGCAATCCCACAGAGCCAAAGAAACCATCGAAATGCTGACAAGAGAGACGCCAGACTTCGATTCTCTCACATTATGGCCTCCGAACAGCCCAGATTTGAATCCTGTCGACTATAAAGTGTGAATCGTTCATGATGCAAGACCTAGTCTACCAGACCATTGTATACACGATCTGAAGCAACGCTTGTTGGAAGCGTGGAATGGCCTGGACCAGAGGATAATCGATGATGCTGTTGCCCAATGCATGGCGCCAGCGCCTCCAGGTTTGCGTGCAAGCAGGATGAGGACATTTTGAGCATTTATTTAATTAAATAATCAAACCATACTGTTGGAGTCACATTGTTAGTTCAATTCTCTACATATCTGGAAAATTTTAGAATGATTAATCATCAGGCATCAGAGATATAAGAAAGAGTTTGACTTACATTTTATTGAATCACACAGAAAATTGCTTGTAAACTGCAATTTCTGGAGATGAAGTTTAAAGTTTCATATCTTTTTATCTGTTCAACTTTATCTCATGAAATTTTGTAATAATATTCTTGGTCCAATTCTCTAAATATTTTGAAAAATTTAGCTTGATATGTTATCAGGCATTAGAGATATATGAAAAACAATTTGGCTTACTTTTTTTTGAATCACGGTGTACAAATTCCTCTATGTTCTCTAGGCTCTCTCCGTCCACCTCCACCACCTTCGTACTCTCCCTCCTCCCGAATGTCATTGTCTTTGTCTTGCTGATGTTGATTCTTAGACCTGCCGCTCTCCCTTCCTTTTGCAAAGTTTCCACATTTTGTGCTATATGTGTTGGAAACATTGTGGTGCTATATGGGTTGGAAACATTGACCATGAGGAAGATTGGTCTATGCCTTTGAACCTTTGAGACATGTATATGACAAAAGATGGGGAAAGTCAGCTGGATGGAATGCAGGGTATATGAAGAGATTCTACAAATGGTGGAAAACAACAGATCTGAATAATAAGAAGCCAGCAGAGGAAATGGTTGGACTAGGCTAGAAGAGGAGAGAGTCCTTACTAAGAACTCTAACTGAAGAAAGAAAGTAGTGTAAGAAGACAAAAGGGATGACCAGGAATAATGTAATTGAATTGGAAAATGAGGATCTCTTGCAAGTTGAGGGAGAGAGCCAGGCAATGCGAACCTGCCCAGGAAGATGGAGAACCAAAAAGAAGAAACTTAATACTATTAAACAGCCAAAATGTATGTGTTTAAAATATAATTTGATAATAGGTTATGGCAACTGTAGTGTGCATCTTCTTTTTAAGGTGCCTGATGCGATCTTTTAGCTGTGATATCATCTGCCCTGTCGTAGTAGCTGGATTTTGTTTTCCTTTTAGGTGAATACATTATTTGGGGGCCGTAGGTCTGATGATAAGTGCACAGCAGGACCAGTTGAAGCAGAACCAACTCATTACAAATTTAATGTGCTCCTCAACAAAGAGTGGGATGACATTATCCAACAGGCTGTAGAAGTAAGTATTTCACCATATTGTTGTCCTATGCAGCACTGCAGCAGTGTGACTAAAATGTCTGAGGTAATGTCTGAGTGTTTGGTTACCGGGAGCACAATGATCACCAAAATTGGTGTTCAATTCAATTCAGGTGTTATGCGTACATAGTTATCAGCAGGGTTTAAAGTGTGCCTGGACGGTCATGGACGGCGTCCATGCACTTACTTTAAAATATGAATGCCGCCCTGCCACTTGTTGGCCAGCACAGCCTGGAAAGTAAAGGGTTTCCAGGCACTTATTTTGGAAAGGTAAGGGGTGTCCAGCCACTTATTTTTCCACGCTTTAACTGGTTATCATTGGCTGAAGTCGATGTGCTGCAATGTTAGCTTTATTTATTTATATGATTTATTGTTGTGTATGAGGAAATTTATAAACTTTAGATTATTTAATTATATTATAACTGTTTGCATGATTTATTATTGTGTAGAAGGAAATCTATAAACTTAGATTATTTAATTATGTTGTACCTTTTTGCATGATTTATTACTGTGTAAAAGGAAATTTATGAACTTTAGATTATTTCATTATGTTGTCTGTCAGGATGTGGATATTTTGAGGGGAAAAAAGCAATCACAAAACTGTTGGACATTTTAAGAACAAATGTTCGAGTATGTCAATCTCTTGGTCATCCATATCTTGCTCAGGTGTTTATTATTTATTTATCATTGGTCATAGATCTAGATAGACAGGAGAAGGTTTCGGGGGAAGGTTCAGTACGTTATTGTTGTCTCCCCTGGGCAACAGGACTTAGTCCTGGCTAAATCTGAACAAGAGAAGAGGGAGAGACCTGATCAGTCGCCTTTCATACCAACTGATCATGAAACTCAAATATGGAAAGCTCTACTTACAACAGAGAAGTGGAGAATTTTCATAGCTGGGCGACTGTCACGTGCGAAAACATCGCCAAAGCCATAAGTCAAGTAAGTCAAGTAAGTCAGGGCATCTAGATAATGTCATACTTATTAACTCCTGTCATGTTTTTGGCAGTTGCTCTATTGTTTGTCTACGGCTGTGTTCTTCAGCTATTGTTTCATTGTTTTGGTGTTGTATTGGTTTTAATTAAATTGTGATTCGGCTTCTATGACAATAAGTTAATGTCATACTTATATTCAGATCATAATTTAAAAAATTTATTTATTTATTGCGCTCCCGACTACAGCGCAGACACTGCAGCAGAGTTTCACGCCGAAGCGCCCGAGCAACTGCGGGTGAAGGACTTGCTCAAGGTCCCTATGCGGCAACTTGAGGTGAATTCAAACGTCAAACCTTCCGGCTTCAAGGCAACGACGCCACCAATACACCACTGCACCCCAAAATCTATAATCTAACACAGTAAACTAAAGCGGCAGGCATAGTGATCTCGTTAAAGGTAGCAAAAAGTTACTTCTTTTTTTAGTAGAACACTCCGGAGTGTTGTTCTGGGACATTTTCAGCTATTAAAAATTTATTTTAATTTGAACCTTTGTACAAGTTTATTTATTTTTCAAATTGATTTCAGTGCTTATTGTTCCTTTTTTGGAGCTTAATAAGTTTTAAAATAAGAGGATGAGGTTTAGACCTTTGAAGTCCTTCAATAATTGTTCTTAATTTGTTTGAACAGTTTGGGAACCTTTTTCTAGAAAATATGCACTGGAAATAATACGCAAATGTTTCCTTAACTTTACTTCATTATATGTTTATTAATTTTTTTGAAGGCTATATTCAGAAATCATCTTTCTGATGTGTGAGTGTATACTTGCAGCTGTCTCTGATATACTTGGATATGCTGAATGTCTACCAAATTGTCAGTGAGCATGCTGTAAGAGCCATTGCTGCCAAAGGTGAGAAGGTATCAGACCGGCCACTGATCAAAAGCATGCGGTGTTTTAAGAAAGAGGCGCTAAAATTGATGTCAGAATGGGTCAGCAGATCAAATGATCCTCAGATGGTGAGTGAGAAACCATAGCTGGATTTGATATGTGCTTTGTTAAGTAACTGTAATTCAAACGAATGTTGGCATTTTGGACTTTGCAGCTTGTAGCTTTTGATAAGTATGGCATGATGAAAAATTGCCTGTAACTTTCATCATTGAATCCTGGTGCATGATACATTGATTGGTGAGCAATGTTACCCATTTGGTAATTGTCAAAGCTTACTGCATTAGCCAATCTTTCTTTACCTCAAACCACTGAGTTCTGATCTTAATAGAGGCATATGATTAACCCTCGGGCTACCAGGGGGGGGGGTGGTATCCACATTCATTTGCACACATTTTGAGCACCTTATACTCTTTGGGCCCTATTCAACTGAAGACCACGTCACACCATCAATGTTGGTGTGACTTTTCTGAGCATTCGGATCATGGACGGTTTTATGAGGAATGTGACGTACAATAATTATAATAAATCATCCTTTTAAGACTGGTTGGTCAGAAAGATCATAAGAGAGCGGACAACATACATGTAGTTTTAGACAGCTGTGACTTATAAAAATATATTCATACATATTATATAGATGGGAAAAGAACGCTTTTAGAGAGGGAGAAGAAGACGGTTAATTACAGAGGGTTTAAGTAAATTTTAAATGAGTGAAATTGACAAGTAAAGTGCTGTAGTGATAAGAGTAGACGAGCGCCTACGAAATCACTTGAACGACCATATCCGTCGTTTTCAGAGTTATGCAGGATTGGCGGGTAAGTATGAGTAGGCTACAACCAAGCACACAGTGCAAATGCATGCTATATTTGAGATAGAATTGAAGTGGCAATCGAGACAGATGAGTAGACTAGGAGGAATCTGGGTCAAATTTGTGAAGAGCTGTTTTAAACATTGATCTAGTGATCCGTGAGTGGAAAGATCGTAGAGCGCACCAGCGAGAAAGACGAAAGGGGTAAAGAGTGAGAATGGAGAAGCATGGGCTGGTGAGAACTCTCATTTTCTTACTTTTTATGGCCATGGGCTGTGGACAGTGAAGACACTGTGGAGGCCTCTATCAGCATTGTCACCATTGCGATGTTAATCATGAGTAACCTTTATGTGTTAGACATTCAAATGCTTTCATGTTTTAAAAAATATTTCTTTGTCGGACCAAAAGTGGTGGTGACTATCACCACCACTTTTAAAAGTGGTGGTGACTGGACACCACCGTCACAATAGAACGTTGCGCCTATGTGGAGAAGTAAGGAAATGAGAGTTCTCACCAGAGTTCATACAAAATTTGCATATTGGGAAGAAGATAGAGGAAGTCGAGGAAAAGAAGGGAACTGAGAAGTTGTGAGCAAATAAATAGTCGCCACTACTTTTTACGGTGAAAGTTACTCCCATGCTTGCCAGTGGTTTTTTGGACTGCATAAATGTTCTGTTGTTATTGGCTTAGGTTTCACAGATCCTTGTTCCTCCTTTGCTGGATGCAGTTCTTCTGGACTACCAGCGAAATGTACCAATTGCCCGTGAGCCAGAAGTCCTAGGTACAATGGCAACCATCATCAACAAGTTGGAAGTTAGTCTCATTTCTGCATTTTCCCCTTTAATTTTCTGATACCTGCATTTGTTTTTCAATGCTTTCTGTGGTGATAAGACATTATAGGTGATATATGTTATGAAAAGTGATCAGAAGCTAAAATAGTTGAATGGCTTCTTTATAAAATCAAGATGCAAGGAACAAAAATCTACAAAACAATGATAAGGCCGGTAATGCTATATGGAGCAGAGGCCTGGGCGTTAACGAAAAGGGACGAGGGACTGCTGGAAAGAACAGAGATGAGAATGCTGCGATGGATGCTTGGAATATCACTGAAAGACAGGAAGCGAAGTGACGACATCAGGAAGAAGCTCGGTGTGGCGTGCATCACTGACAAGGCACGAGAGATCAGGCTGAGGTGGTATGGACACGTGATGAGAAAAGAGGAGAATAGCTGTGTAAAAAGAATCATGCAAGCGGAGGTGTATGGTCGACGCAGTCGGGGCCGACAGAAGAAAAGATGGGAGGACGTGATACAACAGGACCTGAAGCTGCTCAAAATGAAGAAGGAAGACACTGGAAACAGAGACAAGTGGAGGAGAAGGATCCGAGTGGCTGACCCCTCGCGAGAGGGAATAATTCTAGCCTGAAGGACAAGAAGAAGAAGAAGAAGAAGACGATACTGCATTAACCAGTAATGGTGTTTGGTTAATTTTTTACACTTGCGTCTTTCTTTCCACTTAGGCATAACTTTTGTACTTAGACTTATGCCTATTGTTGTCTGTGGCTAACATTTTGGCTTTATGATAGTATCCGACCTGTTTCCCGGCCTTTTGGGCGAATGTGCACCTGTGACAAGCCAGTTTTCTGGTCTGGCAGGTTCAAAGGGTTAAAGGCACTGTAACTAGCATATAATTATTTTCAGTGTCGTTTTAAGCAAATATTGTTTAGTTCAGAATAATTATGCTTTCTAACACTGCGTACATAATATTTGTTTACTTCGTTTTTCTCATTACTCCTATTTTAATGATTTGTTTTTATTCTTCATTGGTCATATTTGGAAGCTAATGTGATTGCATTTTCACTTAATATGTTATAAAATATTATTTGCTTACTTGTTCTATCCCATTGCGTTAATTTTTCTTTTTGACATCTTTCTGTCCATAGGGCCATATGACAGAATATATTCCACAGATTCTTGATACAGTTTTCGAGTGCACGCTCGACATGATTAGCAAGGTAAACAATTCTTTTAACCTTTTGAGCCAAAAAAAGCTAAACACAAAGCTTGTGGTGAACCTGAAGTAAATAAGCCTATTTTTACTTGATAGTTAGTTATGGCAGACATTTCAAAACTGACAAAGGTAACTGTACTGTCATTATAACACTCTTTTTTGGTACAATGCACTATTTTTATCAAGGTTGCTTTGTAAAAATTGTAGTGCTGATGTTCCTGATAGTGTTTTGTGGTGCTGCTTGCCATAATTATAACCCATAATGTTAACTATTGACAGGGTCCAATGTAGTTCAAAAGTTGTCCTCTTTCTTTTAAGAATTTGCTTCTGCAGTACTGTCTTTACTTATAAAATATACTTGCATCTTGGATAATTTTTACAGAATGATGAAGCTTTTCCTGATCATCGGAAAAACTTTTTCCTGCTTCTCCAAGCCATAAATTCATGCTGCTTCAACTGTAAGTTTGTCTTTTGGTGTTAAATCAAACCGATGCTTGAATAGCTAGGGCCCATGAGGCTCTGGTGATATTGCCTGCTGTAGATAAGTCAAGTGCAGGTGATAACTTGAGACTGTTCACAAACCATTAAATGCTAGGTGCTGATACATGACCCTGGAGTGTCATTGTTATTATTATTAAAACTTTTTAACATGTGCACTGCTACACTTGTACAATGTACATGGTCGCACAGAAATATGAATCACAGACACAAAAAATTCTGTTTTGTGGACAGGTGTTTAGCTATCATGTGGTTTACATAAGACCTTGATATGCAGTTTAATAGTTTGAACAGCTTCTGTGTATAGTATTTATCTGGCCTTTCAGTTCATAATTTTGTAGTCTTTGATTTCCAAAGTGGGAAATAGGGAGATGGTCATATCCTCCTAGTTCTTTGAACCAGAATTTTTTAACTAGTGGAGTAGATATAGTTCCACTTGAAGTTTGTTTTCAAGCTAATAGTTGTATGCGTTATTATACTGGGTTAATTTGTGATTTTGTGTTAGCTTTCTTAGCGATTCCACCAGCGCAGTTTAAACTCGTGCTTCACTCTGTAATCTGGGGCTTCAACCACACGATGAGAAACACAGCAGAGCATCTTGTACCAGATGCTGCAGAACGTTACACAGATGAATATTGCTGCCCAAAACTTCTACGAGATGTACTACATTGATATCCTGCTTCTGTTGTTCTGTCTGTTGTTACAGACAGCTCTCACAGTGCAGGTTGGATAGACCATCTACGTGATAATGATCTTAGAATTGTGAATGAATTGTCCAGCTGTATGTATTTGATGCTGATTGGTGGAGATTTATGGCGAATTATTATAACCCATGAACATGAATGCTATTTACGAAAAGTACTTGTGCTGTGGCAGAGTTGTCATTATTGCAATTTTTTGCTGTTTATTTCGATGGGTGTTGATAACAAGGAGCAGGAGGGGTCCGAGGGATTTTGCCTAGAATTAACATGTTTAGTGCCATTTATTTTGCTGCAGAAATCTTTATGGAAGTACCATTTAGTTTCTCTGCTATGATGCAGTAGTCAATTTTGATTACATTAAGTAATTTAATTTGGATTACACTAGTTGTTTGCTTTTGTCTGAAATTGTTTATAATGTACTGTTTACTACTCTTGTTTTGTTTCTGATGTGCACTCTTTCCCTCAAGATGATTTCACACTTTGTTTTATTTATGCAATGTTTTTAGGTCTACGAATGCACGCCATGATCCTTGCATACATGTTCAGTTTGGTGGAAATGGACAAGATAACAGTTCTTCTTGATCCGAACATGACCGCCATGTCGAACATGGTCTATGTTCAAGAGTTTTTAGTTAATCTCCTAAAGGCAGCATTTCCATTGCTTAAGGAGTAAGTACATGCTTCAACTGGTATCCTTATAACGCCATTAGTTGAGAAAAATCATTGTAATGTATTTTGTGCTATGAAAATGATGACAAAATCGCAACAAAGAGCCAGATTGCTGCTTTTTTCTGTTGTGATAGCAGTTGATAATTTTTTTATAAAGATAAGTGCAAATGCTGATTTAAAAGGTAACGGCCCGCTATTCCGAGGGTCCACTATTCTGAAGGTCCACTATTCCGAATATCCCGTATATTTTGTTCGTTAGCCTTGGTGGTTAGGATTACAGTGGGTTAGGGTTAGGATTGGGGTAGGGTGGGTTAGGGTTGGGAAGGGTTATGGTTATGGTTAGGGTGGGTTAGGGTAAAGGTAGGGTTAGGTTTAGGGTTATGGTTAGGGTTGGGGTGAGTTAGGGTTAGGGTTATAAGGGTTAGGGTTAGGGTTTGGAATAGTGGACCTTCGGAATAATGAACCCTCGGAATAGCGGACCCAAACCGATTTAAAATACCAAAACTTATTTAATGGAACTCTGTAGCTAGAAAGAAATGGCAGAACATTTCAGTCTCGGTATAAATGGCCTTGCATTTTCATGCATTTGTATTGACCAATCACAGCAGTGTTGGGCTGTTGGCCCATATGTGACCAATTTTTACGAAACCAGTCGCTTGTCAAAAAATGTCATCAGGTAGAAAATGACCAAAAATTATAGGAAACCTCAAATCGGTCGTAATTGACTTGAATGCAAAAACAAGTTTTAAAATATACATTTAGCACAAATGACGTATAAAATGCTTGTTTAGACGCATCTAAATGCTTGAAAATTAATTGTTACTATATAAATGCTCAGATGCAATACCAGCAGGCAAATATTTCTGCCCATGTCTTCATGTTGGCACAAGTTTACATTATATCTGGAGCTGCGGCTAATAAGCTCAAGATAAAGCTAGACTTTAGAAGTGCCTACAAAGGTTCAAAAACCGGAATTACTTCTCTGTAGTGTGTGGTTTTCAGTGGCTGCTAAGTGAATGTATTATTTGATATGTTTGCAGAGGTCATGTTAAAGTTTTCATTGAAAACTCTTCAGCTTCCATCAAGATATGTCACAATTCGAAAAAAATCTTGTACAATTCCTTGAACAAGTTGGGGTTAGTATTAATATTCTGTAAGCACAAACGGGTTGCTGCTCTGGTTTGATGCTGCATCCTTGGTTGTGCTTCATCTTACCTCCCAGTGTCTGACATTGTGGTGTGATGGTTTCTTCGCTCTGTTATGAAGGGGGGAACTTCTAGTTCCACAGGTTCGGTTACATACAGCGCTCGTGAATAAGCCGGTGCCCCACGCGCTTGGCTTTCTAGAGGCGCTTTAGAAATCAGGAATTTACGATTATGCTCTCTTGGTTGTAGGGCCGTCCACCTGGAACGGCCTCCCTTCAAAACTACGTTTATTGTATCTGACAAATCAAACTTTGTTTCATAAATGTCTCAAGTCGTTTTACTTTTGTTGTGGCTGACCACTCCTGAGTTAGTTTCTTCAAGGGGTGCTATAGACATTCATATAGGGTGTCCAATAAGTTCGTGAACGATTTTGCTTGCCGATTGCAGAAAAACTTTGCAACAAACATTAATAATGCTTATGTCATTTGAAAGAGCTTTATGTCCCGAAACCAAAAAGTGTAAAAAGTGTTAGTTTTTTGCAACGAGGAAATGACGTCATCAATTTATGCGGAAGGGCTATTTTTAGCGAATTTTATGCAGTTCGGATCGTTTTTCGTAAACAAACTTGGGGAAAATGGGGAAAATAGCAGACGTTCAGTTACGCTCGAAAGCTGCTCTTCTTGGTGAAGAAGGATATTCATATTTCGTTATAGGCGATAAATTAGGATGATCGAAAGGTTGGGTAGCAAAATGGGTTGAAGGAAACAAGCAAGGTGAGTTAGGCGATCATGCACGATGCGGTCGACCAAAGATTTTGGCACAGGCTGCTATTAAAATAATCAAAAAGTCGAAATACAGACTAGGACCTGGATTGAGACAGATAGAAAAATCTCTCAAAACAGGTGGACTTAAGGACAACAAAGAAACAATCAGAAATTACATGAAAGGGGAGTTAAAGTGGAGAAGTTGGAAACGCAGAAAGGCGCCATTGCCAACAGACGCTCAGAGGAAAAACGGTTGTTATTCGTGAGCACATACATCTGCTGTTTCGCGAGCATGGCTGAACGAAAATATTCCTAACTACATTGAAACTGGTCTCCAAACTCTCCTGATCTCTCACCGATTGAAAATCTCTGGAGTATACTCTCAGGCAGTGTCTACAAAGATCCTGAACCAAATATTCCTGCTCAGCTAAAACGTCGTTTGCGAAAAGCATGGAATTCGATATCCGTTGAAACTTTGTACAACCTCATCGAATATTTTCCCAGACGAATGAAAGCTGTTATAGCCAGCAAAGACAACACTATTGCCTATTAAATGGTACAATAATTATTGATTTTTGTCGTGTGTATTTTTTGTAACAAGCTAGCAAAATCGTTCACGAACTTATTGGACACCCTGTAGAATGAATGAATGAATGAATGAATGAATAAACTAAGAAGTCTACAAATCATATATATTTGATGTTCCCTTGTGGACCTTGTTTGCATCACTACTAGTCATGCTGCTTAGCCAGTTATGTTGGCTAAAGTAAGTAATAGGCATGTACAATGTTTGAACGTTATTACTAGCTGCATGCTGTGCTGGTGAATGTAAGAGGAAATAGTGAGAAGTGAAGAAAAAGTGTTTTCTTGATTCATAGAACATTAGCCTATCAATCAGTGATAACCTTTTTATATTTTTGAGACCGAATGTTAACAGATTATGTGGAGTGTAATCGTAATCTGCAAACCTCTTTAGTGCCACCTGAAAGCCAAGCGCTGGGCATCAAATTATTTGTGAGTGCTGCAGGAAGTCGGAGTGGTTGTCGAAATAGTAGTCAGAAGGAGGTCCGAGTCCAGTTGCCAGAGGTTAGAGGGACAATTAAGCATTGCCTTTGGGCTATTATAAGCTTAAAATAACTTCTGTTTACTGCATGACTTTCAGGTGAAAGTTCCTCTAAATCTTGACAAGAATGTGTGGCGATGTCCAGGAGAAACCACTGCTAATGTAGTACTTTTACCATCTCCGACTGTTACTGGCTCACAAAGGTAATTTTTAAAATATTTTCTAAGTCAGTTATTGCTAAGTTTCTATGTGTTGATGATTATCAATACTGTTTAGATATTCTACCTCCTTACTAGAGATACCTGCATGTAAGTTGCACCGTAACTTTGATTCTTTGCACATGAGATTTATTACTGAACTTCATATAAGTCACAATTGGGGAGCATGCTTTATGCAAGGCCAGGTTGTTCATGCAGCTTTTAGTTCTGTAGTACAATTTTGATAATTTTATTGAAATTGTCCTTCCAGATTTTAGAAGCTTGTATGACCAAATGAGAGTAAATCGATGGTGTTGAGTAGTTGCCAGTGATGGACTTGCTCAAGGCCCCTATGCACAGTAATTAGCGGCCTTATTGGAGACTTATTATTATGAAATAAATTTGTAACGCGCACAAGATCACACCGAAATGTGAATCTGAGGCGCGCATAGTCAGCTGCCAGAGGAAGATGCAGTTAGAGATTCATGTGCTTGAAAGCCAAGGAGAAATATAGTGAGTTTTTAGCAGTTTTTTACGGAAAGAAGTGTATTTGAGCTACGAAGTGAGAGGGGAAGTCGATTCCATTCTCTGGGTAAAGAAACATGGAATGCTTGCAAGCCCATAAGTGTTTTCATTGAGGTTCAGCAAAAAGACTTGAATCCGATGAGTGCTAGCAACAAGGAGGAATTGAGGAGTTAGTAGTGACTGAAGGTAGGGAGGTGTGTTAGTGCTGAGGGATTTGTAGGTCAAATATGCCAATTTGAATTTTATCCTGTTCTGAACAGGAAGCCAATGCAGCTGATGGAATAGGACTGAGGAACTTGTTCATAGTGAGATGCACAGCACCACTCGAGCTAAGGAGTTTTGGATGCACTGCAGCCTGTTGAGCTCACTGTCCGAGAGACCCACAAAAATGGCGTTAGCATAATCAAGGCGAGAAGAAACAAGAGAACAGGCAATGGTTTGAGACATATCCAAAGTCAAGGCCGACCTGATGTGATGAATTGCCCTATTAAATGTTTTCAAGATTTACAAACGCTTGATATGTGTGATCGAAATGTGAGCTTACTATTTAGGTTTACCCCAAGTGTTTTAACGGTACCTGATAGGGGCATGATAGTACCAGTGTCACGAGATATTCTCTCCTTTAGAGCTATCCGACGATGGAATATACTAGCTATAGAGTATCTGGGGGATGAACCATTCTATCCCAATTGATTATAGAAAGATGTGTATGATTAATAAATTTATGCCCTAATCAAAATTTAAAGTGACTCTAATTGTTTTTAGTGTCCTAAGCAACGTTCAAAGCAAGGCAAGTCGAATTTATTACGTGTTCTAAGTGTTCCTTCAAGAAAAGCAAACAAAGTTAGCTGGTACGAATTAACAGACCTGTTAGTGGTAATGTTCAAAACAAAGTAAATAGAAGTTAATTTGCAAAAATTAGCACACATTGGTGACTTTTTCAACTTCTCTTCATCTGGGGGATACGATTATTAGGGGATACTCTATTTCATGACATCGTCAAGGTCAATATTATAAAGTGGAGGAAAAGAATGCAAGCGCTGACGTGATCCGAACAATATTTCCTCAGACTTGCCAGGGTTTATGGCCAATCCATTGAAACAGAACTAGGCATAAATAGATGAAAGTGTAAGTTTACCAGACTGATCAGTGTGTGACAAGGCAATATGGAGCTGGGTATCATCCACACACTGCTGTAATTGGATTCCAAAGTGGTTAGCAATGTGACTGATTGGGGAAGTAAAGACAGTAAATAGTAAAGGGCCTAGGGCAGATCCTGTGGCAATCCAGCAGTGCAAGCAGTGGGCTCAGACCCAGTGACCTCAATGCTGACCTGCTGATTCGGGTCACACAGGTAAGAAGCTAGCCAATTTAACTCAATCCCGCTTGAATTGTTCCGATACCTATTGGGTTTATCGGGTCACCCGCGACCCGATCCGGCGGGAAAGAGTTAAGGCTGTCCCAGAGACACTGAAGCTATTGATATTAAGTCTTGAAAAGAGTGACTGATGGTCTGTAGACACTCTACAGTGTTAAAGGTTGCACTGAGGTCAAGATACATTTAAGAGGCTGTGCTTTTCCCATTACACCATTTTGCATACAAAACAAAAGAGATAGGTTACAGCTTTTAACAACATTATGTGTTTTATAAATATTTGCACTGCTGCGAGTTTGTTCTCGTTTAGAAAGGTGCATGGGAAATGAGGAATCTGTATTGTGAGGCTGAAAATGCCACATGTGGTATTATAGACTCATAACTTCAGAAATGTGTCAAGCTGGAGTTGCTTAATTTGCACCTTGGTAAAGAGTCCACAGTATTGACTCTGTCATTGTAAGATTTTTTATAGATTTATGTGTTGTGTCTCCTATTATTGATAGGTTTTCATTACATTTTGGAAAAAAATATGTTTCTTAATATGCAAGGTTTTTAATTTATGCATTTGACAGCAAAAATTGTAATAGTAATGCAAATTGTTTCAGCTTCTTCGGCGAAACAGCATGCAGAGAGAAAAGCCTAGGTGAAGTTGAAGAAGCTCACGAACCAAGGAGACCAGTAGGTTTTCCATTTCTAAATTTTCATTAGTTTTTGAAAATTTATCTCTTTTATGTGTTACCTGCTTGAAAAATTATTCTTTAACACTTTGATGACGAGCTGTATTTGTTTCCAAGTCACTTTTAGTAATTAATTTTGTTAGTTCTGGTGTTGTTGATGTAAAATTATTAAACGAGAATGTTAGTGTAATATGTTTTGTCATATACTGGGCTTAAAGTACCAGCAGTAATTTGTTATTAACCCTTTGCATGCCAAATATTTTGGCCTTTGTTCTGGCCATGAAAAATATAACTTTTTTGCATATACATGTAATGTATGTCTAGAGTATCTGGATCAAGTTGTGCCAATAGTGCAGATTGACGACAGGTGACATTGTTCGCAAACATGTTGATGTTGCTGACAAACAGTTTCTCACTGGTGGAAGATGACGTGCGTCCAACTAATCGTCAAAGCCCAAGGAGTAGGTTCAAAAAGGCATTCATCGCGTCGGTCGATTGAAACGCCACCAGTAACTTGCGGTCGAAGTAGCTACATTGGCTCACATCGGTCGTCCTTCACCTGGATTTAAACACAGGTGGTGGCGCACACAGTCGTATGTATGGCTGAGGCCATAGTTGCAAAGACTTGGTTTTTATTCTTCTCAGAAAAATCACGGTTTTTTTCCTTTTTAATTTTTGTGAGTGACCGATACCTTATTTATTTATTTACTTTATGTACTTTATTTACTTTATATACGCACACCTTAACTCTTAATTTTAATTTGTCTGATATCCATTAAGCTGTCTCTGTACTTTCAAGGATTTTGTTATTTCAGGTTACTATTTGGCCTTTTAACTTAGTGTTTACTAATAAAAGTTGTGTTATTTGATTGCTGATTAAAATCATAGATTGAGTATTTGCATATAACCATTTATGAATATTAAGATTTTCAATATTCACAATTCTTAACGAATATTAAAACTGCCAATGAATATTATATTTGTTAAATATTATGTTCTTTCAAGAAATTCTTTATTCTTAATTCTTATTTTGTTATTTATGAAAATGTTTAACTTTTACTGAATGAATTGTACAAAATTGAACTAACCTACACATGGGTCTATGTCAGTAAGTGACAATAACTTTAATAGATTTATTGTTAAAAACTTCAAGGTCTCTGCTGGGTCTGGCCTAGTGGCCATGCGGCATTGATATCACATTTGATACTTAATTTTAGTCTCACTTACCAGTAGTCACCTTGTCTGACTTCTGACCATCTTCTCCAACTGAAAAGAGGCAGAGCCACCGATATCAGTTGGCAAGTAGCAGCAATAGTAAATTAGAAATAAACTTTAACGGCCTATAATAGTAATTTCAAATTGATAACTTTAGTAGTTTTTATATCAGTGTAGCAGGATGAGTAAATATAAATGCTAACGCAAGAAATTGTAGTGCCAGATTACAAGCAAAAATTATCTCGATCTCAGCATATTAAACGTGTTGCATATTTTAATTCACCCTTGCCCTGGATGAGAGTGAATGTGGTAGAGACATGCAGAAACTTAAACTGCTTAATACCGAGTAACATTGCGGTTTCGATCGTTCACCTTAATTCGTTAACGAATATTTGCGAATATTTACGAATATTAAAAAATCTTAATATTCACGAATATTTCTGAATATTAAAACCTAAAGTCATGAATACTCGATCTATGATTAAAATTAGATTGCATAAACAAGGTTTTTAATTTTAAACTGTACTGCACTGCGTAGTAGGTTACAGCTGCAATCAAATCCAATTATTTCTTGTTTTCCGTTTTTTTTATCTTTTTTTTATTATTTTGAATAAAACGTTTTATTCCGTTTTTCCCCTCGTTTTAAACATCTATGGCTGAGGCTCAAATGTGCATCAGAAGGATGGGCCTCATGCATTCACATGGCCGAGGTAGTTCTGCGAAAAAGATGACCTTTAAATTGACCAAAGTCCTTGCAAAAATGACCATTACATCCGGTACTCAAACCAAGTACCAGAAGGCTCCAATATCTTCTTAAGTTACTGCACAAATCCGGCATTTTGATGTAAATATCCATTAAAATGACACAAGGAGTCGATCAGTGGACCAGCATTGCCAATGACATGTGAAGATATGTGTTTATTATGTTTTTGCTGATTACTGACTTTAATGCCAGGTCACAAATATGTGTAACTGTTTTTTAGAAATTATTGAATTATTCTTCCGCAGCCAATGTGGTCAATTTGAATCGCATGACAAAACGCCTTTGTTAAGGTCATGCCGATCTCATGAATGATCAGGAAAAACATTGGTTTTGCTCACTCTTCAGTAGTTTACTTTTTATTTTTCAGCCAAGTCCAAAACATAACATTTACAAGTCAGGCAGTTTTGTAAGGCTTTCCAAATAAATAGTCCCTACATTGAACTTGTGGGATTTTGGGATTGATGGTGACCAAATTGAACTGACCTTTGTAAGTTTCAAATGTCACATCTTCAGGTGGAAGTCATATAAATTTTTTTTACTGAATTCAGTAATTTGTGGTCCTTCACTGGTTGCTACAAGGTTGTCATATATGTAGCTACATTTGGCAGTGTTTGTATTACATTTTATTTGGTTCATAGGGAAGTCCATAAATGATATCATGCGATTTAAGCCGATTTTTGCCCCTCTCCCCTGGTCACACATCATCAAGTTATACCTCTCAAATATGACATCGCAAAGCTCTTCCCCTCCCAATATGGAAATTTTCATACAATTATCAAATAAAGTAATTATTACTATATAGTACGCAACACAATATAATTGTAGAATGAAGAAAAATGGAGCAAACATAATTTTTATAGTCATCATGCATTCCACAAAATAAAAAGCTCTGGTAGAATCATTACACTTATTAAAAATGTTTGATAATGATAACTCGATACAATTCAAACTAGTAAGTCTAGTGTATGTTCATCATTGCTCATTATATGTGACCCATCTGACCAAAACCGGGCTTAAATCGCATTTGGTACAATTTGAGTGTCATAAAAAAATAAAGTTTATTTAAATTAACAAATCTTATTATTCCACCATGTTCCTGTCCAAAATTATGAGTAAAAAATATGGATCAGTCGTTCGAATTATAATTCTGATAAAAAATGCATTTAAAGTTTCTTATAACTTTGAAATGCAAGATTTTTTAGCAACCATGTTCAGAATTGAATTAAATTTGCAACAAATAAACAGATTGCAAAGACTAGATGGAAGTCTGGGCTTTTTACTTATGCTTTATTTGTAATGCTAGCCTTATGCCGAATATGGTTATTAATGGCATGAAGGTGGGAAATTTTTGGACAAGTCATTGAATTATTTAAACAATAACTACTTCAAAATCATCAAAATATAATTAAAGTAAGATTTTCTCCATCTTTCTCCATACCCACATTTCAAAAGCTTCCAGCCTCTTCACATCTTCTTTTCAAGATCAGTAAGGAAAAGGAAACCACTATTTGTATAAAAAATAAATGGAGAAGAAATAGAGCAGGTGAAGGAATTCTGCTATTTGGGAAGCTTAATATCAAGTGATGCCAAATGTCATAAAGAGATAAGAAGGAGAATAGCAATGGGCAAAGAGGCATTCTTAAAAAGGAAAGAATTGCTTAGAGGAGGGCTAAATAGAAATCTGAAGAAAAGAATGGTCAAAACATTGATATGGAGTGTGACTTTATATGGTGCAGAGACATGGACAATGAGAAAAGAAGATGTGAAGAGGCTGGAAGCTTTTGAAATGTGGGTATGGAGAAAGATGGAGAAAATCAGTTGGACAAAGCACGTTTCAAATGAAGAAGTATTAATGACGGTAGAAGAGAAAAGATCTCTGCTGGACACAATAAAGATAAGACAAAAGAATTGGGTGGGACATTTGCTAAGAGGTGACTCACTGCAGAAAGAAATAATTGAAGGAAGATTGGAGGGAAAGAGGTGCAGAGGAAGGCCTAGGCAAAAACTGCTGGACGGGATGATGGAAGAGGGATACAGAGAACTGAAGGACATGGCACAACAGCGGGAAAAGTGGAAACATTGGACGTTTGGACCTGCCACTTGGCAGAGAACGTAAAGAAGAAGATAATTAAACATATCACGCCATAATGTAGGCTGTGATAAAATACTGGGCCGGTATGCACATAGCTAGGTATAGGCTACCTTAGACATAGACCTTCCTCCAGACATAGCCGTTGGAATTTAGCGGTATGCATTATTAAGATAGAATTGGAAGTGAATAACTAATCTACACATTCCTTGCACCCGACGATGCATGACGCTTGCTCTCCCCCCAATTTAATAGGTTAGAGCTGAGCGCGCATGCGTGAAAGATATTTATATGCGGTCGTTGCCAGCGTGGGGTGAACAGATCAAGACCTATAGACAGTCCACAGGGAAATCTCAACGGCCGCCTATTGTTCACGCTGTCCAGCAAAGTCGGCTGTCCTATTGTTCACCATTGGAATAGCTGCTTAATCTTGTGAAAATGATCATTTAAATTCACATGAGATTAATTTTTCCGCAAAGCTTATAAAAAATCTGCATCTCATATCTGGAATTGTTTATAGAATAGAACAAACAAGTCATGTATAGTTTATATATAATTATTTACAATTGTTATCTTTAGTACTGTACTTTGGAATGGAGTACCAAGTATTAATCAGAGAATCAATGAAATAGAAGCAATCATCTCCATATGGAATGTGAGGCTATGTCATAAAACCAACCAGAAAAATTGCATCTAAAATATATATATCAGTCTGGAGCTAATGACATGACTTCTGCACAACCCGCATTTACACAATGTCTAAACATATCAGCACAGAGCAGTGAACTACCAAAACCAAGTGCACACAATTTAACATGTCCACAAAAACACTCCTTCAAAAGTAATCATGTTAATAAACTATCACTTAATGGCACTAGAAGAAGGACTCAAGATCATACAGCAGGATCACACATTTGCTCAACAGTTCATATTTGCAGTCTGACTAACATAATTCTCTTGAACTAGACATGCTTAAGGAAAAAGTAACAACACCAATTTTGTCCATCACATAATATTCATTCCACTCTACTACTTCTCAAAACCCAGCAACCAATTAATCCTCCCATGGCAATGGATTGTTCAGCAGATCAAGTACAAACATACATACATACATACAAGCATAAATACATGCAAAATGCCTACTAACATACATGCAAACATTTGCAAACATTAATGCATAAATACAAACACACATACAAACAAACATTCATATAGACAATAATATCTACAAGCATACATACATGCATACATAAATCACTACAAAAAAGCATTCAAACAAATATACATGCAAGCACACACATAAACAAACGTGCCTATATACACACCTTGAATACATACATACCTACAAACAAACACACATACAAGCACACATACAAACATACATAAACATACAAACATGCATACATACATGCCGTGAATACATACAAACATACATACAAACAAACCCACATGCAAGCATACACACAAACATAAATACACACAAGCAAACATTCATATAGACAATAATATATACAAGCATACATGCATGCATACATAAATCACTACAAACAAGCATTCAAACAAATATACATGCAAGCACACACATAAACAAACGTGCCTATATACACACCTCGAATACATACATACCTACAAACAAACAAACACACAAACAAGCACACATACATACAAACATACATAAACATACAAACATGCATACATACATGCCGTGAATACATACAAACATACATACAAACAAACCCACATGCAAGCATACACACAAACATAAATACACACAAACATAAATACACACAAACAAACATTCATATAGACAATAATATATACAAGCATACATACATGCTTACATAATTCACTACAAACAAGCATTCAAACAAATATACATGCAAGCACACACATAAACAAACGTGACTATATATACACACCTTGAATACATACATACCTACAAACAAACACACATACAAGCATACATACAAACATAAACATACAAACATGCATACATACATGCCGTGAATACATACAAACATACATACAAACAAACCCACATGCAAGCATACACACAAACATAAATACACACAATCAAACATTCATATAGCCAATAATATATACAAGCATACATGCATGCATACATAAATCACTACAAACAAGCATTCAAACAAATATACATGCAAGCACACACATAAACAAACGTGCCTATATACACACCTTGAATACATACATACCTACAAACAAACACACATACAAGCACACATACAAACATACATAAACATACAAACATGCATACATACATGCCGTGAATACATACAAACATACATACAAACAAACCCACATGCAAGCATACACACAAACATAAATACACACAAACACACATTCATATAGACAATTATATATACAAGCATACATACATGCTTACATAATTCACTACAAACAAGCATTCAAACAAATATACATGCAAGCACACACATAAACAAACGTGACTATATATACACACCTTGAATACATACATACATACATACCTACAAACAAACACACATACAAGCATACATACAAACATACATAAACATACAAACATGCATACATACATGCCGTGAATACATACAAACATACATACAAACAAACCCACATGCAAGCATACACACAAACATAAATACACACAAACAAACATTCATATAGACAATAATATATACAAGCATACATACATACATGCTTACATAATTCACTACAAACAAGCATTCAAACAAATATACATGCAAGCACACACATAAACAAACGTGACTATATATACACACCTTGAATACATACATACCTACAAACAAACACACATACAAGCATACATACAAACATACATAAACATACAAACATGCATACATAGATGCCGTGAATACATACAAACATACATACAAACATACCCACATGCAAGCATACACACAAACATAAATACACACAAACACACATACAAACAAACATTCATATAGACAATAATATATACAAGCATATATACAATCATACATGCATAAATAAAGTACAAACATGCATTCAAACAAATATACATGCAAGCACACACATAAACAAATGTGCCTATATACACACGTTGAATACATACATAAATACAAGCAAACACACAGACAAGCATAATAGCATATATACAAACATACATATTAAATATAAAAACATTTGTATAGACAATAATATATGCAAGCATACATACAAACATACATACATACATACATACAATCCATTGCCTTTCACAAGCACCTGACTATTTTGTTCTGGATGGTGTTATTCTACTTAAATAGCATTGACAGTTCCTGTAAAAAAGTATTGCATCGGAAGGCAATGCGCTTATCTGGAACATTTGTTCTTTGTGCCATGTTACTGTTTTCAGATCCTTTGCATACTCTTCACCGAGCCACTTCTTCTTTGTCTAAAATAGATATTAAACAGGTGCAATACCTTTCAACATATCTTTATGTCTCAAAGCATTTATAAAGATATAGAAGTAAATGGACTTTGCTAATTTTGATTTTGTTTTAAACTCTATTATTAAGTGACTGAGTCATCAATTAATTACATGGGATAACATGTGTTTTAATGTAAGATGCTTTAGAGCACATTCGAGTTACTGGCTTGGCTACAATAATTTTGAAATTACTGCATCATCAACGTTTTTACATAAGTAAGTAAAGAAATTCTCGGCTGTTATAAGACTTATTATAATAATCCGGGCAGCACAAATATAAAATATTTTTGTACGTGCAATTTGGACTTTTTTAATTTGTCAAATATGATAGTAGTTTAAAATTAAAATATAGGAGGATGCATCGATGCTGAAATTAAAATTGCAACTTTCTTAATTTAAGCAACATAAAATACACTGCAAGTCAGAAAATTTCACAAGACATGTTATTCTAGGTATTGTATATACATTATTATAATTATTTATCATCATGTTACTTTCCAAAGTAAGATGTGCAACACCTGCCAGTCAATTCATTTCATCACTGCATTGTATCGTATCTATCTAGCGACTCTTGCAGTACACACTAATAAGAGGTGCTCTCAGTGCAGGAGGCCAAGATAGAAAAAGGGGTCTTGAGATATCTAGGATAGAGGCAAGTGGCAAACCAGTTAAAATAAGGAGGAACGTGTCAAAGGCAGGGCTGAAAGGGATTTGAAAAAGTTGCCGGGTCTGACTTTGGCAGACGAGCCAACATATTTGATCAGAAAAATTTTCTGGTGACCTTTTTTCTTTTTTAGTCATTTACCCAAAGTTTTTTTCAAATTCGACCTTTTTTACAACTTTTTTTGTCATTTACGCTAAATTTAAAAAATCCTACCTTTTTTTACCAAGCTTTGGGCATCTGATGACCTTTTTTAGTCATTCACAACCGGTCTTTTTGTTTCTTCTGCGTTCATGTGTTAAAGAAGAGACCCGGCTGAGACCCAACAACAGCAGGTCACAGAAATCATTACTGGGTCTCAGACCCGGACCGAACTGGCTCACTTTGATGACATCATACTATGGAGTCTGTCCATGCGCCTTAAACTTAACCCTGGCAAATCTGAGCTAATTTGGTTTGATCGTTCTTCTAAGCTTCTAGTGTGCTGAACTCTCACTATGCACTTCCTCTTCTCTACTTTCTCCTTCATCTACTGTGCGGGATCTTGGAGTCATCCTTGACTTGGCACTGTCCCTCAAACCTCAGATAGCAGCCATCTCTCGGGCATGTTTGTTTCATCTAAGGAGAATCAGACAGCTCCGCTCTACCCTTGACTCAGCATCACTGAAAACACTGATTCACTGCCTTATTCTGACACGACTTGACTACTGTAACTCGGTACTTTATGGTCTCCCTAAATGCACACTTCTTCCTCTAACTAGAATACTTCATCAAGCTGCAAGACTGTGTCTTGGACTCTCTTACCGAGACCACATCACACCAGCTCTTCGCTCTTTACACTGGCTTCCTGTATGTGAGCGCATTCGCTTCAAGCTGGCACTCCTCATGTACAAAGCATGCACTGATCACCTGCCATCCTACTTAACTTCTATGATCACATCTTGTAACTCTGTTAAAGGTCGCTCTTCTCTTCGATCAGCATCTGCTGGAAAGTATGTAGTTCCTGGCACACATCTTGTTTTTGGCCGGCGTTCTTTCACATTTGCTGGTCCCTTCATCTGGAACTCTCTGCTCCCTTGTGTTCGTAACTCCCCTAGCGAGACTGTCTTTCGCTCTAAACTGAAAACTTTCCTCTTTGAGTCTAGCTTTGAGTCTACCTATAGAGTATAGATAGTATTAATTACCACCGAACTTCAATGTGCACTTCTGAGCTTTGTAAGGAGGGCATTATCAAATTTCAGTTGTATTGTATTGCATTGTACTTTCAGCCCTGGTCAAAGGAGGATGCCGGTTCCACAGTTCAGGGTCAATGAAAGCAAAGGCTCACATTTAACCAAGACAGTCCTAGCTTGTGGGACAAAGAGAACGTGCTGATCAAAGGAGCAGAGGAGGGTAAGAATAGTGGCCAAGGTCAGCAGATGGATGAGGTCACATAAATACTTGGGTGCTCGGCCAGTAGGCCTATACGGCCGGCAAGCAAATAATATGTATAATTTAATCCTGTAGTCTTAGAAGTATGAAACTGAAGCTTTTAATTCATCACATAAGCTTTCCAGTCATGAAAAGACTTAGTTCTCGAACAAAATGCTGCTGAAGCAGTCGGCTGTAGAGGTGTCTCCCATAAGTCGTCGTCGTTTTGTGTCTTTGCCAATTGTTCAACACTCTGCTCCACATCTCTGAAATTAGAGCAGCTGTAGGTCTAAGTATGCCATACTTTGACTGAGCGATCATCCACAAAGACTTAGATATGTTCTCCTCCAGTACCGACGTTTTGTTAGCCTGTAGCATGGTACACATATTCGATCTGAATGCATCGCTGGTGCTGTGTCTAAATATGCTAGATATCGATGAGGTTATCATACTGATACTCGAATCAAGTAATTTCTCTTTGTCCTTTTCGTTAGCCTTACACACGACATGTTCCTCCATTTCGTAGCAGACTTTTCCAATTGACTGTCTGAAATATGCCTAATATACATTATTTGCCAAATTCTATACCAATTCGAACACGTGTCATTCCATACCAACATCATTTCCCGCCAGAGCTGAATGGTTGTCACCATAACTTCTGCCTAGAGTTCATGGCTTGCTGGCACCGAGTTTATCGGATCCAGTCATCTGAAGCTGGTAAACGAGAACGTAGCTGGCTTTTGTCTACAACGCACACACACCATAGATTACTTGTCTCACCATTTGTCACCGAGAAAACACAATGAACATATTGAATGCTGAAGTACATCTACTGCCATAAATTATAATTATATAATTATCAGCCTTCTGCTAAAAGTCATGCAGACATCTAATCTGTGGCACTACTGATACAATCCACATTTTATTCTATTTACTGAATAATCTTTAGAAACTGCACACACTATCACTATCCTATACATTTACAGATTTCTAAAAGGCCTCTAACAGTACAACCTAATCAGAGTCACTCCCAGTGTGAAAAACTCTTGAAGAAAAGCCTTAAGACAGTGGTTATAAACAGAAGTGCACCCAGCTAAGATCTGACATGAGTCATAGTAATTAGAACAGTCATTCTACAGTAAAGGGCCAACGCAGGCATAAGCACAATGGTGTGCTGTAGCAGAACAAGACAATGGTACACAAAGGTTACAACACTTTATAAGAGCAGAGAGAAGTCCAGTGGTAGCCTCATAAGATAACAGAGCTGTTTTTAAGGAAGTTTTAGAACTGCACAACCCCTTCTTTCAGTTCCCATTCTCCATGGTAAATTATTTCCAATTGGAGGAAAATTACCTTTTTTGCTAGTTTTAACTGTACAGAAGTGCTTCTACCACAGCACAAATCCTTTTAGAACTGCACATTTAGTCCATAGAGGCACTTATCTTCAATAATACAACTGCACGTTAAAAAAGCCCTGCAAGGTAGTGAGGCATATCATATCAGTGTTTGTTCGGACTTGATAGCAGTACACAAGCAGGAAACGTTCACCACGAACCTCAGTCTATACCAGCTTTTCGATAACTCATCAGCATGTTCTACAAGTAATTATCCTAAATTCATCACTCAATTTAAAAAAATAATATTATTACTTTCCACCATTGAAATCTGTTAAAAATAGCATTTTCTACTTTAGCTGCAAATGTTATTGTTGCAAAGAAATTGTGCAACGTACAACAACGGATTCCTCGTTCGACTGAGAGACTGTCGGGTCGTCGAAGTGGAACCACTGATTGATGTCTTTATTCTTTGCATAGGCTGTGTCTGGAAGACAAGACCAACAGCATGCAGATCATAAACATGAAAAAGCCAGAAATCCTTTAAGTAAATAATTAAATGTTAATTTTCTCATGTCGGATCATCTACGTGAAATTCATGTGTCATCCACAAAATATATATTAAACCATGCAAATTATATGTACTAAATTGCACAGCATAATAAACAAATAAACTAGATTCTAAAACACAGATTTATTGTGAGTGAAAAGTGCAATACCAATAATCTATATATAAAAAAATGTAACGGCGTTCGCACGAATCTTCCTTATAAAGGATCTTGGAAAGTCCTGGACCGATTCTTTTCAAAATTGCAGCAAAACGTTCCGTTAATATAGGCGCAGGTTTGTATAATGCTTTTTTCCAAAATCTTTTACAACAAAAAAACAACTTTCACTTCCATTCGACCGATTCCGAGTTGAATATGCGCTATATGAACCTTGCGCAACCACCATTTTTAAACGCGACCTATTTTTGGCGAATGCATTTCGACGGTTTCAATTTTAACTCACAATCGGTCGAATCGAAGTGAAAGTTATTTCTTTTTGTTATGGACGGTTTGAATTTTAACTCTGAATCGGTCGAATCGAAGTGAAAGTTATTTCTTTTGTAAAAGATCTGCAAATTCGACCGTTTTACGCCCGCCGATAGGCTTTGCTTCGGGCGCGTGTTCCGTTTATGTAGCGCATTTCAACACATTCGATTGCGGCCTTTTTGATGTTCCGCGTCGCTCTGTTCCGCGTCGCTGTCGGCCCCTGTCGGAAAGGGACGGTATGAGGGAGGAAAGGAAGGGAAGGAGCGGGACGAAGAGGGAGGGGAGAGATGGAGGATGTAGGGGGAGAGGGAGTGGAGGGGAGGAGGGGTGGGGGGGAGAGGGGAGGGGCGGGGGAGAGAGGGGAGGGGGAAGAGGGGGAGGGGAGGGAGGGGAGGGCGGGGGAGACAGGGGAGGGGGAGAGAGGGGGAGGATTGGAGGCAGAGGACGGTCTTTTCTGCCACAGCAACGCGTGGCCGAGTTCAGCTAGTTGAAAATAAAAAATAATAATCGTGAAGCATAAATATTCTGATGTGATATTCTATGCTGATTTTTTACGTCATGATATGCATATGCAGAGTTAAAGAACAGCTCCCTAACTTAAGCTAGCAATGAGGCATCCAAGGGCATGAAGTGTTATCGACTTCATTTCTTAGCCTTGGCTTATGAGGGCGAGTGGCCAGCCCTCTCCCGTGCCATATCATCTTCCCATAAACAATGTACGGTCAATGTACTCATCATAGCCGAGTTGGCTACAGGGCACACAGACGGAGCAGAGATCTCTCAACAAATTTCTCCCTGACAGAGATCTGAACGTATCGCTTTGCAGTCCCAACACATCAAACTCTAGACTACACCATGAGGGAAATGCAGCAGCTTACAGTGGCCAGCTCCTTCTTCATGGTGGTTTGAGACTGCGATCAAGTCATACATTGCAGGACCTTGTTTCGGATTAATGACAAAGCGTGACATGTCGAGGTCGCTGGAAGAGAGAAATGAAAGCACAATTAACGGTTAGAAATTCTAAAAGCCACGAAAATACCTTTTCCCCATTAAATGGCACTTTAATAAAAACTTGATCCTAAAATCATTCTGTTCATTATTCACAAGTCGAAGGTGGTTCCTAAACAATTTAGTTTTCAAACACGACTAATTCTGAACAATATTAAAATCTTTAAAACAGTTGCATCTCACTGTATTTCAGAAATGCACTTAAATTCGAAGCCCAGGTATATGTCACACAGCAATTAAAAAAGGTACCTCAACTACGCTAGTTTATTATCTGACCAAAATGTGGAAGGTCAAAAGCATTGCATTTATGATTCACACGCATATCCATAGATGATTCATTATTCAACGACACACCAACAGGAAGTCGTGTATCCACTAAAATTTAGCACATCTTTGGTTGTCGAATCTAAACCATTTGGTCAGCCAGTCTAGTAGTAATAAAGGTACAAAATTCCTCTGCCTGACATGCCTCATTGTATAAATAGATCTATAATATGCCTCTCCAAATCACATCTAACTGATCAGAACTTTAATGAAGGCATTGAAAAATGCTTGGCCATCATACTTCACGGGATAATCAACAAAATCACAGATCTTTTTCTTTTGGTCTCCAGAATATGAAAAGCGCATTAAGTGAATGACCAGGATGTTTGGCAGACGAAATATATCGCTTTTCTTCGTCGCCTGTCGGTGCTTGTTACATTTGGAACAGAACCTAAGAAGAATCCAAATGGAACATTATATACTTTTGCAGACATTGGAAGTTTTGAAACATTAACTGCAAGATGAAAAACAGTAACATACAAGTACCCATACAATTACAACAAATGGAACTTACGCAGTGCTAAAAGTGTGAAAGAATGAGTGCCTGGAAGCCCCTTACCTTTCCAGGCTATGCTGGCCAAAAAGTGGCATGACAGTGTTCAAATTTTAAAATAAGTGCATGGACGCGGTTCATGACCGTCCAGCAACACTTTAAGCCCTGAACTTAGGTATAGGCCTACACAGGGCTTAAAGTGAGTTGGAAGTGAGAATGCATGGGAACTGCAAAATACTTTGCTTGTGTTCCCACTGCTCATCATGCATTCCAATAAACTCTTTTTCAGTGTTCCAGTGCTTACCCAATCGGCGTTCCCACTGCTCACCCAAACCACTTTAACCACTGGGGATGTATGGAGCAAAAGAGAGTGATGAGAAGAGAGGGTGAGCGGTCACTGGACAACAGCTGAAGGAGAAGAAATGGAATGAGCCAATTAGAAAGATGCTAGCACAAATATTAACTCAAACCTGAAGAGCCACCTGCACATTGGTGCGTTACTTCTAATATTTCATTCATAATGTACAGCTCATAAACTTCTGAATTTTATAAAACTAGTATAACCAAGTAACAGTAATTTCAAAGTATTTCCACTCTCAGAGGTAAAACTGCCCTCACGCATTCACCAGAATTTCATGACTGGATAATATTAGAAGTGAAATACCATTTGTCATTAGCTGATAGATACGCTGGGGATGAATACATTCCTAAGCAGTCAGCCAGCTGGATTGTCTTTCGAACCGTTGGAGTCTGCTTCATGCTCTCGTCGACAGTTATCGCCTGACATAAAACACACGTCTCTTGTTTACAAAATAAATGAAGAGAAAGAATTTAAATTGCCCAACACCTATTTAAGCTAAATTACTAAACAAACAAATGCAATAAATCTGAACCAGAGGTAGACAATTAAAAGATGAGTCATAGGACAGGCACGGACAACTTTAATACGTAATCATAGACTCAGTGAAATTCGTCAACCTCTAAAGATCAACCTGTCATATTATAAGCTGACCTATTCTTATACATACCGTTCGAGATTACGATTACCGTTGAAACGAGTGACAATGTAATGTGTGAAGAAAATCAAGGAAAGATAGTTAGGACATAGGATTATGCTCCAGCTTCCTACCTACACCCATTTGACTTTGCCAACGGTTGAAATTATTTCATCAGATAGTTGCTTTAGTAAAGAATGCGAATGAAAGATCAGTAAAATACCTCTGCCTCCTTTCGGTTGTAGAAACGTTCTCGTGATTTCGTCGTCCAATCCGTTGCTAAATACATTTTTTCTAGAATACACAGAAATTCCAATTTCACAGGTGCCTGTTTTACCACACAACTTCATAGTATTGCTTTAAAATGGACCAGATATTAAATTGCCTACTGCAACTTCTAAAACTGCCTTCTAAAAATCTCTCAATTTCTCTAGACTCGCACTCATCTATGCTTCGAGCACATAATTTATATGCTTTGCTTTTCAGAGCACTTCTGGTACCAAGTATGACATCAGCAAAACTAGCCATTTCGTCAAAATGCCGTCAATAATTTTTAAATCTTGAAACATCGTATGTACTTTTGTTAAGAAAAAGAATTAACAAGCAATAACAATAATATTAATAATGCTAAGTATGCAGACCTCTCCACAAAACTTGTCCCCATTGCACCTAAAACACTTTTTTCAACTTGATTGGATTAAACACATAAGGCATTCAATTAATAACAGAGTATGGCAGATACTTAACAGCTGCAACAGGACACCCAAGATCACACATCTTTTCCAGGACCTTTCAATATGCATGCACAGATAAAATACCATTACATTATGAGGCACATTCACATTCACACAGTTTACCAAGGACAGAGAATGCTAACACCCGAAAAAAGGCAACTTTTTGGACAGTTTCCAAGAGCCTGAGGGATTATTTCTACTTCAGGAAAGTAAAAAAAAAAAAAAAATATCGTAATGATGATGATTATAGTGACATCAACATAACACCGTAACATCGCACAGTATAACAGTGTAAACTGGTCTTGTCAAAATAAGTTTGTGTAGCAACAATGCCAGGCCTTACTGTGAAATTTCACTGGCATCCCATTGTCCATAATCTCCTCATAGTTGGTGCTGCCACACGAACTTACGATTTTTAACCCGAAGATTCTTGGTATTTGTTTTTCCACCAGAGAACTGCTCTCTGTTTCGATCCTTGCTGCTAATGCTAATGCATCAACTGGCTGTGAGCCAGATGACTCATCATTACAATGAATATACCGGCTGGAACAAAAACATTTAATTGGGGTTTAAAGATTTGTCTGAGAGAAATTAACACTTCACTTAACAGAGACTCTTCAAGCAAGATTTGATATACAAATTTGCATAAATTAGCAGTGTAGCCAGAGTGCTGATTTCAGTACACTGCATTTTCAACTCAGTTTCTCAGAATTCAGAGTTCAGGTGGCAACATAAAATTAAGAAGTTGCTAATTAGCTCAAAAAGAAAACTTGTGAACCACAGCTGAAAAGTCACTAACCCAAGACATTGCATTAATGTAGATCAGAAGCAACAATTGGGTGCTTATGCCAACAGTGTAATGGTTCCATTGGTTTGAACCTGTTGAGAAACTGTACATTGGACTCTAACCAAGTTGTTTGAATACAACTGTCTAGAATCCCAGAGCTAGATAACCTCCACATATAAAGAAAGGCTAACAACAACAAAAAATTATCACCATTGTCATAAGTTCTTGCATTCATTTGCACTTTCAAAGATCCATGGCAAAACACAACATTAACACATTAACAAGTTACTTACATCATGTGATTGAAGAGTGTGTCGTAAATGACTTTGAAGCTGCAGCTATTCCTCGGAAATGTCACCAGACAAGGCATACCAAACAGCTTACAATGATCTGTATCATCACTGAAACATGCAAAACCGACAGCAAAATCACCATAATATTATGTCGACTGTCGTCACACGGAAAACATCTAAAATACATAATGCAAAATAATGGAAAGCAGATAAGGAAATGAACACCAGTTGTTCAGCAACAAAGTTAGATTTGGTGTAAAACAGCTAAACAGATGAAGAACAATTAGAAGAACCTCAAGCTAGCCTGGGGGAAAACCATAGGTAAGTTAGCCTCATCTTCAGCCTCAGCAAACAAAGACAGGAGGCCAATAATCTAGGGCTGTTGATTTAATCGCGTTAACGCGTGCGATTAACGCGTTAAAAAAATTTGCGATTAAAAATTTTAACGCATTAATCGCACGCGTTAATTAGATCTGATCAAAATGGAATCAGAGCCAGAAAACTCGTTTTAAACGGAAGGCTCATACTTAAAACTAGTGACAAATATCAAATATTCCAAGAAATAATTTGAGTATTATCGTAGCAATTCATTGCTCAATAATCGCCTGCATGCGAACCAAACCATGGCATGCATTAAACGCTAACGATGAGCCGTCTATACATCGGCCGCATCGCATCGTCCACTTGTTTCCTCACCCCGTCAGACTACGTTGGTTGAACTGCAGGAAATGGCAAGACCAATGGATCCAGATTTCAAATGATAAATGTTTACAGAAGGACAACTGAGACGAGGGTTTGCAAGCACCGCAACCGCAACCTCTTGTGAAAAATTGTGACTAAATAATGAAGTTCAATTATAGTAGACCTACAATTATTGTTAATTACATTGAGCATCCCTTGAAAAGACCAATGTAAATAAACTGGTCTGCCTATGCAATTGGCTAAATAAATAAATAATTAATTTTTATAGTCAGAAAACCGTTGTCTAATTTTCATATTTAGGGCTATATCATTTTAGGTGGCTCAAAGGAAAAAATAACGAATTTTGAGCAGTTGATTGATTTGAACAGAGTTTCAATTCTGTCTGTCATACAAAACTGTTCAATAAACTAAATGCAGAAATTCAATAGACTTAAGCCAAAGGTTATTGAATATGTTTGCAAAAGAAAGAATGCATTCAGACATTAAATTGTATGCTTCAGGGGTCCTAAGAAAATAGTATGATTAATATATTTGAAGGAAATGTATTGCGATTAATTTGCAGTTAATTGCGATTAAAAAAATTAATCGTGCGATTAATTTCGATTAAAATTTTTAATCGAACAACAGCCCTACAATAATCTTTTTCTTCACAGTCTGTTCTTCCCACTGATAGTGTACCATCATTGCACTTATAAATGGTCAAGATGGTTTGGAGATGCTGTTTTGTGTAGCAGAAATCTCATGTCAAATTTCTGCCCTGGAGGGAATTTGAACCTCTGACCCTCTAAGTTGATATTCCAGCATGATAACACCACATTATTTTGCACACCAACTAACATAGGAGAAATAACAAGCTAAATCTTGTACTTGTACTGTTTTTTATAGAAATAAATCAAATCAATCAGAAGCAAGAAAACTAAAACAGGGGCAATGCAGAAGAGACCGGAAATTTTTTTGAACAGCTCATGAAGAAACAATGTCTGGATACAGCAACAATTTCATGTGGCCACAAACATAACCTGTCTGGTAGGTAATCAATAACTTTTGCCCATAGACAACAATTTACTCTTTCGAAGAAGAAAAAATTCATCTGATAGCACGCTACTGTTCAAGTCCCTTCATATCAGACCTACCAGCCACCATGCCACACTAAGACTAAAACAAACCATATTATATACTACACTTTAGCATGGTCCTGCAGGTAGTATAGTTCAAGTCATACCTTATTTCCCGCAAGTACACAGGAACAAGCACAGTGTCTGGATCAGAAGTCGACTTCACAGGTAGTTCAAAACTACAAAATTTATTGTATCAATATATATATATATACAACTATACAATACATATACACAGAAAAGACACCATAATAATAAACTGTTTCAACTATAGCTGCTACGATCAACAGTGATTAGAAATTGTATTCAGCTGTTCTGTAAACTACATCTTCTCTGATTTATAGCTTAAGCCTGTAGCTTCGATCTTTAATTTTCCAGAATTTAAGAATTTCACAACAATTTTCACACAATCTTACACGACGATGCAGTCGCTGTCTGGGACGTCTGTGATGAGATCGGATCGTCGGTAAAATGTGACGAAGACATGGTTGACAACGTTGGTGACAATCAACTATAAGGAAAAAAGACAAAATCACAGCAAATTATATAACTATAAAGCATAAAAATTACATTCTCCATGCTACCTATAACAATATGACCCAAAGAAAAGTGCCTGCTAAGTGCAATGAGAAACAAGCAATTTTAATTGCTGGCAATTAAAGAATAAAAAGCAATAAACTTGTAAAATATTAGATTTTCCTTATACATCCGATGCATGAACTTCATAAACCTTAAAGTTGTGCATAACTTCAGTTACATAACGAGTTAGATTATACATTCATGAAATAGCAGCAGTCCTTGCATCAAAAATATTCATTACCATTTTCATACCAATTTAAAGGTAGCTAGCTCATTATCCTTAAGCCATCAAGATTAAGAATTCATCTCACACTTAAATGCAAATTCCAAAGAGCACTCATCATCACATATCATAATACAAAGTTGGTAACCTGATCATTCAATGAACCAGTCAGAGAAGAAACGGCACGTGTTAAGTCCTCAACGTTTCCATTCTCTGCAATGCTGACTTTGCACTAAGACATAAAAATTAGTAATAACACAAATTTTATCAATATTGGCTTTTAATATTGATATTTACCAGTTCATGGTCTTTCTAATTAATATGAAACTACACAGATCACACACAACCAAATCCATGAACTAATTTGATCAAACAAGGTCAAAATCTAAGGCAGAGGCTTAAAACATGTCATTAGGCAACAATGAATTTTGAATTTATAAATATGTATCTCAGTTGTAAATGCTTTTGTTTTGGATAACCTTAACATAACTTACCATAAAATGTAATTTACAAAATCTAATTGCCAATAAATTTCATGTCACTGTCAAATGCTACATTCAAGACACATGTTACATTCAAGACACAAAAAATGACAATCTGCAACGAATCCCAAATGCTGAAGTAAAATTCACATTCAATTCAGCCGCTTTAAATAAATTTCAATATCCATTAATTTCTCTGTTACAATAACAACACAAAACTTCCAGAAATAAATTGCAGACCTGTCGTATTTTGAGTTTCGAGTTGACCGGCACAAAGAAGATGGTCATCTGACGCTCCTTGACGGGCAGCGGTAGCGACAGGTAGCAGAAGGGATCGAACTTGACGGACACTTTATTACATTCGGGACAAACAAGAGTCGACTTGAGCAGGCCATGGAAAATGTCCACGATCACAGAATTTTCCCTTCTCAAATGATCTGTCCAGGCTTCTGCTGCCACCTCCTGCAAAACAAAGCAATTTTTAGCGCTGCAGACTTTAATCAAATATTCATTATTTGATAAATTGCCCCCCAAAAATGTAATCGACTGACTTCGACTTGTATGAATAATTTTTACATATTTCATGAAATCGAACAGCCCATCTCTTTAGTAAGCAATATGAAAAACATGAAACGTTTCAGGCCGTCAAACCAGTACTTATATACTGCAGCTCCACTGGGGACTGGACAAGCCTCAATACAACTGTTTTAGGCAGTGCTCTTTACAAAGTTCAGAAGTTCTCACATGACCACATGACAGAATATAAAAGGCCATGGTCTGCCTAGGTTGAGCAATTGCACATGAAGGGCTTGCATACATTTCTTACACATTGACCACCTAAAGTGGAGGCCCAATCCTGTACTTTTCATGTTTCAGGCTGATTGCTCAATCCATTTAATTTAGATACTGTGATATGGCATAAATTATGCATGATTTGTAAACCATCCAAGCATGCAGTGCAACATAAAGCATGGTGAAATAGAAATCTATAGAGAAACCCACCTCGTCCGGTCTATTGTCTGCCTCCTTTGTTTCAATGTATGGCTTTTTCCGGATACGATTGAGGTCCTCGTGTAAGCCGTCCAGTAGAAAGGACATCAGTTCCTGCGCGTCTTGTCTTTTGTCATCTGAAAACTCGGGCTTGAATTTCCCCACTGCTGCCTACAACACATCATTAGCAAATTTAAATAGTCTTACATGTATGCATGTCGCATGATGTATCTGAACCCTTTTATAGGGCACGTTTAAGGAACCTCACAAGGGCACACCCATTTAACAGAAGCATAATGGTGCCTTAAGCTGCCAATTAGCTTTTACAATAATTATTGACTTTTATTACTGTCATTATTACTTTAAAAAGGAAAGGTAGAAAACACATCAGCCTTGAAAATCAGAAGACAGATAAGTAAAGCATTTCTTCAATTAATGCAAAAGTAAAATCAAAACTCAGACAAACAAAAATCATCTGAGTTGCGCTAATTTTTTAAAATTTATTAATTTTTCAGCCTATCTGAAAGACCGTAACTCACCTTCAAATCCCTTGGAGCAAGCTTTTTGCAGCTCCCAGACCACATCTGCGTTATGACGTTGGCGAAACAGGTAGCTAAACATCCATTGGTTCCATCAAGACTATTACGATTTAATTCATTTTTCCAGTTTCCACTAATCATGTAGTCTCGCAGTGGCTGAACGTGGCTTAGCAACTGAGAGTAAAAAACCAAGCAGTCGGAATTGCAACAGCAGGTAAGTCATAAAGAGATTTTAGCATCTGGTAAGAGAAAATCATCAGAAATCAGCACTGCACTAGTCCAAAGGATGAGACAGCTCATTATTATTGTAGAAAGAAAAATTTCATTATAAGTACTTAAAGAAATAATGCAAAAAACAGACAATAAAATGACGAAAAAAGTACAGCGCAGTAGAGCCATTGCATTGTACTGCATTTATATAGCATCTCTCGCAGCGCACACCAATCAGAGGCCTTCCAGTGCATTAGACCGAAAGGGAAAAGTGGTTGAGACAACGAAAGCAGCACTTGTCCCACCAGTTAATAAGGAGGAATAACATACAACCAAGCCAAAATGCCAGGGTCAGAGCAAGTACTAAGATAACTATTGTTCTGACAGCTACAGAGTTGAACTTTGCTACTTATGAATGATTCCTTGTTCCATATACCCAAGACTTCTTGATTGGCAGACGAATGTGAAGCAAGCTAAATAATGTCTTACTTGCCTACAGATCCTATTCACAAAAATGCACGGCCCAATTACACAAATGAAAACTTAGTTAACACTGTAAACCACGAGAGCATGTTAAAAGCAAACCAATGCAGCTCATTGTTAACGTGTTATAAGGCTATGAAGCATAAACTATGAATGGTAAATGGGCCTCTGCTGGCTTGGCTCAACAAAAGTGTTTAGTGTTTTAATCACGATCTACAATAAATTATCTTTTACAGTGCAATGTTACCTGTAGTATTGAATTTAGGTAACACGTGTTTCCCAGATTCAACAAACCACAAGCACCAGGCTTCATCGTATTCAGAGCCGATGTACTGCTTGTGTTCTTCGTCATGTCACTAGGGAAGTATGAAAAAGACAATACGATGCATGACAAAGGTATGCAAGAATGATTAGGATACACAGCCAAATAAAACTCTGGATCATACTTACAATGATCATTTCAACCTTTGAACTATGCTGGATCAGTTTTCAATGCACTATACTTTACTCGACAGTGCTTAGCACTTTTAATGAAAAGCATGCACCAAGATACATACATGCTCATCAATAAAGTGCTATGGCTGCCAAGTACCATGTTAAAAGCAAGTGTGCAAATGACTTTATCATAGTATGATAAATACAAGTTACAACCAAGAGCTTTGAGCACAAAACCAAAGTTTTAAGTCAAATATATGCTTTTATAGTATAATTTGAATGAGAAACGCATCCTCTTCAAAACAACACCAAAATTATGATTCTATCTCAACCCTAAGTGACTTTATGGATAAAAGAACCACTCGTCATTGCTAAAAACTACAAAAGGTAAAGGCTGGTAAAATCTGGTGTTTTTACATGAAATTTAAAAGCATATTAGAAGCATAAACTTGTATAAAATCTTCCACATAGTGGCCTTCAATGTCACTCTTTCTCAAAATTTCAAATCGTTCAAACAACTGTAAATCATAATAAAACACTATATTTGGAAACAATGTTAATTCAAAAGTGTATAAAATTTAATATCAACGCAAGGCTACTTTTTAGCAAGTATGTGCTAATTATGGCAGCATCTTTACAGCCATCGCAAGTAGCCACAAGCAACACTGCCTTGTATGGTGTCCTTGTAACGGCATGGTCATGTTACTGCGCCATATAAATTGTCGTAATTATTATTACTATTAAGCATGTGCTCACATGCATCTCATCACATGCGTATGGGGTGTACACTGTACACAGCATCTACCATGGGCCCATGGCTGTCTATATATCAACTTCAAAGTAATCAAGCCACTTTGTATTTCATCACCTTAATAAAAAAAATGAAACTATGATAGATATATACATAATATGTCGAAAAATGTGCCATCACTGCATTTTTAAAAGTCCTGTTTAATTGGGCTCACAGAAGAATCACCAGCATACAAACTATTCACATACTCCATTGGCCATGTGCCGTCCATGTGTCTCTCCTCGATGACAATCACGTGACCATCGTTGACACTGGCGTCAACCAACGTATTCGATAGTTTCTTCAGCGGTTCATACGTGTTGGTCATGTACTTGCTCCACAGCTTTGTCTCCTTGTCATCAGCGATACCGAACAGTTTCTTCATTGCCTTTTCCACTTGTTCTGCGAAAGAACAAAATGCCAGCAATCAGCCACAATGCATCCAGTGAACAAATTTCAATCAATTTCCACGAATTAGAATGCCACTCAGATCATAACCCGATGTGTGACGTGGTTATCTTTTTCGTTGAACACTTACGTTGCGACGTGATGATTTATTTCGCACATTTACTTCATGCTTCACAAATGTGCACTTACTAGTTAGCAAAACAAAATAAATGAACAAATAAATAAAAGATAATAAAGCACTCTTAAGGTGTTAAATATTTACTATATTACTAACATAATACACTGGAAGAGAGGGATGCACACAGACTCAGGATCACTTCCTGCTGCCCTCCAAAAGGTCCACTCAACCTATTGATGTTGGTAAACTGGGCAGCAGGACGCCATGGACGCCTTGCATGGCTCTCGATGGTCAAGTTCCACTCTCGTAATAACTTGTTATCATCCAGTCATACAACAAATTGCAGTCAGATTGAAATTTTAAAGAAACTTGTATTAAATTATAGTATACAGGGTTTAATCAATTGCCCTGTTGAGAGGGGTTTCTGGGGTGGGGCAAAAAAATATTGTTTTGGGTGGAAAGCAGCCGCTCCGCTGGACACTGACACCCTTTGACCGAAAATTTTTTGATTACATTTTTCATTCTTCCTCTAACAGGGAAACCTTACATATATATGCATGTAAACAGGATTTTTCTCGGGTTTTTGCGAATATAATTTTTCGGGGAGGGGAATTGGTACGTATATTCATGTGAACACCTCTCGATTTTTCTTCAGGATCTCATTGGTGGGGGGTGACTTTCCCCAGCCCAGAAACATTTAGATTAAACACTCTATAGTATATATAATACTGATAGATGCTTGAAGGGCATAGTGGTTTAGTGGTAGGTTCGGTGCCTTGGAGCCAGAGAGTTCCAGGTTCGAATCCACCTCAAGTGTGGGGACCTTGAGCAAATCCTTCATTTGCAATTGTTCGTGCGCTTTGGCGTGAAACTCCGATGCAGTGTCCACGAACTCCGCGCTTTAGTTTGGAGTGCCTCTAAGTAGTGAGCTTGAAGGAGAGCTATAGCAAATGCGAGAAATAAAATAAATAAATGAATATATATTTTAATGATGCCCAGCAAGAGAAATAGTTAAATCTCCAAGAGAAGGCCTAGTCCTTGGCATTATAACTAGAGAGATGCTGCACAAACAGTACACACGACTTGTTCTGTAATAGTAAGTTGATAGTAATGGTTAATGCTATATAATGGGTTTCCACAATATAGATTCTAAAAGAACATAAGATCACATTCTCACCGATTGTTGCAGTACGGCTGAAGTACTCCGTCAGACAAGTATCCTTGTCTTCGCAGTGGCACAAGCTGAGTGCAACTTGGTATACCTCTATACTAAGACTCTCCTTGAATACTCCATCATCCACCACTTTGCGGATAACTGGAACCTAGAAGAAATAACGAATTAAAAAATTACTTCCCAGTAGCCTGCAGAGCTATGTGTTTTAGAAATTTAGCAGTTATCACACACAATTAATTAGCAGTTATCACACACTTAATTAAAGCAATTAAGTACTGTTTATGAAAACCACTAAATTTTGCACTATATATATAGTAGAAGGTCTCATAATACTGTAAATATATAAATGCACAACAAACACTTCTTCTGTTATACTACATCGCTTAATGTAATGTAGTGTAATTTATAATTTTCTTCTGTGTACATCCCAACATGCTACAGATTAACTGCAGCATGCACAGAAATTAATTGTTTCATAACAATGGCAACATTTCCATATAACTCATAAATTCATATTATTTACTGATTGACAGCTCTTGTATTTTCCTGAAAAACTGACTTATTACATTTAATAAATTAATAAATACCATATCAAGCCATAATAGAAGAAGTCTAGACATAAACTTCCACAAAAACGTACCTGTCCTTCAGCTAAACCGTACCATTTGACCAAGTCGTTCCACGCTTCCTCTGGGACGAATGTGAAGTCGATGTCCTCGACCAGTTCCGGCCGCAGAACGTTTGTGCCGACTACTCAGAAACAATGAAACATACCATTATCATATTATACATTATCCACAAGGAACTAAGACCTTTCCACTTAACAGTAAACCTTAAGTTCTCCCATCTGAGACCTGCTAGCAAGAACATCTGCAGCATCTCTGACAGGCAAACATCAATAACTGTTATGTCACATCTTGCTATAGCAAATATATCAGCTAAAACACTAAGATAAATATACTGTAAACAAGTTGTTAAGCAAAATGGTGGACACCTATATGAGACTCAAATTGTGGCTTTGTATGGTAACCAACAATGGCTATCATTAATTTTATCAACAGACAGCAAACTATTTATGTATATATGCAAAAACAAATCAGCTGTACAAAGTCAGTGAAATTAGAATAAACAGTATGTTATAATATGTGATATTTTTAACTGGCTATTCCGGATATGAGATTATTGTATGCAGATTAGCCCTTTATTTCACTTCCATTCTGAAGATTTAAAAATGCCGATACTCCTACGGAAAATCTGATTCCTTTTACGTCCATAATACTTGTCCAGATACTCAAGAGTACACTGAGATGACAATTAGTGATGCAGTAGTTTGCAAACATATATATGATTGTCTACAAGGTTCTGGGCTTTATCAATCATTGACTAGGATATCATTGCTATGCTATACTAATGATAACCACACATTCACTTAACCTGAAAGTGTCCTTTGACTCCTCTGTACGCATTAAACTTGTTCATTTGAGGAAGTGCAGTCCACTTTAGTCATGCCTAAATGGCATTAATATTTCGATATCAACTACTACAAAGAGCATACAAGAGCAGTCCATACAGCTAACTCAGAGTATGAAGTGCTAACAACTTCATTTATTTAGCCTCGGGATATGCGGGTAGGTGGCCAATTCTCTCTTCCCACAGACATTGTATGGTCAACAAACTCATGGGGCAGAAATTTTGAACCAAATTTTTGCCATAGTGGAGATTTAGACGCTACCAACCTAAATCATTGCAATATCAACTAAAGTATTTATAATACTTATTGGCTTTTCCATTCAACAGGTGGCGATAGATTAGCAGCGATTCTATTTCTACTGTATCAGTGAAGATCGTCTTCATATTCAATAGGTGGAGTGAAGTAAACTGGATCTGGTTGCAAATGAATTGATGCAGTTGAACAAACTGTTCTGGACCTCTGCTGGACTCTGGAAGTCTACAGGTCACTTCGTCCATTCATTTTGGTCATCTGGCTTAAATCATTGTGTTCCTAACCTGAGACTTTAATGTCCCTTATCAAATTGCTCATCCACCTATCATCTCATCCCTATCACTTTCTCTGTTTTGGTGGACTGGGTACTTACATGACTGCAGCTCACTTTGCTGAACCATAAGTTGCCTTCTTCATGATAAATTGAACAATTAAATAATCAATCAAATACTTAACAAGTCAAGAGAAAGGAAAGGCTTATGGAACCCACTCATAAACAATGGTCCATTGTTGACTGGCCCAGGACGTTCCGAGGATTCGTCTATCAGCCATCTTCGCCACTGCCTGGCCCAAGCGGTGTTTAACAGGAACCTTAAAAATCATAATTCCAAAATTGATGAGCATTGACAAAATTCATGCAATAAGTCACAACATAACTTGTATAATTTAAAACATATTCCAATGAAACAATTCCGAGTAAAACGTAGTTTATGATGATAAATTATTTGAATATCTTCAATTCTGCACGGTGTTGGTAAGTAAGCAGTTTACTTATATCCCATGAATTCCATGATAGCTTCTTCAATCCAGCCCCCATTAGTGAAACTTGTGTTCATCCATTGAAATTCTGTTTAAGCAAGAATTATTGTCATCAATCTAACATTTATAAACCAACAATTGCTGAATTAT
The DNA here is from genome assembly GCA_945859605.1 of Lumbricus rubellus. Classification (NCBI taxonomy): domain Eukaryota; kingdom Metazoa; phylum Annelida; class Clitellata; order Crassiclitellata; family Lumbricidae; genus Lumbricus; species Lumbricus rubellus. The sequence goes on along the minus strand of OX243813.1, from coordinate 45,229,148 downwards.
TAAAATTCTGTTTTGTGCAATAATCTTTCCCATCAATTCCACTTAATAGGCAAAACTTAATTGATCCAGCTTCTGTCTAAGCAAAGAATGAGCTCCAACAGTCTGAGATCCATTTAGTTCATCAATTATTTATTTTAATTGATACAGCTTCCATTAATTTTAAACTGACAATATGAAATAATTTAGCAACAGAAACTAGGTTTTGACTCAATTCTGCTGCCTGAAATTGTACATGTCTTCTCGCTCATTATCATCGTTGAAAACTTTTGCTTTCGGATTCTTAGCAAGAAGTGCATACATGTGCGCTAGAAGTTCATTAGAGGCGCGTAATAAATAAATAAAGCAGTTAATTATTGTCGTTTGTTCAAATTGTCAGACTGGCGCATAGACGCTCTCAGGTAGGCCTACATACACAAAATTAGATTAAATATCGGCACCTCTATATATGCAAGAAAAATTTATAGAAACAGATTTACAACGCACTAGGATCATCGTGAATTTTCTTCAAAAGAGAGTGGCTCTTAGAAGTCTGGAGTTTACGATTAGGCCTACGATAATAATATGAAACAGTTTGAACAATAAGGATACTATAAGTTTGCTCAAATTCGGATCCATCCAAAATTACCACTCGTCATCTTCCATCAAGCTTTTTCTCTTCTGTAGTTTTTTTAGCAATTTCGTCTGTCTTTCAAAATCATCCTTCTCGTCATCTGACTCCATTTTCTTTAAATGTTTATCCGGAATTAGGACGCTATATAAATGGTCTAAGAATTAAGGCTGGTTACCGTAAAACTTCTGCTTGCGTCTATTTAACTCTCAATCATAGATGTCGCTCCACTTTACAATCCGTTCATAATATAATTTTCTTAAATGTTTAATCTGCAAATGCAGATATTTATTTAGCAGACGTGATTATTTGTCAATTTGACTTTCTAAATATAATAAATTGAATGCTTTTTTGTGCAAACTAAGTTAGAAATTCTCCTGTACTTTAATTATCGTTCAGAATTAGGCATTCAACTTAAAGCGTTGAGTTTCAAGTCCGTGAACGAACGGCCCTTGTCTACTTCCTGTGGTCGACGCCAATTCAGCCAACTCAAGCAAGGGTTGCGAAATCACACCACATAGGCCCTATACTATATAACAGATGTGATCACACCGTTTATTACTAACTGCCAGTAACTGGCATAACTTTTTTAAATTGCAGAACTGATTGATTACTTGTGAGCATTTAGTGGTCTTCCATTTAACTCTCAACGATAGATGTCGCCCCACCTAAAATTCCGTTTATGATGCTAAAGATTAGGCTTATCCAAAAGCCTTTTTTTATTTTGCAAACATAATTATTTGTCAATATTTGTCAATATTCCTTCATATATGTAATAAATCCAATACTTTTAATTCATGCAAAAACGTGTACATGGCGGTACTTAATTTAAAGTTTTGTAACCCTAATTTAAAGTCTGTCTGTCTGTCTGTCTGTCTGTCTGTCTGTCTGTCTGTCTGTCTGCCTGCCTGTCTGTCTGTCTGTCTGTCTGTCTGTCTGTCTGTCTGTCTGTCTGTCTGTTTGTCTGTCTGGGAGATGACAGGTGTATTATAGAATGAAAACGAGATCAAGAGTACAAAGTGAGAGAGGTACTGGTCTGACATGTAAAGACTCGATTTAGACGCACCAAGTTTACTGAGCCTAATAACCCTAGACAACGTCCACTGTTATTTTGAATTGCTCAATTTGAATCCCACATTCTAACCACAGACGAATGACCTTACATGTAGGTCATGCGCTACAGCAGCTCCTGTCCATTTCTGGCAATCGCCGTGGGAAATCAGGCTAATAGTCTGCGGAACAGCATGCCAGTAACACTTAACAACTGGACTAAAATTGGGATATGATATTGCTGTTTTATATTCGTGTAAGAAAGAAGACATAATAAGTATACATAGGGCCCCCTAAGATTATACTTAGAATATTTTGTCTATGAGTCACCGATGAAATAAGACTTGAATAAACCTGTAGTAGTCGGTGGCATATATTTATACATCACAAGTACAAAAAATACTGCAGACTAGGCGGTCCGAGCATCCTAATTGGTTGGCTATTAGACGTCAGACATTTCATCAAACGAATGTTGTTGACGCGTAATTATTACCATGGCAACCAAGTAAATTAAATTTCATATTGGCTGAGGTTGCAGCCAATTGTGCGTTGTGGTGTCACCAATGTGCCTGAGGTGTCAATGTGTAGGCCTACAGGCAATCTTGAAGTCTATTTAATTTTTCTGAATTTTTATAGCATTCCTTAAAGCTCACTACTCAGAGGCGATCCCTACTAAACCTAGGACACTGAGTCGGAGTTTCACGCCGAAGCGGTGAGCAATTGCAAGCGAAGGACTTTGTCAGGATCTCTATATACGCGGCGGCTTGAGGTGGATTCGAACCTGCAACCCTCCAGCTGCAAGGCAACGAACCGTTACGAACGTAACCCACTACACCATAATTATAATAGTGACTTCAATCTGGCACGACGTGTTAAGACGATTGTGTTATGCAGAGCTGAAAGTGGTTTTGAAAAGTTGCCGGGTCTCAGTTTGGCGAGCGCGCGCAGTGCGCACCAGAAATGTCTGAGGACCGCCGTCCGAAAAAATTTCTGACGACCGCCGTCCAAAAAAAGTTTATGACCTTTTTTTAGTCATCCGGCCAAAATCTTCGGAAAATTTCGTCAATTTTCCCCTCCGAAAAAGTTGATGACCTTTTTTTAATTTATTTTATTTTTTTAGTCATCCAGCCAAAATCTTCGGGAAATTTCGTAATTCCCCCCCCCCCCGAAAAAGTTGATGACTTTTTTTAGTCATCCGGCCAAAATCTTCGGGGTTTTTTAGTCGTCACCTAGTTTCGGAACCTTGTGACTTGTTGTGCGACCCGGTTGAGACCCGCAACAGCAGGTCTCCAAAATCGTTGCCGGGTGTCAGACCCGGACAGACCCGGCTCACTCTCAGCCCTGGTGTTAAGACTGCGACATCCGCCATTTCGGGCGATTTTCATCGTGTGTCTCACCTAGGCCTAAGACTTATATAATATAAATAATTATCCCAGGACGAGGTTCCGAGAAAAGGGCGCTATAAGGAAAACTATGCCACGTACGTAGCCTAGATATAATGCCTTTTACCGAATGGGACCAGAAGACCATAATTATGATCTCGTGGTGTTTGGTGCGTATGTGTAGGCTTACATGCATGGTTGATCCTGAAATTATGTAGCAATAATTATAATTATAGCATTCAAATATTTATTTAGTTTTTTTTCTTTTTCGCTTTTGGGTCAGTCCGCATCACATCAATGATCATGATCAATCGTGATGTGTTTGCATACAATTATATTGCTATTGACTCGAGACAGCTTCTTAGTAGAATTGGCCATTAGATTGAAGAATCGAGAAAGACAGGTCATGCATGGTTTCACATATTAAGGCTCGATTTAGACGCATCGAGTTTAGTGATATGACAAAATAACACTACGTCAGCATCCATTGTTTACTATAATGAACGCGGTTCATATAGTAGAACCGTGAACCTGACAATGCTTATTTGAATTTCTCACTTTGAATCCCACATTTTGACCACAGTCGAATGACCCAGAAGGTCATGCGCTACAGCAGCTCCTGTCCATATTTGGCAATCTAACCCGCCCGTGGGAAAAGCGGACTATATAATATGATAGCTATTATATAATAATGTCCGTGGAGCAACATGCCATGGCAACGCTTAACAACTGCAGTATAATCAAAATGCATTGGACGTTGTGATGTTGTGATACATTGGAAAATGGAAGAAGACAAATAAGTATAAACACAGGGCCCTATACTATTCACTATACTTAGAAATTAAGTTTTTATCTGTAAGTCATCGATGGCAAAGACTTGAATGTACCTGCAGTATTCAATTACATACATTTATAGACCTCGTGCTTGCTGTTTGACAAATTCGGTGTTCACTGATCTCACTGACTGGCTATCGTTATTGACGAATGTCTGAAACGCAGAATCATCACCATGGTTACCAAACAAAAGCAAAACAATTGCTATTGTATTGTGACGTAAAATATGCCTCGACCGAGTTAGGCCTACAACAGCATCGTCAGCATCATAATCATAAGCAGCAGCATTTGGAGTACACCTCTGTTTTGCTAATATAGTAGCGTGTATTCATTTATTCATTCATTCTGAGAATTTATACAGCGCCTCTTAAAAATATCTACTCAGAGGCATATGTATGCCAAATACAGACGCCAGGACTTCGTGATATATATTGTATTGTATTGTATAACAACATTTATAAAGCGCCTCTACTAGGGTTAACCGTTCAGAGGCACTCCCAGTGCGCAAGGCCACGAGAGAAGAAATAGGCTTTGAGTAAAGAAAATGAGGAGGAGGGATTAGCTTACCAGTTAGAAGTTGACACCGAGTAGATGGAGTCTGGAGACAGAGTATTCCAAAGAGAGGGGCCAATTGATGTAAAGGAACGAGACTGAGTCATAGCCGTTCTAGTAGGAGGAACTAAAAGATCAAATTTAAAGAGCGGAGAGGACGATGTGAGGAGGCTGAAACTGGCCTGTGAATTACATTGGTTAGATATTTTGGGGCAAGACCCCGTTGTGCTTTGGAGACCAAGATGAGGGTTTTAAGCTTAATGCATGCAGTTAGAGGAAGCCAATGGAGCCGTTCAAACATGAAAGTAGAAATATGCCAGTATCGTGGATGGCGTGCGATTAATATGGCAGCAGCGCGTAAGGACCGACAGTAATGGTGAAAGACGAACCTTGGGCAGACCAATTATATGAGTATATATGAGTGTATCATATATATATATATACACTGTGCCCCATAAAAAAACACCAAAAAACTTTTCAAAAATCTTCTATAAAACTAAGCCAATTGTAATAAAAGTTTATACGTCTCGAAGCTCGGGTGCACGGAATTGTTCTTCGTTGAACATGGGGTGAAGGTCAACGGCGAATATTACAGGAATATCCTGTTGATGGAGCAGATGTTGCCAGCGATCAGGGGAATGTCAAGCGACTTATTCATTCTCCAGCAGGACAGCGCCCCATGCAGCACATCGCGCAAAGGACACCATTGCATTGCTGCGACGTGAAACACCAAGCTTCATTGGACTGGAACTCTGGCCAGCAAACTCACCAGACCTCAATCCCGTTGACTAAAGAATTTGGGGTCTAATACAGGAACGTGTCTACCAGACAGCAATACGGGACATCAAGGAGTTGAAGGAGCGCTTCATCGTTGTGTGGGCACAGTTGAAGAGGAGTGTCACTGAAAAAGCTATTGAACAGTGGCGGCCAAGGCTGAGAGCCTGCGTTCAAGCGAAGGGACATCACTTCGAACATCTTCTTAAATGACACTTTACTTTTTCTTATTTAACATTAGACTTACATGCGTTTCATGACAAAGTTTTTTCGTGTGTTTTTTTATGGGGCACAGTCTATATATATATATATATATATATAATTGGGGCGTGGTGGTGTAGTGGGCACAGGGCCGGTGTCACGAAATAAAGTCTCCCCCCGAAACGAAGTCTCCCCCCGAAACAAAGTCTCCCCCTGGCTAAAAATCTGTTTTGGAAAAAAAAATTGGTGTAAAAGTATATAAATGTTCGTGTTAAATAACGTGTTATCGTGTTAGCAACGCAAACTAACGGTTTAATATGCTCATCTATTAATTTTCTGCGACTGTAGCCGATTTCACGATCAACAGGGGAGACTTTGTTTCGTGGACGGAGGAAATATTCTCTCCCCCGGAGACTTTATTTCGGAATATAGTCTCCGGGGGGCGAATTTATTCTAGAACAGATCCTCCGGGGGAGAATCTATTTCGAAATAAAGTCTCCGGGGGGAGACTTTTAGGGGGGAGACTCTGTCGCGCGACACCGGCGCCAGAGTATTTGGCACCCTAGGCGAACCTGTCGCACTGCCCCCCCCCCCCCCCCCCACGGCAACTAAGATTGAATTAATATTAACTTTCACAAGGGAATGCTATGGTGCCTTTTGTTTTAATTCGTATTTGCATTCAATAGAAAGAAGAATAGTCTGAATAGAATAGAACATGTGTAATCTATATAATGGTAGCCTATATTAGTTTATACCGGTAGGCCTAATGCAATTTCAAAACTTCATTTTTCGCGCTTTTGCAGTTTTGCTTTAGGCTTTAGCAAATGTATAAAACGAGTTCCCTCAGTTCAATGTCTTTGGCAATGTCATGTTCAATTGACAGAGTAGCTAGTCCAACAAGTCTTTCTTGTAGCATGGACGTTCGCAAATATGTTTTGATCAGTTTGAGCTTAGAAACTGGAAGTGTCAAGAGAATTCGCAGAGCTAAAACAGTGTTGGGGACACTAACTGTTAGATTATTTTTCAATATAAAGTTTAGTACATCATGTGGCGATGTACACCTTGCAACTCGTCTTGAAATGGTTTTCAGTTTACTGCTTTGATCAACTGCATCAATATCTGTGAAGTCTCTATGACATTTTGTTGCAAAGCTTTTTTAAGCTTCAAGCAATGTTCCATAACTTAATCCTGACTAGTTTTATTCTGCAAACTGAGAACATCATAGAGGAAACCAAACACAGAATAGTCGGGTCAATCTACGAAATAATACGGATAAAATTGCAAGAAAACGTTTTATGGTGATTTCTGGAGTATTAGGTCTGGTGATGAACATACTAAAAGTTGCATAAAATCGCGGGGAAAAAATGGCCGCCAATTGGACCAGGCATGGGATCTGGAAATTATAGGCTACTGTTAGGAACAAATTATGAAATAATTTGAACTAATTTTTTGCATCAGAGTGAATCTTTCTTCAACCGATTGTATTGCCGCGATCAAATTTATACTATGCAACTCGTTTCATCTAGCGGGAAAAATAAAATGTAATATATATATATTGCAATAAAACTTTAAATATTAATATAAATTAACTATAAATTAAAAACTAAAAATTCCATGTTAGTGCCGCCCCAGAAATTTGCCGCCCTAGGCGGCCGCCTAGTGGTTAAACCGGGCCTGAGTGCATGGGCATGTTCGTTGCCTTGCAACCGGAGGTTTACAGGTTCGAATCCACCACAAGCCGCCTCGTAGGAACCTTGGGCAAGTACTTCATTCGCAATTGCTCAGCACTGCGGTGTGAAACTCCATTTCAGTGTCCGCGCTGTAGTCGGAAGCGCTTCTGAGGGAAATCTTGAAGGGGCGCTATTACAAGTGCACATACATGTATGTATGTATGTATGTATGTATGTATGTATGTATGTATGTATGTATGTATGTATGTATGTATGTATGTATGTATGTATGTATGTATGTATGTATGTATGTATGTATGTATGTATGTGTATGTATGTATGTATGTATGTATGTATGTATGTATGTATGTATGTATGTATGTATGTATGTATGTATGTATGTATGTATGTATGTATGTATGTATGTATGTATGTATGTATGTATGTATGTATGTATGTATGTATGTATGTATGTATGTATGTATGTATGTATGTATGTATGTATGTATGTATGTATGTATGTATGTATGTATGTATGTATGTATGTTTGTACAGGTCAGCGGCCATAATTATTGGTTAATTTGTTTATCAGACCACTCCGTCATTTCAACGGATTATTTCAACTTTATGCAGTTAGACGCCTCTTGATGCACGCGGTCGAGCTCAACCATCAAGACCGTGCGTTTTCACCGCTGTTGTCTGGTATTTACATCTCGCCGAAGAACGGTTCACGCAGGTCAGTGGAGTTAACTCGATCGGATGTTGTCTCTGGTGGCGTTCAAAACTACCGACCGACAAGCGACAAAGTAATGCCTTCTACTGTACAATCCGTGTGACTCGACGATTGGCCGGACGCGCGCGTCATCTTCTACCAGTGACGGGCTTCAGTTTCGTCAGCGTTTTCGTGTTTGCGAGGCCTTTCACCTCTCGCCGCTCCACTCTATTGACGCTACCTGTACCAGAGACTCTGAACATTCCCACCATCTGAAGGCTGTTGACAGGATTCTGTTGGATGATTCTACGTGTCTGCGAGGGATCACCACTGATGACTGTTTCCGGTTCACTGTGACTTATTTTGCTTATTTATGAAATTTTCTTGTTGTTATGACACCTAATTACATCACTTCGGCTAGTTAGAACAGAGAGCGCATCTGAAAAGGTTTCTTGAAGTGCTCGAAATGAATGAAATGAATGAAATGAATGAAATGAATGAAATGAATGAAATGAATGTATGCATGTATGTATGTATGTATGTATGTATGTATGTGTGTATGCATGTATGTATGTATGTATGTATGTATGTATGTATGTATGTATGTATGTATGTATGTTTGTATGTATGTATGTATGTATGTATGTATGTATGTATGTATGTATATGTGTATGTATGCATGTATGTATGTATGTATGTATGTATGTATGTATGTATGTATGTATGTATGTATGTATGTATGTATGTATGTATGTATGTGTGGCGGACCTACCCGTCTCGTCACAAGCGGCACAAGCCCCCTCGCCGCCGGCGCATCGACCGACGCACGAGGGGTCGCGAGCTGGGCCTCTCGACTCGGGCGCAACTCCCTTGCTTCAAATTGATCGGAGCCGCCCGAGTCGCTCTCTCGCCGGTGTCTACTATCAGTGTAACGGGCCGCCAAGGCGCCGTCGCTCCCTTCACTATCCGGCCAAGACGGCTCTGAAACGGTCGCTCGTGAGAGAGTATAGAGCTCGGAGGCGTCGAAGTCCGACTCTGCCCCGTCCGCGGCCACCGGGTGGGTAGCAACCTGAGCGCCAGGATGGCCGCCTGTGCTCAAATCAGGGTTCGCTCCTCTCCGGGCAGACGACCCTCGCTTGGAGCTCCCCTTCACGGCCACGGGCTTCTTCGTTCGCTTGCCCGACCGTCCAGACCTCCGTCTTATCATATTACACGCCACAGCTCGTGTACTGGTGCCACCGACGGGCATCACCGAAGTTTGTCTTCTCTCGCCCGGCCAAAACGCGCGGAACCAAGGCCACTCGAGGGGTCCGAGCCCCAAGCCTCGCCAAAATGACATTATCAACTTCGAAACCAGGGAATGGAAAAGACGGACAATATACTAGGTCGCTGCGTCGATTCGCAAACGGCAACCTAACCAGCTGGTACCAGGATCAATTTTACAACGCCCAGTGCGACCAGGCAGCTGTGTCGATCGATCGGCGGCCGGAGATCCGGACGACCGCCGTCAATTTGTTTTACTGAGGTAACTGAGACGCCGAGTCGGTCTTCAAAGAAAAGACGGACCGCTCGCTCTCCTTGCGTTTCCTGTCTCTTTCGCCCGTAGGCAATGCACTGAGTGCGGCCTCGCGCCGACTCCGAGAATGACCGGAAACCAGTTGCCCGTAGGCGATTCACTTCACGCGGCCGAACCGCCGACTCCGAGGGTATCCAGAAATTCCCTCCTTCAACTCCTGTCTTCACGCCCGTAACCAACCCGCTTCACGCGGTCGACCTGTCGCCACCGAGAGGGGCCTTCAAATTCGCTCTCCCTCTCCGTTCACTGACTTGCTCGCCCGTAGGCGTTGACCTGTAGGCGACTTCGCGCCGACTTCGAACTTTGCCTTGAAACCACTCTGACTCTCGCTCGACGTCGCTCAGAACAGCATCGGTCGACCCCAGGCGCTTAAAAAGGCCGGGGACCTAGCAATGCAATTGAGCTAACGCCTAGGACACTTAGGGTAACGTAATTAGAGGCTGGTAACTGACATTAAGGGACGTGACCGTTAACTACCCCGACGGATCGGTTGGCTGCGACCGATGCGTTCGTTGCCGGCCTTGTACCGAGGCGCACCGGCAACGAACCTTACAGGGCCTGTGACAATATTTCCCCTTGAGCTTCCCTGCTCGACCAAGGCAGGAAAGACGCGACACGATACAAGGAACACGGAGTGAGCGACCTACAAACGCTTTTCACTACCGTCTTTAAGGTACGGACAAATTAAGACCCACGGCGCGTAACCTCGGGGCACTCTTCCCGGGCCGATACCGATCAGGTCAGGCCTCCAGCGGCGCACCTACTGACAATGTCGTTTCACGATGGATTTCCTGGGCAGAACGCGCCCGTCAAATACACGAACAGGTTACAAGGCACTGCGAGAGCGTCGATGCCTACTCTCAATGTTATCTCCGCCCGTCAAGACAAGGGGCGCGCGGCGTGAAGGCTGCAGGCACTCAATCGAGCCTACGCCGAAGAAACCAACACTCACGAGGATGAACTGACGATGAATTTATGGGCAGAACACGCCCGTCGATCACTCTGACAAATTTCACGTTGATCGAACCACGGGGGACGAACCGCGCGCGTCGCTCTATCAAGAATCGCGGCGCGGGGCGTAACCCGGGGGAAGACCGGTAGCGAACCTTCGACAACGTATTCAATGGAAACCAGTAGAGCGACAGTCAAGCTCTCAATATATTATCACTCACACACTTCTCCTGCACAGTTTGACACCAAGAACGTGCAAATCGGTCAACAGACGACAAAGTTACCGCGAGAGCGGGGCTCCGCGCGGCCTTGAAAGTCAGAATCAGATGATATAGCCGGGGAAAGACCGGGTGGCCTTCCTAAGCGAATACCGAGGAAACCGTTCTACGCACGCTCACCGGGTCTGTGAGATGATTTGTACAGCGCCCCTCGCTGGTCAGTTTGACACCAGCCGCTAACGAATCGGACGCAAACCGACCGAGATATCGACGATCAAAGTTGACACACGACCAACACTGACAAATTCAACGGTCACTGCACCGACCTCTCGCCGCGAGCAGGAAGGGCAGAATTATCTGAGTGACCTGAGAGGGGAACCAACTGAATGTAACGGGCTAGGCCGACCCGGCGCGCCTACCCTTGTTTTACGATGTGCGGCGCCCGCTCGGAAGGACGAGCGCCTCAAGATGCACTGAATACGGAACCGGCCGCTTGGTCACGGCCGACGATGAAACACTGACTCTAGCTGACACTGAACGAACTCTCAACACCGTGCAGAGAACTCACCACGCGCTTCGTGCGCCGGAGTGGACTCAACCCTTAACTCTCGAACACGCCGGTATGGCAAGCGATCACTCGACGCGGCCCTTCTACTCGGCCGAACGACAGACCAAAGTGTAAAGGAAAGATAATGTAATAGTCAAAGAATCGTTTTGTTATGCATGTATATCTATAAGGAGGCTCGGCGGCCGACAGAGTATGGCCGACCGCCTACACGACGGGGTCACTCTGTATTATGTATCTTATGTTTTACTCCGTACTCCCCTGCAGACTCGAGGCGCTGCAGCGTCGCCTTCACAGACCTGTGTTAACGCGCGCGCGCTCGGGGACGGGTGCCGAAGCCGTCCGACCGAGGCGCGAGTGCAAAACCAACGATGTTTCAAATGAACTACAAGGTTCGATTTTCTGAACTGAATAATCAACGGAAAAGTAATTTGTCACAAGAGGAAAGAGATTCGTACCGCGCTCCGAGAGCGAGCGCTTCCCCAGACCCGGCACTGAGGGGTTGCCGATCCAAGATTTACCGGTGCAGTCGCACACTCTTTCTGAAGCCACGTATGAAAATAATCAGTTGACTGTCGACAGTGAAGTCAACGGCTGATAATCCGTTCGGAGCGATCAATCGTCGATGGAAAAGACGAGTAAAGAAATATTTACTCCACGAGGGCAGCCCGAGTGCGGCCGCGCTCCCCGTCCTCGGACCACTGGCGCCGAGGCGTCGCCCAACGAAGACCCGATCGGTCGTGAACCACACGAGGCAGTTCTACCTACTGACTCTTCCAGTCGAAACCATCCACCTTCTGCTGGAGGGGATTCAGAAACCAGACGACAATGAGCGTGCTCTGAAAACGAGCGATCGGAAACACGGTATCAATTCACGTACGAGCCCTACCCGCGGCGTCCGTGGCCGTGCGGTGCCGAAGCGCAGCGGCCGGGACGTCCGACGAGTGAATGATGAGTTAGCGCGGGTATATGTAGGTATATTAAGATTTCAACGGCCGAAGCCGGTCACCAAGTAACTGTCACACAACGTAGCTGATCGAGCAGGGAGGGAGCCCAAACCCTTACCCTACCGAACCTTTCGCATGCACCACGGAACGGGTCTTCCGACGGTCGGGGACCGCGGATAATCGAACCGGTATCAGTTTGCCCTCGAACTCGTAACCGAAACAGCTATGACGCAGAAGAGCCGGGTTAGCAGCTATCTATACGCCACTGGATACGTTTGGCCGGTAAACGACGTCGAATACACAAGGTATTGAGTGGTCGTCAGCGCGCCGTATATGTATCTACAACATGCAGAATCGTACACAGTGTGTCGCTTGCTACATCTGTAGACATATAAAGCACAGCAGCGTGTGGCAGGCTCTATTCCACCGGTGTTTTAACGATATTTTATAGATGTAGCTCTCTATATCTAGTCATTTGCCGATGCACGTAAATTCGACCGTAATTCGAATAAAATTCATATCTTTCGATCGGTTGCAGCTATCGCTTAGCTCTCAACGGCAATTCGACAGCCTGATAATTTATCTTTCGAACGGTGTATTCAGAAATTTGATACCATTATCCGCGCAAATTTCATATGCGCCCAAAGTCAAAAGTTGCTGTCTGCACGTTATTCTTTGGCTTGAATACACGAATCGGTCTTCCGTAGGAAGACCTCTTCAACGCGAATTTTGGCGGCCTAACGCCTCACGGCAAACTTGTAGTGAAACGATTTACTAGTCGATCCGCATATACCGCGAATTTGTATCGGCCATAGCTCCGGCGCTATAAGGAATCCCGCGACCCTACTCTGGCCGCCCATGCATTGTCAGTTACCAGCTTATGTTTTATATACTGAATTTCGTCTTGTGGCATTTCCGCCACATATGTATGTATGTATGTATGTATGTATGTACATTGTATATATATGTAAGTATTTAATGTATGTATGTATGTATGTATGTTTGTATGTATGTATGTATGTATGTATGTATGTATGTATGTATGTATGTATGTATGTATGACATACATACATACATACATACATACATACATTGTATGTATGTATGTATGTATGTATGTGTGTGTGTATGTATGCATGTATGTATGTATTGTGTGTATGTTTGTATGTATGTATGTATGCATGCATTCATGCACGCATGCATGTATGTATGTATTAACGAATGTAAAAAAACTAATTGCAAACTTCGCTAAAAAATAGCAACTTTGATTTATCAAAATGTTGTTCAACTGTTATGTACACTTATATATAATATATATAATATATATATATTGCATATACATAATACATGTATTCTCTCTAACTACTATAAAGCTAATTAATTACCCACATTGTAGTATTAAGTGGAACATAAAAATGTACATTGCACGTGTGATTCGTCTACCCGTGATGCACATGCAAAGGTAATTTATGTCATGTCGTCCGTCCGTCAGTCCGTACGTCCTTCAATCAGTCATTCCACCCAATCGATCCATCCGTCCGTCCATTCATCCATCCCAACTGTCCGTCCTTTAGTCCGTCTGTTCGTCCGCCCAACCGTCCGTCCATCCTGTCCATCCGTTGGTCCGTCCGTCCGTCCGTCCATCCGTCCTTCCGTCCGTCCGTACATTAGTCCGTCCATCTGTCCGTCCCCTTGTCCGTCCATCCGTTGGTCCGTCCTTCCCTCCGTCCGTCCGTCCGTCCGTCCTTCCGTCCGTCCGTACATTAGTCCGTCCATCTGTCCGTCCCCTTGTCCGTCCATCCGTTGGTCCGTCCTTCCCTCCGTCCGTCCGTCCTTCCGTCCGTCCGTACATTAGTCCGTCCATCTGTCCGTCCCCTTGTCCGTCCATCCGTTGGTCCGTCCTTCCCTCCGTCCATCCGTCCGTCCGTCCGTCTGTGCGTCCATCCGCTCGTCCGTCCGTCTCTCCGTCCGTCGTTCTCTCTATCTGTCCGTCCGTCCGCCAATCCGTCTTTCCGTTCATCCATCCTCCTTCCATCCGTCCTTCCCTCCGTCCATCACTCCATCCATCAGTTCGTCCTTCCGTCCGTCCATCCGCTCGTCCGACTATCCATCCCTCCATCCATCCATCCATCCATCCATCCATCCATCAATCGAATTCATCCATCTATCCATCCGTCCGTCCATCTATCCGCTCGTCCGTCCGTCCGTCCGTCCGTACGTCCGTCCATCAGTTCGTCCCCTGTATTAATGGTACCCCCCAAAGGATGATGACGAAGACAACGCCGATGACGATGACGATTACGATGATGATGATGATTATTATCATTATTACGATGATGATGATGACGACGATTACGATGATGATGATGACGACGATTACGATGATGATGATGATTATGAGGATGATGACAAAGACGACGACGATGACGACGACGATTACGATGACGATGACGATGATGATTATGATTACGATGATGATGATGACGATGATGATGATGATGATGATGATGATTACGATGATGATGATGATGACGATGACGACGACTATGACGATAACTATGGCTTATCTGCCGGATGCCAGATACATGACTTCAAAGCCACCTTGGATAAGATGAGTGATGTGATTTTCCATTGTTTTCCTCAAAGACAATTGATTTTCCATTGTTTTCCTCAAAGACAATTGCAATGAAAAAGACATCAACAACTTATTGTCCAAATTAAGGTCGGTACGCACGCATTGTCTTGAAGTGTTCATTTTACGCCACATTTACGTCACAACACAGTAACCATTGTGTTAATTCAGCTCTCTCTCTCTCTCTCTCTCTCTCTCTCTCTCTCTCTCTCTCTCTCTCTCTCTCTCTCTCTCTCTCTCTATATATATATATATATATATATATATATATATAAATATATATATATTTATATATGAAGTCCGTCCAAAGTTCATAAGTTCACGCATACATCGATGGCGATAACCAGTATCGTGCTCAAGATCGCAGCTCACTAATCGTAATCAGTTGTTGATATAGGCTAGCGCCACAAGAGAATCGCGCTCCCGACCTGAAGGCACCAAACCACAATCAAAGAAGCAGGAGCTCGATCTGCTGCTCGACCACGCATGCTACGTCGCTGCTTTCTCCGCTCAGCTGCACAAGCGGAACTTACTGCTCCACGCTCGTCGCTCACGGACTGCAATCAGGCAGCGCCGTGCTTTCTCCGTGGCTGGCCCTGCGACCTGAAATGAGCTCCCTGTTATCCTTCGTCAAATACCTATTGGCCTTTCTACTTCATTTCTTTCTCTTCTCAAGACTGTCTTATTCGACCGGAGTTGGACTGGGAGTGCTCCTGAGTATAGGCCTAAACCTTGAAGGAGCGCTATATCAAATTCTCAGTAAATAAATAAAAAAAATAAAGAGAATGGCATAATTATAGGCCTACTTCAAACGCTTGCGGAAACGGGCGAAAAATACCCAGAAGTTCATCACGGAGACTGCTAGGTATATCTGATTCAAGACGATCGAGATGAGAGACTCAAACCCGTTCTCTTGCTTGAGAAGTGGAGCACTCCAGCAACATTGCTACCCTGCTCGTGACCCTGCACAATGCACATGTGTGTACGTTTGCTTGTTTGTATGTGCACTTGTTATAGCGCCCCTTCAAGATCTCTCTACTCAGAGGCGCTCCCGAATGCAGAGCGGACATTGCATCGGAGTTTCACGCCGAAGCGCTGAGCAATTGTGAGTGAAGGACTTGCTCAAGGTCCTTACGCGGCGAGGTGGATTCGAACCTCGAACCTTCCGGCTCCAAGGCAACGACGCCACCACTACACCACTGCGCCAAAGTACGTGCATACGTAGTATAAAAAGTGTTTGAAGACTTTGTAGGCCTATTATAACGCAGTTCGTGTGTGTGTCCGACTGACCCTATCCTTAGTTGTCTTTAAACTGCATGGTGTAGACTTTCTCAGCAGGTAGACCTAGAAGAACAGAGATGTTAGGAATAGAAGATTGCGCTCAGGTGCATGATGGAGGGATGCGGACGATGCAACCAAGTGGAACTCCTGCGGCTTCAGCAGCAGCTGCAAAATCAAGCAACATATCAGTCGTACTCTTCGACCTCTGGCATCGTAGGCGTACGGGAGATTTCAGCAGTGGGGGGCGGGCAAAGATTGAACTTCTGCCCGAAAAATACATCCGTGAAAAAGTTGACGATTTGTTTTTAGTCGTTCGGGTCTCGGGTCTGTGTTTGCCCGAAAAAACCACACTTGCCCGAAAGTTGACGACCTTTTTTTTAGTCGTTTGGGGGGTGTTTGCCCGAAAAACCCACGAAACTTTTCCGAATTTGGGGGGCATTTGCCCCGCCCTCCTGCACCCCCGCCTCGTACGCCTATGTCTGGCATTGGTCATAAACGCTTAAAAGGAAGGCTGCTTTTAAGTAACTGTACTACGTTGCAGTGGCGCAGTAAAAGTGCTTTAACGAATAAATTGCCAGTAGGCCTACTTTGAACGTTCGTCTTATGTTGCATATCTTCTGTTAGAGTTATAACACTCATGTTATAGAGTTGTAGAGCCTTAGAGTTAGAGGCGCTAAATAAGTTCTCGCATAATGCATCAGAATCGGCGGGATGTGACCTTGACAATTAGTTGACGATTAAGATGACCTGGGTTCGACTCCTGGTGGGCTTCTAAGATATTCGCCCACTTAGCTAGGCCTACGGAGAGCACTCCCCATGCGCCTCTGCGTGTATTATGTATTTCAAGGTTCAATTTCCTCTGGTGGCTTATTAAATATATATACGCCGTACGAATTTAAGCATTCAATGTTCCATAACCTAGTGGTTTTTATCCTATATTAGGGGTGTCAAAGAGCTGGCCCGCGGGCCATTTCTGGCCCGCCGACGATTTTTTCTGGCCCGCGGAGTCTTCCATAAAGATTACAAATTTAGAGGATAAAAGTTCAAATTTGTATAATTTACGTATATTTTACAGTCAGCGCAAAATACATGGAGGTTTTTCCTTACTGACGTCACTTTTGCTCAGACCACAGCTCTGTGTAGACTGCATCTATGGTTCCCATTGGTTGTCTGTTAAAAAATTATGAAATTTACGAAACATTTATTATTATTCAATATGTTCTGGGAATTGGCTGACCAAGCCCGGAGCTCCCTCTCAGATCATTACCCAATTTTGCTCAGGAACTTCGACACCCTGACCCGCCACTTGTTGGAAGAGGACGAGGTTCACAATGGCCCGCCACTTGTTGGACGATGTTCGCACTGGCCCGCCACCAAAAAAGGTTTGACACTCCATCCTATAGGCTGCACTAATGCCACTATATCACTAGGCCAATGCTCCCAATTGCCATCAGCGGATGTCATGCATTGACCAGTGCTGATTTTAACAGTAAATATAGCCTACCATGATTTCAGTTATTTCGAAGACTGCATTTTCCATGATGGTGGCCAATTCGTTGATGACATTCTGATTGTCTTGTTGCGACTCGCCATCTGTCGTCAAATCAACCGTTAGATCCTGCTTTCTGTCGTCTAAGACCTTCCGCAAGATTTTGAATATCTTGTTTTCAGACTGCATGGAAGAACATTTATAAGATGGAATTCTTAAATCTTAACCCATCCCCAAGCAGCCGCTTACCTATACTATTGTTCTTAGGATCAGGTGTACTATATTAATTTGAGGTAAGGAAATTGGAACTTTCGCTTAACCTGTACTATATAGGCCTGTATACTCATCCCGCAGAGATAGTGGATCTTCAAATTTGTCCACATGTGAAACTTCCATAGCCTATTTTACGAATCAGTAACTCATGCCCGCTATTAATTTTTAAAATTCATATGAACCCAGTGTGGTATTTAGGCCTATTTTAGCAGTGTATCTTATAGTTCCGATGACAGATCTGAAGCTTTCAGCAAAAAGATGCTCGTCAATCTGTTGAACTGTTGACTATTGAGATTCGGATTTCATTCCTCTTAATCTTTGGCCGCTAAACGACCGCCCGCTTAAATCCCGCTGATAATAAGATTTGGAGACTGATGGAGGAGAAGGTGTAGGCTACAAGACAAGGATAAGAGGCATTGAAGAACTCCGTGAGCGAATTGTTAATACCTGCTGGGGAGGATTTTGTCATTTTGATGCGCTGGTTATCGATGCTGTTGTTGGCTATATTAGCGCGACCGTTTTTAAGCTTACGCTGAGGCCAAAGGTGTACACTTTGACCACAAATTAATTCAGATATAAAAATAAAACTAAACTTACATTATTGATAAATTACATCATACAAAATTTTGAAATTTTTGATGATTTTACGCATTTATCTCTTAAATTTGACTCTTTGTGCAAATGACGTCATAATGACGTCATTTTTGGAATTGGAACTTTTATATTTTCACAATTGTTAGAGAAATATGTTAGGATAAAAACGGTCCTTGAATTGTGGAAATCGACTAATATTTACTATTTATTTTCATATTTACAAAATGGGTCCCTTTTTTCGGACACAGTGTATAATGTAACTACACGGTGTCCCAATTGAAGTGAGCCCTTTTTGTTTTGGCAATAGGCTATATCTGTCAATTCTAAACGAAACTCTAAAAAATTTCAGAGTATGCAAGAGGGATAAATTATCAATGTTTCCTGAAAATATTATCCAATTCTAAGAACAGAGTCGGAAGTTATGCACGTTCAAATTTGGGCAACGAAAATTTCAAGTTTCCAACATGTAAAAGATAGGAAATTAGTGTTAGCGCTGTTTTTCAAAGCTGAAGTTCAAAATGTCCTCCGTTAGCTCGAATGCATGCTCCAAGGCGCTATCGCCATTCATTGATTGTATTGTCAACAATCCCTTGATCAAAACGATTCCATTCTTCTCCATTTTCGTTGTTTGAAGTGGTCACTGGTCAACGTCACGTATGCGAGTTTCATAAGGCTGCGATGGGCCAGTTTCTGTTAGGAAATTCCTTTAAAAACCTTTTGCACCGTAGGCTAATGTTTTTCTTCTATTAAATTGTTTATTTAACTCAAATCATCTTTGTTGATAATCATTTTTAGCCTATTATATTCCTCTAATATGGAAATGACGGAAATATGAGGTCATATTTATTAATTTAGAAAGTAATGCGTGCAGTTGCAAACACTAATTTTCTATCTTTTACATGTTGGAAACTTCAAATTTTGTTTGTCCAAATTTGAATATGCATAACTTCGGACTATGTTGATAGAATTTGATAAAATGTTCAGGAAACATTTATAATTTATCCCTCTTTCACGCTGTAAAATGTTATAGAGTTTCATTTAGAATTAACAGATATATCGCCAAAACAAAAAGGGGCTCACTTCAATTGGGACACCGTGTATATTACATTTACACCCCAAGATGATTATATACGGTATAAGTAGGTAGCCTATATAAAATTTCTGCAGGGTCAAAAGAACCAAGTCGCAGTCACTGACGCTTTGTCAAAAGATAGAAAAAGGGAGGGACGAAGGGAGTGCGGGTGAAGAGGGAGAGAAGCAGAGAAAGGCGTATTCATACAGGAAGGCAGAGAGACAGAAAAACGACTACATAATCATTGAACCTATATCTATATAATTATACAGGGTGGGCCAATAGGAATGCAACAACTTTGACGCCTTATAACTTGAACAATTTTTATCTGAGCGTCTTGGTCTATATATCAGATTGAACAGAATTATCCATTTTATCATTCTGCAAAATATCTAAGAGATACTTTTACGACTTTTTGAGAGAATGCTATTAATGTTCGATGTCCCTTTTTTGCGATGAAACTGCAAGAAAAAACAAAAAGTCTTGAACTGAATATGTCAATGACTCAATTCTAAGCAATCACTAGTTCTAACAATTAATAACAATTCATATCTTGAGTGAATTTATCATCAGTCAAACAAATATGCAATATGTTCACCACGTGCTTTAATGACAGCATGGACACGAGACGACCACTTATCAATGGCTGAGGACAACAGGGCTGGGGTTATTTCAGCCCAGCAGTAAACACAATCAATTTTTTTCAAATGTTCAACGTCACGTATTGGTTCACGATAGAGCAGTTGATGAAGACAGTTAACCCCAGATCGAATAGTCAACCGGGTTTAAATCCGGATTGTTCGGTGGCCAGTTCTCCGGTTCAATAAACTCTCGTACGTTAGCGTTCAGATAGGCAACCGTATGACGTGAACGAAGATTTGCGACCCCAGTTGCGGCTGTTAGACGTTCCCGTGGCATCAATTTGTTTAATCAATCGATGTAGAGCATATTTATTCCATTTACTAGAAGGGAATTCTATCAGCATCTGATGTGCATTGTATTCTTTTTCTACTCTTAAGATTCTGATTAAAATTCTATCCTCTTCCGTGAGCGGCGCCACGATGTTCATTATTTACATTCAAAATTGAGAGGTGTGCGCCGCATCAAAACGTTTATTTAAACGGTGCCGTATATCAGCGCAAGATTTGACACAGTAGTAGAATGGATAATTACCTTCAATTTAGTATATTGATCACGATGTTCGGACAACAATTGTTCGAGTTATAAGGCGTCAAAGTTGTTGCATTCCTATTGGCCCACCCTGTATAGGCCTACAATATGTATTGTAATGTAAGCGGCCGAGTATTTCAGTCTACAATTATAGTTAAGAGATGCATGGCAAAATGGATGGGGCAGTAGAGAGTAGGGTAATTTGAATTAAATGCACGAGGGCCTACCCGTGGTATACCCTCCTCGGGTTGTGTTCATTCCTGCGTCTCTGGTGCTCGAGCGAGACTGTAAACACGACAGCTGCAATGGCCGCCGTTCGAAACCGCTTCAAAGGTCCTGCAACAAACACCGTCTTGAAAACATGCATCTTCTCTATCCTTGGAACCCCTAAAAGACCATCTGAAGTTTTGATGCCAATGCTAGGTCAACGCTATAATATAGAATCGCAAATGCAAATGTCATAAATCGGTATTGATATGCACTATTAATCAATGTTTCCGATGCTGTTACTGATAACATACTATCACGAGGATTGAAACAATTTAGCTTAGTAGGCCTAATTTGAGCCCTATTGAAGTGCATGCTAAGAGCAGCGTGTATCGCCTATACGACGCGCCAAGAACGCTCGTGAAGGCCCGAACTAACTGACCTAATTTACATCGTTATCTGTCGTTGACAGTTTGTAGGTCTATAACTACTTCAACCCAGTGGTGTAGTGGGGGGGACGCGGGGGAACGCCGTTCCCCCACTTTTTTCGGCGGGGGAACGCCGTTCCCCCACTTTTTTCCAGGGAGGAAACAAAAAATCCAAGATTCACAGTTTCAGCTGCTTACTTACTGGAGCCTTTCGCAGTTTCGCAGATATATTTAGCCTATATACATGTATGTGTTCAATGGCTTGTAAATAAAAGCTAATGACAAATGAAAATAGTACAGTAGTACAGTAGTAGGCCTACTGTAATAACAATAAATTAATAATTGAGAAAAAAATTTGTAAGCCTAATATGAAGCGTTCCCCACTTCATTTTTTGCGTTCTCCCACTTCATTTTTTAGGACTACACCACTGCTTCAACCCATCAACGTCTGTTATTTTCAGACAGTTCTCCTATTAGTCTCAGTAAATAATTGCATTGTTGAGCGGAGTGGTAGCCTACGCGTGGTGTGGAGGAGGTCTGTGTGTAAGCTTACTGATCTGAGTAACCGCTCTACTGCAGGCCTTTATACATGTATCTGTGTTTCCCGGTCAAGCATGTCACGTTCACAACAGCCATGCAAACGCTCGATAATAATATTGTTCCCTCAGTGGCGGATTTAGGTTTTATTGCACGGGGGGTCGAGGAGAATTTCAACTTAGGCCCCTACATAGTTGAATACAGTAAATTAATTATAATGCATCCGATTTAGCCGAATACATCAAACAGAATCAAGAATCTATCAACTTTTTAACTTGTGAACTTAATTAACTACTCGTTTGATGATTTGAATTATCCTACATAAATTTACCATATTTATGCCTATTATATAAAAAAAATTTATTAATGTAATTTATTGGATATTGATCCAAGCTTCGCGCAGAAACTTGTTAGTTTATATAAATAGCTTTCTGCGTGATTTCATTGAAGCAAAACGATTTAGGCTCTATAGTTGATTCAACGTCGATGTTCTCAGCAGGACCACGTTCAATTGAAATTAATGCAAAACCAGATATATACAGTGGCGGCGCTAGGGGGGGGCTAGAGGGGCTAAGCCCCCCTAAACGTGGCTCAGCCCCCCCCCCCAAAGCAAAAAGCTGAAAATGTCTAAAATGGCTTACTTCGTAATAAGGAAACTAGACCAACTAGACAATGACCAACGGCAACGAAATCAACTATATTATCATGGTGTAGATGCTTATGCCATTGGCGGCACCAGGGGAGGGGTTAGGGGGCTAAGCCCCTAAATGTGACTCGGACTCATCCCAAAGCAAAACGCAATGAATGTCCATGTATCGGCTTTAAAGTTATTATTTTTATCTTATTAATTTTTCGGACCTCAGCTGCGGTGGACGGACTGGAGGGTTCGAACTGGCGGGGGAAGGGGCTGAGATTATACCCCGCAGTCGATCGAGTCGATCGATCGAGTCGATCGTAACTCGGCCAAGTCGAGTCGATCGAAAAATCGTCGACTCGATCGACTTGCAAGTCGAGTCGATCGTGAGTCTTGCCAAGTCGAGTCGATCAAAAAATCGTCGACTCGATCGACTTGCAAGTCGAGTTGATCGTGAGTCTTGCCAAGTCGAGTCGATCGAAAAATCGTCGACTCGATCGACTTGCAAGTCGAGTCGATCGTGAGTCTTGGCAAGTCGAGTCGGTCGTTTTTATATCGACTTATAAATATTTTAGGCTGCTTACTATTTTTTTTGAAGTCTCAAAGTGACCTGCATGATATTCTCTTCTTTAGGTAAGCTGCCTCTCGGCAGGTCCAGATGCCCAACGACGCCACTCTTCTCGATGTTGTGCTTTTTCTTTGAGTTTTCCATATCCCTCCTCCATCATCCAATCCAAGAACTTTTCCCTAGGTCTTCCTCTTCCCCTCTTCCCTTCCATTTTTCCCTCCACTATGTCTCTTTGCAAGGAGTTGCCTCTCAGTACATGTCCTATCCAGTTTATTATATAGGCCTTAGCGTGACGTCTCACTGATTATTAAACAGATCTACTAGCATATAATTTCATTTTGAGAACATAGGCTAACTAAGCCTAAAACTGCTGTAAAAGGCAGCAAGAGACAAAACTAGGTCAAGTCGACGAAGTCGATCGTCTACCGAGCCAAGTCGATCGAGTCGTGAAAAGGTCGGCGAGTCGACGAAGTCGATCGAGTCGATCGTCGGCCGAGCCAAGTCGATCGAGTCGTGAAAAGGTCGGCGAGTCGACGAAGTCGATCGAGTCGATCGTCGGCCGAGCCAAGTCGATCGTAGCCCACGACTCGATCGACTGCGGGGTATTATGAGATCCGGACCAGTCTGAGCCCGGGCTAGCTGGGGGAAGGGGACTGTAGGTCCGAGGCGGCGGGGAAAAGGGACTGAGGTCTGCGCGGGGCATCGACTCACATGTGAGACATCAATTGCGACTGGGCTCGACTCCCGGAAAACTATCTCTGTGACTCAACACTAGCATGC
The DNA here is from genome assembly GCA_945859605.1 of Lumbricus rubellus. Classification (NCBI taxonomy): domain Eukaryota; kingdom Metazoa; phylum Annelida; class Clitellata; order Crassiclitellata; family Lumbricidae; genus Lumbricus; species Lumbricus rubellus. Next base: position 45,205,444 of record OX243813.1, on the reverse strand, counting down.
ATACAGCCCTTTTATACCCTAATGGAGCTGCAGCGGACAAAGGGCTGAGGTCCGGGCCGGTCTGAGGTCCGAACCGGTCTGGCGGGGGAAAGGAGCAGAAATCCGCGATTGTGAGGCAGGGGGTTGAGAGGTACCGACCGGTCTGAGGTCCGGACGAGTCTGGAAGAGGGAAGAGGACTGGAGGGTTCGAACTGGCGGGGGAAGGGGCTGAGATCCGGACCAGTCTGAGCCCGGGCCAGCTGGGGGAAGGGGCTGGAGGTCCGAGGCGGCGGGGGATAAGGGACTGAGGTCTGCGCTGGGCAATGGGACTGAGGTCCGGCCCGGTGTGAGTCCGGGCCGGCGGAGGAAGGGGGCTGAGGTTTGGCCCGGTGTGAGTCCGGGGTTGGCGGAGGAAGGGGCTGAGATTCACAAGGACAGCAATTTTGAATTTCGCTACAATAGCGCGTCGAGGCTTATGCTAATAGAATGCGCCGCAGACCGTGATGAGGTTATGTGCACCATGCATGTCCGACCCTCCGGCCTCCTCTGCAGGGGCTACGCCGGTAGTTCTGCACAACTATACATTGGGAAATGGGGTGTTCGTTTAGCAACAGCAGTCATGGACGGAGACTTGGGGGCCAGGGGACGGTCCACGAGACCCCAAAGTTTGTGGTTGTGGACGGAGATGCTGTTTCCCAATATTTCAAAAATATCTCAAAAATTTCATTGTAAATTTCTAGAGTGTTATCTACTGTATAGTATATCCATCATGAACAATTTTGCTAGGACGACAGCAAAACTGGTATAGGACCTACCCTTGCAGTGTGGAATTCGATAATTTATACAAAGTGGAGGAACATTATTGAACTCATAAACCATTTCTTTCAGCAATGAAATAATTATGAGAAATTTGTTGAGATGACAGCTTAAATGTTGCCATTGAAGTGCTGATATCCAAAAAATTTAAACAACGACCTACAGAGGGACACTTTTGAAGTCATAATTCACGGCTTTCAGCATTGAAATGATGAGCTATTTAGCAAAAATGACAGCCCAAAATGCTATTGTTGCAATGTGGAAATTCAGAACATTTTAATGACTTTATCGTTCATAAAATGGTAGCAAACAAGAGCCTGAAACGTGCTCCTGTCGATGTCAACAGCAAAAAACGCGCTGGTCTCTGGGGCTCCGCCCAGACCCCGCTGGGGAGCTTACGACGCTCCCCCAGACCCCCTAGTCGGTTTGAGCTTCACGCATTTGGCACTAGCAGCTTCACGTCTCCAGTGCATGCAAAATTACCGCCCTTAATTAAGAAAAATGTTCTACTTGCTTCCCTGGGATGAAAAAGGCTTGGGTTTCAGCCCCCAAAACCTGAAATCCTGGTGCCGCCACTGGTTGTACGCCGTGTACGGTGTACCCGTAAAACTCCCTACATATGACATGCCCCTAGGGTTTTTCTATATATAGGCCTAGTAGGACTACCCATATGGCAGTATACTTATAAACTTGTTAGGCTATAATAGGCATAAACTTTTAACTTTTGTCATTATAGTAAAGACTAAGCCCATTTCTTTTACAATAAAATTTTGACATTATTTTACTGGTAGGTAGTCTGCGACTCTGCAAAACGACTTCTTATTTAAGTTTTCATGATTTTATCGTTCATAAATAACTGGCAAAAAAGAGCCTAAAAAGGGCTCTAGTTGAGGTCAACAGAGCTAAAAATGCGTTGGTGGCTGGGGCTCCGCCCCAGGCCCCGCTGGGGAGCTTACGACGCTCCCCCAAACCCCCTAGTCGGTATGGGCTTCGTGCCTTCGGCACTCGCAACTTCGCGCCTTTGGCGCTTCATAAAAAATGTTCTAGTTGGGCATAGGGCTTCAGCCCCCCCCAAACCTGAAATCCTGGCGCCGCCACTGGATATATAGACGTTCGTTTGTCATTGTCAATCGCAAATAACTTTTGATAATCTTCAATTTACTGAAACTTCTTTAAGCAGTGGCAAATGTAACAGGAAGAGTCAAGTAAATTTTATATAGGCCTTGTATTGACAAATTAGGGAGACCTGGTGCCCATCCGTTTTTCAATCAAGAAAGGTAGCACCTCTTTAAGTTGCAGTTCACTAGACAGTGATGGACGTATTGACGTAAGCACGTCTTTAAATGTATCATATTATACGATTGCTTCTTCAATGTTAATATCATTTTTTGTAAATGTGCATAGATTTCGAAAAGAATCTTATAAATCGATTATAGGCTACTAATTGAATAGCCTATTGGTATTTTGATAATACAGAGAAGCTATAAGCAACTTCTAGTCTATTCGTCATTACTCATTATTTATTCCTAATTAACAATAAAGTTAAGTATGATTAATTGATTATTAATAATTAGGCAATTGCTATTATTACTAATTATTTTTATTAGTCTGATATACTCAGATTTATTCATTCATAATCTCAAATTTCTATGTTAAATTCCCCAAAATTACTTAATCTGCGAGTTGACCTTGGGCAAGTTGCTTACCCATCGTTGTCTGTGGGGGAAGGCAACGGGAAACCACCTCACTCATCTCATCCCCATGGGCGTAAAGCCAACAAACCCATGGGCGGAGACCTAGGGGGGCACAGGGGGGACGGTCCCCCCCAAAAAAGATGTTGGGGGGACGGCCCATGTATTGGTCCCCCCAAAGTTGAGCGGGTCATCAACTTTTTGGCGACGAAAATAGAAAATTTTCTTGACTTTTGGACTTTTTTGGGCAAATGACTAAAAAAAAAAAAAGGTCATCAACTTTTTTGGCGGCGAAAATAGAAAATTTTCTTTAGAAAAGAGGGTCGCGGAAAATTTTCGTCCGTCCAAACATCTTTCCGTCCCCCCCCCAATCCTCGGCCCAGGTCTCCGCCTATGAACAAACCTGCCTTCGGGCAGAGAACCACTACCACTACCACTACCACCACCACCATCATCATCATCATCATCATCATCATCAGCAGAAGCAGCAGCATCAACGGCAAGTTGAATTTTTCATATAGGCCTACGCAAAGCGGCAAAGGGTCATAGAAATAAATAAAAATAAACAATTCTCTAATAAGACTTAGTGTTAAATTCGTGGTGTGATTGCGTAAAGTCATTACAAATTATAATATAATAATCTGGCAAAGGCAAGAGAATTTACTTTCCACGAAGGACATTTTAGGCTTAAGTAATAAGTACCGGTACGGTCCGAGGGGGCGCCATTTTTTGCCCAAGGGGGCACGGGGGGGCGAACAGACCCCCGGGCCCGTACTAAATCCGCCACTGTGTTCCCTTTTCACTAAGTCTTATTAGAGAATTGTTTATTTTTATTGGGCTTCGACCGCCTCTGATTTCATATCTTGATGGGATGCTGCATAAAAAATTTGTATGCAGCATCCCATCAAGATATGAAATCAAGAGTATTTAATATTCTGAATGAGCGTGCGAATCAGTGAATGTATAATAGGCCTATTGTGTTTAATACAGGTAGGCGCTATGTGACATTGCAGCATTGAGGTTTGCCGTGCAAATCATTTGCGGCTTCAGAGTCACATGGATGATGGATCCAGAGTTTAACGACAACTTATAACAACAGAGGTCGTTGCCGTCGACAAAAATTTGCTTGGCATATTACAGCGCATGTAGTGTACACAAAGATTGTCAGTTCGAGAAACCGAAGTCAGTGCCAGGGCCTACTACGCCATGGGGGGATGGAATCAGACTGCTTCCAATTTGGGCCAGGGGGGGAAAAGTTTCCCCCCTAATGATAAAGTTGAGTATAGAAGATTTCCTCCAAAACATTTTCCCTCGGTATTCCCTAGTATCTGTCATGGACTTCCTTGTGGTAAATTCACCGAACAATCTCCTCCCCATCATAACAAAGGGTAAATCTTCATTTAAGTTGACTTTTGCTTAACACTCCTTTAAATTTGTCCCTGCACTTTCATCAGGGCTGTTTTTAAGGAATTTTTGGAACTGCACAACTCCTTTACTTCTCCATTCTCCATGGTAAATTACTTCCAATCGTAAGACAATTACCTTTTTTAACTCTAAGAAGTGCTTCTACAACTGCACAAATACATTTAGAACCGCACATTTTTTGTACAGCTACATGTTTAAAAGCCCTGACTTCCATCACATTCGCACCCATCAGGGCCTGCCACGTGGAGGGGGGAAGTAAGTAGCCTGATCCAACTTGTGCCAGTCTGCCAGAGGGAAATCCCCCCTCTAACGATAGATGGGCATAAGAGAGTTCCTTCTGGACATCTTCCCAACGTCTCCCTCTGGACCACCCCTCCCCCCACACGCACGGTAAAATCCTCTTGAACGTTCTTCCCGCCATCTCAAGGGTAGATCTTCATTTAGCATAACCTTTGCTTTACAGTCACTTAAATTTGCCCCTGCACCTGTTTGGCTCTCGCTCTCACAGCTCATAATTAATTACATTAATTATTGTTAAAATGTTGTTAGAGTATATTTTATATCTACTGACACTGCATTGGTTTTATAATATAGGTCTCAAATAAAATGAACGATTTTTAATAATGAATTGCTGAGAAGCAACAGTAAATTAGTACTTTTGTTTCCGGTAAAGGTGTTTAGTCTGTCTAAGTAGGCCTAAACATTAACCAAGCAATAAAAGCTTGGTTGCTCAACAATTGAAGTTCAAAATCAAGTTAAGCAAATGGCTTATAAATTCCACCCTCAAACATAAAAGCACTATTGAAGTCAGAACAAATGCAAATTGCTTACACTTGGATAGCCTACTGATTTTGAGGAAAATGTTCTGGGGAATCGTCCTATTGAAACGCTCTGGTGGAATCCAGAGAGAAAATTACGGGAGTGGTCAGGGGAAAATGTCCATGGGATTTGTCTGGATCTCAAAATGGATGTTGCAGAGCATTTTTTAACAGTGCTGACAGTAGACTACTCAATTTGATATACCAAAAGAAGTTGATATTTTGCTGAATGCTGGACCCTTCAAAACATCACAAGACTACTACAGTCAGGGCCTACTACGCCATGGGGGGATGGAAGCAGACTGCTTCCAATTTGGGCCAGGGGGGAAAAGTTTCCCCCCCTAATGATAAAGTTGAGTGTAGAAGATTTTCTCCTGAACATGTTCCCTCGGTATTCCACAGCATCTGCCATGGGCTTCCTCATGGTAAATTCCCCCAAACAATCCCCCCAGTCATAACACAGGATAAATCTTCATTTAATTTGACTTTTTCTTAACACTCACTTAAATTTGTCCCTGCATTTCCATCACTTTCGCACCCATCAGGGCTTGCCACGTGGGGGGGAGTAAGTAGTCTGATCCAAACTGTGCCAGAGGGAAATCTCCCTTTAATGATAGATGGGCATAAGAGATTTCCTTCTGGACATCTCTCTCGGCATCTCCCCTCTGTACCGCCCCTCCTCCCCCCCCCACACCCACGGTAAATTACCCTTGAACGTTTATCCAACCATCTCAAGGGTAGATCTTCATTTTAGTATGACCTTTGTTTTACAGTCAGTTAAATTTGTCTCTGCACCTAGGCTATAATATGGCACGCTCTCACAACTCATAATTAATTACGTTAATTGTTCAAAAAAATTACCGGTACGGTATATTTTATATCTACTGACACTGCATTGGTTTTATAATATAGGTCTAAAAAAATGAACTATATTTTAAGAATGAATTTTAGTGATATGAGGCAAATAAGCAACAGTAAATTAGTACTTTTGTTTATAGTTAAAGGTCTTAGTCCGTTTAAGTAGCCTAAACATTAATCAAGCACTAAAAGCTTGGTTGCTCAACAATAATTGAAGTTCAAAATCAAGTAAAGCAGTCGAAATGGTTTTTTTATAGTCCACCCTCAAACATTAAAGCACTATTGAAGTCTGCACAAATGCAAATTGCCTACACTTGGGTAGCCTACATTTGAGGGAAATGTTCGGGGGGGGGAATTGTCCTATTGAAACGTTCTGGTGGAATCCAGAGAGGAAATTACGGCGAATGGCGCGGGGAAATGTCCATCAGATTTGTCTGGATGTCAAAGTGGACGTTGCTGAGCATTGTACAACATTGCTCAACTTGATACACCAAAAGAAGTTGATATTTTGCTGAAAGCTGGGCCTTTCTAAACTTCACAGAACTACAGTAGCTATATATACTGTATATACATTACTAGTGTTTAACGCACTGTTAACCCATAATGAGAAATTTTTAGAATGTTGCCATTATATTGTGCAAATTCAAAAAATTAAATAATGGGGAGGAGACATTTTATGATATCCTAAGCCATGTTTCTGCGCATTAAATTCATGAGCAATTTTGTGAAGATGACAGCTTAAAAGGTACAATTACAGGGTGCAAATCCAAAAAAGGGAAATTTTCATGACTTTATCGTTCATAAACAGCTAGCAAACAAGAGCCCAAAACGTGTGCTCTAGTCGATGCCAACAGCTAAAAATGCGTTTTTTCTGGGGCACCCCGCTGGGGGAGCTTACGACGCTCCCCCACACCCCTAGTCGCTATGGGCTTCGTGCCGAAGGCACTCGCAATTTCGCGCCGTTGGCGCTTGCAATATAGGGAAAAATTTCTGCCAGGGGGGATTGCTTCCACCTTACAGGGGGGGATAGTAGGCCCTGGTCAGTGCCATCGACAGGCTACCTAGCTATGCTTCTGAATCTGAACTATGCTATAGACCTATAGCTCCGTTCTGCGGTGAATAGTGAATACATAATTGCAAGTTGATCGAGCCATTCTTTTGACGTCAGACGACTGACTGGCTTCTGCTGCCAGAAGATCTATGGAGTCGCCACATAAATTCACGATATCATAGTCGCCTCACGCTATAGGCTACACACTCACCAGTCAATGGATACGGTAGTCTTCTCTTAATCGGCCTTGGTCGTTCTGTTAATAAAATCATAACAACAGTTGATAAGCAACGGTATTGACATTGATTGATGCAAGGCATGATAAATAATTAAATCGTGGTGGGTGGTAGTTAGATACATGTAGTTGATAGGTGATTAATAGTTAACGATGACATGCTGCCACTGACTGCACTATCGATAGGCGATTTGATATGTGGATTCGGCCTTCCACACCCCTCGGGCAACAGTAAGATGTGTGGGCGCCTAACAGGTTGCCAAGACGTATGCTCAATTATTATGATAAAGAAATTTGCACACGATATGTTTCTAGTGGTGGATAATCTGTTTAAGTTGCATTTCATTGCATTTTCGTTAATCCAATCATTTGAATAATAGGCCTACAAATCGCGTTCGTGTTCGGTTATAAATTCTAGATTAGGTGTATAGATCACTAGATCTAACATAGTTTCTGATGATTTTCACCAATGAGCGACGATCGCAAATTGCAACTTGAACCGATAGCCCAGAATTATGAGGTTTTGATGATCAAGAAAGCTAAGTTTATGAAAAGTTCTGAGTGGGTCTAATAATATTGTTTTCTAGATGGTCCTATAGCAGCGTGTTGGCCCGTCAGCCGAACACATAGTTCAAACCCCGCCAGGGCCAGAAGTTATGTCTGCAGGTGCATGTGCATTGTGCAGTATGCGTCGCTGCGAATATAATTATAGTAGGCTAATCTACACTGTGTCCCAATAAATCGGGCACCCTTTTTATAATGTGAATAAAACAGGTAAATCTTAATCGATTTTCAAAACTTCAAAACTGTTTTTATCCTGAGATAATTATCTTAAACTGATTCAAATATGAAGTTTCTGGCATGAATATTGACGTCAAAATTACGTCATTTGCGTCAGAGAATTCAAATGTTAAGTCCCGAACACAACTTTTTCTTTAACATTTGGTTTCAATATGTAAATTAACGACGTCGCTATGACGTAATTTTTTAGTGAGGGCCGTTCATAAATTACCAATTTGTAGATAATTATCTCAGGATGAAAACAGTTTTGAAATTTTGACAATCGATGAATATTTACCAGTTTTATTCACATTATAAAAAGGGTGCCCGATTTATTAGGACATAGTGTAGTTGTTTGATTGAACTTGTTAGATCGCGAATCGGTTGCCGAGCAGCTTGACGTGTCCTTGCACGAGTATGCTTGCGCGGATCTAGAAATATTATGTGAAGGCTTACATGTATTCGACACTTGACAGTGCTTGACCCAGCTGAGATAAAGGATTGTTGATCGTGCGAAGTGCGTCGTCAGCGAACAGTTACTTGAAACGGTTGCTCACATTGGCACGCACAGCAGCACGTTTTCTTGACCAGCAGTCGCGTGTTTTGTACGCTATAGGAGAGACTACTACTTGAAACGGGAAGGCGCCATTCAGTATTAAACTGGAGTGGGTTGTAAACAAGTCGAAGTTGTTACTTCAATTATCCAAGGCGATACTTAGCGACACTAAGTCTTGCGAATGACCTAAATAATTATTGTCATCGTATAACTTGATAGGCTTGTTTGTTTATTCAGCAAATCACAGCGTAAAGTACCGGTAATCATTAAGAATGTAGTTTTGCTTTGTTCCAGCTAAGAATGGCTTCAATCAAGGTTGCAGTTCTATTGCAACCTCAGATTTTTCTGGATATCGGACACTGGCGTTTCTTTCTTTAAACAACCCTTCTGACGTGACGCAGGGCTCGTAAAAGGGTAAAAGACATCGTGCTGCTCTGCGCTTAGCTTTGAAGTAGCGCGTTTAAATCTGGAGCTTACAATTACAAATATGCCTACAAGTTTTATCTGAACATTTGTGTGGCGTCTTTTGGAATATTCGAGAGTTTTTCGAATTATTAGCCTTGTGCTGAAACTATAGAAGAACTTTATCTTGTAGCCTACTTAAGTTATGCGACCCTAATTCCTAAATAAAAATTCCTAAATATGTCGTAATTGGTGTTTATTATTATTTCAGGTGACGACTTACATTTGCAGTGGAGGTAGAGAATAGAGATCGTCATAATCATCGTCGTTTCAGTTTATCCTCATGCGCTGTCGGTTATCAAAGAGTTAAAAGAATATATTAGTGAATACACGAAAGTGATGGTCATTGGTTGACTTTGATGAGTGCCTGGATAAGCGGATGGATGATGGATGGATGGATAAGTAGGGGGGTAAATGGATGAATGGAAGGATGAATGAACGAATGGATGGGTGGATGAATGAATGAATGAATGAATGGATGGATGGATGGAATATTAGATAGATTGGGTTAAAGGATTGGTGGATTTATGGATGGATAGTGTTAGATATCTTGTGTATCTAACACTTTCTGCTGCTGTTGTCAGACATTACTAGACCAGCTGTGCTTTCAACTAGAACTGATAGGAGTGTCATGCGCGCGTGAACATTAGTCTACTTGCGATGACTATAAATGAGATTAACTTGTGTGATAGTTAGGACACCGTTTGTCGTGAGGGCACAGTTTGCTTTTGGAAAGGCCCTGCTTGCTTTGGGTTGGACCGGGTGGTCGTTTGGTCGTTTGGTGTGTGAGGACACCGTTTGGTTCGCTTGGTGGTCCGCTGGACGCCGTTTGCTGTTCGACCCCGTTGGTGGTTCTTTGCTAGGATGTTCGTTTTGGACCCGTCGTCCGTTTGGTCGTGTGTTGCTCGCCTGCTTGGTGTTTCTACGTGCTGCTTGTAAAGGTATGACTCTAGATAGGACTTAGTTAAGTGCTTTTTGCCTGTAAATTGCTTGTTCTACTCAATAAATACTATTTTTGTTACACTCGGGGCCTACTTATTTTCTATCTCCCTAGACAACGCGTAACAATAGATCGCTATTATACATGTAGATGTATGATTGGACTGATGAATGCTGCACGGTGCACATGCGGTACGCTAATTATATAATATCGATGAATGTTTCAAAGGATGTATTAAAATACAGAATGGATGAATGGATCTATTCATAAAATGATAAATCTATCTACTGGTTCATGGGTGCAGATTAGAGGCTGGAAGAATACAGAATGGCATGCACAAACAATTAAACAGAAGGCTGCAAGGCCGGATTAAGGCATGTTCAACATGTTCGGCCGAACAGGGGCCCACACTTTAGGGGCCCCCACACACAAGAAAAACCTTTTTTTTTAAAGAAAACATTAGTATATTTTGACGAAATTACGGAGGAAATTGGTATATTGTAAAGAAATATCGACCAAACGACTGAAAAAGTCATCAGATTTTTTGATCGAAGATCCTCAAAAAATGTTCCGAACAGGGCCCCGCATTTCTTAATCCGGCCCTGGAAGGATGAAAGGTTAAGTAGTCAAACAAAGCAAGCGATGATTAAATAGATGGAATAGATGATTGATTGATGGAATTGATGATCAGACGGATGGGAGAGATGATAAGTGGATGGCAGAGAGAATCAGCTGAATAGAATATAGAAATAGTTAGATGGAAAAGTGAGCAAGATGGATTCAAAAATACCGAACGCAGTTCATCAAGACGGATGTTGATTCTAGATGCCGCTCCGGTTGATTGCGTCGTCGTCGTTGTCGTCGTCGTCGTTTGACAGTACCGTCGCCATTATTAATCGCCAGACCGATACATCGCAAGAGGTCGCGTGTCGTGACGTCATAATCCATTTTCGTTCATTCAACAATTCGAAACCGGTAATGTTTGCATAATGCTTTTTTTAAATAGCGCAATCTTTTACAACAAAAGGGAGGAGGGTAGAGTGGAGGGAAGGTGGAGGGGAAGGGAGGGGAGGTGGGACGGGAGGAGGTAGAGGGGAGGGGTCGGGGAGGAGAAGGAGTAGAGGTGGGGAGGGGAAGGAGATGGGAAGGGGAGGGGTGGGAAGGGAGGGCAGGGGAAGGGAAGGGGTAGGGGAGAGGAGGGGAGGGGAAGGGGAATGGAGGGATGGTTAGATGCTCTTTTCATCCACAGCAACGCGTGGCCGGGTACGCTAGTAATGTTATATATATATATAATTATTCATTCATTTATTCAATCATTCATTCGTTTGGAAATAGGCTATATGTATGTAGGTTTATTTATGACCCTTTAAGATGACTATACTCAGAAACGCTTCCAGGTTCCAGCCCATCCATGGCCATATGAAAGGTTTTGAGCATCCATTCTGACTAATAAATAAATCCTTTTCTATTTTCCATATTATATCCCCATTTGAGCTGACTTGGCGTTTTCATAATTCACACAATACCAGCCAATATCCAGGGCCGTGTTTAACATAGGTCCATTCGGTGCGGTGCACCGAATGCCCCTGAGCCGAGAGTTTTGCTGCCATTGGCCAAAATTAATGTCTTTTGTGAGTCTCATTGTTACTTTAAACCTTTTGCAAAATCAGTAAGTGTAAGAAAATATTAATTTCATTAAGTTCACCGACGTTGCGTGCTTGCGTGGGCCTACAGACCCGCAAGTTGGCCGCAACATCCGACAAACCACGTTGGCTACCCTATTGAACAGCGGATTTTTATTTTTTAAACCCAATCTTGTAAGACTGCCGAACGCCACTTTGCCCCTGCTGTAGCCTAACACTTTGCCCCTGCTGTAACACTTTGCACCGACACTCGAAGGACCTTAAACACGGCCCTGCCAATATCTTATCTTGTCTTAGTGAGATTTAGCCTTACGACATGGCGACTATAAGGCAGAACGTTTGTGAAAATAGTCTCACCTGATTTCGTCTCTCTTGAATCTCTTGGAGGCGATTGATACGGGACCAGAGCTATTGATGATGAAGATGCTGCAGTTAGTCCGATGGCCGGATGATAAGGTAGCGTTGGAGAGATGGTCAGTTGCAGAGGAGGAAGTTGAGGAGAGTATGCTGCTGCAGTTGTCAGACAAACCAGTTGCATCAACATGATGTGAAATGCAAAATCATGATTTCGTACCGAATTAATCTAATCTAAAGTAATCTATGCTTACCATTATCATCTTAGGCATCGTGAAATTTTATAATTAAGGACTGTTTCAAACATAGATGTAAAAAACGATGGAAACAGAATAAAAAACGGGGGAAACGTCGTTTTATTCGAAAAAATAAAAAGCGATAAAAACCGAAAAATAACCGGATACGGCAAATAATTTGACGTTTTACATCTTAAACTGCATTTTAGACATAAAACCCTTGTTTACTTTCTACCTGTAGATCCATCTCTTAAATGATGACGTTAAACAATTAAACAATGACATCAGTTATCTGAAACCTTGAGATTGGGCTGAAAACGTAAGAAATATCAGGAAAAAATCAAATTAAAGAAAATAATAAGAGACAGAGAATAAATAAATAGTGTTATATAAAAAATAAAAAACGCAATAAAACGATGGAAAAACAACAACAAAAACCGACGTTTTTTGGAAGCGAATAAAAAACGAAAAAAAGTTTTAAACAACTATGTGTCCATAAAGTACGTCACGCTCCCGGGGGGAGAGGGTATAAGAAAGTGTAACAGTTTGTGACAGGGGAGGGGGGTCAGGCCATGTGTGACGTCACCCTTTTATTTTTTTTAATGATGTGTATTATATAATTGTCTAGTCTAATTTTTGCAATTTTTGTTTTCAAATTCAATCTACATTGAGTTACTGCTTCAATGAATAACTGTGACAACTGCTTACAATTAACTATTCTACTATTAAAGTCATTTTAATAATGTGATAGTTCTTTTAAGTGGAAACTTTACAGTTTAATAGTGAAGTGTGTTTTAGATTAAATTAATTTTTGAATAAGGTGTTAATTAAAAATAATCGAAAGTGTGACGTACTTTGGGGGGGGGGTCCGAGAAAGTTTGACAGTTTGTGACAGGGGGTTAAAAATGGTCAAAAATAGCGTGACGTACTTTATGGACGGCCCTATGGCTTCAAATAATCTTCTGATAAATCTTTGTTTATTTGCCATCTATCTATATAACTTTTATTACCACACACACTCACACACACACCCTCACACACATACGCACACACGCACGCACACACGCCACACGCACAGCATCTACATGTACACCTACATGTGCACACAGACGCGCGCGAACGCACACACACACACACACGGCATCTATAGCCTACACCTACACACGCACACACACACATACACAAACACACATACACAAACACACACTCACACGCATGTGTGCAGGCCTACTGTGTATGTTATGTGTCTGTTTTCGTAAATATAATTGAATTTATAATATAAGTTGTGGAGGATAGGTTTTCACGATATTATATTATTTCACGATACTATAATTTATTACGTGTAACATTAGTAGTTAAATATGTAGCCTAGGCCTTAGGCCTACATACGCCAAAGACATGTATGCTGAATGTTTTACTGTTTTTGTCTGGAGCACTGTAGTCCGGATATGTTTGACGATTGGAAGGTCGACTGGTTACTTCCAGCTCCTGATCCTGGATATATCCGGCACAAAGATACATTGATATGTAGCATCATAATTATAAGAAAAGACGGTGGAAGCAACAGGAAATATCAAACATACAAATACAGACACTAAGAGAATAAGTAGCAGCTGAAACTGAGAAACGACATGCAAATACAGAAATCTCTTATTTGCCATTTTCATATAATTTTGTACATGTATGTGCAACAGATTGGAGAAAAGACATTCTAAGTCAAACAGTTTGATCATTCAACAAATCAAATGTGACGATAAGTACAGTAGCCTACTACACCAAGACGTGTAGGCCTACAGGTCTATATACATGCAGTCTTCCTGTTGAAGCAGAAAGTGTCATGGTGAGATTTTTAAAATTGGCGAGGAAAGGAGGTTTTAAAAAATAGGGTTTAATGCAAATCAGTTTATTCTGAGAATGAACAAGAGACAAACAAACATGAACTATCGAAAAGAAATTATATCCTAATGAAGACTGCATGCATAAGTTCTGTGATATGAAGGCTATGATAAGTTGATACGGAGAAATGAAGCTGAAATCAGTACAGAAAATGTTTGTATAAGACAATTGAAGAGGTGGTTCGCTTATGGTCCTGCAGGGAATAGAAAGCTCAACGCTAACCAGAGACAAATGAACTGGTCGCAAGTGAATTCTCTCTCGTAAAAAGTATACGTCAAAGAATTAAAAGATAGAACGCCTCAGAAGAGTCAAAAACCATAATTATGCTGTTTGACTGGACGATGTACATACACGAAGGAAGGAAACCCGTGGGGATATACAAAGAATTTGAAAATGGCACAGATCAGAGATGATGGAGTTCATTTAACTCCTATGTCTGCATGCAAAGGAGAAGAACACTGAAAGAGACAATATAGAGATATAGGCCAATGGCAGGGCTTATTCAGTTCCTGCGTACTCAAACATCACGTCTGTACACGGTGAACGGAAAAAACCGAACTTCCACAATAAATAGAGAAATCAACACCAAATTTTTTTAAATAGGCCTAATATTGCGACTGAGACAATTTTTATAAACAAGTAGGCTAAAAAATTAACCATTTCTTTTAATTATGCACTATAACAGTTACAATTTGAAGTGATTAAAATGTTTCAAGAAGCGTACAGAGCAGTGTTTAATCTAGACGTCTCTGGGGGGGAAGTTCCCCCCCCAGGATTGACATTTCCCCCCCCAGAAAAATTTGACAAAATGAAATTGTTTTTTTTACTGTTTTCATCATTGTTTTACATGAAGTGTTATAATATATGATATTAGTTACTATTACAATTATGATTATAATAACATTATTAATTTTACTAATATATGATACTATCATGTTGCAATGAGTATAACTTACTGTATATGTTTGTATAAGCACTATATTTTTTGTCTAACTTAAAACAGAGATGACATCCCTCCAGAAAAATTTGGCAAAGTTATAATAGTTTTATCTGCTGCTTACATCATCGCATTACATTAACTGTTATAATTTAATATACCGTAATATTATTTACTATTATATGGTTATAGTAATTTTTTACTATTAAAATATGTGACACAATCCTGCTAACATGAGTGTTAAGATGACACCTTAAAATGCTGCCATTGCAAAGTGGAAATTCAAAAAGTTTCTGATGAGGCTCTCAAAAAGTACATGTTTTTGTTAAGATGACACCATAAAATAGAAAAAACACATTGCATATTATTTCTTATTCGTATTAATGGCCAAAGAAATATTCGAATCAAATGGCAAAGCCCGGTCAAACATGCTCGTGTGCATTTCATGCAGTGTTATTTTAGTTCATAAAATCATTTCTATTTTAGTTTTTATTTAGTTCTTCACCAAATCATTTCAGTTTAGTTTTAGTTTCGCTTCTGGTAATCATTTTAGTTTTAGTTTAGTTTTTATTCGTAAAATCATTTTAGTTTTCGTTTTAGTTTTCGTGAACTAATGACTAATCTTTTTCGTTTCGTTTTCGTTCACGAAATTAACCATTTGAAGGTGAAGTGAAGCATTGGAACGTTTGTGGTGAGGTGGGGTATGACATGCCCCAATAGGCTTACATGTTTTTTGTTGCAAGATATCAAAACCACAATATTAATTCGATATCAATCTTCTTCTTCTTTACGTTCTCTGCCAATTGGCAGGTCCAAACGTCCAATGTTTCCAATTTTCCCGCTGTTGTGCCATGTCCTTCAGTTCTCTGTATCCAGCTTCCATCATCCCGTCCAGCAGTTTTTGTCTAGTTTTTATTTAGTTCTTCACCAAATCAGTTTTTGATCGATATCAATAGAAAACATTAATTGTGAATTAAACTATTCTTTTATGACCAATTAGCAGATAAACTGGCGATTATCACCAACAAATAACTTTTCAAACCTTTTTAAAATGGCCAGCAGGTGAACTATTCACCGTCCAATATCTACTTACCACCAACGTTATCAAAAACACGAATAGCCAATATTTCAAGTGCGACATAGAATGTTGTAGTCGTTATTATCTTCAGCCTTCTCAATGCAAGGTATGTTCAACATATCCGCCACTGATCATCGCTATCATCAATCGTAATCATCATTGTCTTTATCGTCATCATCATCATCATCATCATCATCGTCGTCGTCGTCGTCATACTCGTGGGCGGAGACATGGCCAAGAAGTTGAGGGGGGACGATTGAGCGGCCGAAGGACGATCGCCGAGGGGGTGACATTTTGAACGGACGGACGCCTGAGTAGCCGACAACATTTTCCATTTTCATCGACCAAATCTTCTAAAAACATACCACTTTTCTTCTGCCAAAATAGCTGATGGCTTTTTTTCTCATTTGGTCGAATTCTCCGGAAAACGTAGGCCCTACCATTTTCCCCTGCCAAAATAGCTGTTAGGCCTATCAGAATAATAAACCAAAGATGACCTCAATGTTCTTACACTTTGAAAAATGTACAGTGCTATCTAGGCATATTCCGTAGGCCTAAATATGGGGGCGAGGCTTAAAGTGCGGCAGGACGGTCATGGACGGCGTCCTGGCACTCATGGGCGGTGTTTATCAGAGGCTAGGTGGGGCTAAGCCCACCCACCAGTGTAAGAATTGTGAAAAAATAACTGGGGGGTTGGACCATCGGGGTGTGAAAACAGACTTTAACATGGGGCTCTAAGAAAGACTGGGGGTTGAACCCCCCAACCCTCCGGCAATTCTCACCCTGCCACCCACCCAAGAAGGCCCAGAGTAACTTTTTATGAGATTTGGACCAGATGTCTTTTAAAAGTCGGTTAATGTTCGGACAGGAAATACGTGACATTTCCCCAGAGATAAGATTTTGGCCGGGTGACTAAAAAAAGATCTTCAACTTTTTTGACCAAGAAAAAAACATTTTCGGCGCCGCTCGATCTGGACCCAACCAAAGCCCAAATTTTAAGCTCCCCCAAAACGGAATCCAAACTCCGCCCATGCTGGCACTTATTTTCAAATCTCTGTGCCGTCCTGCCACTTATTTGGCCAGCAGACCTCAAAATGTAAGGGGCGTGCAGCCACTTTTTTATTTACACTTTTAGCACTGACCGGGGACATGTGCATTGACGATTTCCTTTACTACAAACATTGGGAGACCGCCCTCTTTTTTCCCTAAGTCTCCGCCCATTATCATGCTCATTTTATGGTCATTATCATCATCATTATCATCATTAGAATTTTCTACCGTTATCGTGCTTGTCGTCGTGATTATAATTATATCAGGCATCATTCTATTGGTGGTCGTATAGGCCTACTCGCTGTCGTCGTCATCATAATCGTAGGCCTAATCGTTGTCGATCTCATAGTTATCATCTTTCCGTTAAAAGCAGTGGATTTTTATCGCTTTATAGGCAGCTAAAGCAGCAAGATGCATTGCCTTTGTTTTACATTATTTTTAATTTATAAGCTTATTACTATTATTACTTGTATTATGTGTCATAATTATTGTATCATTTGTCGAGGTCTCATTGTGCGTTTGCTAATAATAAATTCTACACCGTGAGTCAAAAAAAAGTAAGCCAAATTGTTTTTCATATATCTCTAATGCCTGATAACATATCACGCTAAAATTTTCCAAATATTTAGAGAATTGGACCAAGAATATGATTCCAAAATTTCATGGGATAAAATTGAACGGATAAAAAGATATGAATCTGTAAACTTCATATGCCGAAATTGCCGTTTACAAGCAATTATTTTGTCAGATTCAATAAAAAGTAAGCTAAACTATTATATCTCCAATGCCAGATAATTAATCATACTAAACTTTCCAGATATTTAGATAATTGAACCTAGAATAGGATTCCAAAATATCATGTAATAAATTTGAACGGACAGAAAGGTATGAATATTTGAACTTCATCTCCGAAATTTCAGTTTTCAGCAAATCTGTTATGGTGTTCGCTGCAGTTTTGATGCCTGATAATTCCCAATTTTGGTCTTCAGTGATCCTGGAGTAAAATTTTACGGAATATAAAGTGTGGAGCGTGCATGATGAAAGACCGAGTCTACCAGACAACAATCCATTATATAAACGATCTGAAGCAACGCTTGATGGAAGTGTGGGATGGCCTGGACCAGAGGATAATCGACGATGCTGTTGCCTAATGGCGCCTGCGCCTCAAGGCTTGCGTGCAAGCTGAAAGATGACATGTTGAGCATCTTATTTAATTAAATAATCAAATCATACTGTTGGGGTCATATTGCTAGTTCAATTATCTACATATCTGGAAAATTTTAGAATGATTGATCATCAGGCATTAGAGATATGAGAAAAAGTTTGACTTACATTTTACTGAATCTGACAGAAAATTGCTTGTAAATGGCAATTTCTGGAGATAAAGTTTAAATATTCATATCTTTTTATCCGTTCAACTTTATCTCATGAAATTTTGGAATCATATTCTTGGTCCAATTCTCTAAATATTTGGAAAATTTTAGCATGTTATGTTATCAGGCATTAGAGATATATGAAAAACAATTTGGCTTACTTTTTTTGACTCACGGTGTATATAGGCCTACTTACTTCCATACGCACACCTTCGTTCGTATTCTTCAATCAGCATTTTACACACTGATATGCTGATTCGGCTTGTGGGTAAAATGCTGACCAATCAGCATTGGCTGATCAGCGTTTTACCCAGTCCAATCAGCAAATCAGCAATCAGCAAATCAGCATTTTACCTCTGGCCCTGCGCCAGCGATATGCAGGCGCAGCGTGTCTCGACAAGCGACGAATGCCTTCTACTACGCGCATACTTGCTGGAGTCTAAACGATTAGCCGGACGGGAGTCATCTACCACCTACTGACCTACCAGAGACTCTGATCAACCACGCCATCTACCAGCTGTCTACGGGAATCCCATGGTTAACTTTACGTGTTTGCGAGGGCTCGCCACCGGTGACTCTTACAGCTTACTGTGTTTTGTTTTGCAACTTGTTGTTATTTTTCGCTCGTTATGACTCTTAACATCATTTCGGTTAGTTAGTGCAGAGAGCGCCTCTGAGTAGATGTGTCTTGAAGAGGCGCTATATAAATTCTCAGAATGAATGAATGAATGAAAGGACCGAGAGACGGACGGACGGGACGGGCGGGGAGGGACCGGAGGACGGTAGGAGCAATGGTGGGACTGGAAGCTGGTTTCAATGGGACGGGTGCAGTGGCGGATTTAGTACGGGCCCGGGGGGTCTGTTCGCCCCCCCGTGCCCCCTTGGGCAAAAAATGGCGCCCCCTCGGACCGTACCGGCACTTATTACTTACACCTAAAATGTCCTTCGTGGAAAGTAAATTCTCATACCTTTGCCAGATTATTATATTCTACTTTTTAATGACTTTACCCAATCACACCATGAATTTAACACTTATTAAAGAATTAGGCCCACTTATTTCTATTTATTTCTCTGGCGGCCATTACTTATTTTTATTTATTTCTATGGCCCTTTGCCGCTTTGCGTAGGCCTATATGAAAAATTAAACTTGCCGTTGATGATGATGATGATGATGATGATGATGCTGATGATGATGATGATGATGATGATGATGATGATGATGATGATGATGATGATGATGATGATGATGGTTCTCTGCCCGAAGGCAGGTTCATTGGCTTTACGCCCCTGCATGGGGATGAGATGAGTGAGGTGGTTTCCCGTTGCATTTCCCACAGACAACGATGGGTAAGCAACTTGCCCAGGGTCGCTCCGCAGGAGCCTGCGCCACTGCGTCCCATGCGTGCTAGCCCGAGATATCTAAATCTCTGAGTGTCAATTCTCATCCCGGGCTCGAACCGCAATCCGTTGCAAGCAACAGACGATTGCCGCTCTCGCTTAATTACCGGTGTAGCCCAGTACAATTTTATATATTAATATATGTTTTTTAACCGGATATTAAACGACTCTGATGGGCCTGACCAATCGTCTGCTTGTTGTTCTTGGCAGTTTCTCGTCATGTGTTGATTTTCTGCAGAGGTTCGGTTGAACATTTTAATTCTTTCAACAATCTAAGTTAGGCCTAATCATACTTAATTTTATTGTTAATTAAGAATAAGTAATTAGTAATGACGAATAGACTAAAACTTACAAGTTGCTTAGCTTCTCTGTATAATTATCAAATACCAATATTCAACTAGTAGACCTATAGGCCTAATCGATTTAGGGCCTATAAGATTCTTTTCGAAGTCTATGCAAATTTACAAAAATGATATTAACATTGAAGAAACAATCCTAAATCGTTTTGCTTCAATGAAATCACGCATAAAGCTATTTAGCCTATATATAAACTAACAAGTTTCTGCGTGAAGCTTGAATCAATATCCAACAAATTAGGCCTACATTAATAAATATTTTTTATATAATAGGCATAAATTAATATGATAAATTTATGTAATTCAAGTGAGTAGTCAATTACGTTCACAAGCCTAAAAAAGTTTCTAGATTCTTGATTCTGTTTGATGTAGGCTATTCGGCTAAATCGGATGAATTATTATTAATTTACTGCATTTAACTATGTAAGTACAGGCGCCCTCTTGAAATTCTCCTCGACCCCCCGTGCAATAAAACCTAAATCCGCCACTGGACGGGTGAGGGGAAATCTTCGTCTATTGGTATACGTGCGTCGACGCTTGGAGGTCTTCCTTCTGCTTGTCAATATCTTTCTCATTTTGTCTGTCATGTTTTCTTGTATGTTTTACTCTATACACCTCTTCCTTATCGATGTGTGTATGTGTGTCTGTCTGTATGTATGTGTGTCTGTCTGTATGTATGTGTGTATGTCTATCTGTCTTTATGAATGTTCCGCTGTCTTTCGCTCTGTCTCTCTCGTTCCCTTTCTGTTGATTTCGATGTGTTTTTCTGTTGTCTTTTCCATCAATTTCATATATCTTTCCGTCTGTCTGACTCTCTCCCTCTCTGTTTGTGTGTATGACTATCTTAATCACCACTTCTTCTTCCTCGTTCAGAACTAACCAGTGGCTGAAGTGGTTTGGATTAGCAGTGGCAATGACGCCATTCACTTTAAACCATGTCCGTCAAGCTTTCTGTCTATCGGTCATGCTCTCTTTCTGCATTTCTTTCTTTCTAATATTCTTCCTTCCTTTCTCCAATTCTTTTATTCCTTTTGTCTTCCTTCCTCCTTTGTTTCTCTGTTCCTCTCTTTCACTCAAGCTTCAATTAATTTCCTGTTCCTATTTATTCCACCGATCATTTCCTTCCGTCATTGGCTCTCCCTCTCTCTTCCTAAGTTCCTATTCAGTGCTGTATTCTCTCTCACGTTTAACGCACTATCCAGCTTCCCTCAGTTTAAAATCGCAGGATTGACTGTAATGGATTTAGGCTCAAGCCAGATTTTCTTGTCATTCGTCAGGTTTTTTTTCATCGGGCGTCGATTCCAAGAGCAGACAAGTTCACGCGGGGACCGAGTAGAGGAAGACAGAGATCGAAGTCCTGTGAAAATGACGGGCACATATGGAAGGATCTAGAAATCGGACGGCAGAAATGCCACTCTTGGAAGCTGCGTCCTTTGAAGGACGTCGGTGCGTCAAGGTCATATCATGGAGAACGAATAGCATACTAGAGGAGCAGTGAGTGACGTTTCTCAAAATGAATTCCAGTCTTGTGACTATAATTGATTGGACAGAGGTTCCAATGTCGCAGAATCGTTTCGTTGTGGATGATGGGATGGTGGTGTGGCCTGCAGGCATAGGCGTGGGGGACATTTCAGGAGTGGGGGGGGGGGGGGGCAAAAATAAAACTTTTGCCCGAAAAATCTGAAGACTTTTTGTCGTCCGGCCGAAAATTCCCGTAACTTTTGACTTTTTCCGGCCGAAAAAATCTGACGACCTTTTTTTTTTTAGTCGTTCGGTTGAGATTGTTCGAAAATTCCCGTAACTTTTGACTTTTTCCGCCCGAAAAAATCTGACGACCTTTTTTTTTGTCGTCCGATTGAAATTGCCCGAAAATTCCCGTTACTTTTCCGCCCGAAAAATCTGACGACCCTTTTTTTTTTTTTTAGTCGTCCGGTCGAAATTTTGAATTTTTTTAATGCGTTTCCTTACTTTTCCCGGACTGCTTGCCCGAAAAACCAGACTTGCCCTAAATTTGGGGGGGCATTTGCCCCCCCCCTGGACCCCCGTCTCCTACGCCTATGCCTGCAGGGGTGGATAAGTGCGATGGGAAATGGAGCGATTTCTGGTTCAGCGAGTAGAGAATGATGAAATGCGACTATAGATCATGTATTGTAGCGTGTATTGTTGTTGTCGTCGTCGTCGTCGTCATCGTCGTCATCATCATCGTCGTCGTCATCGTCGTCGTCATCGTCGTCGTCATCGTCGTCGTCATCATCGTCGTCGTCATCGTCGTCGTCATCGTCGTCGTCATCGTCGTCGTCGTCGTCGTTGTTGTTAATATTATTATTCTTAATTTTATTATTGTTATTATTATCATGTGATGTACTTTGTGACTCTGGGCTGTGTGGTGAGGCGATATGATGAATTGAAATTTATTATCCTTGCAAGTCCTTTGTCTATCTCTGTCTCTGTCTCTGTCCCTGTCTCCGTGTCTACCCCCGAAGTGTCGTGCTATCTGTATTCGTTCTTTCAAGGTCGGTATGGATAGGCCTACATGCATATGCTGAGTGAGAAAGCAAATAGCGACGACACGTGCATGGTGATCGTAGCAATGTCCTGTTATTGGATTCCTGTCATCTTTTGCACTTCAACTTTTTTTTTATCCATCAAAACCCATGGCGGGCTAAGCATCTGAAGAGTTGCTGCAGTTCGCCTGAAAGACCTGTGGAGATTCGGAGGTAGGCCTAGGTCTACTCCAAGTACGCACATAACTAGCCCGAAAATGTGGCGATTGAAATCTGCGTCGCCATCTAGCGAGTAACAAAAAATCATTCCCGGCTGAAATCGATAATTGAGTTTTAGAAAATTAATTGTTGCACATTCAACGCAAACCAACGCAAAAACTACCAAAATGTGGAAGCCATAATGTTTCTCTTAATGTTACCCATGGCTCTTGTGCATGCTTTTGTTACCAGGAGAATTTATCACTGCAGTTTAGTAGGCTACTCTTAGGTCTGCCACTTGGACAATTTTAGCGACGTAGCCTAATTGACGGAGTTCTTACCCTGCTAAAGTAGACCTATGGACCATTAAATTTTTCTGAGTAGTCCCTTGAAGCAGGGCTTTTTTAACGTGCAGTTGTACACAAAATGTGCAATTATAAATGGCTTTGCGCAGTTGTAAAAGCTTTTCGGATCTGTACAGTTAAAACTAGCAGAAAATGGTCGTTGTCCACCGATTGGAAGTAATTTACCATGGAGGATGGGATGGGAAGGAAAAGAAGAAGTTGTTCAGGTCTTACAATTCCTTTAACCTAAAACTGCCCTGCCTTGAAGAGGCGCTGTGGAAATCAATTAATTGATTGGAAAAGGTTCGATAGCTTATTTCAAAATATCTGCAACAGTAGCCTACTGCTGTTAACCCTTAGGGGCCGTCCATAAAGTATGTCACGCTCCAGGGGGGGGGGGGTCCGAGCAAGTGTGACAGTTTGTGACAGGGGGGAGGGGGGGGTCAGGCCATGTGTGACGTCACACATTTATTTTTTTAATGACATGTATTATATTTTAATTTTTGCAATTTTTGTTTTCAAATTCAATCTACATTGAGTTACTGCTTCAATGAATAACTGTGACAACTGTTGACAATTAACTATTCTACTATTAAAGTCATTTTAATAATGTGATAGTTCTTTTAAGTGGAAACTTTACAGTTTAATAGTGAAGTGCGTTTTAGATTAAATTTGAATAGGGTGTTAATTACAAAAAAATTCGAAAGTGCGACGTACTTTAGGGGGGGGGGTCCGAGAAAGTGTGACGTACTTTGGGGGGGGGGGGGTCCGAGAAAGTGTGACAGTTTGTGACAGGGGGGGAGGGGGGGTCAAAAATGGTCAAAAATAGCGTGACATACTTTATGGACGGCCCCTTAGGCCTAATGAGCTCAGCTAGGCCTATAAGTCATAGGCCTAACACGAGTAGTCTAGGCTTTGGTATGCTAGCAGAGAAGGTGGTAGCCTAGGTAGTTGATTGTAGGCTACGCGTAGGCTACGTAGGCCCTAGTCCTTACAGGAATCGAACAGAGTCAAAAGCGCATTCAGCCCCATCCAGTTAACTCCAGGCATATCGCTGGGTTAGTAAAATCAACAACGCAGCTCCAGTTTCTGGGCCTAATCAATGTAGGCCTAGGCCTAGTCTATCAAATTTTTTATAATAAAAACTGCAGCTTTAGGCCTACTTTTCTTAGTAGGGCCTATTCGTTCATGTCACAGCAGACTTTTCAGTGTTTGCAAAGCCATCATTTTTTCCTAAAGCCAGGCCTATAACTATTCAGACAATGAATAGGCTTAATTGTTAGAGCGCTCGGCGATTCGTTCTGCACGAGGTTTTTGGGCTTCTTTTTGACGTTAATTGATTGGCGACCAATTGCCGGACAATTCCAGTAGTAAATAGAACGCAGGAAGACGTTGTTGAATGTTGAATGCAAATTGTTTAAAAAGTAATTTTAGAGTAATTTTTAAAGAAAAAAGCCGTCTTTCTGACGTTTATGTGAAATGGTAAAGATTATTGCCACAATACAATGCTTCTTAGAATCTTGAATGCATGCTGCAGTTTTTATCGAGATAAGTAAACATTGCCGGTATTTTATGCTATGCATATTTTTTAATATTATTATCGTAGCTGGACATTTATTAAGCCCCTGTCAAATTATGAACTATTCGCTCACAGTTCAGAAACCCGTGAAAATGGAAGCGCCTTCAGGGAACTGGTAGACGAGGAGGAGACCCCCACGGACTGGCATTATAGGTTAGCCCGCTGACAAGGGCAGGCCATTCCAAGTAGAAGGGCCCACAGGTCACAGTAGCAACCGTCTGACGGTAATGATATTGCCACTGCCACTATCATTATAATTATTATTGGAAACTATTGTACAGGCCAATTAATCAATCAATTAATTGATTATAGCAATAGGCACTAATAGGCAAGACAGGTATTTGCACAATGTGATACTTTTGAGCACAAGGAAAACAAACTTATGGGCTCTTTTGTTTTGGTAAATGCTTATAATTGTTATCTTTGACTGCAGGTTCATAGTTAAAACGATGTGTTATTCCTTGTCTTATAACTACAACAAGAATTAACTTTTCGATTTTTTCTTAGAGCGCTACAGAAGCAGGTGAAGAGGAGAAGGAGCCACCATCGAAAAAAGGAAAGGCATGTATTCATTGCCACTGCATTTGTTAAAGAATAGAAATTGATATTGTATGCTTAATCTTAACCGAACATGAGTGAATGTTTTCTCTAACACAAAAGAAGAATTCTGTAACTTTTTCATGTCTGTGTCATGTTTTTGTTTGCTCTAGTTTAAAGAAAGTCCTGTCTACAGAAGGAGAGAGCTGACCAATGCCTGCTTTAGTCTGCTTCCTGATGGATCAGGTGACTTTTTATTATTGAGCTGTAATTATCTGGACATCTGTCTGTCTGACTCTGTGTCTGTTCTGTCTGTCTCTGACACTGTTCTGCCTTAGGTCATCCTCCATTTTGTGTGACACCAAAGTTTAGGTTTTTGAGAACGACCTCAGCAGTATCTTCTAGAGCAGAGGTTCCCAACCTTTTTTGACCTAAGGGCCACTTTTTTAAGTTGGAGGGCACGAGGGCCACTTTTTCTTAGTTGAAGGACATTGGGGCCAAAATTTAGTTAACTAAAAGTATATAAAATTGTTATTATTGATTAAAAATAATATGTTTGATGTTTTTTTATAGATTTCAAAACAAAATTTAAAATAGAAAATAACTATGTGTTCTATCCTGTTAAAATAGTCATTTTTATCAGATATTTTTGTTAATTCTTTGAGAGACGAGGGCCATTTTTGAGGCTTGGCGTGCCATTTTTTTAGGCCTGGCGGGCCACTTTTGGCCCGCGGGCCACGGGTTGGGAACCGCTGTTCTAGAGTGATACATTTTACTTAGCATGTTTTGATGAGGATTGATACATTTGTGACAAGTAAAGTTTTAAATTGGTTTCACTGTGTTTGCTGATCGATAACTGTTGACATGCGTAGGTGTGTGTTGCTACATGTATGTCTGTCAGAGGAATTTCATATGCATTTTAAACAATGGATAATCAGCATTCATGAAAGTCATGTTGGTTCGGGCCGAAGACATCATACTTGACTTCTGACTACCTGAATTAACAATTAATAACTATGAGTAAAACTGTAAGCGGGCAGATGCACCAACAGAGAAAGTACTAATTGAAACTGCAAGGCATTCGTTTTGAAGTACTGCAGCAATACAAGAGGTGTGTATGAGATCATGTGCAGTGCTGCTGAAAGTAGCATTAATTTGGGCGTAATTTGAAGTCAGTTTCTGATCTTTCAGTTCAAGTTGTGAATTTCAAGTAACTGATTTATTTAGGCAGAACTGAAGTAATGCTAGTGGAATTTATGTATTATAAGAATTTATTTTGGAATTGAACACTCTTCTGAAAAATTGACTTTTCTGTGCTTGCAGATGAGGAAGATGATGACACTCTGCCGCCGACTGCGGCGCATTACTGGGAAGAGAAAGCTAAGCGGGAACAGAAAACAAAAGAGAACAAAGAAGTGTAAGAGTTCAAGTTTCTTAGAAAACCTTGGGTACAGATGCAGGTAATTGTATTGTAATATATAATGACCATTTATAAGGCGCTTCTCTCAGCACAAGGGTTTCAGATGCCTTCTAAAAAGATATCGATCCCCAGAGGAAAAGGTAGAAATTTAAACAAGCAGTTTCTGCATATTATGCACATCTGATTGACTGCACTTTAGTTAAAGTGTGCTTTGGTTCTAAAAGGATGCTTTGATAAACAAGCTTTCATGATATAGCACAGTTTCAAATACAGTTGTGTTGAATTTACTTATCTTAACTTGCTTGGGATAAAATCGATGCTGCAGAGGTAAAAAAAATCATGCTTAACTACCTACCTGATGAATTTGTTTAGAGATGTGATGGTTTGCTCACTACATTTATGACTCCAGGATGTCAATTTGGAAATATATGTTCAATCAATATGCAAATCATTATTGCATATGGAATGTTATTGAAATCACTTTGTGCCTTGCATCATAGTTGTAAAAACGTTTTTTGCCGTTTTTTATTCTCTCCCAAAAACGTCGTTTTTTTCGTTTTTTATTTTTCCCATCGTTTTTTATCGTTTTTTATTTTTTCTTTATTTTTATTTATACATTTACTTTCTATTATTATTTTCCCTAATTTTATTTTTTCTGATATTTCTTATGTTTTCCGTCAACTCTCAAGGATCCAGGTAGCTAAAGTCATTATTTCATGTTTAACATCATCATTTAAGAGATAGCCTATGTGTATAGTAGGTTCCTAATCAAGATTTTTATGGTTAAAATGCGGTTTTAGATGTAGCAAAGTCAAATCATTTTCCGTTTCCGTTTTTTATCGTTTTTTGTGGTTTTTTATTATTTTGAAAAAACCGTCGTTTTTACCGTTTTTTTTATTTCGTTTTCATCGTTTTTTTACATCTATGCCTTGCATCATATATACTGTCTTAATGCCATTGGTTGATGCGTTCATTTTCAGCATAGTTAAGTGATGTAGCTCACTTCTTACTTGTATCACTAACAGAGATCTGTACATCTATATGGTTTTAAACTACATTATTATAAGATTGATAATTATCAGTACTTCTAAATATCACATTGTATCCTTTGGCAGTACGACTTTGACGATAATCAAAGCACTTCAGATTCGCCAAAGATACGCCACAATGGCCAACCAGTCTTTTCCCCAATTGCTAACATGTCTTCTGAAGAAGTACGCAGAAGAAGGGTTCATCAGCATGGAATGCATTTCGACTCTTTTGAACGATTCAAACCAGAAGCATGACAAAACTCCTGGTATGTCTTTTAACCACCTGCTCCACTCGAAATGGGAGAACAAACCCTCAGTCTGACTGACTTATATTAATTTTTATATTATATGCCATCATATCATCGGACACCAGAGACCGAAGTTTACGTCTAAAACGCTAAACCTCCATTTCCAACAACCATGGGATCGTTCTCACCCTCACCCATCAGTAGATGTCACTGTTTTTCCTTTGGCCTGTCATTCTCATTCTGAATTAATGATAATTATTCATGTGGACATTTTTCTGAGCACTTAGTATTCGTTTATATAATCAATTAGTTTTCAAGGTGTAATTTTAATTATTGTCTGTGGCTCAAGTTGTATGGTTAAAATATTCGAATGCAATACAGGAATAAATGTTGAGAAAGACGTTAGTAACACAAAATGATCAATAATTTGGAATACAGTGTTTCCATCTACTTGATGTCGGATTCTATCTAGTAATCCGTCCTCTTTTGTTTTTCTCAAAGCCTATTTTTCTCTCGTGGCATTTAGTGCCCTGAACAGTGCATCTGCCGGAGGCTATTTAGAAATGTTTTTATACAAACTACCCCTCTCGACTCAAACCATTGATTATATTGCAAAAACGTGCCATACGATTAATATGTGGTGCTCATTGGAGGTCTAGCTCCGCTCCTCTCTACCTAAACCATATGTTACTGTCCCTACTAAATATCAATAAGTTCCAAATATGTCTGTTTATGCATTGCTACCACCAGCGCCTATTGCCCCACACTTTCAATAATTACTTTACTACTGGCTCTAACCTTCATGATCATGCTACTAGGCATGCTAGCTGTTACCGCAGTGAATATGCACGCCTAAAAATTAAACAATTCTCAATAAAATGTTTGGGTCCTAAGATTTGGAATGGCCTTCCAGATCATATATCTACCTTAAAATCCACCAGCCTCTTTAAAAACCGCTTTAAAAAGTTTCTCATTGTGAACTGACATCTTTCACTGCCCCTGACTGACTTTCACCCATTGACAATTTTTTTTACTTCCCTATGGTTTAGTATATTTTCTCTTGTGTATCTCATATTGAACCGATATATACATATATGACTATAGTTGCGTCCTGACTATTACTCGCTACTGTCTTATTCTTAACCACTCGTTGTGGAGTAGCACTTATAACCTGCCTATTGTTTTTCTTCACCTGGGCCGCCTAGCTTATTATTGGTTACTGTTTCATTGTTGTCTGCTATATAATAACATTTGATACCACTAGTTGTGGTCATTGCCTATGGTCTGCAACTCTTAGCATTCATTCGTAATTTGAATTAGCTTTACTTTTGTTATGCTTCATTAATGTACATGTATATGTTCTCTGTTTACACTCTGCCCATGTCCTGTCTTATCTCTCGTTCTCTCTCTTCATTAACTCATCTACTTGATTTCGTCTTGCCTACATTGCCTAACAACAACTACACTCTTCTGTCACCACCATCTTGATACAAACCTCTGTTTGTGGTTGCCCAGGTTTAGCGGGATCACTCCCTTTCTGGGTGACCCTTTCTTAGTGATCTTTTACCTGATAGATGATAATAATTGGTTAGCTCCTTATCTCACTGCACACTCATATTTTTATTTTATATATTTTTTGCTGTTTTGATTTGTTGATCGCTATGAATAAACAAGATTTGATTTGATTTGATTGATTTGATACAATACAATGGTTCTAAGTTACAAATATTTGAGTTCTTAAGGCCTGTGATATTGACATTGATGACAATTATACAATTACAAGAAGACTTAGCAAGATCTGGTTGTGTTTTTAAAGGAGGAATATTATTGTGGCTATGCACTTATTTTTATAGTTTTATCAATGGATTAAAAGAAAGATCTTCAGCTTTAAGATTTTCAAATGCACAGAATTTGGAATCGTATAGAAAGAGTGGAAATCGACATACGGCTAGTAACAACTGTAACCCACAGATTGCAAAGTCTTGCCTTCTGTCAGATACTAAACTTGGTGAAAAAAGTATTGCAGTCAAGTGCCACTGACAAAACGTAAGCTGGGCCACATTTGCAATATGCAGACGTTTTATACCAGGATGTAAATAATATTGATAGGGTTGAAATTTTAAGACATGTATCAGCGATAACAAACAATTAGATTTATATAGCGCCTCTTCAAGATAGCTACTCAGAGGTGCTTCCGGCCAAGATGAAGTGATATGGTAATAATAGCACTATTTGTGTTTATTTTAACCATACAGATGTTCCTCCATCTGGATTGCAAGATGCTGGTGATGATCCATTCACAATGGAAATTCCCAGAGACTTTGGAGTTCGTTTCCAGATGAACGATGGAGTGATGCACGTCTACTCTGACACGGCCAGCTTTGAGGTGGGAATTCCAACCGACTGGCCCTATCCGGACCTCGCAACTTTTCTCTCCGATCAGAGTATCCTCTCAACGCTGATCAATGATGGTCCAATGTAAGTTGAAAGTCAGTTAATATGTATTTTCACTAGTTAACTAGTTTTACTCAGCTTTGTATACTTATTGGCTTTATAGTTATTCTTTTCCTCTGTTGTATGTATGTATGTCAGTGTGTGCGTGTGTATGTACATTGTATAATATGTAAGACAGTGTAAGTATGCATTATCAAGACACTTATGTACCAAATACTAAGTGCTTCAGAAAATTGCTTTCCTGCTGTTAGCGTAGATTTAATTTATTGTGGTCACCTGGTGATATTTTAGGCTTGTAATCACCACTGACACACTTAAGCAGTCATGAAAATGCACAATGACAAATTGGTTACTTTACTTTTTACTTTTGGTTAATTATTTTGATGTACTTTATGCTGACATATGGGTCGTTGATGGTGTAGTGGTTAGCATGCAATTAAGAAGTTGGGGTGTTCAAATCATTGTTATGGCAGCCAAGGTAATACCAGGTATCTGCAACCCAATTGGGGCTTCCAGCATGTTCTTCCATTACCTCAGATTCTGTTATCATTCTGATCCTTTCCAGTAAGATCTGATGGATGAGCGTGGTAGGTGTGGTGGCTTCTACAATTGTATTTGTGATTGCTCATTTATTATTATTATATTCGTTTAATGGTAACAAAGACTGATAGACACACCGCTATCAAGTACAAAAAGCAGTTGATCAAATACAATATATAAAACCTATAGAATATCTTTAGCCTTAATTTGTCTGTTGGATTTGTCTTATGATGAGGGCACAAAAATTACATTATATAGCATAACTGCAATTTAGAGACTCGTCTGTTTAGCAAGCTGGACGCTGAATTACAGACTCTATGCTACACAGGATTTGTATAAATCTCTGGAGTGTGTTAATCTGTCTTGTAGCATGTCCTTTTGTTCACTCCGACTCAGCCACCTACAAACAGCTTTTGAAGCGCATGTTTCTGACAAAGGAACTGAAGAGACGAGAGTCCAGAAGAAAGTCCCTCTCCTTGATTTCAACAGCGTTAGGAAGGTGAGACGAATGGATTGAAGGGGCCACTTTATCAGCGTCATTTAATTTTTTAATGTTTTCATGTGCTTGTCTCATGAAATTATTGAGCCACTTTCGGAATGATAAGTAGGGCTTGTACTTATTTGGGAGAACGAAAACTGGTGGGTTTCTATATTATATTTGATGTAAAATTTTCACTGATTTAATATGGCTGTACACCTGTGGCACCTATATCACAAATAAATAAGTAGGTGAGTAAGTATACACTGTGCCCCATAAAAAAACACCAAAAAACTTTTTTTTAAATCTTCTATAAAACTAAGCCAATTGTAATAAAAGTTCGTACGTTGTTTTCTCAAATAATTTTGCCACAAAATATTTTACATTTTACTTACTCACAGAAGTGGTTGCTGTTGGAGGCAGTGACGCAGACTAGTGTCTGAAAAAACGCTGTGCCCAACTGTTATCAACATGCAACACAGATTCACGCTTGGAACGATGCAAGCAACTTCTTAGGAAGTTTCCCGAGCATAATTATAGTCCCTTTCATCTAGTTTAGTGACGAGAAGCTGTTTACAGTGGCGCCTCCAATCAACGCTCAGAACAATCGTCTCTACGTATCCACGACAACACTGAAGCGCAACGTTGACGCCAATCGCCTACTGCGGACCCGCCCGACTTTCAGCCGCTCACTGATGGTCTCTGTCGCCATGTCGAAGCTCGGGTGCACGGAATTGTTCTTCGTTGAATCTGGGGTGAAGGTCAACGGCGAATATTACAGGAATATCCTGTTGATGGAGCAGATGTTGCCAGCGATCAGGGGGATGTCAAGCGACTTATTCATTCTCCAGCAGGACAGCGCCCAGCACATCGCGCAAAGGACACCATTGCGTTGCTGCGACGTGAAACACCAAGCTTCATTGGACCGAAACTCTGACCAGCAAACTCACCAGACCTCAATCCCGTTGACTACAGAATTTGGGGTCTAATACAGGAACGCGTCTATCAGACAGCAATACGGGACATCAACGAGTTGAAGGAGCGCCTCATCGTTGTGTGGGCACAGTTGAAGCAGAGTGTCATTCACAAAGCTATTGAACAGTGGCGGCCAAGGCTGAGAGCCTGCGTTCAAGCGAAGGGACATCACTTCGAACATCTTCTTAAATGAAACATTACTTTTTTTTATTTAACATTAGACTTACATGCGTTTCATGACAAAGTTTTTTGGTGTGTTTTTAAGGGGCACAGTGTAGTCTTCATTGCTCCACATGCAGTTACACAATGGGACATACAGCGTGAAATAGTGTACTGTCTTCAGAAATTCAAATTTCTAAAAAGTTTCAAGAGTTTATGTTTGTGGTAACACCAAGCCAGATTGCCAGCATAAATGGGCATAGAATACTATGGAAAAGTACAGAATTGTAACTCGTTGTTGGTTTTTGAAAGTATTCGTACGGAATTTTGAGCATTGTGTAAATTGAAACCTCCCTGACAAGATTTCTTGTCATAAACTGTTTCATTGCTTCCAGGTCTAAAATTCAGTAGGTATTGTGTAAATATCTGATTGCAGAATTACAGGTGTAAAACTTGCATTGTAGGTGGATACACACATTCACGCCGCATCCTGCATGAGTCAGACACATCTGCTCCGCTTCATAAAGAAAACGATGAAGACAAAGGCAAATGATATCGTCTGCATAGCGACTGATGGAAAAGAGATGACTTTGTCTGAGGTATTGATAATAATATGAATAATAATAATAATTTTATTATTATTATTATTTTAATAGTAATTAATAATAATAATAGTGCTAGTAGTAGTAGTAATCGTAGTAGTAGTAATAATAATGGATTGTGTAAGAGTGTAAACCAACAGCTGTGCAATATGCTTAGTTTAATAATTTTCATAAATTTTCTAAATACGTTTTTAAATATAATAATAATAACAATAATAATAATGATAATAATCATTATCATCATCATTTAAATAATATTTTATTATTAATTCAATATGACAATTGAATACACAGTAAGACTACATAATATAGTACTAGTAACAGATGAGAACAGTTTAACAGGTATCGAATTTATCGTATGGCAGCCTGCAAGGAGCCCATTTGTATGTATTATGGGGATACTACAATATATATATAATTATAATCATATATATAGTATATATATATATATGGAATCGGGAGTGCCTCTGAGTAGTTTTTCTTGAAGGGGCGCTATATAAATTTCTGAATGAATGAATTTCCGAATGAATACATATATCGGTGACCCGTCATAATAGCCCCGTCAAAACAGCCCCGTCAAAACAGCCCCGTCATAATCGCCCAGCGACAAAATAGCCCCGTCATAATCGCCCAAGGACAAAACAGCCCAGAAAAATTCAGTTCCCGACAAAATAGCCCCGTCAAAATAGCCCCGTCAAAACAGCCCGTGTAAACAGTTCCGCGAAAACAGTCCAGTCATAGACTACACGGACAACTATTTCAGATATATAAAAACATTCACCCAGCTTCCATTTCTTAAGCGTTTTATCTGGATCAAATTTTTTTAAGGATCTAATAATTAATCGAAGCTGGATGAAGGTTTTATTGATCTTAAATATAAGCTGGATGAATGATAAAATGCTTAAGAAATGGAAGCGGGATGAAGGGATTTATATTTTAAATAGAAGCTGGATGGATGATCAAACGCTTGAGAAATCGAAGCTGTATGAAAGTTTTATTGATCTTAAATAGAAGCTGGATGAATGATAAAACGTTTAAGAAATGGAAGCGGGATGAAGGTATTTATATTTTAAATAGAAGCTGGATGGATGTTAAAACGCTTGAGAAATCGAAGCTGGATGAAGGTTTTATAGATCTTAAATAGAGTAAAACGCTTAAGAAATGGAAGCGGGACGATAAAACGCTTAAGAAATGGAAGCGGGATGAAGGTATTTATATATGGTTGAATATTCGTTGATTTTTCGCGACTTGTGCATACACTCCTAGGCCATGTATGTAGAATCCAAATATGGATGATCAAACGTTTGAGAAATCGAAGCTGGATGAAGGTTTTATAGATCTGAAATACAGGCTGGATTGACGATCTTAAATAGAAGCTGGATGTATGATAAAACGCGAAGTTCGTTACCAACGGAAGTCATCTTAAACTTTAGCCTACAATAATTATTTTATCAATAATTATTCGGCTTCCTTAAAAGGACGTTAATTTCGTCGGTCTATTTTTTCACGAAAATCGTGTTATTCCGCGACTTTGTCGGTCCCCGACAAAATAGCCCCGGGCTGTTCTGACGGGGCTATTTTGACGGGGCTGTTTTGTCGTTGGGCGATTTTGACGAGGCTGTTTTGTCGCTGGGCGATTATGACGGGGCTGTTTTGACGGGGCTATTTTGACCGGGCTATTATGACGGGGTGCCACATATATCACTGTTTCATGAGGTTTTGATGAAATTTAGTTACAGAATAAGCCATCACCCAAATTTAGGTTTTATTTATTTTAAGTATAGTATGTCTTTAATTGGTTGCAGGTTTTCCAGTCGATACCATTGTCAGCTGAACATCTCACGATCGACACTCTCAATGTTCATGCGGTGAATAGAGTTATTTAACTTATAAATTTATTTAGTACAAATGTTTTATTTTTTATATCTATAGGGTTTGTTTCAAAAACTTAGAATAAAAGAACACAAGATTATAACATTGATGACATGCGCTGGAGTTAGGAGCACCTTTGGTTAGACCTCTGCAGAAGAGGCGGTATATAAATTCTGGTGAATGATTATAGAATTTTACTTAAGTAGCACTTAGTTTGAGTTCTAGTGAGTTCTATAGGGTGTCCAATAAGTTCGTGAATGATTTTGCTTGCAGATAGCAGAAAAGTTTTGCAACAAACATTAATAATGCTTATGTCATTTGAAAGAGCTTTATGTCCCGAATCTAAAAAGTGTAAAAAAGTGTTAGTTTTTGCAACGAGGAAATGACGTCATCAATTTGTGCGGAAGGGCTATTTTTAGCGAATTTTATGCAGTTCGCGATGGTTTTTTGTAAACAAACTTGGGAAAAATGGGGAAAATAGCAGATTTCAGTTACGCTCGAAAGCTGCTATTCTTGATGAAGAAGGATATTCATATTCCGTTATAGGCGATAAATTAGGATGATCGAAAGGTTGGGAAGAAAAATGGGTTGAAGGATGCAAGCAAGGCGAGTTAGGCGATCATGCACGATGTGGTCGACCAAAGATTTTGACACAGGCTGCTAATAAAATAATCAAAAAGGCGAAATACAGACGAGGATTTGGATTGAGACATATAGGAAAGTCTCTCAAGGCAGGTGGACTGAAGGGCAACAAAGAAACAATCAGAAATTACATGAAAGTGGAGCTGAAGTGGAGAAGTTGGAAACGCAGAAAGGCGCCATTGTTAACAGACGCTCAGACGAAAAACGGTTGTTATTCGGAGCACACACATCTGCTGTTTCGCGAGCATGGCTGAAAACGTCGTTTGCGAAAAGCATGGATTTCGATATCGGTTGAAACTTTGTACAACCTCATCGAATCTTTACCCCAGGGATGTCAAAGAGCTGGCCCGCGGGCCATTTCTGGCCCGCCGACGATTTTTTTCTGGCCCGCGGAGCCTTTCCTAAAGATTACAAAATTTGAGAATAAAAGTTCAAATTTTGATATTTTACGGTCAGCGCCAAATACATGGAAGTTTTTTTTCTTAATGACGTCACTTTTGCTCAGACGCACACTCGCACAGCTCTTTGTAGACTGTGTGTATCTGTCATAATCTGTGCCTTCTGTGGTTTCCGGTTGGTTGACAAAATTATGAAAGTTACGAAACAGTTATAATATTTAAAATGTTGTCAAAATTTAATAAGAAACGAGAGAGGACATTAAATCAAGACCTTTTCGCGATATTTGGATGGATATGTATTTCTTTGGTGAATACAATAGTTATCCAGTAGGCCCATGTTTAATTTGTGAGGAAAACGATAGCGTTGTGAAGGGATAGGCCTACAAGACTTAAACTTAAAGTGATAATTTTTTATTGCAAGCTTACTGGTAGACTGTGAGCCATTTATTTTATGACAATAACTAGATTTAATTACCTTAGGTTTAGACCAAAAGCTTTACGAGTTCTATGTCATGTCCACGACTGATAATGAAAATCAAAATTAAGATTTTATAAGCCTCCCTATTTGGCTGTTTTGTATGCTAAAAATTGCACCATTTGAGATTTACTTATACAAAAATTTTATGGGAATTGGCTGACCAAGCCTGGAGCTCCCTCTCAAATCACTATACCCAATTTTTCTCACGAGTTTCGACACCCTGGCCCGCCACTTGTTGGAAGATGTTCATTCTGGCCCGCCACTCAAAAAGGTTTGACACCCCTGCTTTACCCAGACGAATGAAAGCTGTTATAGCCAGCAAAGGCAACACTATTGCCTATGAAATGGTACAAAAATTATTGATTTTTGTTGTGTATTTATTTTTTAACAAACTAGCAAAATCGTTCACGAACTTATTGGACACCCTGTAGTTCTAATGAGAATGCCATTTTGCATCTTTCATCAATACATACCTTGGGCTATTACAGTTCATATAATATACTTTGTAGTAATGGATCTTACCCATAAATTCACTCCAAAATTTAGTACAGTTGATAAAAAAAGTTACATTGTCATAAGTTTCACATTTGTTCTGTGCTGCTGCAACGGCTATCTGCTCGTGCATAAGCTGGTGCCCTGCGCTTGACTTTTGAGTAGTACTCTAGAAATTTGGAGATTATGACTATGTGATGTGTTCTATATCTTTGCAATTTGAACCTTCTATAGCAAGTGTGAAACGATTCCTGTTGCTTCTGTATTTCATAGGGTAAAAGTACCTTTGAGAATTTTGACGAATTTGAAAATAATTTCAATCCGTTCGGAAATAGTCGGCTCCGAGAAATCTTCATGAAAACAGAAAACTACATAGGCGGCCAATATTTTGCCTCTATCCTCAAGGTTCTTATCACTCTGGTGTCATTCTAAGGATATTCTTTATTACTTTACTTGTACATTAGTTTGCATCAATTTAAGAAACAAAAACTCAATCTGCTTTTAGAAAACAGTTAAAGATGCACCTGCTTTCAAGCTGTTCACATTTATGCTGAACTTTTAGAATTGTATTAAACTGTGTGTGTTTAAAGCATCCTAGAAGTAGCTTGCTACCGACGATGCTATAAAAATTGTCGTAATTACAATTACATTCATAATGAGACATACACCAGGATATTTTGCTTTAGATGCCCTTTGGAGTAGTATTTTTGCAATTAAAGATGTAAATTAAATGAGCAGTTGAGAATGCTTAAGATTAATGATGAGCCTTTTCAACTGTTGCCGTAACTGACCTAGAGCTACTGAATTATGCTGTTCTGCTGTGACATCGAAAAGAATGACTTTGGTTTATGATCCAAAACAGTATTAGTTCATATTTGGTGACATCTTATTCAAATCCTCAATCTTATATGACATTAAATTTACCTCTTGCATTACCAAGTTATTAAAGCAACCTGCATATCAGTTTAAATGTTTTTCCTCTGTTAGCTTGCACTTCTGTGAAGTTGATGTGAGCCTTTCCATCGACAGTCATTCAGCTATCTAACTATGTAGTGAGTGCTTTTTTTTAGTAGGTACCTGTAAGATGCACTGTTGACAGAAACATGCCAACAAATGTGTTCCGACAAATGTGTTTTAGCCATGCCTTGAAATTAATCAGTTTAGACTATTAACCTTATCAGAAATGTCTGCTGGATGTAGGAAGTTCTTTATGACCTGGAAGAAAGCAAGTACCAGAGCGCGGAATACCGCCTTTCCATATACGGGCGATCGGCCGACGAATGGGACAGACTGGCTGTTTGGTGGATGAAGAACCGTGTCTACAGCAAGAATGTTCGCTGGCTCGTTCAGACGCCGCGACTCTAGTACGTCGTCTTGTTATCTTTGCGCTTTTATAGGATTTTTGAAGATAATTGCTTATAAATTTATTGTTTCCATGTAGTTTGATGGCAGTTCTTGGAGTGATATTCTTATGTCAATAAATTTTTTAACATCCACTGTAGGGCAAATGAAGATTTTTAGAAATGCAAGATCAGAGATACTGCTTGTAAGAAAGGGATGATTTTGTAATCTTAATTCGTAATTATGAATTTATATAGCGCCACTTCAAGAGAAACTGCTCAGAGTTGTGGCTGCTTTAGTTGTAAGTGAACAATGCACCGAGTGAATCTGACGAAGATGGTAGAAGCAAGTGCGACATACATTCCTCATGATTTGCACATGGTTCAAAAATTACATAGCAGAGTAAGAGCTATCCTAAAATTGCATGCACGTCAATGAGAAATCTGTTCGACTACGGTAATGACACCAGCCAATCTTATTTGCGGGGTTCTTGATTTGTGCCTATGAGAAGAAATTAAGTTTCGTAAGGATTAAGTATTATGTTACCAACCATCCAAGATTTATCACCAACAGCAAAAGCCAGCAACTAAACGTAGTCATTCTTCATTAATTTGTAATGTGCCGAGTATTAATATTTTCAGTGTCAAGCACAAGCAAAATGGACATGTGAAAAACTTCCAGCAGATGCTCGACAATCTCTTTCTGCCGCTCTTCGAAGCCACTGCCAATCCGGAATCGCATCCAGAACTACACCGCTTTCTCTCGCAGGCAAGTACTGACCTATCTTGTTGTTTCCAACGCATGTGTGTGCTAGCATCATAATTTTCTCATTATTCACCCAATCATTTCTTAGATCATTCCAACATGCAGTGTCTGTTTTCTCAATATGTGTCTATGACATAGGCGTACGAGGTGGGTATCCAGAGGGGTAAATGCCCCCCCCCCAAAAAAAAGGGCAACTCTGTTTTTCGGGCAAGCAGACCCTGGAAAATAGTTTTAAAATAGCAATTTTCACGAGATTTCAACCCTAATTAAAAAAAGTCGGCAACTTTTTTCTGGGAAAAAGTAGTATTCTACACTATTTTAAAATTAAAATGAATCATTTGAGGCTCTGTTGTGTTTAGGTGTCTGGTTTCGATACGGTCGGGGATGAATCTAAAGTAGATGATGTCATGATCGACAAGGATGCTCCGTTGCCGGGGAATTGGTCCGAAGATGAGAACCCGTCCTACTCATACTACTGCTATTACACGTTCACCAACTTAGTAGTCCTCAACCATTTGCGAAGGTTTGACATATTAATAATCAGTGTGGAAAAATAAGTGCCTGGACAGCGTCCATGACCGTCCAGCCACACTTTAAGCCCTGTTAATAATTAATTATAATCTTCGTTCAATTTCAAACTGACGCAGTATGATTACAATTCAAAGTACGAACGGATGATGAGGAGTCGGAAGTTGAGTTTAACTGTTGGCAGCCATGCAAAGCACTCATCATGTTCAACTGCTCAGTTTACCAATGCCATCTGCCGAATGGAAGGCTGAGTGGACCTTTGGGAGGGTAGCGGGAAGCAATCCCGTGTCTATGCGCTCTACATGCGAAAGTGTTAAATTCCCTCTCACATGTTAGCATGGGGTGGTAATTTGTAACTGTAATTTTGTAGCGTCACTTCGATGAGCAAACTAATCTAATCTAATCTCTCACCTCTGATAAGTCTCTCTTGAAGTTTCTCTATGTAATTAACTTGGAATGACTCTTACAGGCTATTGATCATCAGATTCTAATGAGAAAGTAAT
Organism: Lumbricus rubellus; assembly: GCA_945859605.1. Classification (NCBI taxonomy): domain Eukaryota; kingdom Metazoa; phylum Annelida; class Clitellata; order Crassiclitellata; family Lumbricidae; genus Lumbricus; species Lumbricus rubellus. The sequence goes on along the minus strand of OX243813.1, from coordinate 45,165,424 downwards.
TGATAAGGATAGAGCGTCCAAATAGTTCGAAACCGACTATACATTGAAATTGTCTGTCTAAACGACAGTTGAAGACGCAGCTTCTATAGATTCCACTTGATGCATGCTTCTTCTGAATGACTTAAGCGCATATTCATTCATACGACCATAATATTATATGGTGCATAAAAGCATCTAGAAAAAATTAATACATTCACGTAATAATTTTATTTAAGTAAGAATGACTGAAAGCTGTGAAATTAATTCGAATCACTGCTAATACTCGTGATTTCAGTTGTTTTCAAAATTTTATATCAAACTGCGGTGGAACTTCTGGCCAATGCCCGCGGAATTCCGGTTGAAAATCGCTGACGTAATCACGTAGGACATGAGTTAATTGTCATTCATTCAATATATCTAATAGTCAGCAATTTCTCATTTTGTGTTTCAATTTATTTCTCTTTGATTTAATCTTTCGTTTTTGATTGGTTAAATTCTTTACTTTAAACAGAGAGCGAGGATTCAACCAGTTTGTCTTTCGACCGCACTGTGGCGAGGCCGGACCCATTCACCATATGATTACGGGTTTCATGATCAGTGAAAGCATCTCGCATGGACTCCTGCTGCGAAAGGTCAGCCAGTGTTTAAATAATAATTAGATATTTAGTTTCTGAAACTATGATAGGTAATTGCTGTTTTTCGAGGAATGATGTTACTGTGCGCTTCTTTTTATAACAATAATGATGATAATAATGATGATGAAGATAATAATGATGATAATGGTACGTAATGATAATAGTAATGATAATGATGATGATAATAATAATGACGATAATAGTAAAAAGTGCCGTGGCCTTCAGGTGCATATGCTTGTGGACTTCAGCAGGAAATAAAGCTTGGTAGTTCCGAGAAAGCTGGTTGTTTTGAATAGTGTCTGAGACCTGAGGGATAATATTAAAAAAATTGAAAACAATTGATGTTTATTATTGGACAGTGCTCTAACATGATAAATTAGTCAAATAGCTGTAACTTTCGATTAAGAGAGAAATTGGCATAAGAGGGAGAAATATGTTTTGTGTTTTTCCATGTTACAGTCGCCGGTTCTGGAATACCTCTACTACGTAACTCAAATTGGAATTGCAATGTCACCGCTTAGCAACAATTATCTCTATTGCAATTACAACGAGAACCCTCTCCCAGAATTCCATGCGCTTGGTCTCCGAGTATCGCTCTCCACCGACGACCCACTGCAGTTCCACCTTACCAAGGTATGTCCTGTAATCTACATGTTTAAGCAACTAAGGTATGTTTAAAATTTCTATAGAACCCACTGCATGAACTCATCATCATTAATTTGTGCATTTGCATCATCCCATCATGTGTCAGGAACTATAATGCTTGCCTGTGCATGCATGGGCGCACACACATAGGGGCACTTGCCCCCCCCCCCCTGGAAAATTGCCCCCCCCCCCCCCTTGGTAGCTCGAGGGTTAAGATGTTCCTGTTATTTCCAAGTATCTTATAGATTGTTTAATTTTTAAAGAGTTGTCTTGGTCTTATCCATAACTGCACCAGACCCCTTCACTTTGCAGTACTATAATTTATATCTTTTAAATAAATAATTTGCAAACACTGGATGATTCTTATCTGTTTATTCTGCTACGAGACTTGTCATTCTGTTTAAAACTCAAGACTTACCTAGTTCAAAAATATCTACCATGGTATCTGCTGTAAGTTGCCTTTTCATCGTAAGGACTGACCTAGATGATTACGACTTGGCTTGTTTTTCTGTTTGATTATGGTTTCTGTGTTTTGTGTCACGTAGCAGAGCCTTTAAGTTTAAGGAGTTTCTATTAAAGTGGTGCTACATAGACAAGTGACCACATGGTGAAAATGAATTTGGGTTTCATCTTGTAGGAGCCCCTGATCGAAGAATATAGCATGGCAGCTCACATGTGGAAGCTCAACAGCGTCGACACATGTGAGCTGGCCCGAAACAGCGTTCTGATGAGTGGCTTTCCACATCAGGTCAGAATCCTTTACATAATTTTATGTCTGCTTAACATAACATCACCAATGTAATAGAAGAAGTCATGAAGTAACAAACTCCTAACCACTTTTTGATTGACAGACAACTACACTAGTCATAAATTCAAACAATATCAGCATAGAATGTTGATTACAAATGTTTTATGCAGTAATATTCACACTAGCATAATATACATTGTTACGAGGCAATGTAAAACCTTACAGCCTTACATGAAGGTTCTTAGGCACACATAAACTGTGGAAATGATGCCTGTGGCAAAACTAAAGTGGTCACTTGATAATTAAGATGCTGGCTGTTTATAGAATTTGAACACATATCTAGAGTTTCACTGTTTATATATCTTGTGAACCAATGTTGACATTTTCGTAAAATCATTCTACAAAGGTAAAATTACCAGTAGATATCGTTTAATTCTCAGTATATGAATCTGTGCCTATGTGATTCCTAATAAAATCATAATTTCAATCTTATTTATAACCTTTTTAGTTCTCAAAATAGAACTTTTTGTTTTGTTTTTAGACAAAGCAGCACTGGCTCGGCCCGAACTTTGCACGAGATGGACCGGCGGGCAACGACGTCAATCGGTCCAACGTTCCCGACATTCGCGTTGACTTTCGCTACGAAGCACTGATCAAGGAACTTTTCAACATCTTTCAGTCAGTCTCCTCTCAGCCAAACTGAAGAACTATCCAGCACGACTCTGTAAATCAACTTTCACCGAAAAAAAACCCAGCAGTTTGTGCGTTGAGTCGTTCATTCCAGTCGTAATCTACTTTGTTGCCTAGATCTCTTAAAATAATTTTTAGGGGTCCACCTAGCAGCCCCAAATTTTAAGTATAGGGTACAATGATATTCGTGTGCAAATATTTCATTAAACGAGGTAACGTCATTCAAACCACATATATTTTAGTGCTTTTGCACAAAATATGATTTGTCCTACAATGTAATTGCTCAAAGATTTTATGCTGTATTGTTCTCAGACTGGTTTTTGCAGTTACTTTACTGAAATTTGACAAAATTGATATATCCACTGACTTTCATATATTATTAGAGTTTGGAATATTATCTAACCATTATTGACTACTATGATAATCCAACCAGTTATTAAGATCATAGTTTACTTTGAGATGGCACATTGGTACACAGTACCACAGTACCAAATGTGAAATAGTCACACGTTTGGTCCATTCAGTAGTTCACTACATGTGAAGAAGTGACTCAAGTGAGTCATGGTTGGAATTTGGGAAGTCCTTTCGGTGTTTTTCAACAGCTTGCAATAAGAACTGTTTTTCATTTGTTGCAGCATTAAATGTCTGTATAATTATGCGATTTCCCAGATGGTCAAGTAGCAGCAGGACTCTCTAGAAGCTGTCGTCAATGCCGGTAGTCTGAAAATAGCTTTAAGAGCTCTGGTAAAGTTTGTAAGAAATTTGACCAAGCGAGATCCGAGTTCGGGGTCATGTGGAGTATGAGATTTGCTTTCTTTAGAGGTGCTAAGAGATCGGAAAATAATACAAGAGTTGCATGGTCTGAGCTGAAGTACCAAGAATGGCATTGCATTGCTTTAAGTGCAGCAATACTGAGACCAGGATAATCGTATATTCTTCACATGTAGTGTACTACGAGACCAAACGTGTGACTATTTCACATTTGGTACTGTGGTACTGTGTACCAATGTGCCAATGTGCTCGGACACAACTCAAGGTTCTGACATTAATTTGCCGGTCCTATACTGGCCGAGCTCCCAAGTACCTTTGTGACCTCATCCATCAGCCGACCTCAGCCACTTCTCTTCGCCCGCTACGCTCCTTCGATCGGCATGATCTCTTCGCCCCGCGAGCTAGGACTGTCTTGGCTAAAATGCGTGCCTTTGCTCTCATTGGCCCGGCATTGTGGAACCAGCTTCCTCCTTCAACGCGTTCCTCCATATTAACTGGTGGGCCAAATGCCTCTTTTCGGTGTCTCAAGACTATTTTTTTCTATCTTGGTCTAACGTACTGGGAGCGCCTCTAATTGGTTTGTACTGTGAGAGGCGCTTTACAAATTTATAGATACAATACAATACAATACAATCTCAAAGTGAACTATCTTCTTAATAACTGGTTGAGTTATCATGGTAGTCAATAATGGTTAGATAATATTCCAAACTCCAATAATATATGAAAGTCAGTGCATAATTATATCAATTTTGTCAAAATTTGAGTAAAGTAACTGCAAAAACCAGTCTGAGAACAATACAGCATAAAATTGTTGAACAATTACATTGTAGGACAAATCATATTTTGTACAAAAGCACTAAAATATATGTGGTTTGAATGACGTTACATCATATATTGAAATATTTGCACACGAATATCAAAGTACCCTATACTTAAAATTTGGGGCTCCTAGGGGGACCCCTAAAAATTATTTTATAAATTCCAAAAAATTACACAAATATTATCATCTCCATAGGAAACTTTGTGACTGGTGAGACCTAAGAATTTCAAGAAAATGTTTTGGTGGGACACCCTAATGGACAGACTCCATAGTATGATGTCATCAAAGTGAGCCAGTTCGGTCCGGGTCCGAGACCCAGTAATGATTTCTGTGACCTGCTGTTGTTGGGTCTCAGCCGGGTCTCTTCTTTAACACATGAACGCAGAAGAAACAAAAAGACCGGTTGTGAATGACTAAAAAAGGTCATCAGATGCCCAAAGCTTGGTAAAAAAAAGGTAGGATTTTTTAAATTTAGGGTAAATGACTAAAAAAAGTTGTAAAAATGGTCGGATTTGAAAAAAACTTTGGGTAAATGACTAAAAAAGAAAAAAGGTCACCAGAAAATGTTTCGGATCAAATATGTTGGCTCGTCTGCCAAAGTCAGACCCGGCAACTTTTTCAAATCCCTTTCAGCCCTGCCTTTGACACGTTCCTCCTTATTTTAACTGGTTTGCCACGTGCCTCTATCCTAGATATCTCAAGACCCCTTTTTCTATCTTGGCCTCCTGCACTGAGAGCACCTCTTATTAGTGTGTACTGCAAGAGTCGCTATATAGATACGATACAATGCAGTGATGAAATGAATTGACTGGCAGGTGTTGCACATCTTACTTTGGAAAGTAACATGATGATAAATAATTATAATAATGTACAGGGTGGGCCAAAAAAAAGACCCCCCTAAGATTTTTGCCGATATCTTGACCAAAAGTAAGAATTTCGAAATGAAATTTTAGAGTCTTAAAGACAATTCATATTTACACCAGATGGCCGGATTTCATTAAAATATTTCAAACAGAGCAAAAATTATTCCTCTTTTAGTGAGGCCACCCACCGGTTTTTGACGATTCAAAAACGCGACGCGACAAAAAGTAATAAAAATTCAATCTAATTATTCTGGCCAATATCTTGGCCAAAAGTAAGAATATCGAAATGAAGTTTTACAGGCTTAAAGACAATTCATATCTGCGTATGATGGTCAGATTTCATCAAAATATTTCCAAAGCAACAAAAGTTATACCACTTTTAGGGAGGCCACCCCCCAATTTTTGACAATTCAAAGACGTAACGCAGCAAAAACACGATTTTATTAAGTCTCATCTCAAATAATTATTGTCAAATAGCCTTGATATTGACAGATGATCATTATTATTACTATTTAAAAAAGAAACAGGGTACCAGCGTAGCTGCACGACACTGAGAAGTCACTTAGCAAGATGACAATCAAATTGGTAATTAAGGAATCTGTCAGATTAATCAGGGGTCCATCAAGAACTTTGCAAAGAGACTCAAAAGAAGTGTTGACACTGGTGTTGGGTACATTAAACACAAGTTGTGAAGCACTACCAAGTTCATTTGACAACAGTTACTTAAGATGAGACTTAATGAAATCGTGTTTTTGCAACTTTTTGTTGCGTTTCGTTTTTGAATCGTCAAAAATGGTGGGTGGTCCCGCTAAAAGTGGTATAACTTGTGTTGTGTTTGAAATATTTTGATGAAATCCGGTCATAATGTGCAAATATGAATTGCCTTGAAGCATGTAAAATTTCATTACGAAATTCGTATTTTTGGTCAAGATATTGGCAAAAAACCTAATTTTTTGCGCTTCGTTTTAGAATCGTCAAAAAACGGGGGGTGGCCTCACTAAAACTGATATAATTTTTGTTCTGTTTGATATATTTAGATGAAATCTGGCCATCATGTGTAAATATGAATTGCCTTTAGGACTGCAAAATTTCATTTCAAAATTCTTACTTCTGGCCAAAATATTGGCAAAAAACCTAGGGGGTCTTTTTTTGCCCACCCTGTATATACAATACCTAGAATAACATGTCTTGTGAAATTTTCTGACTTGCAGTGTATTTTATGTTGCTTAAGAAAGTTGCAATTTTTATTTCAGCATCGATGCATCCTCCTATATTTTAATTTTAAACTACTATCATATTTGACAAATTAAAAAAGTCCAAATTGCACGTACAAAAATATTTTATATTTGTGCTGCTCGGATTATTATAATAAGTCTTATAACAGCCGAGAATTTCTTTACTTACTTATGTAAAAACGTTGATGATGCAGTAATTTCAAAATTATTGTAGCCAAGCCAGTAACTCGAATGTGCTCTAAAGCATCTTACATTAAAACACATGTTATCCCATGTAATTAATTGATGACTCAGTCACTTAATAATAGAGTTTAAAACAAAATCAAAATTAGCAAAGTTCATTTACTTCTATATCTTTATAATTGCTTTGAGACATAAAGATATGTTGAAAGGTATTGCACCTGTTTAATATTCTATTTTAGACAAAGAAGAAGTGGCTCGGTGAAGAGTATGCAAAGGATCTGAAAACAGTAACATGGCACAAAGAACAAATGTTCCAGATAAGCGCATTGCCTTCCGATGCAATACTTTTTTACAGGAACTGTCAATGCTATTTAAGTAGAATAACACCATCCAGAACAAAATAGTCAGGTGCTTGTGAAAGGCAATGGATTGTATGTATGTATGTATGTATGTATGTATGTATGTATGTTTGTGTGTATGCTTGCATATATTATTGTCTATACAAATGTTTTTATATTTAATATGTATGTTTGTATATATGCTATTATGCTTGTCTGTGTGTTTGCTTGTATTTATGTATGTATTCAACGTGTGTATATAGGCACATTTGTTTATGTGTGTGCTTGCATGTATATTTGTTTGAATGCATGTTTGTACTTTATTTATGCATGTATGATTGTATATATGCTTGTATATATTATTGTCTATATGAATGTTTGTTTGTATGTGTGTTTGTGTGTATTTATGTTTGTGTGTATGCTTGCATGTGGGTATGTATGTTTGTATGTATTCACGGCATCTATGTATGCATGTTTGTATGTTTATGTATGTTTGTATGTATGCTTGTATGTGTGTTTGTTTGTAGGTATGTATGTATTCAAGGTGTGTATATATAGTCACGTTTGTTTATGTGTGTGCTTGCATGTATATTTGTTTGAATGCTTGTTTGTAGTGAATTATGTAAGCATGTATGTATGCTTGTATATATTATTGTCTATATGAATGTTTGTTTGTGTGTATTTATGTTTGTGTGTATGCTTGCATGTGGGTTTGTTTGTATGTATGTTTGTATGTATTCACGGCATTTATGTATGCATGTTTGTATGTTTATGTATGTTTGTATGTATGCTTGTATGTGTGTTTGTTTGTAGGTATGTATGTATTCAAGGTGTGTATATATAGTCACGTTTGTTTATGTGTGTGCTTGCATGTATATTTGTTTGAATGCTTGTTTGTAGAGAATTATGTAAGCATGTATGTATGCTTGTATATATTATTGTCTATATGAATGTTTGTTTGTGTGTATTTATGTTTGTGTGTATTTATGTTTGTGTGTATGCTTGCATGTGGGTTTGTTTGTATGTATGTTTGTATGTATTCACGGCATGTATGTATGCATGTTTGTATGTTTATGTATGTTTGTATGTGTGCTTGTTTGTGTGTTTGTTTGTTTGTAGGTATGTATGTATTCGAGGTGTGTATATAGGCACGTTTGTTTATGTGTGTGCTTGCATGTATATTTGTTTGAATGCTTGTTTGTAGTGATTTATGTATGCATGCATGTATGCTTGTATATATTATTGTCTATATGAATGTTTGCTTGTGTGTATTTATGTTTGTGTGTATGCTTGCATGTGGGTTTGTTTGTATGTAGGTTTGTATGTATTCACGGCATGTATGTATGCATGTTTGTATGTTTATGTATGTTTGTATGTGTGCTTGTATGTGTGTTTGTTTGTAGGTATGTATGTATTGAAGATGTGTATATAGGCACGTTTGTTTATGTGTGTGCTTGCATGTATATTTGTTTGAATGCTTGTTTGTAGTGATTTATGTATGCATGCATGTATGCTTGTATATATTATTGTCTACATGAATGTTTGCTTGTGTGTATTTATGTTTGTGTGTATGCTTGCATGTGGGTTTGTTTGTATGTATGTTTGTATGTATGTATTCACGGTGTATGTATGCATGTTTGTATGTTTATGTATGCATGTATGTATGCTTGTATATATTATTGTCTATATCATTGTTTGTTTGTGTATTTATGTTTGTGTGTATGCTTGCATGTGGGTTTGTTTATATGTAGTCACGGCATCTATGTATGCATGTTTGTATGTTTATGTATGTTTGTATGTATGCTTGTATGTGTTTGTTTGTAGGTTAGTATGTATTCAAGGTGTGTATATAGGCACGTTTGTTTATGTGTGTGCCTGCACGTATATTTGTTTGAATGCATATTTGTAATGATTTATGTATGCATTTATGTATGCTTGTAGATATTATTGTCTATATGAATGTTTGTTTGTATGTGTGTTTGTATTTATGCATTAATGTTTGCAAATGTTTGCATGTATGTTAGTAGGTATTTTGCATGTATTTATGCTTGTATGTATGTATGTATGTTTGTACTTGATCTGCTGAACAATCCATTGCCATGGGAGGATTAATTGGTTGCTGGGTTTTGAGAAGTAGTAGAGTGAAATGAATATTATGTGATGGACAAAATTGGTGTTATTACTTTTTCCTTAAGCATGTCTAGTTCAAGAGAATTATGTTAGTCAGACTGCAAATATGAACTGTTGAGCAAATGTGTGATCCTGCTGTATGATCTTGAGTCCTTCTTCTAGTGCCATTAAGTGATGGTTTATTAACATGATTACTTTTGAAGGAGTGTTTTTGTGGACATGTTAAATTGTGTGCACTTGGTTTTGGTAGTTCACTGCTCTGTGCTGATATGTTTAGACATTGTGTAAATGCGGGTTGTGCAGAAGTCATGTCATTAGCTCCAGACTGATATATATATTTTAGATGCAATTTTTCTGGTTGGTTTTATGACATAGCCTCACATTCCATATTTATGGAGATGATTGCTTCTATTTCATTGATTCTCTGATTAATACTTGGTACTCCATTCCAAAGTACAGTACTAAAGATAACAATTGTAAATAATTATATATAAACTATACATGACTTGTTTGTTCTATTCTATAAACAATTCCAGATATGAGATGCAGATTTTTTATAAGCTTTGCGGAAAAATTAATCTCATGTGAATTTAAATGATCATTTTCACAAGATTAAGCAGCTATTCCAATGGTGAACAATAGACAGCCGACTTTGCTGGACAGCGTGAACAATAGGCGGCCGTTGAGATTTCCCTGTGGACTGTCTATAGGTCTTGATCTGTTCACCCCACGCTGGCAACGACCGCATATAAATATCTTTCACGCATGCGCGCTCAGCTCTAACCTATTAAATTGGGGGGAGAGCAAGCGTCATGCATCGTCGGGTGCAAGGAATGTGTAGATTAGTTATTCACTTCTAATTCTATCTTAATAATGCATACCGCTAAATTCCAACGGCTATGTCTGGAGGAAGGTCTACGTCTAAGGTAGCCTTTACCTAGCTATGTGCATACCGGCCCAGTATTTTATCACAGCCTACATTATGGCGTGATATGTTTAAGTATCATAATGTGTTTATTTATCTGGCTTTTGTGTTAACATAGTGCCATTTAAGACAATCATATAGGTGCCAAGCAGACTAAATGGGTGTGAATTATTATTATTATTATTATTATTGACTTTTTATAGCCTACTAGCTGAACCCGGCCACGCGTTGCTGTGGCTGAAAAGAGGCTCCTCCCCTCTCCCATCCTCCCCCTCCTCCTCCCCCTCCCTCTCTTCCTCCCCCTCCCCCTTCCCTCCTCCTCACCCTCCCTCTCCCCTCCCCCTCCCCATCACCCTCTTCTCCCCCTCCACTCCCCATCCCACTCCCCCTCACCCTTCCCTCCCCCTCCCATCCCACTCCCCCTTCCCCTCTCTCTCCGTCCCCCTCCCCTTCCTCCTCCCCTTTGACCTCCACCTCCCCCTCCGCTCCCTCCCTACCGTCTTCGTCCCGCTCCCTCCGCACCTTTCGTCCGTCGCATCGTCCATTCCAAGCCCAAAGGCCGCTTTGGGAAAAGCTAGGCCTCTTTGGTAAATTAATCGCGTCTCGCTTATGACGTCACAGGACTCGACCTCATTGATGTTTCGTCTGCTGTGTTTGGAGACGGCGTGGACGTGTTTAATTTACAAATGGCGGGCGAACGGATTGCAAAGTTCACTTTTTGTGGAAACGGTTGCGTTTTTTCGGGTGAAAAAATCTTAAGACACGGTGCTATTTGAATGGAAGGTTTTGGTAAATTTTCACAACAATCGGTGCGTAGCTTTCGGCGTGGTAATGCGACGAACTATTGGAAAGTTTCATTTTTATTTATATAGATAGCGCACCTTCAAGGTAAACTACTCAGAAGCGCTCCCAGTCCAACAACGGCTAATGCACTAGTTGTTGCAGAGTATTCTAGGTGGTTAAAGTGTGTTAAGAAAATCTGACTGGGAACCTCGGACAACTTTAAAACTTCATAAACTTTATTAAGCCACGTGTGTCAGATTTGTGTTTACAATAATTATTCTGGTAGGCTCGACCCGCTGCGCATGCGCACACGAATATATCGATTAAGCTTATTGTCAGTATGGTCCTGCTTTCTTCATTCTGTGATGGAACTATGTTTGCCGATTCTCTGACAACTTTAATAATTCAATCAATCAATCAATCAATGTTTATTGAACACCATGAACATGATACATGCAATCAACAGCTCATGTACATTGGTGTCAATGGGTAAACCCAAAGGAACATAATGTTCCGCTAGGCAGGGTCAGTGGGTCACCCAGACTCACCTTAGAAGGCTTAGATGAATCAAATATCAATAGAAACTATGCTTGTCCATTGTTAATATACATGAATGCAACAACCAAAGAAGATCAAAACAAACTTAGTTAATAACTGAATACAGTGGGCGTGAAGCAAGTAAAATCATGAAATAATAACAATGCATGCACAAAACCATGTGGCACATTCCTTACAATCATAACAATGCATGCACAAAACCATGTGGCACATTCCTTACAATCGTAACAATGCATGCACAAAACCATGTGGCACATTGCTTACATAATTGTCGCTAAAAGGTGGATTTTAAATTTATTTTTGAACTGATTGATTGAGGGCAGATCGGTAAGTTCTTTAGGTAGGGAGTTCCAAATCAGTGGTCCATGTGTTCCAATACTATGCTGTCTGATGTTAGTGCGTACACTTCTTTGATGATAATTGTTTGCTGAGCGCGTATAATGTCCATGCATGTAGGCTAACTCAGAGTTTTTACAGAACCAATGGTCAAACTTTCCTGTGTTTTGGTTTGAGTGAATTTTGTACATAAATAGCCCCACTTGCAACTTGTTAATACACTCAAAAGGTAAAATTTTCAAGTTTTGAAATAGCAGATGAGTGTTAGATCTACAGGGTACCGGTACATTACAGATGATTTGCAAAACCCGTTTCTGTAATGTTGTCAGGGAGGTCAGGCGGGTCCGGTAAGTAGATATAATTATTAGAGAGTAATATTGTAACGATTGTCACCAGCGGCCGGCCTAATCTAATTTCGCTTAATTTCTGAATGCGCTAGAAAATTGCTATTTTTAATCTCGGTTCGATTACGTAATGGCTAATAATAGCTCGGGACGCGATCTTGGCCAATCAGGAGGCTTCCCTCCCGTCACGTGGGTGTGTTTTCGGCGTCATAGTCAGTGATGCCACAGCTGTGTTTTTCCACATAGATCTATGTTTTTTGCTTTCGTCTGTGTTTCTGGGGTTTTTTTGGGAAAATCTGTGTTTTTTTCCGTTTTCGTCTGGATTTCTGTGTTTTTTGGGGAAAATCTGTGTTTTTTCCCGTTTTCGTCTGGGTTTCTGGGGTTTTTTTTGAAAAATCTGTGTTTTTTTTCGGTTTTCGTCTGGGTTTCTGGGTTTTTTTTGACTTTTCGGACCGGATGACTAAAAAAAAAAAAAAAAAAAAAAAAAAAAAAAAAAAAAAGGTCATCAACTTTTTTGTCGGCGAAAATAGAAATTTTTTTGACTTTTCGGACCGGATGACTAAAAAAAAAAAAAAAAAAAAAAAAGGTCATCAATTTTTTTGCCGGCGAAAATATAAAATTTTCTTTACTTTTCGGCCGGGCGACGTCTGTGTTTTTCTGTGTTTTTTTTTTAGGAAATGTATGTTTTTTTTTGAAACCTCAGTGGCAACACTGGTCATAGTTAGTTTCGCGATGGGCTGTGATGGGAGAAGAACTAGTGAAGGACTTTGTGACAAAAATGCGTCTTTGTGACGGAAATGGTCTTTGTGACCGCAATATATCTGTGTGATATAAGAGAAGGGATTGATCCGCTGTGTGCGACGGACGTGGAAAGGTTTGAAAGGCTTCGAAACTCAAAATTTTAATCGGAAACAAGGCCGCTGTAAAAGAAATCAACAGTGGGAACATTTTTCTTTGTGGGAACAGAAACTGACAGATTTCTTCCATTTATTTCGCTGGATTGACAGGGAAGTAATCAGTGTCACCTTACAATAATTATTTTCGATTGAATGTTATTGATTGTGCATTTTTACAAACGTTTTATAATAATCACTGACGAGAATAGTCAGGTATTTCAGTTGATCTTTAGGCCTATTCAAGAAATCTGAATGCAAATTAGATTGTACTGGAATTAACAATGACAAGTTGTTTAGGTTGAACTGTAAATTTAATTAATTGGATTCCGAGGAGATCCCTTTCGTTCCCCTCGTTAGTGATTGAAAACAGGGCATTTTCCTGTTCGTCGATAGGCCTCCTCTGTCTCTGTGAAAGATAAAATAATTGTCATAATAATTATAACTGTAATAAATAATTAAGGAGAAAAATCTGAAAAGATCAATATTCGTATTCTTTGTGTAACTGATAATAATAAGATAATGTCAGAAGGTGAAACGGAAAAGAAGGGAGAAAGTGAGAAGAGTGAGTCAGTAGGAGAAGGTTTAGATGACTCTAATTCAATTCGGCTGGGAGGGACCAGTGGGGATCTTTCCGCTAAGGTTATGTCCCAGAGGCTGTCGGAAATCTTTGGGCGCTTTGATACCTTGACTTCCATATTTAGTGATAGACAGGAGAGATTGGTGAAAGTACAAGAAGAGGTGGAGAATCTAACTGGGCTGCTTTTGAGGAAAATTGGGTCTGAGAAAACTGCTGCTTGGGAACCGAACCCAGATAAGTCTTAAAGGGGGGCTGTCGTCGTCCACCAAACGACCGTGCGACCATGTCCAGCCACCACTCGTCCATCTCCTGGTGTAGAATCTGGTAACGAGACCCATTTCCCAATAGAAGCAGGAACAGCAGTTACTGATCGAGTCATAAAAGAAAGGCATTCTTCCCTGGAACCTGGGGTTAACTTTCCCCTGTCCGAGGACCTGGCGAAGTACTCGTTTCCCCAGCAGTTAGCCCTCTCGGGGGTGGTCCAGTCCGAAACTCCTAAAATGCAAGAATCAGGAACAAGAGTAGGCGGCCACCTAGCGAGTGAGTACGGCGCTACAATTGGTACCAGAAGTGGGGTAAAAACTGAGGTCACTCCAAGGTCAAGGACAGAGGAAGGAATGGCAAGATGGAAGGAAAAAGATTTGGAAGAGAAAATAAAATTTTCTAGCGATAAAATGTCAGTTTATGAAACTCCCGTTGAGTACTATGGAGCTAGACCGAAAATGTCTGAAATGTTAAATACACAAACTAGACTAGGTGAAAAGAGAATTATGCAGGAACCGATAAAATCTGTCTGTCTTAGTGACACAACTTCTAATGTGAAGGGCAGTGATTTTGAGACTTCATTGCATGAATTAAATCGAGACCTGTTGTCGATAGTGATGGAAGAAGAGGTGTTTACGATGAAGTCTAATTCTGACTTTTTAGTTTCAGATAAACGATCTTGTGGGCCCTTGACATCCAGTCACTGTCATCTGCCGACTGTGAGTGCACATCCCAGTCGTCTACCACTCGGGCATTCTTGGGCTACCACCGTTCCCTACACGACAGCGGAACAAGAATTTCTGCTGAAGAAAAACTCACCGACCGTGAAAGAATTGCTACCATCAACAATTTCTATCGCTGCTGTGGGAATTTCTCAATTCGACTCATGCTGTTCAGAACTCAATCCAGCTTCTGTGCCAGAAACTGTAATCAATTGGCCGACTTCAAGAGCTTTACCAGTCAGAACTTTACCAGAAAGAACTGCGGCTTCGGTGAATGAATTCAGAATTGATGTTGCTTCGTTGAAATCGCAGAAACCTAGACAGTTTACTATGTGTTCACTGGTGGAACCTGTAGATCAGTTGCTTCATGAATCCAGTTCAGAAACTGTTGTCACATATTCTGACTTGGTTAGTCGTCTGAAATCAAGACATGTAAAAGGAAATAACGATGCGTTTCTGAGTGCAACTGTGAAAGGAAAGAATTGGTCAGCATTACTCGATACAGGAGGCGGACTGACTTTGTGTCCCGCTTCGCTGATTGATCCGACTGAACTTTGTGGGTCCACTCAACTGATGAAAGCGGCAAATGGCTCAGCTATTCAGGTACTGGGAGAAGCGACGCTGAAGTTGAAAATCGAGGGACGGCCATTTGAGATTCCCTGTCTGGTGACCCGACAGGTATCCGAGTTTATTCTGGGCTTATCATGGATGAAGAAGGAGAATGTCCTGTGGCATTTTGGCCGCAATTGGGTAATCGTCAGAAATCATCGGTTTACCGTGCGCTGTAATCAGGTCATCATTGTGTCCGTCAATACTAGGAATGCTCCACTGAGCAGTAAAGCCTTTTCCATTGTCAGGAACAGTGAAACGGAGAGCAGAGCTTCGGAACCGAAATGTTTTCAGGAAGATGCAGACGAGCAGTCGAGATCGGCAAACTCAGTGGTTGCTCGGTCGTTGGAGACTCTACCCACATTCTTCACTTCTTCGGTGGTAGCCCAGGATCGCCATCAACCGGATGTGCACTCATCGGCCAGCCTCACGGTTTCCACTTTCGCTTATGTACCTCCTCGCGCCTCAATCGCTTCTCAGGCCGATGGTCAAGGGAATCTGGTCTCCACGACCAACCGCTTCTCGTTGGGAGCGCTATGTGCTTCCATGGAGTCGGGTTCAAGCGATGTGCATGCTGTCAATGTTATGTCAAATGTTGATGATTCTGATGTGAATAAAGCCATGCATAATATTGAAACTCTCTTGGAAATTTGTCTAGCGCCGAGGTCCCAGTAGGTACCCCGGGTGCGGGCATAGGGAGGTAGGGAATAGGGTAGAGTAAGGTGGTGCGCTATAGGTTAAACCCCTTTGTGTTTCTCCTCGTGTAAAATTTTTAGAGCGCTCTTATTGCATGTGTTGCGATTGACTTAGTAGTACGGGTGTCAGAGCATGGTCTATGTGACCGGAATTGGTCTTAGTGACCGAAACCTATCTGTGTGTTAAAGAAAATTCTCTCGTAGTGGCTCTGAGCATTTGAGGATATAGTACTGTGTGTCCTTCTTATAACTGTGTGTTATTGTAAGATAGATATCCTGGAACTGTTATACCCGTGGGACCCCGGAGGTGGAGTGAGAAGTACCGAATTTTATAGAGGTCTCTTCCGAAGAACCCTTTGGGGTCGTAAGCCCAAACCCACCGATCTGTATTATGGAAATGGTCTGTGTGACCGAAGTTGGTCTGTGTGACCGGAAGTTGGTAGAAGCAGACGGTAGGGGGAAATTGGAAGCGAGAGTAGAGGAAGTGGCTCCTTCTCTGTTAAGGTCTTTGTGACCGAAGTTGGTCTGTGTGACCAAAATCTCCTAGACTGAGAAGTGGAGATTGAGTTAAGCAGTTACTACGTTTCCACTGAAAGGATCTGTTTTAGTTTGACTGTGCCCAGTTGGAGGAAATGTGTGAGGCCACTCCGGCACTTCTACTTGAGATAGATGTGGTCCCAGTAGTAGCAGCCTCTGTGTAAACCCTGTCCAGTATTCCCCGACTGATGGGTATTTGCGTAATTTTGTGCCCAATTGTTCATTGACTATTGCTATGGATAAGATGTGCATATGTTCGTGTTTGTATTAGTTAAGAATTAAGTGATAATTAAGTTTCGATTGTATTCAATCTCAGTGACACCAAAATTTGTCAGTTCTGAAAATTTTTAAAATTAGGGGGGAGAGTGTAACGATTGTCACCAGCGGCCGGCCTAATCTAATTTCGCTTAATTTCTGAATGCGCTAGAAAATTGCTATTTTTAATCTCGGTTCGATTACGTAATGGCTAAAAATAGCTCGGGACGCGATCTTGGCCAATCAGGAGGCTTCCCTCCCGTCACGTGGGTGTGTTTTCGGCGTCATAGTTAGTTTCGCGATGGGCTGTGATGGGAGAAGAACTAGTGAAGGACTTTGTGACAAAAATGCGTCTTTGTGACGGAAATGGTCTTTGTGACCGCAATATATCTGTGTGATATAAGAGAAGAAATTGATCCGCTGTGTGCGACGGACGTGGAAAGGTTTGAAAGGCTTCGAAACTCAAAATTTTAATCGGAAACAAGGCCGCTGTAAAAGAAATCAACAGTGGGAACATTTTTCTTTGTGGGAACAGAAACTGACAGATTTCTTCCATTATTTCGCTGGATTGACAGGGAAGTAATCAGTGTCACCTTACAATAATTATTTTCGATTGAATGTTATTGATTGTGCATTTTTACAAACGTTTTATAATAATCACTGACGAGAATAGTCAGGTATTTCAGTTGATCTTTAGGCCTATTCAAGAAATCTGAATGCAAATTAGATTGTACTGGAATTAACAATGACAAGTTGTTTAGGTTGAACTGTAAATTTAATTAATTGGATTCCGAGGAGATCCCTTTCGTTCCCCTCGTTAGTGATTGAAAACAGGGCATTTTCCTGTTCGTCGATAGGCCTCCTCTGTCTCTGTGAAAGATAAAATAATTGTCATAATAATTATAACTGTAATAAATAATTAAGGAGAAAAATCTGAAAAGATCAATATTCGTATTCTTTGTGTAACTGATAATAATAAGATAATAATGTCAGAAGGTGAAACGGAAAAGAAGGGAGAAAGTGAGAAGAGTGAGTCAGTAGGAGAAGGTTTAGATGACTCTAATTCAATTCGGCTGGGAGGGACCAGTGGGGATCTTTCCGCTAAGGTTATGTCCCAGAGGCTGTCGGAAATCTTTGGGCGCTTTGATACCTTGACTTCCATATTTAGTGATAGACAGGAGAGATTGGTGAAAGTACAAGAAGAGGTGGAGAATCTAACTGGACTGCTTTTGAGGAAAATTGGGTCTGAGAAAACTGCTACTTGGGAACCGAACCCAGATAAGTCCTCAAGGGGGGCTGTCGTCGTCCACCAAACGACCGTGCGACCATGTCCAGCCACCACTCGTCCATCTCCTGGTGTAGAATCTGGTAACGAGACCCATTTCCCAATAGAAGCAGGAACAGCAGTTACTGATCGAGTCATAAAAGAAGGGCATTCTTCCCTGGAACCTGGGGTTAACTTTCCCCTGTCCGAGGACCTGGCGAAGTACTCGTTTCCCCAGCAGTTAGCCCTCTCGCGGGTGGTCCAGTCCGAAACTCCTAAAATGCAAGAATCAGGAACAAGAGTAGGCGGCCACCTAGCGAGTGAGTACGGCGCTACAATATAGGTTTACAAGTAACCTATAATAATTATACTGTGGCAGGAGATATCGAATGCGTGAAATTATTCCTATGTTTTTTTTATATCTTTTTAGTAATATCAGTTATATGTTGTTTCCAAGTTAACTGCTCATCTATGTGTATAAGCTACCTAGAAATTTAGTTGATGACACTGGTTATTCTTTGGTTATCTATTTTAGGCCTAGGCCTAATAGTTAAATTATAATCTAAGTTAAGTTCAATTTTCCTTTTAGAACAAAACAGGATGTAATTCGTCTTTGAAAGGTTGAGAGATAATTTGTTGGCTTTAAACCATTCATCAACAAGTTTTAATTCATCATTCATCTCGTTAACTAGCAAGTCAATAGATTCATTTGACATGAACACATTGGTGTCGTCAGCGAACATGATAAAATGAAGTAGGCCTAGTGACGAGGTGTTCGAAACATCATTGACATATATAGCAAGAATAACAATAATAATTGAGTTTTTAAAGCTAATTACATTTTATTCGACTCTTTTGACGAACATTTTGTTAACCATCATCCGAACAAGCGAAAAACCAACTTAATTTGAACAACGCGTCTAGTAAGAATGACAAGGACGTATCGTATAATTATTTATTTAGTCGCGACCTTAGAACTATATAGTTCCATGTCCACTTTTTGCGAAACTGAGAAAAACGAATTTTAAGATTTGGTGACGAAAATGTTTTTTCCTGTTTCATTGATGGCGATTAAATTTACATTTTCGGACAACACTGTTTTTCCCTAGTATGATCATAATGTTTATTTTGATCATAATTTAAATTTAATATGAGTAATTTATAAGTGTTGGGACTTGTATAGGATACGTCCTTGTCATTCTTAGGCTACTAGCCGTCGGGGGTGTGAAATCGCTTATTTGAATAATCTGGGTTTTCTGGGCTTTTTTCTGAACTAACTTTGGGTTATTTCTGAAACCTCAGTGGCAACACTGGTTGTAGGCAGAGCCAGTGATGCCACAGCTGGGTTTATTCCACTAGATCTGGGTCTTTTGTCCTTCGTCTGGGTTTCTGGGTTTGTTTTGATCAAATCTGGGTTTATTTGGTGAGTTGACTATTTTGTACTTACAACACATGAATATTCTGTAAAATTAAATTTAAAATGCATGGTCGTGATACATAATTTTTCCCACTAATTTTAAACTCCACAATCAAGATCTCACGTTGTCAATTCACAAATAATTTTTAACCTGAAACCAGAAACCTGCGCCGAAAATTAATAAACCATTTATCTCAAAATAGGTCAGGTCACTCGATCCTCTCTGCTTGTTAAGCCGTATTGACATCTATAACATGTATGCACTGTGCTGACTGTAGGTTAGGTCAATCCTGAATCCTCTAGGCCTAGTGGTAGGCCTATTGTATAGGCTTGCTGCAGAGTATTAATTTTGTAGGTGGTTAAAACTTTGGATTGTTGATGTATTAAGAAAATTTGGCTCTAAACCTCGGACAACTTTAAAACTTTATAAACTTAAGCCACGTAAGCTATGTTATGTGTTTACAATTCTGATAGGCACGACCCGCTGCGCATGCGCACACGAATATGTCGATTAAACAAAATTAAGCTTATTGTCAGTCTCTGACAATTTAACAATTGATATTTTAAAAGTTTGATTATATTTTTATTTGACCTTGTTGACGAACATTTTGTTAGCCCTCATACGAACAAGCGAAAAATCAACTTAATTTGAACAAAGGGGGGGTCTAAAATAGCTTATATGAACAGTCTGGGTTTTTCTGGGGTTTGTTTGGAAGAAAAGCTGGGTTTAGGCAGAGCCTTCTATAATTCTATTACTATAATCAACGACCTCATATATATTACTAGACAGAGCTTCCTATGTTGAGCTGCCCAGTGACGTTCAAACCGAATAAAGAACAAGAGCGTTTTATTTTATGAGCTGTGATTGGTTGAGCTAAAAATAGAATAACCGTGATGAGCCTGTGATTGGTTGAGCTAAAAATAGTAACCATGATTAGAAAGTGCTGAGCTTGTGATTGGTTGAGCTAAAAATAGTAACCATGATTAGCGATTACGAGAAAGTTCCCAAGGTGCTTCAGCAGAAACCACGTGATCCCACCGGCCTGACTATAATAGAAGGCTCTGGTTGTAGACGGGCAGATAGAGATCCTGCGTGGTCGAGTGGGTTGTAGCCCGCTCGCCGCGCCGGCGACCCGGGTTCGATTCCCGGACAGAGATTAATTTCTCGGATCTTTACTGCGGGTGACTCGGTCGCAATATAAACGTGGAGTGTGAGGTTGTACTCTGCCTCCGACACTAATCATCTTCGATATGAAACAGTGTCGTTAAGCCCGAATACAACAACAATAGACGAGCAGCGAGAGATCCTCGGTGGTCGAGTGGGTTTGTAGCCCGCTCGCCCCGCCGGCGGCACGGGTTCGATTCCCGGTCGGTCGGTTTATCAGAGATTAATTTCTCGGATCTTTACTGCGGGTGACTCGGTCGCAATATAAACGTGGAGTACGAGGTTGTTCTCTGCCTCCGACGCTGATCATCTTCGATATGAAAAAGAGTCGTTAAACCCATACATTTCATTTTTAGACGGGCAGCACTATATTTTTTCATATGATGTACCGTACATCATATGAAAAAATATAGTGCTGCCATCATGTACCTCAAAAAAATTTGTAACAAGCTGGATTTGAGTTAAAACAATTTAGAATTAAAAGTTATACAAGTCATGCAAAACAAGATAGCACGAAATATGAACATTGCTATCTTAGTAGGAACATAATAAACGACGCACTCTTTTTCTTAGCGTAAGTGGACGTTTTGCGTCATTTCTGAACGATAGTAATGAGTAAATAGGCATGTTGATGTTTAGCGGTCTTTATCGTAGTTTCATATTTTCTACGAAATAATCAAAATTTCTTGTTTTAATTTGAAAATAGTATTAGTTTTATGTAATTAATTACCGCGAGTTTTTCCTGGGAAAAAGTTTGCTACGAATTGTGGACTTTTATTTTTAGTAATTTATATTGTGATTGTAAATGGCCAGGGCCTGGTGTGTGATGATCCAAAGCCGATTGCTTTTGAACATAGCGTTGTTCAACCAAAACCTAACCTCTTACCATCTAGCACGGGTGCAACCACAGGTGGTAAAATCCCAGACTGGCTGCCCGTACTCAAAACAATATGGCCGTTAACGAATGCATTAAAATTAGAGCGCGTGAGGGTCGGTTATGGTTAGTTTTAGGGTTAGTGCAGTGATTCTGCTGAAATTGAAGCTTAATTGAACAATGTCGTCGATGGTCGCGCTCTAATTTTATTGCATTCGTTGGCAGCCATATTGTTTGGAGTACGGGCAGCCAGTCTGGGATTTTACCCCACAGGTTATTGAGCACTCTCGGGATAAAATGGTGACCAACACGGTAAAAGTCTAGAACGACTCGGTAGCATGTAATCAGTACGGCCATCACAGATATAGGCAGAATAGAGCGGTCTCACCTACGGCGATCGATAACCCAATGTTTCTCGGTCCTGTAACCTACCTCGATCGATAACCTAAGGTTAATGGGAAAGTTATTGAGTTAGTCATTCATCAGAGCAAAATGTTTAAGAAGCAATCCTGTCATGCGACACCGGCATAGGTAGATTTTGCTATATTATTTTGCTTATTTAAGTGTATATTTATGAAAATATTTCTTTTCATGGCATTTTGGCTTACTTACTTTCACGGGAACATTGGGCTATCTATCGCCGTAAGTGAGACCGCTCTATTCTGCCCTGATCTGTAACGACCATACTGTTTACTTGCTACCAAGCCGTTCTAGACCTCTACCCCCCACAAAAATTTCCAAATCCAGTGGGTTTTTGGGGTGGAGTAGGTGGGACCTCATTTCTATCTAAGACACTAAAATATCTATCTCCAGTTTCTCCATTACAAGTGGGCAATCTGGTCTTCTACCTGCTAATCAGTCTAACTTTAGGGCCAATCATTCCACAGGGACTGATCTCCTCTATAATTATATGTTCTCTGAAAGCTATTTTGCAATTTTTACTGATGAGGCGATGGAAGGGCAAAGTAGTGTAATGGAGGATGAGACCTGTGCATGTTGAATGAAGAGGCTGGAGGGTGAACAATTGATGAAGATAGGACGGCTGCGATGATTGAAGTGTATAGTAAATGAGTGATAGTACATTGTATTCTATGCGTTCAGACATTTTGATCCAGTGAAGTGATTTCTGGACAGTAGTGATGTGGTGGTGTTTGAGGTTTACGTGATAGCACAGGCAATGTCATTCAGGATAGCTTGGAGGTGGTTTATTTGGGTGATATCAATGTTTAGGAAGAGAGAATTGCAATAGTCAAGTTTCGCATTAACTATAGATGTTACTATTATGGATGCAGTTGTAAAGTCGAGAATAGGGCGGATTCTGGGATGGCCGCGGATACGCATGAAGCAAGAGTGGGAGAGATGGGTGATGTGGTCAGGGAAGTTAAGGTTTTGATCAAAAATCACACGTAAGTTTTGAACAGGAGAATTTGCAGTAAATATATGAGTGGATGCACGGTCAAAGTTGATGGAAATAGAAGGATCTGGGATTTTCTTCAGTTACTCATGCAGGCCTACCTATAAGAATTACCGGTAATTCAGTTTTAGAGTAGTGGGTTCAAGCACAGGAGATTGGGTGTCATCCAGGAGGATATTTGGGTAATCACATTAAGAAGATGATCTATTGAGTCTGAGAAGCTTCTTCGGGAGAATGAGATGAACAATTGGGTGTTATCATCATATAGGTGATGATCAACTTTGGATGCTTTAATGAGTAAGCTGAGTGGAGTTGTGTAATAGAAAGAACAGTAGGTGCCCAAGAACAGAACCTTGAGGTGCACCGCAGGTGAGAGGACAAGACTGGGATGAGGTTCCAGATGTTTGACAGAGAATGAGTGGGGAGAGAGAGATATGATTGAATCCACAGGAGAGCAGTATCGGTAAATCCACACCAGAAAGACAGTCTTTGGAGTAATATCAGGTGATCAATAGTGTCGAAGATTGCAGAAACATCAAGGAGTCAGAGACAATTTAGACTTGCTGATGTGAAATGGTAGAGACAAGTTTATTGAGAAATCCTATGAGCTCTAGGTCCGTCTATGCATTCAATCTGTCTTTAATGCTGCTGGTCGACTGATTGCTTGCTTCCTGAATACTCTCATAATATAGCTTATGGTCAACCAACTATACTGACTTCCTCTCTCTACCCTCATCCAATATTTATTTCCATTTTTACTGTATCTATTTAACAGGTCTCTCTCTGAAGGCTGTCTTCCACTTTCACAAAGGCGAGCTATTATTTTTCCTACCCTCAAGAAACCTAACTTGGATCCCAACCTCTGCCAGAATTACCGCCCCATATCCAACCTTTCCTTCCTCTCGGCTGTCTCGCAAAGATTCCAATACATACTATATATGTTTAGACACCAAGATGATGATTCTAAGTGAACTAAAGGCTGAGATACTGACAAATCTTTATTTTTGGGTCAGCCATTTTGGAAAATGGCCGTCACTGAGACCACATGTGACAAAATTTGTGATGACTACTTTGGAATTCTTACCACTAAATATGTATCTTTAGACACCAAGATGACGATTCTAAGTGAATTGGAAGCCAAGATATTGAAAAATCCATATTTCGGTCGCCATTTTGGAAAATGGCTGCCATTGAGAACTTTGTAATGGTCTTGTTAGATTCCTTGCCCTTAAATGTGTATGTTTTGACACCAAGATGACGATTCTAAGTGAACTAAATACTGAGATACTGACAAATCCATATTTTTGGGTCAGCCATTTTGGAAAATGGCCGTCACTGAGGCCATGACAAAATTTGTGATGACTACTTTGGAATTCTTACCCCTAAATATGTATCTTTAGACACCAGAATGACGATTCTAAGTGAATTGGAAGCTGAGATATTGAAAAATCCATATTTCGGTCGCCATTTTGGAAAATGGCTGCCATTGAGAACTTTGTAATAGCCTTGTTAGATTCATTGCCCTTAAATGTGTATGTTTTGACACCAAGATGACGATTCTAAGTGAATTGGAAGCTGAGATATTGAGAAATCTGTAAATCGGTCGGCCATTTTGATTTGGGCCCTATAAAACAGGGCCCGGTGGCCCAATTTTTGGCTATCTTCACTACAGTGTATTACAGTATATTACAGTTGGATTTGGCATATTTTCAGCTTGTTACAAATTTTTTGATGTATTGTAGGTGGTTAAAAACCTTGGATTGTCGATGGCCGGAATAGAAATAAAGGCGGAAACTTCGAACAACTTTAAAGCTTATATTAAGCCACGCGTTATGCGTTTATAGTCCAGTGTTTACTAATTATTTATGGCGGCGAAAACACTAGCAACGAGTTTACATTGAAGCCTGTAAATCTAAGAATAGGTATGCTGTAAATGTTCAACTGACATCCACGTTAGTACTTATAGTTAGTATTTATATTCTCCTCACATCCCTCGGCATTTCAACTCTAAACATCACCCACTTTAGCCGTCCATCTATCTGCCTGCCTGACTCTCCGGACTTGACCCGCTGCCTATCGATTTTGATTTGATTGAGCGCCTGCGAATAAGCTGGTTCCCGTGACTTCGCTTTTGTGGGCGCTGTAGAAATCTCGAGATTACGATTACTTACTTAAACTTAGACTTGGTTCCTCCTGTTCCGATCGGAGCATTGTCTTCGCCACTCCACACGGTTGCCAGCCAACTCCTCCGCCTCGTCCCAACCCAGCCCCAGCTGCCCCATCCTCATCCCCATCTTCTCTTTCTGTCACGTTAGTACAAGTGATGAATTCCATTTCACAGAAATTCGGGTAAAAACGCACACTGCGTGCCTGTACTCCAAACAATATGGCTGCCAACGAATGCAGTAAACTTAGAGCGCGATCTATGGACGACATCGCAGCATGCATCCCAACATGCAAAGCGTGAGGGTCGGTTAGGGCCCAGGTTAGGCGCCGTGAGGGTCGGTTAGGGTTAGTTTTAGGGTTAGTGCAGTCATTCTGCAGAAATTGAAGCTGAATTAATCAACAATGTCGTCGATGGTCGCGCTCTAATTTTATTGCATTTGTTGGCAGCCATATTGTTTGGAGTACGGGCATGCAGTGTGCGTGTTTACCAAAGTTTGTAGTAATTAAGACAGGCATTCGCATGCCACAAATTTTACGAACACAGGTTGTCTACTTTTGAATCAATCAATCAATCAAAATTTATATAGTACCCCTTCAAGGTACCTTTCAGAGGCGCTCCCGGCCGAGATCAAGCGAAAAAAACAGTCTTCAACAGTTTGTGAAATTGAGAACAGCTTGGGAGGTGTCGCATAGTCAAGGGAAGTCCATTCCTGGTTGTTGGACCAACCACAGAGAATGAACGTTGCATTGTTGCAGAGCGAGTGTAAGGAACCATTAAGTCACCATGGACAGCAGAGCGCAGTGCGCGGCGGCCTATGCAAGTGGAAAGGGGGGCAAAACTCACACAGAGAAGAGGAGCCCAGCCTAATTTAAGCATCGCCACACCAAAGATGCAATCCTAAATGAGATGTGCTGCGGGAAAGGAAGCCAGTGCAAGACCTGGCGAATATATTGGGATACATGGTCGGACTTGGTGAACCTCCCAATAAGACGTGCAGCAACCCGATGGACCCTCTCCAGTCTCTCAATCCAAACCCGCGGGAGACCAGCAAAGATGGAGGCGAGTGTAGTTGAGGCGGCTCAGCACAAATGCATAGACAAGAGAAGCTGCAGCTTTAGAAGTCAGACCCCAAACAGACAGGTCTCGTAACTTAGTGTTGTTCCGCGATGTGGAGCAAATGCAGGATCAGCCCGAAAATGCAAAAAATACATTTGGCCCAATTTTTGAAAACACTTTTATGGAAAGGGGCCAAAATTCCGAAAACTTCAGGGTAATTTATTGTTTTAGCGGAATAAATTTTTCACCAATGCGTGGGATTCAGCGTTATAGCATACATGTTGGATTGCATACATGTTGGAGCTCGGTAAAGTTAGCAACACGTAAACAGTTCCAGTTCCGTTCCGGTTCCATCTCTTCGTAATATATTATATCGGAAACGCATAATACGAGTTACATTGTTTATATTGGCATTGACCAAACCTTACCACCCTATTCCATGTCTTATTTGGGCTGAATTACCAGGTTGAGCAACTATATCAATTGGAAGTCACAAACAGGTTTAAAGAATGTAATCTTGTTAAATAATGATGGAAGTTGTGCTGTTGGGTTTAATTTAATTTCATCCTTTGACTGTGTTCTGGCTTGTCAACCTGATTTTATATATTAAACGATTAAACAAATATATATACTTAATGGCATTGTTAAGACTTTTATTAGCATGTAAATTATACATTATGTTGTAGAGGTTTTGTTTTTTATGTTGATTAGATGAATAAATCAATTCCAGATTGTGCTGTCAGGATCCATTTGATCTGTTGTCAACTTTGATCATCATTTTGCCAGCCGCCATTTGATCATCATTTTTTCAGCCGCCATTTGATCATCATTTTGCCAGCTGCCATTTGATCATCATTTTGCCAGCCGCCATTTGATCATCATTTTGCCAGCCGCCATTGACAGACAATGAAAAGTGGTCGACTTACTTCATTGATCAACGAAGAACAGCTTAAAGGCAAATATCTTTCAGTTCCTTCTTATGATTAAGTAAAAAGCCTTTATTTGCATATATGACTTGTATACATGATATTCAATGTCACATTTTTGCCCCACTCTTCTTATATGCAGTTGTGTTACTTTCTCCGTGTGTGATGCATGTTTTCAGAACTTGAGCCTCGAAGTTCTCATTGGGTTTCTGATCTTCTCAGCCTTTCTTCACATCGTCAGGAAAGTCTTGTACCAAGATGTGAGTTTCGAGTTTAAATCTCATAACAGCAACATGTCTTGTAACTCAGATTAAAGACTCTAACATATGAGTTGTTGGACCATGTGAAACTCAGAAGCAAAGTGGAGGCCTGGTATCATACTTTGGGCACTGCAACTATCACTGGCTCAATGGAATGCCAGCGCAACTCTTAAAACAATCTAGTTTCGCATACCCGCTAAGCCAACTAATCATTGAGAAATATGGCTCATGGTTTTTCTTCCATTTAGTTTTACATTTGCCCTCTGCCGCTTTGATGTGAAGCCTGATGAGCAGCTACGCAAGACTCAAATAATATCTATTTAGGTAGGTTTATAATATATTGTTTTAAATAAAAGCATACATGCACATAAAGTTGTAATAGCATGATAAACTAGTCTAGGGATGATGCTTCTTGCCATATTGGCAACTAGAGGACTTTTTAGGAGAAAGCAATGCCTGTACAGTGTACACAGTATATATATATCCCTTTAATCCTTTATATACCTGTTCATGCCTTTGGCCCTGCAATTGTGTTGGCCTTGTATAGTGCTAGTCTATGTATCATGCATTAAGAAGTGCTATGTGTTAATTTTGTATTGGGTGGTACAATGTTGCTGCATGTTAATTTAACGAGCAAGTTATGATGCATGTGATACCAGACTATTATTTTCTTTTGTAATAAACAATTTATATGTTGTGCTTTATGTGCCATAACTTACTTTATCCATCTTGCTGTTTGTAGGCAATTCATCAACAAACGCTGTTGCAGGGAAAAGCCTGCTAGAAATGACACTATCCACAACAGCCTCTGCCGCTTATTCACAACACAAGTATTTATTTTTCTATCGGGTGAAAGTTATTTGCAGGGGTTATTTTAAGGAAATTTCTCAACTGCACATATTTTCAGAATATCATCCTACATCAGGCAAATTGGTCATTATTGAGACTAACAGGGCTTTTTTAACGTGCAGTTCCACACAAAATGTGCAGTTCTAATAAACTTCTAAATGGATTAGTGCAATTGTAAAAGCATTTTTGTGGAGTTAAAAAACTTTTTGAAAGTTCGTTGTCTTCCGATTTGGAATAATTCGCTATTTTAAACAGACATTTAGAGAAGCCTATAGTCGGCCTATTGCAAGTTTTGTGATCGAAGTTTTCAGCTATAAACTTTGCAACCAGCCTAACCAAATCAATACCTTATTTTACAACAATGCTTACAGTAAAAAAACTGAGTGGAGGAGTTCGATGGGTCCATCTTAGTTTCGTTCGCAAATTGGCGCCAAGGCCATAGCTAGGGAGGTGTTTTGGGTGTTTGAACACCTCCAGAAATGGAAAATGTAAAAAATAATATAATGCATTTACTAGCACATGATGTAAAAACCATGAAAACACCACCCGAAATTTAAAATAAAAAAATAGAATATTATTCACTTGCACGTAATGAAAAAAAACATGAAATTAGGCGAAAGATACTAAGAAAGCCGTTTCCTATGGTCTTCTAAAATTTTGACGACTAAAAAAGGTGTCTTCTGAAATTTTCACACCTAAAAAAGGTGTAGGCTATTCAAAAAATTTTACGACTAAACAAAGGTGTCTCAGAAATTTTGACAACTAAAAAAAGGTGCCTTCAGACATTTGACAACTAAAAAAGGTGTCTTCAGAAATTTTGACGACTCAACAAAGGTGGCTTCAGAAATTTTGACAACTAAGAAAGGTGTTTTCAGAAATTTTGACCACGAAAAAAGGTGTCTTCAGAAATTTTGACACCCTAAAAAAAGGTCTCTTCAGAAATTTTCACACCTAAAAAAAGGTGTCTTCAGAAATTTTGGCGACTAAACATAAGTGTCTTCAGAAATTTTGACAACTAAAAAAATGTCTTCAGAAATTTTGACACCTAAAAAAAGTGCATTCCAATATTTTGACTAAAAAAATAAGGTGTTTCAGACATTTTGACGACTAAACAAAGCTGTCTACAGAAATTTTGACAACTAAAAAAGGTGTTTTCAGAAATTTTGACGACTAAACAAAAGTATTTTCAGAACTTTTTACAGCTAAGAAAGGTGTTTTCAGAAATTTTGACGACTAAAAAGTTGTCCTTAGAAATGTTGACACCTTAAAAAAAGATCTCTTCAGAAATTTTCACCCCTAAAAAAGGTGTCTTCAGAAATTTTGACGACTAAACAAAAGTGTCTTCAGAAATGTTGACACCAAAAAAGCGCAATCCGATATTTTGACGACTAAAATAAGGTGTCTTCAGAAATTTTGACTACTACGCAAAGGTGTCTACAGAAATTTTGACAACTAAAAAATGTGTGTTCAGAAATTTTGACGACTAAACAAAGGTGTTGTTAGAAATTTAGACAACTAAACAATGTGTTTTCATAAATTTTGACGACTAAACAAAGGTGTTGTCAGAAATTTTGACAACTAAAAAATGTGTTTTCAGAAATTTTGATGGCTAAACAAAGGCGTGTTTAGAAATTTTGACAACTTAGAAAGGTGTTTTCAGAAATTTTCACGACTAAAAAAGGCGTGTTTAGAAATTTTTACACCTTAAAAAAGGTCTCTTCAGAAATTTTGACACCTAAAAAAAATGTCTTCAGAACTTTTGACTACTAAAAAAAGTGTCTTCAAAAACTTTGACAACTAAAAAAGATGTTTTCAGAGATTTTTACACCTAAAAAAGAGTGCATTCCGATATTTTGCCGACCAAAATAAGGTGTCTTCGGAAATTTTGACGACTAAACAAAGATGTCTATAGAAATTTTGACAACAAAAAAAGGTGTTTTCAGAAATTTTGACGACTACAAAAAGTCGTCAGAATTTTTGATGGCTAAACAAAGGTGTCTTCAGAAATTTTGACGACTAAAATAAGGTGTCTTCAGAAATTCTGTTGACTAAGCTAAGGTGTCTTCATACATTTTGACGACTAAAAAAGGTGTTTTCAGAAATTTTGACGACTAAAAAACGTCGTCAGAAATTCTCCACCAAAGAACTTCCCTCCCCCCCAAATCAAATCCTGGCTACGGCCTTGGAGGCTGGGAAAGTTGTGCAGTTCTAAAAATTCCTTTAAAAAAGCCCTGCCGCCATGGCTTGTTTTGCGTGGAATAGCTCAATTGGGGAAATTTTTATACGGTGTAAGATTATTTGCGATCCTTCATGTTTATATGCTTTCACGTCTATTGTTTAAAAATTACTGAAGTTGTAAACACAAAAAAGCAGAGAAGCCCTGTGCTCCGCCTGGCTTTCGTTTTTAACTCATTATTTTGTTACAAACTGGGAATCTTGCATTTGATTTCGTTTCGCTAAGCGTTGTATGGCTTGCATCAGACAGCTTGTTTGAATATGTCATTTATCTCTAGACTTGTTTTCTTGTATTTTATGCCATTGGAGTTGTCAGTAGATATTTAAGGTAAAATTCACGGCAAAAATGTATTATAATCTTGTTTGTTACAATTAGTTTAATTAAAATATATTAGCTACTAACATCGTTTATGCGATTGTGTGTAAAAAAGTAACTGCACAAAACCTGATTTTCAACTGCACAAATTCGTTTTCCAACTACACACTTTGTGTCCAGCTGCACGTTAAAATAACCCCTGGTTATTTGTCATGCACAGTTATTAAAAGCGATTAATCTACAGGGTGGGCCAAAGAAAAAGACCCCCTAGGTTTTTTGTCAATATTTTGGCCAGCAGTAAGAATTTTGAACTGAAATTTTGCAGTCTTAAAGGCAATTCATATTTACACATGATGGCAAGATTTCATCAAAATATTTCAAACAGAGCAAAAGTTATATCACTTTTAGTGAGGCAACCCCCCGTTTTTTGACGATTCAAAAACGAAACGCAATAAAACTTCGGTTTTTTGCCTATATCTTGGCCAAAACTAAAAATGTCGAAATGAAATTTTGCACGCTTAAAGACAATTCATATCCACACATGATGGCCAGATTTCATCAAGATATTTCAAACACAACACAAGTTATACCACTTTTAGCGAGACCACCCACCGTTTTTGATGATTTAAAAACGAAACGCAACAAAAAGTAGCAAAAACACTATTTTATTAAGTCTCGTCTCAAATAACTGTTGTCAAATGAACTTGGTAGTGCTTCACAACTTGTGTTTAATGTTCCCACCACCAGTGCCAAAACTTCTTTTGATCCTCTTTCCAAAGTTCTTGATGGACCTGTTGATTAATCTGACAGATTTCTTATTACCAATTTGATGTCATCTTGCTAAGTGATTTCTCAGTGACGTGCAGCTACGCTGGTACCCTGTTTATTTTTTAATTAGTAATAATATTGATCCTCTGGCAATAAGAAGTCTATTTGATAGCAATTATTTGAGATGAGACTTAATAAAATCGTGTTTTTGCTACTTTTGCTGCTTTACGTCTTTGAAACGTCAAAAAATGGGGGGTGGCCTCACTGAAAGTGATATAACTTTTGTTCTATTTGAAATATTTTGATGAAATCTGGCCACCATGTGTGGATATGAATTGTCTTTAAGCGTGCAAAATTTCATATTGATATTCCTACTTCTGGCCAAGATATTGGCCAGAATAATTAAGTTGATTTTTTGCTACTTTTTGTTGCGTCAGGTTTTTGAATCGTCAAAAAATGGAGGGTGGCTTCACTAAAAGTGGTGTTACTTTTGTTCTGTTTGAAATATTATATTGAAATCTGGCCATCTGGTGTAAATATGAATTGCCTTTAAGACTGTAAAATTTCATTTCGAAATCCTTACTTTTGGCCAAGATATTGGCAAAAATTTTAGGGGGGTCTTTTTTTTGGGCCCACCCTGTACAGTATAACATTGGAGTTATATAGGGTGTCCAATAAGTTCGTGAACGATTTTGCTTGCAGATAGCAGAAAATCTTTGCAACAAACATTAATAATGCTTATGTCATTTGAAAGAGCTTTATGTCCCGAAACCAAAAAGTGTAAAAAGTTTTAGTTTTTTGCAAGGAGGAAATGACGTCATCAATTTATGCGGAAGGGCTATTTTTAGCGAATTTTATGCAGTTCACGATCGTTTTTCCTAAACAAACTTGGAGAAAATGGGGAAAATAGCAGACGTTGAGTTACGCTCGAAAGCTGCTATTCTTGATGAAGAAGGGTATTCATATTTCGTCATAGGCGATAAATTAGGATGATCGAAAGGTTGGGTAGCAAAATGGGTTGAAAGAAGCACAGGCGAGTTAGGCGATCATGCACGATGCGGTCGACCAAAGATTTTGACACAGGCTGCTATTAAAATAATCAAAAAGGCGAAATACATACGAGGACCTGGATTGAGACAGATAGAAAAATCTCTCAAAACAGGTGGACTTAAGGACAACAAAGAAACAAGCAGAAATTACATGAAAGGGGAGTTAAAGTGGAGAAGTTGGAAACGCAGAAAAGCGCCATTGCTAACAGACGCTCAGAAAAAAAACGGTTGTTGTTCGCGAGCTCATACATTTACTGTTTCGCGAGCATGGCTGGTCGAAAATATTCCTAACTACATTCAAAACTGGTCTCCAAACTCTCCTGATCTCTCACCGATTGAAAATCTCTGAAGTATATACTCTCAGGAAGTGTCTACAATGATCCTGAACCAAATACTCCTGCTCAGCTAAAACGTCGTTTGCGAAAACATGGAATTCGATATCGGTTGAAACTTTGTACAGCCTCATCGAATCTTTACACAGACGAATGAAAGCTGTTATAGCCAGCAAAGGCAACACCATTGCCTATGAAATGGTACAAAAATTATTGATTTTTGTTGTGTATATTTTTTGTAACAAGCTAGCAAAATCGTTCACGAACTTTCTGGACACCCTGTAGTATTCTGTTTTAACATTTGTTGTCCTTTTCTGACACCAGTGTTTCTATGTCTACTGGTCTATGTGGCATTTTGGATTTTGACTTGTTGTCCGTGCGATGGTGATAATGGAATATGGTTTCCCAGAACTGATGCCTTGTCGAATCGTATGAAAATTTATAAAGCGCCTCTTACAGTGATAGCTATGCGGACTTGCGGAGGTGCTCTCAGCTTGGCATCCCGAAGAAAATAAGAAAGTCTTCAAGTTTTAAATGGGTTATAAGTTTAATGGGTTATAATTGTGATGCCATAGATTTATTCAAATAAATTACATCTTTCTAGTTCTTTGCATGGATCGAAGAGGCTGCGAGAGTTTATTTACAAAGCTTCAGTTTGTCGCTCTTCAAAAATAACCTTAAGAACAAATAAGTTGAAGATTTGTTTTGGTTTGATTAGACTTCCCTGTTGCCCGCTTTAGTGCGGGTTTCGTTTTGTTTTGACGTGTTATTAACCCTTTACCAGTTCATTTTTAAATTTTAGGCCCATTTTCGGCGGATATTCTCGGGGCAAACGGGTAAAAGATTAATGATGGTTAATAATAATAATAATAAAATAACAATAATTAATCGTAATAATTATAATCATTAATAGTATCTCCTAAATTATAATATTATCTCATAAAATCCTTGCCTATGCTGAACTGAATTATGCTAAAGGCAAGAAGAAGAACAATTTTACTGACAGACGAATAGTGATCAGATAATTAATAGAGTTGCCACCGATGAGCTTTGACTGAGGAGTGGATGCCTTAAATTCATGGCAGGAAATTGTTCATTGATTAAGTTCCAACTTTAAGCAAATTTTCGTGCCTTTGTCTTTTACATGAACATCTTCCCATTTGGTGCACCTATGACCTTCACAAAAGGTATTATTGGGCACTTTAGGTGTGGTCAATAAATTTTTTTCCATTTTTGCACCTTTTCCTATCATTCAGTTTTCTTAATGATAGCGTTGTATGTTGCTCTGTGAGGCTATTACGATGCACTATACAAGTGTTTTGTTGCGTCACATTTTCTGTCTCATTGTTACTTTGCTTGTCCCAGTTTTCATTCATAAGGTTTGTTGCTGTTTTGAATTCTACGGGAGCATTGGAGTGCATTATTTTTTGTTTGGTTTAGTGGTTTGTGTGAAGATAACCAGAGAATGGCTCGTCTCTTAGGAGCTGATCTAAACGAAAGCAGCATGTCTTGGACGAGTTCCCTTGCCACTCCCATCGTCAGTTCCTTCGTTGTCACTCCCCTACCTAACTCCACGTCTGGGTCACTGAAAAAGGATCCGACGAATGGATCTGGCTTCCTTCTACCAAGTAAGATCACCTGTGTATGTATGTGTATGCATGCCAATTGCTTTCTTCACCATCTGCTGTATCTGATATGGTTATGACAGGCAGTGCCAATTGGTTCAGAGACTCTGAACTTCCATCCACGTCATCTATCAGCTGTTGACGAAATCTTTTGGTTGGCTCCACCTGTGTGTTTATGCCTGCCAGCTTACTGTGCATTGTTTGCTAACTGTTGTAATATTTTTGTTCTTAATGACACTTAACATCAAACAGGCCAGGGCAGAGAATGCTGAACTGAATAGATTTCTTGAAGAAACGCTATATAAATTTTCAGAATCTATAAATCAATCTTAAGGCTTTTCTTTGTGGACTTGTCTATTTTTAGGCTATTTGTCATGGCCATTTCCTAAGTCTTGCGAAAAGTTAATTCACTGCCATCAGTTAGATCAGTGCTGTCCAACCTTTTTGGCATCATGGGCCGCAGAGGTTATAATTCTGAAGCCGAGGGCCGCAACAGTAAACTCAAAAGCAGCGGCTGAAAATTAACATCTATTATGTAAAGACCCTAATCAATAATAATAATAAATGATCGACAGCATGTTTACACATGACATGTTTGACATGCTTTATAATAATTTAGGGACAAACAAACAGCAGAAGGGGTTTTATCCCTGCCTTGCACTCAACTCGTTGTTCAGTTCTTCGCCCAGACACAGTTTTGTTAACTCAGCTCCACCTTATGTATAAGCCAGATTTCCGTCCTTCTGCTCTGGCTCTTATAAAAAGTTGTCGATGTCAAAGTTTTGATCTAGGAAGCAGTCATGAATATTCGTCAGTCAAGAAAGAATCCGAGACAGCTTCATTCGTCGGCCTGGAGACTCTTAGATTTTTATTTCCAACCCTTAGATAGGACTAGAAATGGACTATTTTTAGGGAGGAACGGTCACAGCCATCGCAGACGTGCTGGAACTGTATAGACATCTCAGTAAATGACTTCAAGCGCGATTAGTCTGTGGACGGTCTGCTTAGTTGAGTACAGGAGTAGGCCTACGAGTTGCTAAAGCTAGAAGTTGCGTATCGATCAACTGCTATGGACTACAGGGCCGAGCCTCACCCTAATGATAGAAAGAACAGATTATGACCTAGTTGTCGGATTGGGCTACGTTTGTTTTTTACATTGTAACGGTTGCTGTCTATTGGATAGCTACATGTACCTGCAAGGAGTGCTGCTATGGATGTCCAAACACTGCAGTCGTTACAATATAAAAAAAACAATGAACGTTCAAGTTGACCACTGGCTTTGTCCTTTACTTCCTTCTACACAAAGTGCAAAAATTAAGTGAGCTCTGGCGGGCCACTTGAAATCATCCCGCGGGCCGCATGCGGCCCGCGGGCCGCACGTTGGACAGCACTGAGTTAGATGATGACTAGTCTAGATTTATTCTGAGATATTTTGTTTTGATCCGTGGTGCTGCTTGTAGGTTTGACGCCTCGGGCTCCTCTTTCAAACAAGCAAGATGGCCGAACGATGCAGAGGTCGTCTGGCAGACGGATTCAGGTGCCTATCTTTCATTGCTTAAGACATACGTAACTGCTTAAAAATTGGATTGTATTCGATTGAACTGAATTTTAGAAATAGCAATTTTAAGTGGAATGGTCATTTTTGGAAAACAAGATATAGATTTGTGAGCTATTTATTGTGCAGTTATGTTTAATGATGCTGTCAATGAGATTGAACATATTGTGTTAAGTAATGAACAGTGGAAAGAAGAACTTTCTGGGTTTCGGACTTAATTTTGCAGTTGTTTTGATTTTTAATAAATTGTTCTATAAAATTTGAACTTACTGCTATACCTTTACATAATTTTATGTATGCTACTATGCTTATATTTTCTTGTCTTTGAGAATAAATTAACTGTAATTCTGATGATTATGATCTGTTCAATTATTTGGTTCCGGTTTTACTTATATTTTGAATGTTTCCTGTCTTTCAGTAGTTTGAATTGTTTTCAGCCTAAATCTTAGGCTGTGTTCAGGTTTCCTGTTATTTGTGTTGTGATTTTTTGCTCAGGTGTGTCCAAGAACGCTCTTTTCAGCATCTAGTCTGTTGGAGAATTCAAACACCAGCTTATCAGTGGATGCAGGCAATAAATTGGTGTCTGATGCAGAATTGATAGCTGTTTCTTTTGAAGATGAACCGTCTGAAGGGGTGAAAAAAGACTCTCAAGGAATCGTTAATTGTCAAAATCTTCATCAAGGGCAGCCAATCACGACGTCTAATGCGAAGGTTAACGAGAGTTCAGTGATTGGAAATCTTTCAGACGATGCGCTCTCCGTGTTTTTTCAGAGTCCTGAGGTTGGGACTCGAAGGAAGCTGAGGCGCGTACCAAAGCAAAGAGCAAAACGAAAGTACGTCACAAATCTTACCTCAGGTCTAGAGCTTTCACCCAATGTTGGCCATTCGCTTGTGTCTGAGTCGGAGCATTGTGATGTTTCAAGTAATACCAATACTCTAATCAGTCATCAGAAAATCTGTGCTAAAACCTCTGGTGATACAACTGAACCTCAGACTTCTGCAATAACAGGAATGATACTTGAAAATTCTGAAACTGTTGTCGAAGATGCTATCCGTATCGAAAGTACTAATGCATCCACAGCTTCGTCAATTTGTAACAAAATGGCCGTGAAAACTACGAACTCTGTTTTGGAATCTGGCAGCCAGATGCTTGATTTTTCACCCGCTGAAGTGACGACTAGGATTGTTTCAACTGTGAGACCAATCTTTTCTCGCAATCATTCCAAACTCCAGTCTCCGATTAATATTCAGTCGCGATGTGTCAACCAGTCATTCTCTGACCTGGCTTCATCGCCATTTATTGTCTTACCAGAATGTGCTTCGACACCAATTCGTGTACTGACGAAAGTTAAGGAACATCAAGATAAGAACTTATCTTCAGGTGACGCGGACCGTTTGCATCCTCGGCGTGATTCAGGTACGGGTCAAATGAATCGAGCAAGTGATTCAGTTGGATCAAACCATGGTGTCGGTTTTTCTGGTGTGTCTGTGGACGCTGCTCTTGGCACATCATCATCATCAAAACGTTGCTCAGAGGCGAACTCTCAAGATGTCTTGCAATCCCTAAAGAAACCTAGAAAATTTGTTTATCCAACCGCTGCGCAAATTGCAAGGACGTGTCCCAAGAAGGTTTTTAGTTTTCAGTCAAAGCCAGTTGTTGCTTGCGAAAACTCTCAGAATCGAGTTCTGGAAAACAAGAAACCGGACGTTTCCTTCCATTCTCTGAAACACTGCGTTTTGCCGGCTGCCTATGATTCTCCTTCAGTGTTTCCTTCAGCCAAGGAGTCAACATGCAGACTTATCACCTCAGATGCACATTTGAATCCCATTTCTGAAGGTAAAAACAAGTTTCAATTTACCAGTTTAGTAGGATAGTAAGTTGATTGTAAGCATTACATTACAAGAACTTTGTATTGTGTTTTATCTGTAAAATGTTTGTGCATTGAACATCAGTTGCTTACATTACCTTTTAGATTGATGGCAGTTAGAATGTGTTATCAACAGTTGTCATGATGAAATATTATCTGTTTTATTTTGAAAGTATAGCAAAACCAAATGTTTCACCTAACATTACTGCTAATTTATTTTAAAAGTTATTGTAAGAAGTACAAGTCAAATGAACTTTTGGCTGTCATTGCAGGTGAACAGAAGTCAAGTTGCATGGGCAAGACCAGTTCAGATGACAATACATTACTGAAGCTTGACGCTGAATCTGCCAAAACCTCAATAATTTCCACTCAGAGTTCATTGCCTTCAAAGAGTTGTTTTTCAGATCCAAAGCCTGCTACTGCTGGAACCAATCAGGTGCCTCTGGCTGTCAATTCCTCCAAGAATTTGATACCTATTGCAGACACCATATACACCAAACATGAAAATCGCAAAGAAGATTTAGCATTGTCTGTGCATGCCACTGCTTCGACATACATTGGCACCGCATCAGTAGAAACTGTAGGAAGTGAAAGTAGACATGAGTTGTGCTTCCAGGAACTAGTTGGATTTAGAATGGCCAGTGGTAAACAAGTGACTGTATCAGAAACTGCTCTGGTTAAGGCTGAAAACTTACTAAACGATGTGATTTTCGACACTGGCTTATCAACATTTAACACACAACCTTCCCAAAAGGCAGGTGGAAGTTACCTGGAAGGTGCAGACCTGGTGGAAAAGAGATCCACAGAAGATGGTAATAGTTCTAGAGCAAAGCCATGCCATTCCACCAATTTTGTGGAACCATATACTAATGCCACTGAATCATTGCTTAATTCTGCAGATGGATATGACATGTCTGACGGTTCTTGTAGAAATGACAAAGTTGTTTGCATGTCAAATGTGGCACACCGCAAAAGCAATACTGTTAGCGTTGATTTCAAGTCAGCAGGTGGGAAAAGTCTTTCGGTGTCATCTGCTGCAGAAGCAAAGGCAAAGAAGATTATTGAAACTGCTCTGGAGGAGCTGATTGATGATGGCAGTTTACTTGATGATGCTTCACTAGCGACTCGTGGATTTGCCACGGGCATTGGAGTTGAATTTAAATCAACCGGTAAGAATAAAATTTCTTCGTCGCACACAAACTTTCCGGACTCTTCTTCCCTGGCAGCTGGTAATGCCTGTAATTTAACCACATTCGACACAAGTCGTTCTGCCTTTCAGCATGCTGATGGCATCAGAGATCGACATTGCAACAGATTAAAACAGGAAAACCTCCCAAAAGGCTTTCGACCATTTAAAACTCCAAGAGTTTTCATAAAGAAGAACAATGAACATGGTCAATACCAAGGTGAACTTAAAGGTGGAAAGTTGCTAGAAGTACATGATGAGAAAGAAATTAGTAATGAGGTTAGTTCAGATCCTAATCTTATCCATAAGTTTTCTAGTGAAATCTGTAGTAGTTCTCTGACTAACACTCAGTTAGCGGAGGTTGCCGATGTTTCATGGCTCCTCCAGCACCAGGTGGATCTCCTGTCAACACAAACTTTTAATTCTGCCACTCTGCACAGACATGGTTATGAAGAAGCAAGTGAAGGTTCAATGAGAATTCTTTCTGATGGGGCACAGAAAAAGGACGTTGGTACTATCTGTGAAATTAGTGGAGCCTCTGGTGCAAGAACGTCTGAAAAGGATTCTATTTGTGACGACAACATGGACATAGACTGTGCAATGGCTTGGGATGTTGTCAATGATGATGGTGATCAGTCTAAAAATAAGCCTGGAATACTGGACTGTGAAGTGCTGTCTGTTGTTCCTGACTGTGGGACAGAGGAAGTCAAACAGCTGATGTATCATGTGGCAAACACAGCTTTTGACAATTCTATGGAATTCGTTTCTGCATCTGATCAACATGATGTTGAATCCAAAGTTAAATTTCAGGTTGGCTTTCAAACTGCCAAAGGAAATCCTGTCAAAATTAGTTCTGCCGCTTTGGAAAAAGCTAAATGTTTTCTGTCTGATACTTCATGTGATGTCATTCCTACCGAATCTGAGTCAAATTTTCCAATGGGTTTTCAAACTGCTAAAGGAAATCCTATTAAAATTAGTTCTGCTGCTTTGGAAAAAGCGAAATGCATTGTGGCTGATACTTCTTGTGATGTCATTCCTACTGAAGTCAAATCCGATTTTCCAATTGGCTTTCAAACTGCCAAAGGAAATCCAGTTAAAATTAGTTCTGCCGTGTTGGAAAAAGCTAAATGTTTTCTGTCTGATACTTCATGTGATGTCATTCCTACCGAATCTGAGTCAAATTTTCCAATGGGTTTTCAAACTGCTAAAGGAAATCCTATTAAAATTAGTTCTGCTGCTTTGGAAAAGGCGAAATGCATTCTGGCTGATACTTCTTGTGATGTCATTCCTACTGAAGTCAAATCCGATTTTCCAATTGGCTTTCAAACTGCCAAAGGAAATTCTATTAAAATTAGTCCTGCAGCTATGGAAAAAGCGAAATGCATTCTGGCTGATACTTCTTGTGATGTCATTCCTACCCAATTCAAATCCGATTTGCCAATTGGCTTTCAAACTGCCAAAGGAAATCCGGTTAAAATTAGTTCTGCTGCTTTGGAAAAAGCCAAATGTATTCTGGCTGATACTTCATGTGATGTCATTCCGGCTGAAGTCAAATCCGATTTTCCAATGGGCTTTCAAACTGCCAAGG
The DNA here is from genome assembly GCA_945859605.1 of Lumbricus rubellus. Taxonomy (NCBI): domain Eukaryota; kingdom Metazoa; phylum Annelida; class Clitellata; order Crassiclitellata; family Lumbricidae; genus Lumbricus; species Lumbricus rubellus. Next base: position 45,124,972 of record OX243813.1, on the reverse strand, counting down.
GAAATCCAGTTAAAATTAGTTCTGCTGCTTTGGAAAAAGCCAAATGTATTCTGGCTGATACTCCTTGTGATGTCATTCCTACTGAATTCAAATCCGATTTTCCAATGGGCTTTCAAACTGCCAAAGGAAATTCAGTTAAAATTAGTTCTGCTGCTTTGGAAAAAGCCAAATGTATTCTGGCTGATACTTCATTTGATGTCATTCCTATCGAATATGAGTCAAATTTTCCAATGGGTTTTCAAACTGCCAAAGGAAATCCAGTTGAAATTAGTTCTGCTGCATTGGAAAAGGCGAAATGCATTTTGGCTGATACTTTTTGTGATGTCATTCCTACCGAATCTGAGTCAAATTTTCCTATGGGTTTTCAAACTGCCAAAGGAAATCCAGTTAAAATTAGTTCTGCTGCTTTGGAAAAAGCGAAATGCATTCTGGCTGATACTTCTTGTGATGTCATTCCTACTGAAGTCAAATCCGATTTTCCAATTGGCTTTCAAACTGCCAAAGGAAATCCAGTTAAAATTAGTTCTGCTGCTTTGGAAAAAGCGAAATGCGTTCTGGACGATACTTCTTGTGATTTCCTTTTCACTGAAGCTAAGGTAAATTTTCCAATTGGCTTTCAAACTGCCAAAGGAAACCCGGTTAAAATTAGTTCTGCTGCTTTGGAGGAAGCAAAATGTGTTCTGAGTGATACTTCATTTGAAAACAAGACAAACTCTTCAGTTAAAATTGGTTTTGCTGCTTTGGAAAAAGCTGAAAGTTTTATGTTCGAGTCTTCATGTGATGTCATTCCTAGTGAATCCAAGTCAACTTTTCCAATTGGCTTTCAAACTGCCAAGGGGAATATGGTTAAGATTAGTTCAGCAGCTTTGGAAAAGGCTAAAAATGTTCTGAATGATACTTGTGATGTGATTAGCTCAGATCTAGATTTTCCAACTAGTTTTCAAACTGCCAATGAACACCCAGTTAAAGTTAATTCTGCAGCATTTGACGAATCTGAGACTTTTCTGAACGATGCTTTGTATGATGTGATAGCTAACGAATCTGTTCCAACTTTTCCATTTGACCTTGGCACTCCAAAAGGCATTCCTGTTTGTGCAAGTTCAGAAGCCTTGGACAATACACAAAATTTGTTTTCTATGAGTGAGGGTGATGAGAAATCTTTTTGTGATCATGTAAACCAGAAAACTGAAGACTTGGCAATTGTTAGTGATTGTTTGAAAAACTCCAAAGAAGAAGGTGCTAGTCTTGACCCAGTGAGAAGAAGTGAAATGCCTGCTTCAGTTTTTCATGATGTAAATGATTGGACTGGATCTACAGATGAGGATTTACTGGCAGCAGAAGTTGGTCCTTCAGCTTTTGATTCCACAGATCTGTTGAGTCCTGGTTTGGCAGTTCGTCCTTCTTTTGGAAAAGATGACAAATGTGGAGAGAAAGAGCAATTGAGGGAGCTTCCTTCACATACACATGCAGGTGAATTGCGATACAAAACTCATAAAATTTTATGAGAAATTTGTGTTCAATTTATTTCTTTAAGTTTTTTGTTAGAAATGTAAATATAGAAAACAGTACCGGTACTAGAATTTCTTTGAAGCTTAGCAGTGATGTAAGAAAAGTGCTTTGCACTACTGTAAATGCAGACCTAAATTGGTTCTTTGTAAGAGAGAGATTATACATAAGTTTGCCAATTTATTGATTGGGGCTTAATGTTTATGTACACATACAGTACTTTCATCTGCCATGCTGTCCTGTTTGGTCTTGACTCATCTACACTTATGCAATTCAGTCACAGACTAAGCAAATTAAATTGAGTATTTTGTGTAGTATTGAACAGGTTAGGCCTAACAGCGCTCATCTATTTGTCATAAAACAAGTCAAAGTTTTCTTTAGATTTGCATGCAGGTTTTGCACAAAAATCAATTTCCCGACATGTTAAAGACAGATGTCAAATTTGTGATTGATATTGCAGTTACTGTATCTGGAGTATGGTAAAAAAAAGTCTGAAACTTGAAGAACTTGCAAGATAATAAAAATTTCCTACTTCATCTTGTGATAGAGTATGATAGAGTTTCTTTGCAAATCAATGAGCTGTAGGTCAACTTTAATTACAACTGTAGTTCGAATGTAGTATTTTCTAGTTTCATTTCACTGTTTTCTGGTCATAACAATGTAACTTTACATTTGAATAAATGATATTTCATTGCTGACTGATACATGGTCTGCATTTGGTGTGCAGGTATATTGAAGAATTGTGACAGGCAATATGGTCGTCAACAGTTTTCATCTTTTACGACAATTCCAGAGAGTAAGGTTTTGCAAGTTATGTCTAAAAGAATGTGCTTGTACTCTATTATTAACAAAATCAAAAATAAAATAATTTATTTGGTGACTATTCGAGAACAGTCTTCTCTCAATGAAATAAAATGTATGTGGTCACTTGGTGAAAACAGCATCATAGCCCTGCGTTAAACGGTGCATTCAAAAGGAACGGCATGGCACACAAATATGACAGCATGGTTGTGTCTATTGCACCCTGCTAGATGCTTTTGCAGGGTTCATGTCACTGGATTGAATATGCGTTATTGACCAACAAAGTTTAAATGTTTGTAATTTTCAGATAGATACATGCCTAAGTTACGAGTCAGTATGGTGTGCAATTTATTTATTTACTTCAAAATGTGAAATTTTCTAATTAATAAAAATTTGATTATTTGAATTTATCATATAATAAATAACTATAAAAATTGTTGTTAAACGTGAAATAGATAATGAATCTAGCATAAGCTTAAGCTTTTATCTAGCCACATTTGAACTAGATCGTAGTCAAATTTTGCAGCTCATGAGATCTGTTTGGCTTCCCGCACTAGACTAATAGGCACTTGTGATCAAGTTTTCAAATGAAGGTAAATAATTCTTTGTTTGGTGATGTGTAGTTTTTTATGTTAATTAAGGAGTGAGTTAAACACTTTAATTATAAGCTGTGCATTTTTGGCTGGACAGGCTTCAAAAATGACAGACAAGGAGCGATGAAATACATTGATGAGGTTCCAGTACGAGACAAGAAACCAGGAGGAGCTTCGTCACAACACTTTAGGTGACTATATCACATTTACCGTAAATATTTGCCTTATAGTTGAATTGTTTTTGGTTAATTTTGAAAGTCCAATGTGGAGTATTGCCTTGTACAATGGTGAAGCCATGTTCATAAGATCGTCTGCAGTGTACATTGCGGACAGCCACAATTATTTTTGGAGAGAAAAGAAACTGATGATTTCAAATCTAATCTTATACGATAAGTAGTTTGATTGCGGACAGATGAATTTCATAGATTACACAATTTTTGAGTAGAGCGCGTGCTCTTTAAACGCGTATTGTTAACCTAAGATCCAACTTAGCACCATTGGTTGTGGATGATGTTTGAAATGGTCAAGTAGACTGTTCAGATGTAACCAGCATACATAAAAAGATGCATCGACTTATACGTGGGTCACATACTTTTCTCCAAGGTAAAAGATTTAGGGTCAACGTAACTTATAGGCAAGTGCATACAGTATGTAAAGAAAGAATTTGTTGGTTCTTTTTAGTAGATTTCTGCTTTATTTAATCGTAATCGATTTATGATTGTCATATCTTGAAACTTATCTGTAACAAAAAGGTCATATTTGTTAATTGTAGGTTGCTGACTGCACTGTGGACTTATCCTGAGTCTGAAGTGACTAGTTCTAGTACCATAGTTATCAATAAAGCTGGTTACCCTGTGTCTGCAGATGTCAATTCCAATGTTGCTACTGGTCAGTCTGTTGATGCGGATTCCAAGCAAACTGCTAAGTTCTTCACACCATACAAAAAGCTTCCACCTCAGAACTTGGACAAAGCCGTTGCTGTACTTGACGTGTCAACTCCTGTGGATGTTCGGAGAAATATAAAACCTGGTCCACAGTTTTCAGTAGCTTCAAAGTATGATCTAACGCTATCGAAGGGAGAAGGCTGTTCTAACGTTACCAATACCACTGAGACGTTGTCTGCAGGTGATGAGATAAGTTGCATCGGTACGGAAGGAGAACGAACGAATGAGAAATGCTCAGATTCCAGTCGAGCTGCTGCTGCTGCAGTGGCTGATGATGGAGGAGCTTTGCACAGCAACATGTCTGGCCATCAGCAGACATTGGTTTCTGTCTGCGAAAAGGTTCGAGAGTTGCGGAGGCTGGCCAGAGAGAAGCAGCTGGCAAGAGTCGCTTCAAAGAATCAGAATCAGAATGTACGTCCGTATCCTGGACAGTTGTGGATGGCTCGGAAGAAAGGTTCAGGTGTTACCAGGATACCCATGGGAAGTGCTGTATCTGGAAAGAAACCTGCATCCTACTCTCGGCAGCAGGTATATATATCGAGCAAGTTGCATTTTAATGCTTTTAATCGAAATACATTGATAGCAAGTTTGCTAAATGGCAAATGAGGATGTGATATATATCTTGGTTGAAATATGTATGTACTCTTTTATATTTAATCATACAAAAGTATTTGACCTTTTCCTGTATTTGATAAACCTGTGTATATGTTTGTTTGGATCCTTTTCATAAGTTAACGCAAAAAACTCCTTGTTATTACACAGTTTGCTGATAATTCCCCTGTGAGTTGGTTTCTCAAAATATTAATCCTGTTTAGAAGTGAAGGGCAGAAAGAGTGTTTCACTTTGTGGAGCTAGATTTTTGCATTATAAGTATAAATTCTGTTGTAAAGAATGACTTAGTCTAAGTAAAATTTTACCTTGTTCTGCCGACCATAAAGATGCATTTATTGACTTTAATTGTCAATATTGAATTGTTCTAAATCGTCTTTTTGGGAGTTGTTATTTTCAGGACATCAGATGTTCTTTCTGTGATTCAGTGTGGTTTATTTGTTGAACTGTTGGTTAACTGTTGTAGCTCTATTCATGTGGTGTTCTAAATCAAACGATGAGCATTACAGCGAGAAATGCAGAAGAGTTCTATTTTGACATTTCTGAAACGTTTTCCACGGAAACAGCCATGTCCTCTGTTGGATGTCATGGAGCTGACGGAGCATATCTGGTCTTTACTGAAAATGGACGACTCGGAAAGGAAGAATTCTGCAAGTAAGAGACGATCATGTAACTAATTACTGTTTTTTAGATTTGATATGAGTGCCTTTTCTTTCCAAAATTGGGAATATTTGTAATAAGTGTTACATGCAGCTTTTTCTCCAAAATAAATGCATTTTTCTGATCAGCATGGTTGAAGCTGGTTTCTGATCTCATATTGATTGGTTGATTAGGTATCTGCAAATAAACACAGAGTTCAATTGTATTTAGACCACCTATAGGCCTCAGTGATCAAAGTGGAGAATGTAAAGACGGTAGATATAGGAATTCATCACAACAATGGTAGAGAAATGTATTGATTTAATTGTATCAATGGTTTAAATGCATTCAGTAAATTTATGCTCGTGTTATTGTTTGTCTTGCAGTGCCCTGATGGATATGCCTGGAGTTGCACCATACCTTATCAGCCGCAGTTGGGTTTATAATCATTTTCGGTGGATTGTATGGAAGCTGGCAGCTATGGAAGTAGCATTTCCTGAAGAGTTTGCTGGAAGGTGACTATTATTTGTGTTCCTACTCTTTTTGATTATTAGAGATGTTCTGATGATCCACAATCCACATCTCTGAGCATACATGCCTCTCAAAGTATTTGCTGTCAGATTGTATGCATGACCAGGTGTGCACTGTGCAGTCTAACTGTTTTAATTCGAGTGGTTTTTCTAAGCATTCTTTGATTAATTATGACTTTTATAAGAAATTGATTAATGCAATTTTAGAATATTCTGCAATATGTTTCAGAGATAATTTTTCTCATAGAACTTCAATTTTTTTGTAGAGGGGTCTCAAGAAATCAGGTTCAGAGTTAGTTTGATAAAATGACGTGTGCTGACATCTTGATCAATGAGTCACAGTTCATATAGTACATTCTGATGAGATAACTTACAAGTACAGCTGATGCCATTTTGCAGAAAGTATGAGAAAACGTTGTTGCTAATGATGAGCAGTAGGACTCTCCTGGAAGAGACAATTTGCAACGGGAATGTTTTTGCTCTGCACGGAGTACTTAGTATTTTTATATTGTTGCCACAGCACAACTTTTGTGTGATTGTGATTTATGGTTGACTTAGATGCCTAACACCCAACAATGTCATGATGCAACTGAAGTACAGATACGACAGGGAAGTTGATCACAGTCAAAGGTAAGGAGCCGTGCCAGCAGAGAGAGGGCAGTCATATTTGGAAGCGTTAGTCAAAACTTGAGGAAAGTGAAGGTTAATCGGAAATTTTTTGAAAGTACTATGAATTTTTGAAAGGACAATGTATATCTGCGAAGGCATGGAGTGTTGATTTGCATGTTCTAGGACTCTTTTGAGTAGCTACCTGTTTTCTGATTGGACTGACTTTCTGAGTTTTGGTCTGTCTGGTTTGGTTTTGGAGCGTCATGGGTTGATGCTTTGTACATTAGGTACCATGTCATGTCATGTCAATCACCGACGTCGCTGCGCGACGGTTGGTCGCATGCATGGACTACAGCTCTCCACTGCCTCCTATCGCGTGCAGCGGCGAGAAGATTGGATCCGGAAAGACGGGACCAAGCAAGAATGTTGTCAATCCAGCTAATACGCGGTCTACCCTTGCGTCGACAACCTTCCACGTGACCCAGCATAATGGCTTTTTCCACGCAATCCTGGGGAATCCTGATGGTATGACCGAAATAGGAGAGTTTGCGAGCCTTAATGGAACCCAAGAGCTCTGGTGAAGTTCCGGCAAGCCGATAAACCTGCTCTGTGGTAAGTTTGAGCGTCCAAGAAATGCGCAAAAGCTTACGGGTACATTTGTTCTCGAAACTCTGTATCTGCTTTTCCTCCGCCTTTTTAAGCACCCATGATTCGCAACCATAGGTTGCAACTGACCAGACCAAGGATTTCATCAAACGAAGCTTGGTTTGAGTACTAATGGACCTGTTTTTCCAGACCTTCGTAAGCTTCACCATGACCGCCATACCCATGGCCAGCCTGGACTTAATATCGACTGAGCACTTTGCATCGCTTGAGATTTTGCTGCCTAGATATGTAAAGTTATCCACTTGTTTGAGTTCACTGTCCGCGACAAAAATCCTGACATTAGGTACCAGTGCTATATAATTTGATAATTAATAATAATAGTTCTTGAATGTTTGCTGAAGTCCGCTGGAGCTTCATACACTTCTTTATGAACATTGCGGGATACTGGAATGCTGTATGTTGTTTCAGCTGATTTTGTGTTGGATTTTTCTGTGTAAGGTTTTGTGTATAATTGTACAGGTCAGTTATCTTTTTTTCTGTTTAAGTCTGGAAATTGTTGTTTCAGTTGGTGGATTGGTTGCTAGTTAGAAACTTCACAATTTACAGAGATCAGGAAACTTTGAGGTTGAGAGACCTTTATTATGGCAAGTGAGAGAAAGAAGAATGTGGGATGATTGGTGGTGTAAAGAGAGAAACAGAGACAAACAGACAGAGAGAGGATGATGGAGAGAAGGAGGGAGGGACAAACGAGGGAGAGAGAGAGACAGGCAGACAGACAGAGACAGAGAGAAAGCAGGATGGAAATAGAAGATGAAAGGACTATGAATAATAATATTGAGTTTGTTGATGAGAGAAGTGTATGACGATTATGTCAATTTCTTTTGCATGTGACTTTGTGGTAGGAGTGCAGTAAAGAAAATCTTTGAAAAAGACGACACTTCAAGGAAGACTCTGGTTTTGTGTGTCAGCTCCATTTTCAGTTCAGTTAGTATTTGACAGCCAATTTTACTCTCTCTGTTTGTCTGCGTAGTATCTATTGGTTACTGTAACACAATTCTCAGCTTCATTCAGAGTTCATTCAGCGATGCAAACAACACAATTTGTTTTGGAGTGAATATATTAGTCACATTGGTATTCAGGCTGATAGCCGATGTGCCATTGTTAGGTTGGAACATTAGCAACTGTATGTGGTAGACAAGTGTAAAGAATTGCTAGACACTCTGACACTTAGTAAATTTCTACTGAAGCAAGTTTACTACATGCCCACTTAGCTGTTCTTCAGAAGTGCTTAACCTGAAAGTTATTATCTTTTCCTGGCTGGTAGTACATAAAGGGCAGAGGAATAGATTGATATTCTACTATTGTAACACCATGTAATTATTTGTTTTTACATCATTCAGAACTCACTGGAGTTGACTGATGGCTGGTACAGCATAAAGGCAATGTTAGATGGACCATTGTCATGCCTGGTTGCGGGCAACAAGATTCGAGTGGGTGATAAAATTTGCGTCTTTGGTTCTGATTTGGTTGGACTGGATGATGCGACAACGCCTCTTGAGGTATTTAGTTTTTTTTATAGTTCTTGTGATGTCATTCTCTTTATCTTCAATGGTGCACTGCACAGTATTTTCTGTTGACTTCAGAGGCTTTGTTGATTTACAATAGATCCATATTGTTTTAACAGTTAGTGATATCTTGTGGCTAGCTGAGATATATAACGATATATAATGAAATACATTCAATTTTAAATCACTTTGATTCTTAAGCCAGCAAGTTACTACTGGGTACTGGCAAATTCCACACTCCTGAACTCCTTGTGCTCATTGCAAAAAAAAAGTGAATAGTTGCATATTAGTTTTATGTTTTGAATGTCGATGTTTTTATCACAAAGGTGCTGGATTGATAGTTGCTATTACTACGTGTAGTTTGGCATCTGTGATGCCCCATCAGTTGATGTTATTACGGGATCAAGGTTTAACCTTTTACTCTGACATTAAATAAATTTATTTTAAAACTAAACATGATATGAATGTTTATCAAAGATGATGCAGTGTTTATCTTTCAATTATTATTATTATTATTATTATTTATATTTTTTAAATTTATTTATTATTATTATTATTATTGGAAACATTTTTGATACATGCAATGTCATACAGGATTGCGAATGTGAGGCATATTTAGTCTGTCGCCAGTTAAAGACTGTTAGTTATCCAAAATGTTTGAATGCCGATGATAAGCTGATTTAAAAGAAGAGAAGGAGCTCGAGCAAACAAACATTGGTAGTACAAACACTGGCAAACATTCTCAGATGTATTTATGCTAGTTTGACAATTTTCAGGCACCAGATGATGTTGCACTCAAGATCTGTGCCAATTCAACGCGTCTTGCCAAGTGGGACACTCGTCTTGGTTTCCTTCACGTGTGCCGCCCTCCGAAGTTTCCCATTGTTTCAGTTTACCCTGACGGAGGAATGGTTGGCTGCTTGGATGTCGTTCTTACAAGAATTTATCCTATCCAGGTTTGTATTTCCAGTCCACTTCTGCGCGTGAGAGGAGAAATTATTACAATACTCCTTTCTAGATCTCGTGCTTGAGCAGGATATTTTACTATACTATTTTCCTCTGGCAGGCTGTTGCAAAGCTTTTGTTGAGGCTCTAAACTAATTTGGTTAATATTTGATTATTATTTATTGTAGTACTTGGAGAAATTACCAGATGGCAGCAGCGTCATGCGCACATCTTCGTCTGAACAGAGGGCTGCTCAGGAACACGAGAAACGAAGAGAGAAATGCATTGAAAAACTGTCCAACAGATTGGAGCAAAAGTTTGAAAAAGAATGGGATAATGCTGGCAAGTTTAGTTCTTAAGCTAAAGTTGCTATTCTTCGCGGTAACTTTGAAAATATATATGACTGAGTGAATGCTTCATTTCAGTTTAGAATGTTAGTCATAATTTCATTTAAGGAAGCACTGCTATGACTAATTTAGGCTTCTTTATGCCTGTTTGGTGGGGATTTTCCTATGTCGTAGAGTGTTAATACCGTAGCGGTCTTCTGAAAAAAATGGATGCATTCAGACTTCCTTGCTACGAATTTTCCTAGTTTTGATGAACACCGCTCAAAGCGGACTTTGCTATTTTCCGCTCAATATTCTTAAACCATGGATGTCACATCCTCCACGATTTCTTGCCTCCTCGTATGATCACATCATACAATATGTGACCCATTTCACTAGAACTCTGTTACACTACCGCACCGATGTTGCACATACTAGGATGAAATTATTTTCGATTAAATGTTCTGGCCCTATGATATGGAATAACCTCCCAAAATATATTACACTTATACCCACCATTAACATGTTTAAGAAAAAATTAAAAGACTGTTTAATCTCTGTTTACTAGATTTAAACAATTGGTCATAATTTGTTTTTTTCTTGTGTTTTGTTTTGAAATCTGTGTGTCATTTCATTTCAGTTTGCTTTCGTTTCATGTGTAAGATGTTGTGCTTTGCACTGTTTTTTTTTACAATAGCCAAATGTTATTGAAAAAGGAAGGGTCTATCCAGCCTCAGCGGGTCCATACGACCTTTTTGGATTGACCTTTTGACTTATGCACCGATCACTCGAAAGTCATTGAATTTGTACTGATTACTGCTCTTTTGTACGTGTTTGATGCTTTGTCAATAAACGGCTTACTTACTTACTTACCCAGACCACATGAATGTCACTTACGTAGAATTGATGCTGTTGCCAAAAGGAGTTTTATTATGAGAATGTTGCGTGACTTTGTGTAGATGTTTCTATTATTTATTTCTTCTATTTATTTCTTCTGTAAGGTACTGTGCAATTGCTGGTAGTATAATAAAGAATATTTTACCTGCTTACTGTTAATAGTTCTGGGCTTTAAGTTATGATGCCAGCCACAGAGCCTTTGGTAGTATTTTCTAACTAGTGTTTTGTTCAAAATGTCTACATACCAGGTGTTCTGTCATTTATGCAGCATCTTTAAAATTGTCTAAAGATCATTGAAGCATTGCTGTCTAATAGAAAAGTGCAGGACCATCAGATGATTGGGACCATTTAATTTTTACCTATCATTGGAAAACCAGACAAAGGTCTTTGTAGAAAGTCAGTTACGGTTTATAGTCTATAAAGGCTAGATTGCCTGCTATGTTGTTAGGTGCCACTCCCAAGACTAGATCCGCAAGTCGTTTGAAGCCATCAGAAATTCATTCTGCAGTTGAAATTTATGAATCATATCGACATGCATCAGACCCTGGAGCGTTTGAGGTACTCTGCTTGACATAATATATGTACCTTAAAATGACCAGTGATAATATGTGCTGTGATCTCTTGATATTTTCGGTATGTCAACGTAAATACTTCGTGGTTGTGATGAAACATCATGACAACTTTTCCACTCTGCATTGTGTATTCAGGTCTAGACCGTAATTTTTTATTACCTTGAACCTACAGGTTCTTGTAGATAAGAGGTTTTGTGTTTTGTCATTTAGCTCTTTAGTGATCAGAGTATTGCATTGTATTATAATGTGTCTATAAATTTATAAAGTGCCTCTCACAGTGCACGCCAATCAGTGTGAAAGACTCAGACAGTGTACTTAAAGTTACTGGGAAACCCGTGCAGGTCATCTTTAAAGTATTAATTGTTTCATATTATATAATTAATTGTTTCATATTAGCCTTTTCTACTGTGGGTCCCGCTATCTGGAATGGCCTCCCACTAAACTTGCGACTTATGCCTAGATTAAATTCACCTGCTTTTTATAAGTCGCTCAAAACCTATTATTTTAGCTGTGGCTGGGCTGGGAGCGCCTCTGAGTAGGTTTCTTGAAGAAGCGCTATATAAATTCACGAAATGAATGAATGAATTAATTATATCTTACTAATAAAAAAATACAGAATAAAGCAATAAAATGATGCAGCTTGTTATCATAAATCTGTGAAAATTGTCATTCTTTGGAATTTAAATGACAAGAATTTGAGTAAAAGCTTTGTGCCAGGTCAAATGATGTGTTAGGTGTGATATTGAGCACTATGAATAAAATTTTATATACTGATTGTAAAAGATTCTTTTGTTTTTGACATCACATTTGTTGTTGATTAACTGGATTGTCCGATTTCGTTTACTTCCAGTCATGCCTCACAACAGAGCAACTGGGAATTTTACGGAAACATATCGACCAGGAGGAGCAGAGACGACAGACCGAGCTGCAGGAGTGTCTGCAGTCGATAATGTCAGAGGCAGACGACCTAGTAAGACTTTTGTTTAATTATAATTAGTTAATGTAGTAAGACTTTTGTTTAATTAATTAATTAATGTCATGAATAAGACTTCTGTTTAATTAATTTTCAAGGAAAGGGCAACTGTTGTCCATTGATGCAGAAAATTAGTTTAAGGAGCTATTCAGGATCATGGCAACTGTTTTCTATGCAGAAAATTAACCTTGGTATGGAACGTTTAAAGAATATTGGAACTATTGTTCATGTTCAATTGTTCATACTTGTTTTAGATCTCTTGAGTCTCTGGCGTAATGGGGCGTGTTATCTGTATGTGTACTGTCGTGCTTATTTTATATTTTGTCCAAGACTCCATCTGTAACAAAGGAATTTGAATAGAACCACTTTCAGATGTTGTAACTTAATGAATATATTTATATATGCTGTATAAGTGTATTTGTTATGGTGTGTTAGGTTCCTAAAAGAAATGTGACTCCACTACTGAAAATTCAGATTGCTGGATGTTCTTGGCAGGATTTAGATGCAAAATGTCGTAAGTTATTGCCTTGAAGTTTGCTCATATTGTTGGGAATTAAGTTTGTTTTCCAATCAAATTTTTCAGTCATTCGCTGGTATCAGGCCAAACTCCTTACATTTGACTGGAAGACTTTGGCAAAGAGGCTATATTGCTTTTCTTTCTTTAATTCTTCACTTCTGGTGTTGTGCATAGTTCCAAGGTCTCTTTTAACTCTTTCAGTTGTTGTGCTTGGTCTTTGGAATTTTCTTTCTTTTCTTCCTTGTTCCTTTATGCTCTTTTATCGTCTTACTGTGTATTCCCGTCAAAACTGGCTGCTACTGTAGACCAAGGGCAGGATTTTGGTGATGGGCATCAGAAGTTACTTGATGCAATATTTATGTAACCAAAGTGACCATTACTAAACTGTTGATGTAAGTCCTAAATGCACAAATTGTGTATTTATATATAACTGTTTAGAAGCATTCTTTACCATCTGGAGACCTTCAGAAGAAGTGGTTGAAATGCTGAAGGAGGGAAGCAGATTTCTCATATTCAATGTATCAGCGGGAGTCAATCGGTAAACACCCACAGCTGCTGTGATCTGCTAATATGTCTTTGTGTGAATCAATTGTGGACTCTGTTTTTGTTTATTTGGTATCGCTTTTGAGTGCTGTGCTGTGTTTGACATTGGTCAGACTCATTCATAGAGCTCATATATTTTCTCCGTTTTGCTTTATATGCTGATGACTTTTGATGCTCCTAAGGTAAGTCTGTATTGCCAGGTACATAACATCATTGATTGATCAGTCATATTGTAACTGTATTCTCTGGATTTCTTTGGTTCAACAATGAACACCATGAAACCTTGTGCTGATTCCTTGGTCTAAAGTCTAAACTGGATGGGGAAACAGTGATTGTAGCGCTTTGAGTGCAGTAGATGCGAATATAAGGTGCATGTTTTGCATTCATGTAAAAATAGTGATCTGAAGTTCCAACTGTGACGTAAACTGACATTTCTTATTAACAGTTGATTAAAGGAGTTTCGCAGTTTTATTTAACTTTGTTAGTTAGAGTGGACGTTTATAAAGTCTGGTTTTTTTCTTGAAAACTTCAGAGTACGAAACTGTCAGTGTAAAGTCAGTTTCACTTCAGTGAAGTCTACGAAGTATGAAAAGTTTCCTTCTGTTGATAAGAACTTTCTGGATTTGCTTTACGAGCCACGAAGGGTGAGTTTTGATTCAGTAACTATTGTTCTTTTCAGATCATATTTGCCTAAGAATCTTTCAGTTCTTTTGTCTTTTGTCTTGTTAATACTCAGTTGATATATCTTTAAAAAATTATGACTTTCTTTCCTAGGTAGACACTACGAATTGCGTTGTAACTTTGAACTAACGCTCATCAACCGTCTATGACCTAAGTCACAATGTAATCATCTTTGACTTGTGCTGTGATCCTCTTTTCAGACTGATATTTTATCGCAGTGATGTACATTTATGTGGCACCTTTAAACATTTGAAAGGCTGTCTAAAAAGGTGCTGTCGACACATTTAACCCTTTGATGCCGAGAGTGTAGTGAAATGTATGGAAAATCCTATACCCTCCGGCATTAAAGGGTTAAGAAGCTTTTCAGCAAAATTCACTTAATTTATTACGTATTAAACTCATGCATCATTGCTTTTCAATTGTCAGATGAACCCATTAGCTTGTCTCCTATAGCCTTTGAATCTAGCACATAATATATGCCAGCGGTTGATTCATTATTTTCAAAATTCACAGTTGGCATCATGGCAGTGTATATAAATTATAAACAATTTACATGGCTAAGTATGTTTAATTTGTGTTTTTAGGCTGTGAACTTTGAGGAACTGAGAAGGAGAAACTTTATTGCCAAGTATGGCGAAGTCGATGTAGCTGGAATAGTCATTCATGTGACTTTACCATCTTCAGATCAGCAGAATAAGTATGCACTTGATTACCTTTGTTCTTCGTGAGAATTTTAGTTTTGACTAATTTACTTACTATTGCAGTGTTTGCTGTGCTATGCGTTTCCTTCTGTTTTGTCATAAAGCAAAAGAATATTTTGTGTTTTGTGGACCTTCTGTTTTCGCTCAGCATTTCTAGTTTTATTCTGAACTCATTGTTCTGTCACTGGTCAAGTGGTCATTCTCTTGTTTTTGCATCTTTGTGCATGACAAGTTTTTGTAGAGCTGTTGTCAATTTCTTTCTGAGGTTATCTCTGTTCATGATAAAATGCTTAACTAAGAAACCATCTGTGGTGTTTTAAGTACATCGAAGGAGAATATGTTGCGTAGTACTGTACGCTCATAAATTTTTATAATGAGACTTGGAGTCTTGTTCATTGATGTTTTTATAATGAAGCTTCTGGAAGAGTTTAAAGCATGAAGAATTGTTGTTTTGGGTAACTGAAGAAATATTTGTCATTTTTTGTAGTAATAAAGGTGGCAACCAACACACTGTGTATTTGGTGGATGATTGTGAAGCTTTTCTTGCTGTCAAATTCTGGGGAGGAATGCCTGTAAGTATTGAGTTACTTTTGCTAGATAGCTTAGCTACATAAAAAATTCTAATGCAACAGATCATGCTTGTATTCTATTTCTCTCCAACTGGTGAATTTTTTTAACTTTGAGTGTAACTGAACATAATGACAAAATGCAAGTAAAATATCTTGAAAAAGGTGTTTTGGAAGTCAGGTCATTTGCTTGCTGAACTGTAAATTATATGAACTTCAACTTCAGTAGTTAGGCCTCTAACACTAAGTTTGGTTAGGGTGTTTGATTTTAACAGAACCTTGGTGTGCTTGTTAATTTACTCAAATTATTTTCAGATAGACGTGTAGTGCATTTACAATATCCTTAGTCATTATAAAGGTGTGTCATATTGTTCAGTATAATGGCATTGTACTTGTTTGTCTTTTGTTATTAGTTACATGATGTGCAAGATTCGCTAACGGTTGGTCAGGTCGTGTCGTTTACAAGTCTGAGGTCACAGAGTTGCTGTGGTAGTGTACCGTGCGCCTACTATTCCGACCTGTCAGCATTTTCCGTGAAATACCATCAGAAGCACATGCGAGTGGCAACGGATAACCTAGCCTCTTGGGTTAAGGTATTTTCTAATCGTATATACTTAATTTTTAAGTAAACAGTAGCTGTATTTATATAGCACCTATTCAAGAACTCATCAGAGATGCTCTTGATTTGGACATAACTATTTAAAACTTATTACAAGCTAGAGGCATAGAAAGTAGAAGAAGCCTATGTTGTAGATTACATGGAAACCTGTTCCATAACTGGCGTTTCAGTTCTCATTTATTCTGGATTAGGTTATCTGTTTTTGTTATCTGTTTTATAGTGGTCATCACTTTTTGAGCCTATGCTATTAAGACCGTAGGTTCTCTTCCCCCAAACCTCCCTCACCATTTAAACTCTGAACACTACCCACCTTAGCCATCTGACTGTGTGCTTGCCTGATCCTATGGACTTCTTTCTTTCGATTCTGTTTCGATTAAATGCCTGTGAATAAGCCGTTTCCCACGACTTTGCTTTTTGGAGTGCTGTAGAAATTTCAAGATTAAGATATCTTGCTTTGAAGCTTGCTAAATTATCCGCTTATGCGTGTTGTTGTTTGTAGAAGGCAAACTTTCGCAAATGCGTTAACCATTCAACTTATGCATATGGCATTCAAATAATTTTGTGTTTTTTACTGTAGAGTTCAGACTTTCTCTCAGTGATGACAGAAAGACTGACAGATCTGATTATGCGAAAAAGTGGTGCAGATGATCAACTGAAGGAGGACCTTAAAATGCCTCTGATTCCTTCAATCGCCAAGGATTCTTCAATTAAAAGAAAAGTTCATTTTAGCGGACTTCGTCAAGTGAATTCTCGATCAAAGCAGAGTTCCAATCAAAAACCAGTCGTTGCTTCTACGAATAGCGATAACTTTGAAGAAAGTGCTCAGGGAAATAACTTGCCACCTTCCGAATGCGTATCATCGGAGGGTGACTGTGATAAACTGCCGTTGCACTGTAACGCACAAGCTTGCAGTGTTCCTACTAATGAGAAGCCGACATCAAACGTATCAGGAATTGAGACAATTGATTGGTGCGATGATTCAGCAGAGGAAGCGTTACTCCAAGCGTCATCTTCAGGTATTGTTGACGTGAACAGTGAAAATCTTTTGTCTGCTGACGACACTCGGTCGTTCAAGCGAACAAGGAAGCGAATGCGAATCGAAACGGAGACAATGCCGCAGAGAAAATCATCACGTCTAAAATAAATTGCTAGCGTCAATAAATTTTCTAAATTCTTTAAACAATTGTTAATAGTGGATTACTTTCAAGAATATAACTGATTTTCCAAATAAAAGTAATGCTGTTCTGTCTTCTTTCTTGGTCTTTGTATCGTTAAGCTGAAAGCTTGTGTGAGTATTGGAGTTCATTTCAGTACAGGTCTGTGAAATTTTTGCATACAACTAGTATTTTAAGAAGTGTTTCTATTTTCTAACAACCTCCAAATACTCTCCAAAGAAACCAACATCAGTAACATCTGTCTCAGCTGCCTCACTTTCTTTTATTGACATGGCTAAAGCATGGTTACGACATGATGTTGATTATTCCTTTGTCATCTAAGTAAGACCTGAGGAAAAATTGCACTTACTATACTTTGAACCTGTCTACTCTTTGTCTGCAGGATCAACCTAGCCCTCGTCCCTCTCTGCAGGCTTTCACCCAACCGGTACCAATAATGCTCGGATATTGATACCAGTTAACTTGTCACAATCAATACCACGATAACTTCAGATAAGGGACTAATGATCCAGTTGATTCTGACCTCAGGTTTTGTGTTTAAAGTCACCTATAAATTCAAATTTTGACAAATCCAAAATTGGGTGATCATTTTCATCCTCTGTAGATGACCACACGTTCCATCCCGGATGACACCATAACATCACACATGCACTTAACAAATACGGCAGTTGTTACTTGCGTACCGGGTGTAGAATGCTTAAAGTTAGACTTGCATGTGTGGGTGAGACTTTCAAATTAGTAGCCAGGTCATAATCTTTTGATGTGCCTATGTATGTGGTGTAGCCTACGAGGGAAGACTACATAGGCGTAGGAGACGGGGGTCCAGAGGGGCAAATGCCCCCCAAATTTCGGGCAAGTGTGGTTTTTCGGGCAAGCAGTCCGGGAAAAGTAAAAAAATGTGTAAAGAAAAGAAAAAATTTAGGAATTTAGACTTAAAAAAAAGGTCGTCAGATTTTTCGGGCGGAAAAGTAATGGTAATTTTCGGGCAATTTCGACGACCGGACGACTAAAAAAAAAAAGGTCAGATTTTTCGGGCGGAAAAGTAACGGTAATTTTCGGGCAATTTCGACCGGACGACTAAAAAAAAAAAGGTTGTCAAATTTTTTCGGGCGGAAAAAGTTAAAAGTTACGGCAATTTTCGACCGGACGGAAAATTTTTTAAAGATTTTTCGGGCAAAAGTTTCACTTTTGCCCCCCCCCCCACTCCTGAAATGTCCCCTACGCCTATGGAAGACTAGATTGACAGATGTTTGAACAGCAATGTAGTTAGGCCTACTGCACTATTCTCTGAGAACTCAACAATGCTTCCAGCAGAAATTGAGCTAGGCATAGATCGATAGAATCAGGGCTTTTTTAACGTGCAGTTGTACACAAAATGTGTAATTGTAGAAGGACTTCTGTACAGTTCAAACTAGCAAAAACATCCGATTGGAAACAATTTACCACGGACATTGGGAAAGGAAATGAGTTGTGCAGTTATAAAAATTTCTTAACACAGCCCTGCATAGAATTAGGCATAAATGATGTGATGAAAGCGTGAGTTGCTTGTAGATTAGCTCGCTGCTTGGGGGTTGATGCCTCCAACGCTACAGCGGAAATATTAAATGCACATTGTTGTACATTCTTGTAATGGCTACGAAACGGCTCCTGAACTAGACTGTATAATAGTAGGCCTACTGTAACGTATAAGTTCTCAAAAACACAAATATCTCTGTTGAATGTCGTCGAACTGCTTTTCCGCTGACGGGGTGAGCTGGCGAAATAATATTGTTCTCGAGAACGTGCAATACAAAATATTCCGTGGCAATTGTCTTACTTATTGAAGTTATTGTCTCGAGTTCTTCTCTGAAAATAATATCATGTTGCGCAATACATCGATATATCTATGGTGCCAGATGAGAGATTTTAGTTCCGGTTCCTCTACTTCCGTTTTAGCGTAGAAGAAAAACGTGTTAGTAAGCTCACGTTTTTGCTTATAGATCGTTTAACTGAAAGCAAGAATAATCAGATCTAGTTTTTAAATTAACTTATTTTTTAGAGAAGTTCTTTTAGATTTGACATTCTCTCTTCAATCGTTGTTTTCACTGATTGTGCCCAACGTGTAGCTAGCATTACTACTACGAGCGAAATTGTGAGAGCAGATATATATATTTTTAAAATAAATTTCTGAGCAAGCAATGTACTTGGAGATGTTTGGTAAAGTGCTTGTAGACTTTCTGCATGCATATATTGCTGATAATGAGTTGAACACTTGGTAGGCCTTCAGATTTTTTATATAAAGAATTTCTTAAATCAATCAAGTCACTTAATTTCGTTTCTTGGATTTATGATTACAGCTGAAAACATGTACGCCGTTACAAGTGTTGCTTGGATTCAGAGAGGCGTCGCAAGAAACCGCCCAATAAGGGCAGAAATCACTGATGAGGATATGAAAAAATTTGCACAGGAATGCAATGGTATGCCAGTTGCATTTTTCTTGTCTTGAAGCCCTGTTTTTTAAAACTGGAATCGGTAAACGTCCAGACTGGCTGCCCATACTCCAAACAATATTGCTGCCAACGAATGCAATAAAATTAGAGCGCGACCATCAACGACATTGTTCATCAATTCAGCTTCAATTTCAGCAGAATGACTGCACTAACCCTAACCTACCCTCACGACGCCTAACCTGAGCCATAACCGACCACCCTCACGACGCCTAACCTGAGCCATAACCGACCACCCTCACGACGCCTAACCTGAGCCATAACCGACCACCCTCACGACGCCTAACCTGAGCCATAACCGACCACCCTCACGACGCCTAACCTGAGCCATAACCGACCACCCTCACGACGCCTAACCTGAGCCATAACCGACCACCCTCACGACGCCTAACCTGAGCCATAACCGACCCTCACGTTGCGATGTCGTCTATAGGTCGCGCTCTAATTTTATTGCATTCGTTAACGGCCATATTGTTTGGAGTACGGGCAGCCAGTTCACGTTTACCCTGGAATCACAAGTTTGTTTACTTAGCCTTGAGCCTGAAAGAAAATGATGAGCATAAGCTTGCTTTAGTTACTTATTTTCAGCACATAGTTTTAAATTAATTTTTATAATTACATATGTTGTATAATTGTGCACATCTCTGTCGAATTCTTCTCTTGTGTTATTTGTTTCTTCACTGCTCATGATATTTTCTTTCCGATAAAATGTAATGTGATTTTAAACTTACATCGCGCCACTCACCGCAGTGACTAATCAGTTCTTTATGTGAGTGTCTTGAGGAGAAGATATAGGTTTTGAGGAAAGACAGAGATGTAATCTGAACAATATCTAGAAAGAATTGAAACACTTAAGGAGGAGGGGAGGACATTTCCCAATGGTGACATGTGACCTTGACAACAAGGTCATTACGGTTCGAAAAGTGGAGAGCACAGAGAGAGAAGCTGTAGAATGAGGAAAGCGAATGAGATCTCGGAACAAAACCCAGTTTGTACTTGAGAACAAAAACTTGGACTTTGAAGTAACTGCTTTAAAGCTTTTAAGTACATACGCTGCTAACCATTGCAGGCATGTCCACCACTCTATATTTGTGCGCCACACAGAAAAATTGATTCAGTTAGGTTTCGTGTATTACCGTTAGTTACATGAGAAACTTTTCATTGTTGAATACTTCATTCCTATCGCCTATCAATTGCTTATTATTATGATGTCTGTACACATCATGCCTGGATTGCGGTTTGCAGCTGCTTCGAAAAAGAATATACTTACTTGTTTTTGGTGTTACATTACAGACGTTGAATTGAACGAAGAAAGGGACGAGGACAGTGACAGTGAAGATGACGACGATTGTGCTGGAGGCATGGCTGCATTGTCATTCTACACAAGCAACGCCGACGATCCTTATTTCTCCAAAGACGATCCGGATTCTGATGAGGATGAAGCGGACATCGATGCACAGGACAACGTGATTGCCGTGTCTCGAGTCAAAGATGAAGAATTCTGCCTTGAAGCGTGGATTTATAACGAGACGCAGAAGTACATCTACTGTCACCACGATTATATTCTGTCGAGTTGTCCCATTGTTGTCGAATGGGTTGGCTTCGGTCAGGGGGAAAATTCCGCTGGGAATTTAGTGGCCGTCGGAACTATGAATCCGGACATTGAGATCTGGAATTTTGACGTTATGAACTCCATCGATCCGGTTCTAAAGCTGGCCGGAAGCAAGTCGGGCAAGAAGAAGCCGGAGAAGAAGAAAAGAAAGGTGGCTGCTGATGGACACACAGACGCAGTTCTTGGTCTTTCGTGGAACCGGTTGCAGCAGCAGGTGCTCGCTAGCGCTTCCGCCGATTCGTCTGTTGGCATCTGGGACTTGGAGCAGAGCACTTGCGTCCTGATTAAAACTCTGCATTCGGATAAGGTGCAAGCTGTACAGTGGCATCCATACGAAAGCCAGATGTTGCTGTCTGGATCCTATGACCGTCATGCCAAGGTCGTGGACTGCAGAAGTCCAGAAGGGAGTCAGAAGTCGTGGAAATTGGCCGGTGAAGTTGAGAAAGTGCTCTGGAACCGACACAACGCAAGTAGCTTTTTTGCGAGCACCGATACAGGGCACGTCTACTGCTACGACATCAGAGCCGAGGAACCAGTGTTCGAGTTCAAAGCTCACCCGTCTGCTGTGACGTCTCTAACGCTCAGTCCATTAATCGACGGTTGTCTTGTAACGTCGTCGGAAGATCAGTCGATTAAAGTCTGGGACGTGCGTTCGGACAGTCCAAAACTAGTCGACCAGAAGAAGTGTAAAATCGGCGCCCTCTTCTGTTCTGCGGCTTGTTCCGATTCCTCGCTTCTGTTGTGCATAGGTGGTGAACGCGAGATGAGAGTGATGGACTTGAAGACCGATGAGAAAGTCGTTGCCTGTTTCAATGCACCACAGAACGATGATGAACAGCAGGAAACGGTTGATTTCGTTCATGATGAACAGCAGGAAGCAAGTGACAATAGTGCTGCCAAACCAACATCGTCTCACCAAGCAAGCGGTTCAGCTGCAGCGGACCGCACTGGTAAAAAATTAGCCAAGAAATCCAGTCACGTGATGAAGAAAACGAAGAAGTTTCGAAAGCCAAAGAAATAACAAAACAACTGCACTAAAACGATAAAGAAATCTTAAATTATGAGAAACCGTGTTTTTCTAGGATATATATGTAAATACATAATCATTAATTATCCATTGTATTCAATGTAAAATGTAGGAAAATAACGTACACACAATTTATTGTCAACAATAAGTCTAAAATACATATTACACAATTCGTAAAATTAGGCAGCAAATAGGAAATTTTTACCTGAGCTTACTGACTTGATAAACAATGACAAGGCCATGTAAAAAGTCGAGCAAGTACAATTTATTTTTAAGTCTGGTACTTGGGGACGAGTTTTTCCAATATCTTCATAGCATGCATTTCCAACTACACCAAACTTGTTTCCCATGGCCTCATCATTGATAGCAAGAACAAACTTTTCTGTGGCAATGTTTGTCCCAAGCAATTTTTGTACCAGATGAAAATGCAGAATCTTGGGTAGCTCATTACACTTCTGTTGAAGCTCTCATTCTGTTGAAGCTCTCAACTTGTTCACATACATGTGTGAAAAGAAACCCAAGTGCATGTTATTAAACAGTCCGTTTATAATGTGGCTCCATACACCAAAGTCTATCAAGATGCTTTTAAAACATATTGAATTTGATCAGATCACTTCAGCTTTGGAATGACACAAAAATTATTGCTCTAACTTTATTCTACTTCAAGATAATATTATAAGGCAAACAGTGATCCAATTAAATTAACTAATTAAATAACTTGATTAAGACGAAACAATACGCATAGGACTTTGAACAAGGTCCTTCAGCATTGCAGCCATGTCATAATGGTATTAAAACTGGAATTCATGATAATGATGCTCTGTCTAAATCAGCTCTTCTTTAGAACATACTGTTGTTGCATGATTGTCTTTAAACAAGAAACAATGGTTAGAAATCTCAAGCTACACAAATGTACAATATAGGTAAGTTCTATAGCCACGAATTAAGCACTTTTGAGAGGTTAAAAAAAGATGCTGTACAAATGTCCTCAACAGTCTGGTTCTCATTATCTCACAATGCATCTAACAAAAAAACATTTCAAGAAAGACTAAGTTCTTCAGCCAAGGCAGAATAAATCAGTTTTAAAAAGAAGTAAAAATTCCTGCTGTAAAGCAATACTCAGTTTGCACAATTGCACTTATAACTAATCTCTGGAACTTCAATGAGACACATAGTAACATGCCACAATTCAAGTGCACGAGACAATTTAAAATTATATGGGTAAAATAAAACGGTTAAAAAAGAAGCACGTTGTAGCATTATTATCCGAGACTGACGTCATCAAAATCGTCCATCGCTGCCGCACTTCGAACGCGAAGTATTTTCGAACTCATTAACCACACTGATTTCTGTAAGTCACGATCGTATGATTCTGCAGAAGATCGATCCTCGATCCCCTCACGATAGAATTTTCCCGTTTCTCCTGAACATCAAACAGCGTCAAATGCATTGCTATTCTTAAGGGTTGTCCATATATTATTTACGCATGGAGGGGGGGCTCACCAGATTTAGGCAATATGCATATGGGTGCGAAGGGGGGGGGTCTCGACAAAATGTATGTACACAAAATAAAATAAAAATTATGTCCATATTAGCCTATTTATAACCCTTTATTATCCTATATACAGTGGTTAAAGTGGTTTGGATGAGCAGTGGGAACGCTGATTGTGTGAGCAGTGGGAACGCTGATGAAGAGTTTTATTGGAACGCATGTGTTTCCAGGGTTCCATCATGATGAGCAATGAGAACGCAAGACAAGAATTTCAAGAGCAGTGGGAAACGCCATTCACACGCACTTTTAACCCTGCCTATATATACAGTTGTTCGATGGTATTTGAATGCATTATAATTAAATTCTGGTCAGATCTACACAGTACTAAGCAATAACAGTTAACAAATTATAGCTATAAAATATGATTTTTAACAAAAACAGTAATATACAGTAAAATAAATTTATTATAAGTGACTTTGGGTAACTAACTTCTGTGAGGTGTAGAGAAGCTTAAAAAATAAAATACGATTTTTTGCGTACGTAATTATATGGATGGACCCTAACTCACTGTAACAACTTCGACCAATACACTTTTGCTTAACAATGAAAAAAATTCAAGAACAATGTTTGCAAGTATAAATCTCTCAAGTAAACTTCTCAGTGCAACATACAATTATTTTCAGGAGACAGAATTGTTTACATAAACTGAAGCAAAATTATTATAGAAAAATAATTAAAACACGAACCTTCATATTTTTCACTAGTTGCCAAATTTACAATCTGAAGAGCAGCCGCCCGAACTGTCTTTGTAATTTTACAACATCGCAACATGTTGTGAAGGCAACAGACGGACAGACACTGCTGTAGTTTTGAAGAATGGCGTTGCAACTGCGTTACAGGAACGTACCCTGATGTCAATAGAAACAGAAATCAAGTAGTCAGATATAAAAGAACGAACAACCATCCACAATTTCAGCATCATCATCATCATCACCTCAAGTAGTCATATAACAGACCTACCGGTACATAAAGTATGCAGCACAGGAGGGTGGATCCTTGATTCTGTTCTCTGTCAAGATCTCTAGCCCTCAAAGTTACACGTGTAATCCATTATAGCAATTCTTAACCCTTTACCCGTTTGCCCCGAGAATATCCGCTCAAAACATGGGTTTAACGGGAAAAATGAACGGGTAAAGGGTTAACTATTAGGCCACTTTGATCAATATAACGGCATCATGATCTCAAGAAAATCGAATCAGGTGTACATGTACTCTCATGCTATGGTAAATTTTGATAGTTCATTCAGAATAAATGGCTCATTCGTACACATGCAGCATTCAAATTTAAATAGAAAACCCTTAATCTCTTAACTACATTTGATTTTCCAATCCTGAAATAACTTATCTATGATAGAGCAATAAGAAAACAAGAACCAATAACTTCGTAAATAACTACTAACCTGGATCAACTGCGTTCACAAACACATGCTGGCCACGCATCTTTTCCGCCAGATAGTAAGTAAAGAGCAAATTACACAGCTTGGAGTTTTTGTATGCCTGGAGACCATTATAAGTTCCAGGTTTCTGTAGCTGAAAATTTGCAACATCGAGGTACTCCAAGTCTGCAATATACAGAACAAATAATCAGAAAGTCATGTTGACCTGTTGAAATTTGTCTATGTACTGGGTAGTAATTTTCCTCACAAACTGATCGTTGCGACAATCAAGGCATTTTTTTGGTCTTATTGGCAAGAAACACGTATAAGAATCAAACAACAAATTTTAACATAATATTTTTATTTATGATAAATGCAATAATTATACCAACACGTCAAACATGTTCCTGAAACAATAAAAAAGATCCACACAACTTTTTGAAAATGTTGATTTTAGAAGTCCAACCTCATCTGTTTTGGAGAAATTTGGAAAATAATCAATGCATTTTTGTCCAATCAGCATTTTGTACATGCTATTTTTGAATTTACACTATAACTTCTCTTTCTTAACCACACTGTTCAAAATATTAATTATCGTATGGCTTTGCAGTATGCATTTCCAAATTTACCTAACTAAAATTGTTCTACAGCTGGAACACTTAAACTTTACGCTACCTAAACTATATAGAAGTAGCCGACTTCTACTATTAGCCTCAACAAGACAGTGAATTTAGCTTAGTATTAGATTTCCGAATCACATAGTACTGAAAGAAATGCTTTGCATCAGCTCTAGACATGGACTATATGATTGCATAAGCTATTATCCTCATCATTTGCGGGATGCTGCTCTCTCTAGCATCATCGTTTCCATGACAACCGTCTCTACCATGGTCCCCATCACCCATGGACTGTGTGTAGCTCAAGATAGAGTACGCACAGTTCCACTTCCCCCATGCCATGGACATTACCTTACTATAACATTCAGCAACTGGAGGAATTTTTCACAAAGTTAATGAAGAGGTGATGTTTACTTCTTGTGGACCAGTTATTTTCGTGATCGTGTACAGCACACGTAACGTTGATGATCCGACTGTCGCCCAGAACTGAACTCGTCTGCACCAAATAGTCGAGCAACAGATTTGTCAGAAGAAACGGACCTAGATTTTATAGAATGTCAACAAAGTACAGGTTAGCAAAGAAATCTAAAATATCAAAATAACAATTACAGAACTCAACATCATAAATATTTCGTCAGAACATAATTTAAAAGTTAGAGAACAAAAATTACTAATGGAGTAAACACAGATTCACTTGAAAAAGTTGAAAGGAACTCGTTAGAACTCCTTTCACCGATCTGGCATGGCTAGAACTAGCACTGAATGACTTGACAGGCAAGCCGAAACTAATGGGGAACGTTACAGTGCTCGGTAATGTAAATGTGCACCTCTTAGATTTTTTCAGTACCACACAAAAGCCATTGTCAGCAGACCAGTTTATTCACCGATATTACAATGACTAATAATGGCACTTGTGATGACATCATATGGTAATGTAAGCTCTGTTACAGAAGTTATCAAATAATATGGCGAATAGGAAAGATAATTAGTGATTTTTGTCGGGAGCACAACAGTTTTTTCAAATTAGCGCTTTAATAACTATTGAATGATAATTAAAAACACTGGTTTCAAGAACACAACTTATTAAATAATTTGCTCTTTTATTAAAAGCTTGTCCTTAAACTGGTTCTTAGACAAAGATTTTTCTCAAAGACAAAGTATCAATCAGACCTAGATGATTTGTAGCCATGGTTAACTCAAAGCCATCATTTGTTGATCGTGGCGTCAGGTCTTTCGGATTAAGAGCCACGGCTGCGTTGTTGATCAGAACGCTCAGCTTCTTCTTTTTCTTCGTGAATTCCTGAACAAAATTTCTTACTGAAGACGTGGATGAGAGATCGAGCTGTCAAAACATAATTACACTTCAGAAATTATTATTGTAAAGCACAAAATGAATGGAACGTACACAAATCTTTTTCTTCGTGAATTCCTGAACAAAATTTCTTACTGAAGACGTGGATGAGAGATCGAGCTGTCAAAACATAATTACACTTCAGAAATTATTATTGTAAAGCACAAAATGAATGGAACGTACACAAATCAAATAAAGAGATCAATAATAAATTATCTAATAACTGAAAAAGTACATTGTAGAACTTATAACTGTTGTCACAAATCATAAAGTCTCACTTCACAAGAAATTCATTAGAGGCAGTCCCAACTTGGCAACACAAACCAACCATGGAAAAAACTTGTAAAAACGTAACTGGATTTGGTCAGCTATCATGCCATCTCTGTCAGCCACATTCATTAACAACTTTCTTAATTAATTATGCATAAACGGTATCAGATAAATCCGTTTTGACAGTAAATAGGCCATACTCTGATTGCATATAATGTCAAACTATATCCTATTAGTGTAAACAAGTGCATAGCTTAACGATGAAATCGAAATCACTTTCAACAAATCAAAAACCAACCAACAAAAGTTTTAGTATCATTGTCCGTGTTACTCTTTTTGCATATGAAGCACACAAACTTTCTCCTTTAACTCTTTATTTGAACTAATGTACATAATTAATTCTGTAGATTTATTAGAAATTATCCATGAATTTGCATCTAACAAGGTCTTAACACCATGACCATTGATTGTCGACCCTCAAACTCAAAAATGATGTTTCATTGACTTGAACCATAATTTACCATGGCAACCAGTTCACATGCTTCTAAAGGTGAAGTTAGGTCTCACATCTAAATTACAATATCTCATGTTATAGTGCCTCTTTGTGGTCTAAACCTAATGCCTCTTGCAATTGGCTTGCTTTTAATTCCTGCATTAAATTAATTACTATAGACATTCAATAACCAAAGCTTTGCTACAAGCTATTACGGCCCATAGGAAAGTCAGCACAAGTACTCAATGTAAATTTAAAGACAAAGTTATAATGAAAATCAAATTAAATAAGACAGTAAATACATACCTGCATAAACTGAACCAAGGAGCTTGGGAAGAGCTGTTTGATTCGTGTGACTGCCTCATCACCATCCTCACTGTTACGACCAGCCAAGATGATGTCATTACCTCCCTCAGCCAGATATTTAGCCACCTCATAGCCAAGACCAGAACAGGCTCCTGTCACAATCATAACACGGCCTGTCATGCTTCTTTCCTAAAAATGAACAATCAGTTGCACAGAATCTGCAAATTGTGTAAATATACATCTAGACTATATTCACTATAATATCACCGCATCCACTTGTGATATCCGATTAAAGGGGCACTGTGATAAATAGAAAGAACATTACACATTTTGCTAATTATAATCATGAATAGTTACTTACAGTTTCAAACAATTTGGAATTAAATAGTTTCGAATCTTAAACTTTAAATAAGTTCCAACACAATAATTACAACTTTTAAACACTAAAATCGCGTTCGAAAAGGGGCGATAATAAATGATTTAAACCGATACAAAAATAACCTATGCCATATTTATTTAGCGCCTTATTGAGAGCAGCTACTCGGAAGCGCTCCAAGCACGGCTGAAGAGAACTGCCTTAAGAGTAGAGTAGAACCAACGTGGTCGCAAGGGTTCTAGGCAGTGAGCGTAGTCCCACAGGGGAGTCCATTACAGGGCCAGCGACAGAAAAGGAACGGCGCTGTCTGATAGAAGTGCGCAACTGCATGGGGGACCAGAAGCTCAGCCTGCTTAGAAGAGTGGAGAGAGCCTTGTAATTTCTTGCCTAACTGACCAGAACAGTAACATTTTATCTCTCGATCGAGAGATTTAGGCTAGGCCTAACTGTTTGTGGCGATAGCTCTAGGACAAGTAAAAACCCTCTTGTCAGTTCTAGAATTTTTGCAGAAAAAGATACTTTAGTCCAAACTTCCTTTCTCGTGTTGCAAGACTAGTAGCGGTATATCAATCTAATTTTCTGCATGCGCGAAATATAAAGGCAGTTGACCATAATAATTCTTAAAATAGGTCACATTTGGAAGCCTAGTGTGATATAACTGTCAACATTAAATGTTGACAGTTATATCACACTAGGCTTCCAAATGAATTTCATTGACCAGTGGTCAAGAAACGATTGAATGTGACTGGCTAAGAAATCAAACTGGACAATAAAGTAGGCCTAAATTTTAGGCCTACTTTATTGTCCAGTTTGATTTCTTAGCCAGTCACATTCAATCGTTTCTTGACCACTGGTTTTGTGCTCAGACAGTTTATACAGAACTCTCAAAGAATTAAAACTGAACAATTATAGAAACATTTAGGCTCAATTACTCAAAATAGCAAAAAGAATAATAATATACGAAAGACCATGGGAGGGCTTGGGATTTACTTTCCCGAATCCCGATTGAGTGCGCTGAACACGGGTATTGTATTCAAGCGCGAGTGAAAAAATTATGGCCTATCGCACAACAAATACTGCTGAGGAAGCAAAATAATTCATAATTTTTCTTGCATTATCATTGATGACTAAATTTTGTATTTCAGAACCTAAAGTTTTGCTTATAAAAATATTTTTGTGGCATAACATTTACTTATTTGTAAGAGATTATTTTGTGAAGCGTAGTGAGACTGCGTAATGAATGTCAAACTAACATGGCGGATATTGGATAACTAACATGGATTTTTCACCAAATATTTACTTTATCCAGAACAGGTGATTGCATTTTGATTGTTTGACTTGTGGGAATTATCTTACAAAATTAAGTTATCAATTTTGTGAAGCTTTTAACTGAACATATTACGAGTTAACTGTGGACAGTTATTTTCTGTGTACCACCGCTGCTGCATCTGCTCTTGGGCCACGGTAACTTATGTAGCGCCGTCGTGAATGCAATGTGCCTGTTGGGTTAAAGTTACTTTAGATTAAATTTAATTGTTGCGATTCTTCAAAAATTGCGTAACCTGGAAAGTTTACGTTATAGTGAAAGATTTCTACAGCACACCCTGCGGTACTTGGTGAAATCTAGCGTCACGAAGCATTCACTCCCATATTTTATTAAACCATATGACGATGCGTGCAGTATTCAGCTGAACTAACTTTGTGTTGAAAAGAAAACTTGTGTGAAATGTGCTTGAATGAACTGGAGCGAAAGGGAAGACATAAGCCAGAAATATCCAAAAAATAAACATGAAAGTCGAGAACATCAAGAATACGTGCTTGCTTGTATGTCATGGAATCGTGACACTTAGAAACTTATATAAGATGACTTTGAATAATTTTATGCATTTATGGATAGCAGGCCAGCAGTACGTATTTATAAGTGGCATTCGTACTAATGATGTATGACACTTTTAAAGTGGTAGCTTTAGTGATAGCAGTGATGTCTGGCAACTGCATCAACTGTACTGGGCTTTTAAACCAATCTCTGGTAACTGCTGGTCATTAATTGCTACTAAATGTATATGACTTCAATTTAGACTTGCTTGCGTCTGATATATAAGTTTTCGTTTTACAGCAAATATTGCTTGCTCAACTCATTGCTGAATAAGATATTTAGTTCTCACTGACAGATGCTCACGAACAAGCACTTCGAATGCTTAGGCAGCAATACCTGTATTGACTTCTAAGGCGCCACTCGCAAACAAAGTCAAAGACGCCGACTTATTCGTGAGTGCTGCATTGGTATACTATAGGATAGTCTGATGAGTTCCTAGTCCAGTTCCGGATGGGGCAGAGCAGACGTTAAGGTGGACATCATGTAGGTGAAGAGTGGGAAGGTGGTGTAAGAGTTCTTGATGGGCTTATACTTCAATTTCCAGTGGAAAGCCCGAGGATAGAGGAGCCTTCAGGAGTAGGATGATGGTGGATGATTGTCAAAGTTGACCAAAGAACAGAAAAGTGTGGATTTATGCAACCTTGCCTCTGATATAGTTACTGATGACATTACTTAACCTGTAGAGTGGATATGGCTGACTTGAGATCTGTTATGCCATGAAAATGTTATGATGTTGAGGTCTTTTCACGAGAGAGTTCCACGTGTTTGTCTTTTGCCCATGATCCAAAGCATCATATGTATGCGAAGTTTGACGACTACTACTTAACATCAAAGATGTTGGAAATTTGCATGCCACCCATATTGTGTAGGCAACTTTGAAGGAAGCTATGGTGCATTCACAAATGGTGGTTCACATATGAAGCCGGTAATGGCAGACAAATTTAGCTTTCCCTTGTTGCTGCTTAACAACACAACATGAGGGGACTTTGAACAGTTCCGTGCATTTATCAATGATCTGATGATGCATTGAAATTAGTGTAAATTGGTATAGAAACATGTGGCAGAAGGTAATTGCGGTGCAATATTCTTTTCATAGGGTGGCTGACGTTATTTGTTTTGTATGTTTATCTAGGTAACCATCACGATGGAATCGTCCAAGAGTGCTCCGAGTTCTGCACCAAGCAATTCTGGTTCAGTGAAAGCTGAAGGTGAAGAAAAGAGC
The DNA here is from genome assembly GCA_945859605.1 of Lumbricus rubellus. Classification (NCBI taxonomy): domain Eukaryota; kingdom Metazoa; phylum Annelida; class Clitellata; order Crassiclitellata; family Lumbricidae; genus Lumbricus; species Lumbricus rubellus. Next base: position 45,093,492 of record OX243813.1, on the reverse strand, counting down.
GAGTGTCTTGTTTATGCACTGAGCGAAGAGGTTTCTGACTCGTCAGTTAATGTCATCGAAATGTCTGACAGCGAGGTGCCTGCTGTTCCAGTTCCAGAGGCGTTCACAGGAACGTTACGTCGAGGTCCTGGCCGGCCACGGAAGGAAGGGATTTCAAGTGTTGTCAAAAAAATACAAAGGTGAAAACTTTTTTACTTATCTGATTACGTATTGAAAGCCTGACAAATGGTTACTTGTTGCTGATTGGAAATTTGTGATTGTTTTAGTTTGCGCAGAGCTCTGTATTAATTATAAATTTATTTGGGTGTTTTACTTCTTGCAACATTTGGTAATATGTTTATAAACAGATTTATAAAAATTCTGTATAAATTCTATATGATAAGTGAAGCATTTATGATGAAACTTGTTAGGACTTTCTTTAATTTTGAGAGCGGTTAATCATGTTGATTACATCTTGTCCAGTTATTCTTGAAGTTGGAGAATTAGGCCAGTATTTGTTTCATCATTAAACTTCGATTCTGTTTACAAAATTTAACGTGTAGTATCTTCTTTATATTTCAGTCGACAACAGAGGACGAAAAAAGTGCAGGGTTCTCCATCCTTGATAGAAGGTCTGTCGGAATTGGCAGAGGGTGAAATCTACGAGCAGTCTGTACCGATGGAATTGCAGCTGGAGAATAGTAATAAAGATTTCATGGAAACAGAAGCTGTGAAGACTGAGGGGGTGTTTCCTGATGCGCCGGGGAGTGGTTCTCCCAGAGTTTCATCTTCGTTTACTCCAAAACATGACATGAACTGCGACGTCAGTTTCACCGACACAGGTAGGTTGACCTGAATTTCATTGTGGCATTTCAATAGATGTATTTGTTGTGCTTTTGGTTGATCAATGCTTTGGACATGATATATGAGAGGCATCAAAAACACCTAATTAGACTAGTGATGTATGAAGGTTTTTTTGGTTGAAGGCTGTTGCATAATGTATATGGCTCTTTAATATTGCGGCATAAGTCTTCCATGGTTTTAGGATATCTTCTCTGAAGACAGGAATGACAGCAGCCATTCAGCAGCCAGATAATTAATTGCTCGTGGTTCAACAGCAGAGTGATAATTTTATATGATTTAAAATGCCATACGTATATTATAGTGGCATTAAGTACATGTTATGTTGTATACTTTGTCATGCTTTTACTAGGTTATAAATATTAATTAGTGAATCCATCATTAGCCATTCTTCTGAATGAGTTCCAAAACTTTTGCTCATGGAGACGCAGGTCTTCATTTAGTGGACTTTGTGTATATCTTGGATTTCTTCATTTAGTGGACTTTGTGTATAACTTGGATTGTTATTATCTTTTGGTGTGTTTTGATGCTGATTGGATTTTATCGACTTCCTGCTTCCACTTAGTTTTCCTTTTTAAAAATTGTTTTAGTATAGATATTTTTAATATCTGTCAGGACCATCTAGAAATGTCCATGTTAGGTACAGTTAGTCTGTCACCAGATCTTTGATATATCTGGATGCTTGAAAGCCAGTATGGACAACGGTGTTGAATGTGCGAAAGTCTAAACAGTTCTGCATTGTAGATATTCAAAACACTGATGATTGACTTGTCATGCATGATGACATAAGTAATGAAGAATTTACGAGCACTGACAGTAAAATTACTAAATTGTAATACATGTAATAAAATTAATTGACGGTACTTGCAATATTAGGAAAGCCACAGTCGGTGCATTGGTGATGTGTGCAAATGTCCTAATAAGATAAACATGAGCTTTTTAATCTATACTTCTTTGGTTGTGGTTGGGCTGGGAGCGCCTCTGAGTAGTTTTTTGAAGAGGCGCTATATAAATGCTCTGAATGAAATAGCTGCTTTACGGTTTTCTATAGGTTTCTGGTGAGCATTTGTCTCATCATCATCATTGTAATCATTATTATTGTCACGTGTCGGCTATTTCCATAGAACTTTGTCATTGTCTTTCTCAGGTGACTCTTCCAGTCGAACGTCGCTGACGATTAGTGCTGAGAAAATGGTCTCAGAAGATTCTGCTGCTTCTGAGGGAACGTCTTCCAGGTCAGTTTATCATTCGTGTCAACCACAGACCTTTAGGCCACAACTGAAATTCATTTTTAGTATTATAAGATTTGTTTACACGAGTTCTTCAATCAAAATAACCGAAGTTAGGTTTGCGTTTGACGTCTTGAGAAGAGTTGATGTTCCCCTCTAGGCAACTAAGATTCTTTATTAGTATTATGATTCTTTCTTAGTATTATGATTCTTTCTTAGTATTTTTCTAGCACAAACTTAGCTTTGAATATTTGATATTCAAAGTTAGGTTTGCGTTGAATACATGTATATCTCTAGAAAATTAGACCTTGCCCAATTTTTAGGGCGACCTGCTAAGGTGTATACGTGGATGAGTATGGGAATGTGGAGATTGGCTCATTATTGTTTTAATTTTTGTCTTTTTATTATTTATTATCATTGCTATAATTTCTCTCCTCATTGTTGTGAGCGTAATTGTTTTTCATTGTTGTTGACCTGTTATTTGTTGTTTGCTAGTGCACTGTGCAAAGTGTTATTGGATATTTTTCTTCTTTATTATCATCACTAAATATTATTGTATCGGTATTGGTGTTGTTATTACTATCATTATTATTTGTGGATTTATAGTGCAATGCAAAAAGCAGGCGAAAAGCATGTGAAGTAGCTGCTAGTACAAGAGACATTTACTCAAGTGGACTTTCCTGATTGACTACTTATGTGGTACACTATGCAATACAATGGAGCTGCATTTTATATTGTAATGTATTTGAGCATTAATTTTCTAAAGCACCTCTAGTATGGTGAATCATTCAGAAGTGCTCCCGTGTGTAAGGCCCTGCGAGAATAAGTAGGTTTAGAGAAAACGAGTAGGATGCAAGATTGACAGACAGAATTGCAGCGAACAGAAGGAGAAAGTGTTTTCTCTTTAATTGAAGAAAATGATCGAGACTGAGCCATAGCAGTTTTAGAGCAAGGCTATAATAAAAATTTGCCCTAATTCTAAAGCTCATAAGTGCAGACACATGGATACGGCAAAGCATTGACGGAAATGAGTGTCAGAGACAATTGTTCTCAGGCAGTAACGGCATCAGTGGATGCCCTCTGAATTACAATTTGAGTGCCTTAATCAATTAAATACCCTAAAGTATTGCACTGTTGGTCGTTATATACATGTACAAGTGGCAATTTAGAAGTGGGATGTTGTGTCTGCCGAGATCTGTCTATATCTGTTGGATTGAATTGTTGTGCTTTGGTTTAGTCACAGAAATTCTACTTTTCCTTCTTCCCTAATGATAAACATTAATTAGCATTCATGCCAAAAATTTATATAGTGTCTTTTCAAGAGGCCTACTTAGAGCCCAGCCACAGCTAAAAATCTGACAGTTAATAGCATTCCCTATAAATCCAGTCTGCAGAATTCTGAGCTTGCGATGAAAAATGAGTGAATGGGTTTACATTTTTGAACATTCCCCCCACAGTTTAGAGGTAGCATTTCTTGAAATGTCTGACTGTAGTATACATCAGCTAACTAGATCTGATTGATTTTACATTTTCTGCTCTGATCCTACTGGTCTGCTTGTCTTGAGTTAGCCAACAGCAATACATCTTTTCTCACGTAATGGAGCATGCCATTTATCATTTGATCATGCTAAATAATAAAACATTCAGAAGTTCTGCTTCCAGAAGTCACTAGTAGTTCATATTTACCAGACTCACAGTTGGCAGAAAGGCTTGTGCATATGTTCAGTTATACATGCATGTACAATTGTACATATATACATATTGCTAACAGGTGCAATTAGAACTGTTTAGTTATTAGAGAAATAGGTTGAACAATTGTGTTTGATGGTATTCTGGGAGCAAGTGTGGCCCTGATTCATTCCCTGAAATATGGAACTAATTATTAATTAATTTTTTATGGATCGTGTTGAGTCTTGCAGAAAGAAAGTGATAAATATTTGTAATATGTATTGATGAACGTCTTATTTTAAGAAGTAATCCAATGAACATTCAGCATTTGCCTCTAGTTTAGTTAATTAATTTTGTGCCTTTACATCGAGTGATTTAAATAACGAAATCTTCAAAGACATGTAAAAATTAAAAGTAGGAAGGAATTGCCTTTCATTAAATGACGGAGAAATTACCCATAGACTATCAATTGGTATTTCGTAATAAGACAACAGTGGCTTGTAATAGATGAAGACTGGAGAGCGAACAGAATTGGAGAACTTTCTGTTACCTTAATTTGTCTCTTTCATGTTGCCCTTTGCTGGGCAGTTTGGCCAAATTGATGAATGAACGAACGAATTATATTGTTTTGGCCCACTGTTCAAGTTTACAAATCCACTTATTTTTAAGCTATGGAAAATTTTCTGTTAGCTTTAGTAAAAGCTGAGCGGGTGTGCATGTGAGTAGATAGTTTTTAAGGGGCATTTGCTGACTTCTGCAAATGAGTTAATGTTATTGGATGACATAGAAATTGCACTGGACACAGTTTTGATGCACATAGCAGATTGTGCCTGGACATTTATACAAGGCTTTCAGTTTTAGACAGACCATGCATTTTGTCCTTGTAAATTTCCCATCGAGCTTTGCGCTCTTTGATTAAGAGGGAGCTTGTGGTCCCTCTGGCCTGCTCCTCAGTTAACGAGCCTTCTTGGTCGCTTTCCCTCCACTTGAAATAGGCTTCCGCTTGCACTGCACTGCACTTATACCTTGGAATAATTTTCCCTGCCTTAGAACTACCATTTGCACAAGACCTTTATATTTAGCCATGGCTGAGCTGGGAAGAGTCACTGTATGAATTTGCGAATGTATGAATGAATTCGAATGACCTGTTTGAGTAATATTTCTCCGAAACGAGAAAAGTCGATGTTGGGTACATGTGCATACCTTATTCCCCTAATGGCTTTTAGATGACACTGCCTTAAAGACTACTTCTCTGTGATGGTGACTAGATGACCAATTGACCATATCTTTGAAGTCAATGATTTTGGCTTTAAAGTAAGTTAAGAGTTGTTCCATGGTGGGTAGAACATGTGTACATCAAAAGTAGTTTACAGTACTGTTAAATACCCTGCTATCGATGGCGGGTAAACAAGCACTGCATTGTGTACAAGTAGATTTTGCTTTTTAGACACCCTGCCTCTCCATAGTGGCTTGATGGCAGTGCATGTGAACAATGTAGATGACAGTGTTTATCAATACAATGAATGTTGAACTAAACAGACTCCGCCACTGGTTGCACTCTGCTGGTGCCAGTCCCAAGCCTGGATAAAGGAGGAGGGTGACACTAATCGTCTTCGATATGGAGGTGTCATTAAACAGTAACTAGTTGAATTGAACTGAACACTCCCAGCTCTTAGTCGTAGTTATGTATGAGCTAAAGGGAAAAGGGCTGATGAGTTGAGTTCTTGATATATCTTGAATCGTGTAATTTGTTGCTTTAGAGTTGTGATGTCTTTAATGGAAGCAGATGCTTATTCATACCACACTTCCAGGTAACATGGGGACAAAACTCGTCAATGTTTCATCCGATTCACCTGAAATGACATAATTTTGCTGGCAACAGCTGATTTCATGTGCTTGATCCTTTCTTTCTAAAGCTGTGTTTTATTTTCAGTTTATCTATTTTTATGTTCAATAGGAAGATCTGGCTGACAATTACTTTTTATGTTTTATAAGATATTGAATGAGAAGTGGCTAGGATCTAATGATTGCTGTATTATTTTAATATACCGGTATATATAATTAATTTTTAACTTTTGAGTTTTCATAGTTTCAATTTTTTTTATAAGATTATTGTTACAGTTTTCATCAGCTTTGGCTTGTTTTCAAATATGATGCATTTGTTTGGTTAGCTTTTAGTTATTGCTCGAAAAGTTTCTTTTAAGCACAGCAATTTCATTTGCAATTTTTAATTTAACTCTCAAGTCAGAACAGCAGTTTAAGAAGCGGAAGCCTGTTTGAGTTTATCATGTTTAGTTTGCTTATTTTTATTTTGACACCTATAGGTGCTTTTGTCAACAATTCAGTTTTTTTATCTTGAAAATTTACTGAAGTTTTGTTTATTAATTTATTATTATTAATTAAGTAAGGACTAATTTAAAGCCCTGGGCTTTTCAATGTTGGTGTGAATAAATTGGCTTTGCAAATCCATGAATGCTATTTAAAGATTACTAGACACCATTAACTAACTTTAAAAACATTTCCTTGCTTCTGTGTAAAATGCTTGGTGTGTGCTGATTATCCGTGTTACAATACCTTCGGTCTTTTTCTGTTGAGCTTGTTCTAGGTCTTCATTCTTGCTTTCCATCATGCTTCCGATGTAACATTTTAGTACTTCTGTACATTGCCTTATTTGCATAGATTCCTGATTTAATACCTGTTTGATCAGAAACTTTCAGTGAAGTTCCTGATGATTCAGATAACTCAGTTTATAGATTTTTTGTTTACAGCTGTATTTATAACAATAGTTTTTTCCACATTCAGTGAATTCTTTTGCAGTTTCTACCTAGGTGTAGTTCATAATTGCTGCATATATAGCGCATATAGTTCCTGAGGGGTCAAGCATTAGAGTAGAAATTATAAATGAGTTGTATGTATGTAGCACATGCATTTATTGCATGCTTTCCCAGTTGTCGCAGTTATTGGGCAGTTCTTTGCAGGAGGTTGGTGGTTGTTCTGATGCATTGACTTTTATGACTCATGTACACCTACACAGCGTCAGTCCATAGCTGCATAATGGAAGGTTCTGCAATACGTTGCCGTGACTGTTGAATATGTTGTCTGAAAGATATGACCTGGATTTTGTGATAGAACTTATCAAATAAAGTCATGTGTTGGGACCATCATATTTAGTTATTAGTGCTCCGCAAACTACATTAAACAACACATTGCCAAGTTGGCTTATATATTTTTTTCTGCCAAACACAGATACGCTGTTAGAAAGTGTGACTTTTTATTGAGCATGAAGGATAAATGCTGAGACAGACTGAATGAAACTGTTGTAAGACTAAATTTTTCCCATATAGCAAGAAGAATTGCAGCTATGATGGAGATGTATTTTTTTGTGAATTCAGCGAAGGAATTGTTCTGATGAAAGTGTCTTTCTGACAAATTGCAAATTCAATTAACTATTTGTATTGATGACCAATCTGTTGGCTTCCTTCTTATAAACAAAAGCCACACCCAGTCCTCCACTGATATTGTAGTTGATAGTGTATGATGTGTTTTTCTTATTGGGGATCGTTCTGTACCTTTGGACCTTCACTTGTGGATGAAGGAGTTCAAAATTTTTGTGCAGGCTTTGTCAGTTGGCTTTGGGTGGAGGGTTGCTTCAGTATGTTTGGATGTATGTCTATCAAGATTGAAATTGCTTGGATTAAAAATAATTGTTGAACAGTGTTTTGCAGGGATCACTTGCAGACTGAATTTATTATATACCATTCACGAAAGATATATTGAAATGTTTAGCAGTGTGTCTGACATAGGAGGATACTCATTACTCATATTCATTTTGCATTAGGGTTGTGGCCATTTAGGACTTAAATAGCATTGTGGCCATTTAGGACTTAAATAGCATTAAGTCCTTTACTGGGCTGTGCTTCTGTGACAAAAAGGAGGATGCCATATACTAATTGTCAGGCTGACCCTACCGTACTGGATAACTGCATTGTTTTATTTTGCAATATATATATATATATATAATTAATTATATACATAAAATTATATATATATATATATATAATTATATATAATGCATGGATGGATAGAGAGCAAATAAGGGTGCCATTACTTGTGGTGGCTTTAAGGAGAGCATCATGTCCTAATGTGTCCTGAGTTTGAATTCATCCATCAGCTTAGGATTTGAAATTGTACTTGGAGGTTCCTTAGACGAACTCTTAAGAGATGCTATAATAGCTGCATCTCTATCCTTGGCAGACTTTGCTTTGCCTTGCACCACTCGCTCCTGACGTAGATTCTCAGAGTGGCCAATGAGATTAGTATAAATTTAGTTGTCCGTGAGAAAGAAGTCTGTTAGTTTGTGATGACTCATGCGGCAGTGCAGCTGTTGGATGTCCTCTGTCTTACTGCACATCTCAGGGTAAAAGGCTTTGACTGTGAAACACTGCATGTGCATCGTATTGTATGCTGCTATAATTGTATGCTGCTAATTGTTGTCAATTTGTCAATTGATAATGAATTTCAATTGGCTGTTGTGGATGCTTTGTCTAATAGATAACGGTGCTTTGGAAGTTGTTGAAAGACTAAAAGATTCGCTGCTTTCGATCGGATTAGCGTGGTTTACTGAGCACTAGAAGTAATAGACAGCCATTGTTTTCTGTGACAATCAGACTTTGATGTTTTGTTTTTGTTCAGTGGAACAATGGATAAGGTATGTGCCTTCTGCAGTCGAGGAGAGAAGAGTCTTTTAGGTCAGGGAGAACTGACTCGCTATGAGCCAACGCCAGGTTTCAATCCGTTCAAGAAGCAGCTCAGTCGATCGAAGAGAACTGCGTCTGATGCGGAGGAGGGTGTCGGTAAGAGAGGCTCGCAACATCTCACCTGGCGTCGCTCTAGGGGAACATCGTCTAAACCCATCCAAAGGTAGTTCTATTGTCTTTGAGTTCTATTGTCTTTGACAGTTGCACATATGAATCAGATCTGTGTTCTATCGATTCCTCATTAAGCTTATTTGAGAATTAATTTACTAAGATGTAGCCACAGGTGTGCTTTTGAGGCGACAGTCTTAAGCTTAGTCGTCATACTCTACCTAGATTGATGTCTGGCAGCAGCAGACACTTGTGAGCCAAATTGTCAAAACACATATTTATGCCGCAGCTGCTGTATCGAAACTGTAGAAATCTGGAAATGAAACCACGCCAAATGATATTTCGCTGGTGTTTATACATGACCACTGTATCAAGCGGCTTTAGACTTTCCAAACTTAACTGAATGCGTCTATGGCTTAATTGATGTCAGGCTACCTTTCATGGGACGGTCACCCACCAAATACTAATCATGCTAATCATGGTTGCTCGCATTACTTCACTGTGCAGCACAGTTGGTGTCCAGAGCAATTAGTGCAGCATTATTTCTGCTTTGTTTATGTCACTATTTAGTGACAAAGCATCTGAGTGGTTACACACTGCACTGAACAAGGAAAGCGCTCAACCACTCTGCAATAACATCACACTTATGTTTCTAGAATGCATGCAAGCATAAATATATTGGTATAAGAGCACTGTTGCCACACTGGTGTATGCTGCTATCAGACATCACTTGTAAGAGTATGTTAACTTGATGCTCTCTATAATGAAACTGTACAGAGAGTCTGAAGTTTAACGGATTTTTTTCAGTAAGAGGATCCTTTGACACAAGATGTGAATGGCTATGCTTCAGCTTGTGATTGCTCGGTAGTACGTATTTTGCTTGACACAGAATGTTCGAGTGACTTTTCTTATTGCAGATAGTTTGGATGCATAAGAACTCTTTCTTGTTTCCCATGCTAATAGCCATTAACTGTCACAGATAATAAGGATGAACTTGGATGATAGAAACGGAATTCTGTTTTTTCTTTTCTCAGTGGAGAGAAGAGCAAAGCTATTGCTGGCCCGTCTCAGTTGCAGCCAGCCGAGGGTCAGCCGCTTCCTGCTACTGTTGATGAATTAAGTCTTGTTGGTTACTCAGAAGAGACGGATGTTTCACAAGTCTTTGAGAAGACAGGTAATCCGGTTTATTGTTGGTAGAACTGCACAGGTGGTTGACTGTATGTTGAAATGTATGAATTTTAAGTTCTTAATGCGTACATGGTAATAATCGCCTTGTAGGCTGTGGTCCTTCTTATCTTAGGGAACTGTGCCAGGCCTCTTGGTCTCTTCCATTCCTGGCCATGGATTTCCCGACTGTACTTAGAAAGCTAACCTGGTTGTCACACCAAAATGGATTTCCACGACCCAGTTAAAGAAGTTTAAGAGCATATGTCTGTTGAATAAAGTGCCTTACGCTACAGCTTCTTGACTTTCCTTTACCTTGTTGCTATAAGTACTCAAACGCCATTCTGTCTGAGTGACCTGTCTTTGTAATATTGTAAGGTTTGGAACACATATGCGAATGACATTTGCTTCTTGTGAAGTGGTGCTATATAAATTTGCGATTACAATTGCAGATTATAGTTGTTCTCTTATTATTTTTTTGATAGGTGCCTTTATTAAATTGTTTGTTGTTCGTGCGGTTTCCTTCTCTTATGACAGTGACATCACTGAACTACTGATGCAACATATTTGCGATGTGTTTACTGCAGAGGTTCTCAAACTTTATTTTTTATTGTACCCCCAAGTAGAAAAATCTAATGGTGGCGTACCCCCAGCAAAGTCAGGTCGGAAACAAAACACCATTAGTCCCCATTGCAGTGACAACTAAAAGTCCATTTAAACATGGCATGGTGTGGCCTATTAGAGTCGTATAGCCTACATAGGCCTACAAGGAGCAAAATAAATTGAAAATATGCAAATTTTTAATCATGCAATCATATCAACAAAAGGGGGAAATTGGTCTACAGGGCCTAATCCCTGTAAGAAAGAGCCAACCTATAGCGTTCTATGGCTGTGTGCTTGTTTTGGCTAGCACAAATTTAAAATAAAAAATTACATGGCTTAATATTTGTCAACATCAAATTCAAAATTTATCCCATATTTATTTTTGGTAGCAAGAATATAGTTTAAAAACTAGTTTCAAAAAGATATACAATTATATGTCGTGTCGAAAAGAATCACACAATTTAAAGCTCGACCAAAATTAATCCTTAGAACAGCTATACTTTTTTGAGCTCTATAAACATAGCCTACGCTGAGAATTTCTGGATTTTATTCTTTCAACCATTTGTAGCCTACATGATTTCATTTCAAATTTATAGCGACATAAACATTTTGTATACACTATATAATAATTTTTATAAGCTATAGTATGTGAGTCAAATCTTTTATTGTGAAAGAAAGAAATGACGATGCTGTTACACGAAGCAACGTTACAAATCATTGCTAATCGTGGAAAAATAGGCACAAAGTCCATAAACTCAAAGAAAAATTTATATTTCTGGAAATTTTCGCGTACCTCTTACCGGCGCCTGGCGTACCCCTAGGGGTACGCGTACCACAGTTTGAGAACCCCTGGTTTACTGTTTAGGCCTAAAAAAAAATGTTGTGTTTCCGGTAACAGAGCTAAAAAAAATTGGGTAGGTAGGTCGGAAAATATTTTTATTTTGTAAAATATTTTTATGCAGTGACTATCCGAAAAAGTATACCCCACTAGTCTTTTTTGCATGCTGAAACAAAGTACGTGTTCTAAGCAAGTATAAACTGCCTATTTCCCGACTGTCTGCACCTAAAACTGCTCTAGAAACAGTCCTATTAATTTCATTTTGTTGACGTCTCTTATGTTATGTAAATACAAATGTAAAAAAAAAAATTGGAAAAAAATTAAATTTTTTTTGGAAAAAATTTTTTTCTTTAATAAACATTTTTTACAAAAATATTTGGGTCGCGGCCGTAAAAATGGGTCGGTCGCGTTACCGGAAACACAACAATTTTTTTACGCCTTAGTTATATTATATTACACTCGGCTTTGTAAATCTTCTTGTTATAGTAATCATAATTGTGATGATGATGATAATAAAAAATAGATTCTTTGCATGTGACCCTGGCCAAGAAAAAAGGACAAATTCTATGATTTATTTAGGATGTAAAATCAATTTATAGCTGTATAGTATCATTCAATCAATCAATCAGTCAACCAATCGTGCATTTTAGCCATGACTGGGCGTGAACCACCTTTCTTGATTTATTGTTGCTACCTGGATCAGCCATAAAAGAGATTTTGCTCTAAGACCATGAGTATTGATTTTTTAGTCTAATGCGTCTGCATCTTATACCCAGTGCACTGAAGACTGTTTTATGCTGCATGATCTATGATGGCCAATTTCTGTTATTAAGACATCAGGTAGAAGAGACAGGCTGAATTTGATGTCCCATTATATATATGCCAAATGATGTTTTATTGGTTTTGGATGTGCAAGGTTTTAGACCAAACATCATGCAATTTATTACCCAATTTCCATAAGATATCGGCCTATTTTAAAAGTCACCGAGTCCATTCCTGATAAGTGGTTCCTTTTCTCAGCTAAGGTCACATGACATTGGATGTTGTTTGTCAACATCACTGAATGTTTACAACTTTGTAGGTCATTGCTTTTGTGGGATTTTTATTTGAGGCATGCTTTAATCTTCCATCAGTTGTCATGGTTGCATGTAATTTCTGAAGGGTATGTGTAGAAAAATTATGAGTTAGGAGTGATGTGTAGTCAAAGCAAAAGTTGGGTTAAATAAAAGCAGTGCGTTTATGGTTAGAATCTTGACGCAACCAATGAAATTGACTGTCATTCTTTCACATTGTCAAGAGAAATTTGTTTGGTGATCAGATTGGTGGTTGTAGACGGCTCATGTGTGTGTATATATATACATATCTTTTATGACAATTGTACCAATGCTCATTGTCTTAGGTAAAAACTTATGAAACCCCGTTTACCAAATAGGCATAAGGCACAGAGTAGTTGCATTGCTGCAATTTGCCTTGCCATCTTAGCTGTAGAAGAATCTGTGCATGTGTGTCAGCTTAGTACTTCTAATTAACAAATTGATTGATTGATTGATGATGAAAATACTTCTCAGGACACATCTGGGCTCACCACTGTTGTGCCGCTTGGTCTGAAGGCGTCATACAATCGGAGGATTATAGCCTTCGTTTTGTCGACAAGGCTGTGTTTGCTGGAGTAACACAGGTACCTGAAGTTACTGGCTTGGTTTCTTAAGGAACAGGTTACACGTGTATTGTGTTTACGAGGTAGTGGATGTATGTATGAGAATGTATTATTGTATAATGTAAAGTAAGTTTAATGTATTGATGTTGATGGTCATAGTAGTGAGGCTTTACATTTTGTTGGCCCTTTGAGCACTGGCAGGTTTCATAATGGAGTAGAAACTGTAGCATCCATCTGAGTTGGTAGTGACAGGTTTTGTTACAGAACAAATTTCACTTGTAATTGATAAGTTTTCTTGACATACCAATAGGAAACGCTTGTTAGGCTATGCCATGGCAGTGTCTTTGATTATTTTCTTTATTTATCTGCTGACTGGCCTAAGACACAATAAATTGGCAAGATACATATTAAAGTTGGGATCTAAGCAGTACTGTCGTAGGGTGCAGTTATGGTGATATATAAATGTTTCACTCGATTTATGCACTAGCTATCCAAAAGACTCTCTCTTTTATGTGAAATGGTTCAATGTTTAAAATTATGTATGCAGCATAATGAGCCATATTTAGCATTTTAAAATACTTGAATTAGCTTTCTGCACTTAAGAATTTTACTGTTTGTTTTTGGAATTGTTTTGAATACTGTTTTGAGATGCTGGTTGCTTAGATCTAATCGTGCTGAATTGATTCTTGCTCAGCTGATCGGTTTTGCAACAATTTGTTATGTTACAAAATTTTTGCTTCTCTGCTTCAGAAATGCAATTATTGCTGTCACTACGGGGCTACGATCAAATGTCGAGAGGGCCGTTGTAACAAGAAATATCACTATCCGTGTGCGTCAGGAGGGGGCAGTTTTCAGGTGACTATTTGCATCTTGAGTGCATCTATGCATTTAATAATGTTGTGCATATAATTTCTTTCTTGTCTGATTAACTAAGTTTGATGTCGGTCAGTCATTAAAGAGTAGTCTATGCTATTCAGTGTTTGATATGACTCTGTTCATATCAGATTTATGACAGCTGTGCTTTATATGTATACCCTTTTTGCAGTCTAATATGTTGTAGCTACATCTCTGCTACTGTTCAAATATGTGCTAATGAAACTGGAGAGTTTATGTGTATTGTGTAAGGACAGAGCTGTCACAATATGAGTGATGAGGCAACAAAACTGACCAGACAATCACAAGCTGGAAGATGGGCATTTTTTTGCCCAAATATACAGCAACTCCAGTATGATTGGACAACATTGTGGGATAGGATGGGCGCCGCATGTGGCTGCCTGCGTTAGAGTGCGTCTTGTTTGTTTTCCCAGTTTTTCTATGTTCTGCTGACTTTCTTGATTGTAGAGGCGCCCTTGTAACGGCATGTGCTGTGTTATGGCGCCATAGAAATTGTCGTCATTATTATTATTATTATTATTATTTTTACCATGAGGTATTTAGGATCCCTCAGGGACTTCATTACTAACTATTGTTTAAAAACTAGTCCGGAATTGTCAGGCTTCAGGGTTTGAAGAGAAAGTTCCTTTAAAAGGGACCAAGATTATTATTATTATTATTCATTGCTTTAATTGTTCAGTTAGGAATTATTATTATTATTATTGTCTTTTTATATTGTGCACCTTCAAGGTGATCTACTCATAATTATAAGAACATAGTGGTGTGACCTCTAGGCACAAGGCTGGTGCAACAGGCAGTCTATTCCAGGTTCTGTCGTCATTATTATTATTATTCATTGTTTTCATTGTTCAGTTAGGAATTATTATTAATTTATTATTATTGTCTTTTTATATAGTGCACCTTCAAGGTAATCTACTCAGATAAGAACATAGTGGTGTGACTCCAAGGCACAAGGCTTGTGCAACAGGGAACCCATTCCAGTTTATAGGACCAGCCACTGCGAAAGAGTGCATTATGGAACGCATTGGTGGAAGCTCTGGCTTTCATGATTACTTTAGAACTGGTGTTATGTTATTTGCTCAAAGCAGAGCATGATGTCTTGTGCTTGTTGAGAGTAGGACATAAAACGTTGACTTGAGTGATGTGGTTGCCGATGGATACGCTTTAATGATAATGCTAGTATTGGTTTTTGCTTTGTTAGGACATCAAGACACTGTCGCTTCTCTGCCCAGACCACACGGACCAAGCTGTTGCTATTGGTATTATAATCATATTTCACAGTTTTTACTTTTTCCAGCTCTGCTTGTTTGTGCAAATCTTATTCTGCTTATTCCGGATGATTGGTCCATTGACTCGTACACCAGAGACTCATTATAATAGACTTTATTACACGATAAATTCTGGTATAAGGCAGTCTGGGAGATGAATTCCAAAACTAATAATCAGCTGCAGAAAATTCTCATTACGATATAACGTTGTTATGATGGGTTATATTGGTAATCTCATCTAATGACTTCTGTTGCACCGTTATAATATAGTAATTTATTCATTCATTTGAAGAATTTATATAGCACGTCTTAAAGGTTACTTACTCAGGAGTGCTCCCAGCGCAGCTTAAACTAAAAGGGCCAGTCCTAAGACTGGAGTAGAATGTATCAGTACGTGCTGAGCCAGTGATGTTAAGCGTATTGTGCTGTTGCAAATAGACTGAATTCTTTTCTGTACATCACAACGGAAAGCAAGCGAATGGATGCGACTGTAAAATTGATGCACTGATATGATAATTAATTGGCGGTAGATGATCTCTGTGCTTTTGCTCACATGGTACATTAGATTGGCCGCCTCAGTGGTCTCTTTTAAATCAGAGCTTAAAACTGATCTATTTGCTAAGGCTTATCCTGCAGTTGGCTGTTTGTGAGGCGCTCTTGTAGCGGTATGGTCGCGTTACAGCGCCATATAAATTGTCGTTATTATTATTATTATTACAGGAGTAAATGGAGTCAAATTGGAATGCGTCTGCTTGTTGAGGAGTAAAACATTCTGTTTTATCTGTGTTATTATCGGCTTGTTGTTGTTGTTACATATATGATGGACCTTTTGTTTGGTTCTGTTTCTTATTAGCCAACATGGAGGCATACTGCGTTGTCTGTGACACCCCTGGCAGCATCTCTGATCAACTGTTCTGCACCAGCTGTGGCCAGCATTACCATGGTAACTGCTTAGATCCGACGGTGGAGGTGAACCCAGTCGTCAGGGCCGGTTGGCAGTGCCCGGAGTGCAAGATATGTCAGACATGCAGGTATTGTTACTAATGTTACGGTGATTTGTTATGAATGCATTCGCCATCTCATTTTGACCTGCATCAGAACTTTATATTTATTGAGATCTTTACAGTAGTTGTAATTTCTGTTAATAGCTGCTTTGTTCACAAGGTGGAATTGATGCTGTGGCTGTAGATGTGCGATAATTTGCGAAGGAAATTTTCCTTTGACAGTTGGTGTACATGTATGATGCTAGAAATAGACTGGCTTGAAGTATCTGAAATTTGAAGTTGAATGTAATGATATTCATTTTGTTGCACAGGCAACCTGGTGATGACAACAAGATGTTGGTATGTGATACCTGTGATAAAGGATATCACACGTTTTGCTTGCAACCAGCTATGACAACAATACCGAAGAATGGCTGGAAGTGTAAAGTGAGTTGTTTGAGACAATCCATTTTATCTGTTGTATTCTTCTTTATGATAATAATAATAATTAAATGCACTATACATTAATTTTTAGTATGCTGTTGTAGGCAATCTATTAGTTCATTATGATTGCGTTTTGTCAGGCGTTCACTGTTCAGCAAGCACAGCCAGTTGGCGTTGCATAGTTTGTAACAGGGAAACAAAAAATAATATGTAGAGATTTAAGTGCCATATGTTCGTAAGCAATCGATTAAAAACCATAGATATGTACTTATATGTCTGCTTAACTATACCATAGGTAGGGTTGTCAATATCGGATATATCCGATTATTGTATAACATTCCTAACCGTGAGATGATAGAACTATGCAGTATGCACTCATCACTTACTATTCGTTCATAGGCCCCTCTAGCATCAAGAATACAATTAGGATTAGGGCTGCTGGTCGTGACAGAATGTCAGGTGATATCCACCCTTGCTTTTTAGATTAGAACAGTGCTTACCAGTAAAGAAAGAATTTGTGTCATGCCCCTTTATCTATACTTTGGTCCATGCTTGATTTTTTGTTTCAAGGATCTGTTTTAACTAATGTACTTTGCTTTATTTTCTGTGTTAGAACTGTTGCATTTGTGAGAACTCAACTATTAGAACTGTCGCATTTGTGAGAACTCAACTATTGTATTTTTTCTGTGTTAGAACTGTCGCATTTGTGGGGACTGTGGGTCTCGTACGCCTGGTAGTGGAAACAGCTCTCGGTGGCATCTCAACTACTCCGTTTGCGACAGCTGCTACCAGCAGCGCAACAAAGGATTGTGCTGCCCTCTGTGTGGCAAAGCCTACCGCCAGTTCAAGCAGAACAAAATGGTGCAATGCTGCCTATGCAAGAGGTAATTATTTGACTGCTCAGTGTGCTGGAGCCCAAGTGTTATGTATTTATGTTTGTTGTTAGACCATTTATATGGCACTTGTAGAAAAACTCGGCAAGGCACCGAGGAATTGTTTTATTTATCTGAATTATGTGATGTAGGGATGCATGGGGGCTTTGCCAATGTGTTTTTTGCACATCTAGCATTGTATTGCTGTGTTAGAATAGTATCAAGTATCACAATTAGTTCAGCAAATGTCCAGAGTGTTTTGGAACTCTATCATATTGTACAATCAGGCAATTCTTATCAGTTGCAGATTTTAATTTTACTGCATGTGAAGCAGATTTCCTGATTTCTCAGAAGCACAAAACCTAATTCCCAGTTTTATGTTGACACTTGTTTGAGAGTAGATGCTGTGGCTTTAATATAGTCTTTTCTTTATTGAAACGCCTGCAAGACGCACTACGCTTTACATTTACAAGTTATGCAGTAATCTTAATTAAACTTAACTACCAACTGAGCAGACAGCTTTGCAATTACATGGCGCTAATAGCAGACTTTGTTGTTGTGCAGGTATGTTCATGCAGAATGTGATGAGTCCGTTGACCTCAGCAAAATCGAACAAGATGATTATGTTTGCCTTGCATGCAAAAACCGCGACACGACTGGGGTGGGTTGGTTTTTAATACATATAATCTGTTCTGTACAAGTTTAAGTCACATGAATACTCTTTTGCTGCTTACTTGCTTACATGAAAAGCTGCAGCATAGATCTGGTTAAAGTTTAGTTTAAAATTCTTTATTGTAAATGTGAGGGAGAAGACTGGCAAACTGCCCCTATATGGTGACACTAAAAAAATGAAGTCACCTTGATTTAATTTTAATTTTTTCGTACGATTAAATCGTAGATTCTTTGGAAGGATTGCTACTAAATAATGGCAAATGAAGGTTGCAATGGTGAGGTAGAGATGTTAAGAAAATGTAATGTAAATGAGATGTATATAATGGAGAGGTTGCTAGTTTAAGCTTGAGAATTACTTGTATGTTTGTTGTGTCTCTGTGTGAAAATCAGTGTAATTGTGCATTTATGTGTTTTGTGTTTTTTGTCTGCATTTTCTCTTCTACATTCATTTGTGCCATATTTTATGAACTATAAATCACTCATTTGCATAAGGTGATGTGGTGCAAGAGTAGCAAACTATATGTTACATTAATACATTTTAACATTTATAAGTCACACTTGCAGATATGACTCACTAGTATGGAGATCATCAGACATTTACAAGCCCATGTGCTAAAGTGGCCATTGATATAATGGCAATTACTAACAAAACTTGGTAAAAATAACCTTTTGGTGAAACTAAATGTTATGTACTGTTGAAATAATTTTTTTTCTCAACATTGCTATTGTGGTTGTTTTATAGTAGTTTTAGCAAATTTGAAATTTTATATATCGCTGCTCTTGACTCTCATGTAAAAATGCTGTATCTTGTAGTAAAAAAACTTGTTACCTACTCTTAGTGCTTGTACCTTTGTATATTATCTGTTTTATGCTGGGAGTAGCTAAATACTTCGCTTTGTCTGTATTAGTTTGAGATTGGCAGTCAAACAGACAGTCTGTCGAGTATGGTTGATGAAACGAGTCTCCAGGACATTGAAAACTTCAGCATATTTAAAGGACTCAAAGGTCAGCAGTGAAATTGTGAATTACTGAGACTTTTCTACTGGGGTGTGTACTTAGTCGTGTTTTAGAATTTTTCATCCATTTCTCACATGATCCTAGAGTGTATAGGAGATTTATGATGCAACTTTAGTCTTTTGGAATTATATATGTTATTTTTTTTGCTGCAATTGAAATGACTCATCAGAACATTGAGTTGCAAGCAGTATTGATATTATATAAACCTTATTTCTATCATAACTTTTACATTGTTGAATCATTAAATCAAGTCCTAAAAAATTATGTTTTCTTATAGACCAAAAGTATATAAGTTGTTATTTTTAGGTAAAATGCATCAAAGGCATTTGTCAATGTTGCTGCTAAACCATGTGGGCTATGAACGAATATAATGACTTATTAATAAGTGTGAGCCAGATGGAAGTTTTGGTTAGCAAGATTAATAATGTTGGTTCTTGTTAGTAACTAAAAAAGTTGTCACAGTCTGCAGCTTTGGCTATTGTTCATTGTTCAGAAGGTGACTTGGACTCTGGTGGTCATGCAGCAACGTTTGAAGGAGACGATCTTATGCAGAATTCTCAGGATATGATTATGACGGATGATTCGATAGCGTGCAGTGAAATCGACCTCAATGCCCTTAATAAGGTTCTTCGATCATTTTCTGTGTCAAATTTGTTGTCAGAGGTCAATGTAGTGCTGTATGTGACAATGACTTGAATCATACCCTGGACTGTAAACCAAAGGAATCTCTTACAAAATCCTTACCTTATTAGATCTGATATAATTGATTTTATACTTGGATAAAACATTTAAGAGCTTTTTATATTGTTTTTGTTTAGTTTTCTATGATTGTTGATCTCCTTGTTTCAGGATGAACTTAACTTTACCAGTTTCTAAAATTATTATTGATGCTTGATGAAATTATAGAATCATTGTCATTTATTGTAATGAAAATTCACTAGGACAAGATTATTTTTCACTAGGACTGAAGGTTATTTTACTTCTTATTAGGTGCGTGATAGTGTAGTAGTTCGTGTGCTTGACTGTTGTTCGAGAGGTCAGGGCTAAAAATAATTTGATATTTCCGCTCCTCCAGCCAACTCAGCTATGTTGAGTACATTGACCATACTCTGTTTGTGGGCAAACCACCACTATATGCTGAGACTAAGAAAATGAAGTCGCTATAATTTCATACCCTGGACTGCCTTAAAAGATTTCTCTTCTTCTTCTTAAAGATATGTAAAATTTTTATTTTTATACTAATCTACTGGTTTTTTAACAGGAAGTTCAACAGCTTGATACGCCGTCAACTGTCATCCAAAGTAATTCTATGTCAGAAATTAATAATGGCAGTGACGTCTCACTCGCAAGTGTCAGTAAACCAGCGCTGAGTGGCAGTGGCAGTGGTGGTGGTTTAGTTGGTCAGAGACCGGCTGGACCTGGAATGGGCAAACCAATGTTCGATGAGCAGTATGAAAAGAAGTTGACAGCTGGCAGAAATAAGGTACAGTTGTGCTGATATGTTTTGTGTATGTTGTGCTATTTTGTTGCTCTACGTACGAAATTTTGCAGAACTTTGCTCAAGTTGAACTTTGTTGTTTTCGGTGATTGAGTTGATTGATTTGACTGATCCTTGAAATTTCTTGTTCAGGATGAAAAATTGGGATTTTCTAATAAAGGCTGTGAAGAATTGTGTTTATGTATGAACAAAATGTATGCAATATTAATTAATAATAATAATGATAGAAGTAAAAGATAAAAGTTTATGATAACGCGGCCATGCCGCTGCATGCAAGAGTGCGTCACAGATAGCGAAGAAGCAGGATATGCCGTAGCAAAACAAATACGATTTGATCTTATATTTAAACGAGATTAGTGAGTTCATTAGATGATTATTCTTGATAACTTTTGAAGCGCAAGTGGTCTGTTTCTGTGAAGAATTACCTTTGCAAAGTTTTGGAGTGTTTGAATTGTAGCTGAACAAACATTGTGACCTTCTTGTGATTTCTGTGACAAAAAGAAATTATATGAAACTGGTCAGGCAGTTATAGGATATTGATTGGAAATTATGAATAATAGAAAAAAAATTGGTTGATATAGTTATTATTAATCGATGTTATACATACAAACATCCACAAGTTCTTTGACAAAACTGACGTCAATTTCTGCATGTTACTTTGTGTTTTCCTGCTTTTATTGCAGTAATGTTAAGTTTGCCTCTACGAAGTTGATTTTCATTCAGTTTATGTAGTGAGCATTCTGAATTGCTTTTTCATGTTCATAATTTGAATTTGAATCTGGGCTTTATCATACAGAATCGTTCGGTTGGCATTGGCAAAAAGAAGCGGATGACTTCTCATCCACCAGCAGACAGAAAACGTGGTCCAAAGCCGAAACTGAAACAACTCAGTTCATCTCAGGTAACTTATTCACTGTTTAATTCAATGCTTATTCTAGGGTGACAACCATGCATTGTTAGCAAGGCTTAGGCTCATTTAGAAGTCTCCCGTTTTTGAGTCAACATTGTAACTTATTAATCTGTCAAAGCTTTTTATTTTTTCGTTTCAATTAAAAAAGTGTGGTTATGGTTATATTAAAATGGCTGGACAGTCAAGATTGAAGTGTTTAGCTGTTCTGATCTTTTCTTTCTTGATTATGTAGTGCCTAAGCATAGAATCGAATAGTCATTTTTGCAGCCACGCGTTGTTAAGACACAGTACGTTCGTTACAAATCCAGCCTTAAGTACGTAAGATTATATAGGTTTAATATTTATGTTTAGATGTTGACATTTGAGTCATGACATCAGAGGCTCATGACTTCTTGCAGAATTCCACGCAACTGTTGATTGTACTGTATTATAATTACTTCTGAGGCTACCGATGGTAAATGTGTATATGATCATTTGTAAGATATTTCTTGAAACATTTCGGCAGCACAGTCTTTATTGGTGTTTGACAGGGAGGAAATAGTAACGACCAGGGAAGCAAAGATGATGACCACTCATCAACCATCGTCCTGTGTACTGCCAAAGACCAATTCACCCTGAAGCAAGACATGTGCTTGAGTTGTGGCAGCTATGGGAAAGGAGAGGAGGGCAAACTGATTGCCTGCGTACAGTGTGGCCAGTGCTATCATCCATACTGTGTCAATTTAAAGGCAAGTCGTCTCTGCTCAGTTGCTAATATCATTCCTTATCTATTTTAATCGTTGTTGATGCTTGTGCTGACTGGTGATATTCTTAAATTTCTGTGTAAAAGTTTTGCTTGCAGTACATCTTTTGACATTAGATTGTTGGGTTAGAACCAGTTGCTGAAATTCACTAACTTTATTGGTCACTTATCTAAATTTGACAAATATTATCAAGTTCTGTGGAAGCCTTGAGCAATCCTGTTCAAAGAGTGACCTGTTGAGCAGTGCAGCATCTCCATTTCTTTGTTAAGTTTACTATATGTTCATCTTTTTGGATAAGAAACACTAAAGAAGATGTGATGATGATGATGATGTTGTTGTTGATGTTGTTGTTGTGTATGATGACGATATTGATGATTATGATATTGATGATGATAATGAAGGGGATTATAAGCAAAATTATTGTTTGTTAATTGTCGTAGGTGTCAGTGGCGATGCTGCAGAAAGGATGGCGCTGTCTTGACTGCACGGTGTGCGAAGGTTGTGGCAAGCCTCACGACGAAAGCCGTCTGATTCTCTGCGACGAATGTGACATCAGCTACCACATCTATTGTCTCGATCCTCCGCTGGACAGTGTTCCTCAGGGATCATGGAAGTGCAAGTGGTGTATACAGTGCACCACGTGCGGCTCAAACACTCCAGGTGTTGACTGCCAGTGGCGTGATAACTACTCCCAGTGCGGTCCGTGCGCCAGCCTTGAGATCTGTCCTTTCTGTAATTTGCCGTACGTTGAGGGAGATCTTATCATACAGTGCTTGCATTGCAGCAGGTAAGCGATTCTGCTTGCTTTTCTCCTTTCTAGTGCAGAATTTAATAGAGTGATTCATTGGTTTTGCTACATGTATATTTCTGTAGCAGTGTACCTAGTGTACTGTGGGGCGCGGTGGTATAGTGGTGGTATCGTTGCCTTGGAGCCGGAAGGTTCGAGGTTCGAATTCACCTCGCCGCGTAAGGACCTTGGGCAAGTCCTTCACTCACAATTGCTCAGTGCTTCAGCGTGAAATTCCGATGCAGTGTCCACTCTGCATTCGGGAGCACCTCTGAGTAGAGAGAGCTTGAAGGGACGCTATAACAAGTGCACATACATAGAAATTTCATAAATCATATTTGGATCTGTTAGATACTCATACTGCAGAAACTCTAGAGGTTGCCATTTAACTGCTCAGATGCCAACATTTATTCTTAAATGCATATATTCTGCCGTTTATGGCATGACACTTTTTTGTAGCATGTAACTATGTTGCAGAGCTTTGGCATTTGAGACACGCTCAATCGCTCGTATACAATAAAAAAGCATGCAAACTTTTATCAAATCATTCTGTTTTTCTTGAACTTTTAATATCTGGTGATATGTGCATCAGAACTTCAGAAGCACAGATTTTGTGTTGGCTTTTTCTTATTTAGTGTATTTACGCAAACATAAGATAGTCTGTTTCCAACATTTTTTTTGGCTTTGTTAAGGTGCTATGCTTTCACTCGCATTGTTGAAATATGTTCCAGATGGCTGCATGCTATGTGCGATGGACTGAAGAATGAAGAAGACACGGAAGCTGCTTTGGATTTTGGGTACAACTGTATGATTTGCCGACCAAAGACTGGAGTCCCAGGACCACGTGAGTTTAGGCAGCAGCTTCCTACATTTGTTACTTAATTCATTGTTTGATTTGTTCCTATCTAATTTTGTCAGTTTTTCTTTGTTGTATTATTATGGCCATTAAATTGTGATATGCAATGTATGTTTGAAACTTGTTGTAGTTCCTCCACCTCCTCCTGACAAGCTGGAATCAATTCCATCAACACCAGTACCTCCTCAACTTCCTCCACCACTTCCACCACCTCCTGCAGTGGCTATTCCCAAGGAACCAGGTAAGTGCTATCATATTATGACTGGACTAAAACAAGTGGATGCCATATCTCTGTGCTTTGGCGTGATCTTATCCATACATTGCATGGGTGAATGAGAACTATTTTACGGTATTTGCATTATGTATGTATGTGCACTTGTTGTAGCGCCCCTTCAAGATTCTACTAAGAGGCGCTCCCAGCTACAGAACGGGCACTGAATTGGAGTTTCACGCCGAAGCGGTGAGCAATTGCGAGTGAAGGACTTGCTCAAGGTATTTACACGGCGGCTTGAGGTGGATTCAAACTGCAACCCTCTGGCTGCAAGGCAACGAACATACCCACTATGCCACTGCATCCCACAAATACATAGCCAGCAGAGGATGTCTTGTGCAGTAGACAGTAGATCAGCACAACAGAATTTGAAATGACTATCACGCATGGGATATATTCACAAAATAATCCTGTAATTAGATTTTAATTAATTTTCTTTCTGTCTTCTTCTTCAGAGCCGCCGAAGATTCCAAAGACGTTCTTCCTAGATGGCGTCTGCTTGTCGGAGGCTGGCATCACGTTGATTCGCAATCAGTCGCTGAAGCTTGAGGAGAAGAAGCGTCCACGGTTGACCAAGCGCGCAATGGTTCCTCCGGCGCTTGTGCCAATGCTCTCAATATCGTCGGAGAAATCGGAGGAGGATGTGGACATCGATTCCAAGAGTTTGGCAACAGGTTAGGAAAATCTGGCAATTTCGACCTTGACAAAACTTATTAACTCTTTTTCTGGTTGAAACTGGCTATTCAAGTGCAACAAGGCAATGTCTAAGAATGTTGCCATTCTGGTGTTTTGGATAGACACAAGCGTAGGAATCCAGTTTTGAATTGCCATGCTCTAATTTTGCTCTTGTTTTAACTAGAACAGCTGAGAATCTCCAGCTTAGAATTGCCTTGCTGTGGTGCTAGGTCGAACAGAGCTATGGATACCCAATATATAGAAGTGTTGTGGATGAATATTTAATTGAAATTGAATTTATCTGAACTGTTGAATTGGTGTTTGAATTGAACAAAGTCTGAGGCTTGTGTTTATCAATGCCGCATCATAACCCAGCGTTGGATTTGGATGCATGTGTTCTCGTGTTTATTCAATTTAGATCTTTTGGATGTAGAAGAGGCGAAGGTGGAAATGCCTCATGAGGATTGGGAAATGACTTCACCTACTTATGACAAACCAATGGAGTCTGGATTTGGTCTGGGAGCTGAGAAGAAAAAGAAGCCTCGCACTCGCATGGGAATGGGTGAGTTTGCAGAGTTTGAAGATCATTATCAGGACTTTGGATTTGAGTGATTTTTACGATTTATCTATTTTTTTATCTGTCATCATCATCATCATTCACCATGAGCCGTATGCTCGTATGTGTCCAATGTCAACTTTGTCTTCTTCTTCCAATTGCCTCTGTCCTGGGCCAGGTGGAACAGCTTTTGTAGTGAGTCATCACACCAGTCGTCTATGTCCTCCTTCCATTCCCGATGCTTAAGTTTTCTGTCGTTCGTCATTCTGGCGACTACCTACTCATAATCGGGCTGTTTATAGGAACAATCTGTATAATTGATATCTGTGAAAATGATCGGTGATTTTAGTTTTTGACAGATCACCAGTCACCAAATTACATCCTGCTACTGTAGTATTTTGCAACCACCCAGTGCAACCACTCACCATTTTTTATCACATGTTGCAAATGCCAGCTGCAAAATGCATAGAATGCATGCTTGCATTGCAATATAAGGTTTATCTTTGGAGCAAACATTTCTAAATGACTAAACGAGTAATGAAATAATCGGTGTCGGAATTGGCAATTTTAATATTCAGCTGTTTGCAGTATTGGAATAATTGGCAAGAAATAATATTGGCACAGTTCAGCACGAATTAAACAGCTGTACTAATTTTTATCTATCTTGCTGTATTTGTTACCAGTGACTATTTATTGTAACTGAAAGTTTCTCTTTTATGTTCATTTGTACATTTATTATTTTCTTATGCTTTTATGAAGTATGTGAACTTATGAAGAGTGCTTTATCAACATGTGTGGAGATTTAACTAACTAGCGATTGCAATTTCTAATTTCTCAGGAATTGGTGGCTTTCTGCCACGGCACAGGGCACGAGGCGGTGGCATGGTTCGTTCTCGACTTGGCTCCAATTTGTCAAAGCCATTAGGCCCAGGAGACGGTTCGCTGCAGCAACTGGGTGGCATGACTGGAATGGATGTTTGTAGAGAAGGTAGGAATCTGTTCTTCTTGAATGTGCAATGCATGTCTAACAAATGAAAGTGTTCCTATACCCATCTTCTGCTCGCCAAGCAAACGCTTCCTCCTTGACACCATTCATTTTATTTCTTAACCCTTTAATGCCGGAAGGTATAGGATTTCCCATACAATTTACTACCATCTTGGCATTAAAGGGTTAAAGGGCATTTTTTTATGTCTTAGGTTTAACCATAACTTGAATTATATTCGCTTTTTGGTGGATGAAGGATCATTTCCATTCACCTTTTTTACGCTGTAGATACGACGGTCATCATCTACTAAAATAAGTACTTACTCTGGTGACCTTTTTTTAGTTAAAGGCCAATTTCAGCTTTGAATTGTGTTTCACAAATTCATCAGATTGTGAATACATGGAAAATTCATCCAACTTTTTTAATTCATAGACAAGGACTTATGTAGCTCTCATTCAAGACAAATACTCGGGCACTTCTTTATGACGTACGGAGCCATTATTGAGCGTTAATTCTAAGCGAATTGCATTGCTTTCTTTCTCTTTTGTATAGCTTTCAGTTTTTAATGTTGTGTTGATGTTAATGGTTACGTAATTTTTAATGTGGTGGTGATAATAATGGTGGCGTGATCTATAATTTAGGTAAACAGGAGTTGCTGAATATGATTGCAATTAGAGAGTAGAACACTTTTAATGATTGTCTTTTAGAATGTTGTGATACAGATTTTCAATTGCTTAGCCTACATGATGATATATAAACATTGCATTATGTAATTGCAGAGGATGAGAGCAGGATGGATGGAGATAACAAGAAGCCAAAGAGAAGACCAAGGAAGGTTGTGAAGAAGTCTCAGTTGGAAGATTCGTACCCTGCATATCTCCAGGTACGTGGCTTTGTGTATTTAGAGCAACCAGAATTAATTAAGTTTTTAAGCAAAACAACTAGGGTAAACTATTGCATTTAATGAATTGTTTGTGAATTTCATGTTTCTTTTTGTTCAGTAAAGTTGTGATTGAGCATACATTGATTTGATAGTAATTTGTATTTGTTATAATTTGTTGTCTTTTGTTATATTCATTCATTCATTCATTCATCGTTTATACTATTCATTCATATGGTGAATGGTGGATATATATATAAAAATAATTATATATATATATATATATATATATAATTATTTATCTGATCTATATGCACTACTGCACTTGTACGTTTCTGCATCTTCACACGTTTTACTTGTTTTGTTTCTTTGCTTTGATGGTTGGTTAGTGTTACTGTATATAAAATAGAAATGAGAAAGGGGTAACTCTGCTAGCAGAACAATATTGTTCCTGTTTGGTTTACCCTTTGACACCCATGAACTGGTGAAAAGTCTTTTCTGGACATCGTATGCTTGCAATGTTCCTATTAAACGAAAGGTACGGCATGAATACATCATGGTCTACCTGTGTCTTGTTGTATGTTGTATTGTGCACGTGATGCTGTGTTTTGCAGGAGGCATTTTTTGGCCGTGGACTGTTGGACAAGTGCAAGACAAATGGACCGGATGAGTTCGAACAGATGTCGGATGACGATAAAGATGACATCGTTCGACTATCGAGTCTCGCTGCATCGAAGGACATGCGCAAGAACAAGGATCCTTTTGAGTTTCCTGATTCGCCCACGCTGCCTGACGGGGCAGCAGCAGCAGCTGCCGGGTACAGAACGGAGAGTCAGAGCAGTGATGCACCTTGGCAGCAGCAGCAGCAGCAGCCATCACAGCCACAGCAGCCGCAGCTGAAGACACAGCAGCCGGCAGCTGCTTCGACCGAGTCCATTGTCTCGGCGTCGTTGCCAGCCAATCAGATTGCTCTTCAGCCTCAGCAGCACGATGAAGACTCGGACAAAGACCACAACATAGGTACGTGTGTCTATTGTCTATCGGCTGATTTAGCATCACTTAGCTGTTTCAGCTGTCCAATGTTAAAACGATGATCATTGATCAATCATGGGAGTACCGGATGATGAGGATTATTTTTATTTTGCCTACAGGTGAAGCTTGTTGTACACTGTTGTACAGTGCTGAATTATGCAAAAGTTGGTTTATGGATTGTGAACATTTGTAATGGAGTGATAGGTTAAATGTTGTGCATGTATCTTTTTTAGATGATGCTCTTGATGTCTTGCCAACCGAACCGCTGGAAGTTGAGTCTCTTATCGAAAGCTGTTGGGAGGACATTGCTGCGCAGCCAGGTTTCTTTCGTTTATCGCTTTTGATTATTTTAGACGTTTGACAAAAGTAATTCACTTCATGAATAAGACCATTGTTGTCATTGTTGTCAAGTCCCTCACTTCTGCCAACCCGCTCTTCATGCCTATGGGTTTATTGTGGTATAACCTAATTGGGCATCTTCAAGTTTAAACTTTTCTCTGGTGCTGTTCTCTCATCTGATATTCAGAATTGGGTTTGTATTCTCTATCGAATAAAAGGTAATGGTGATGCACTTGTGTATGCACCTCTGTATATCTACAGAGGCTGTGAAGAGTTTGAAGAATTCTCAGAAGAAATGTTTTCACAATGCTTAAAATCAATGCTTATTCGCTGACATACATAATATTTCTCATGCTGAAAAATAGAACTGTTCTTGCTGATTGAACATTTGTAGTTGCTGGATTTTGGAACTCTCACCATTTACATTTCATTTATGTTTAGTCGCTTGTATGAATTCGTACATGTAACGTGAGACTTGCATCTATCATATTGCTTATCCTCCATACTCCATACGCAGTCTGCCTTTCTGTCTTACAATCTTCTAGATATTGACCTGATTGTGTCTTAGTTCTGATGTGCTATTGGTTGGTGGTGATGCCTTGTGCATTACCGTTTACGGGTACAAGAGAAATTGCAATTCTGGGCTTAAAGTATCGTTCTGTTGAGACTTGAGATGTATACATGCATGGCTACTGAAAAAGTCCAATGACAGGATCTATTTTTATCATCTTGTGCAGAATGGAGGATTTTTTTGTCTGCTTTGTTATGCAGATCATTCACCGATGCTTGGCCCGTGCATCGACGAACTAGCTCAGATTGACAATGAAACTCTGGAGGATATCCTGAAGAATAGTCTGGCGAATGAACAGCGTTCGGAGACGAGTCCCACCTCTCGTTAGTCATGCTTTTGTTGTAATTCTTCTATTGGCTGCTTCTTTGTATCATTCTGCTATACGAGAGACTTTTATCTGGTTCTGATTTATTTTGTGAACGGTTCTTTATGACTGTGTTATGTCTGCAAAAAGTTTTTATTTAATTTTTTTCTTATTAGTTTTTTTGCTTCCAATATTTAAACTTGTTTTAAATATAAACTTGTTTTATATGGGGCGCTATATAAATTACATAGATAGATAGATAGATAGATAGATAGATAGATAGATAGATAGATAGATAGATAGATAGATAGATAGATAGATAGATAGATAGATAGATAGATAGATAGATAGATAGATAGATAGATAGATAGATAGATAGATAGATAGATAGATAGATAGATAGATAGATAGATAGATAGATAGA
Source organism: Lumbricus rubellus (assembly GCA_945859605.1). NCBI lineage: Eukaryota > Metazoa > Annelida > Clitellata > Crassiclitellata > Lumbricidae > Lumbricus > Lumbricus rubellus. The sequence goes on along the minus strand of OX243813.1, from coordinate 45,063,646 downwards.
TAGATAGATAGATAGCATGAATACATGCATGTATGAATGTGGCGAGTGATATATATATATATTATATATGTTGGTATGATTTCTGATGTTTCTTTTGATTTTTTAGCATCCGTAAAAAAGTTACAGTGCAAATTTTGCTTGAACTGTTATGCCCTCAACTTAATTTTTGCATGAGATATTTGTGCCAAAATAGCCAAAGTCTCCACCTCAATATTTCAAATATTGATTGTATTTGGCCAGTGCAGAGGAAAACGTTTAAATGTCTGCAACCGTTCGTGTCATGATACTGTACTGTTGGTCTACATTAATGTAGAATGGAGATTTTCTGGTCCCGTGCTGCAATATGTCAGCATGAGAACACCATTTACTAATTTGCATTGGTCTATCCTTTTGTGACTATCTTTCTGAGAACATTCGAATTTTTCTTTGTAACTTTGTTCAAATTATTTTGTCCATTTAGGTTAAGGCTTGCCTCTTTAGATTCCTTAAATGGTCTTATTCACTGCACTTTTGAAAAACGATTAATATGTACTTTGCTATAATCCACATACATACACGACTTTGTTGGTAAGCTCGGGTCTTGAGGGTATTTGTGGGTTTGAATTGAAGCATATAATTATAAAGTAGTTCTGTATTTGTGTGTGTTGTAGATGGTGAAGCTAATTTCTCGTTGGCCAGTCTGCCTGGGACGTCACTTCAGAACGCAAGTCACGGTAGTTTCTTGGCGAAAGGATCTCTTCAGATGCACCGAGACGATTTGTTTGGTCATCAAGACACGCCTAGCAGTAGCATCTCGCCGTTTAGCCCTTCACTTGGAACCGACGATTTTCCAGGGTAGGAAGAAGTGCACTCCATTGCCATCTTCTCTCCATTATTACTTTAAAAAATTAAATTTTATTTGTTTCTTTAGACTCCATTTCTATAGCGTCCCTTCAAGCTCACTGCTCAGAGGTGCTCCCGACTACAACACGGACACTGCATCGGAATTTCACGCCGAAGCGTCTGAGCAATTGCGAGTGAAAGGCTTGCTCAAGGTCCCTATGTGGCGGCTTGAAGTGGATTTGAACCTGGAACCCTCTGGCTCCAAGTCTGTGATGTCATCACTACACCACCGCACCCCACAGATACATTACATTGCATTACTGTGCAATGCAATACAGCATGTATGGAATTTTGATTTTTACTTTTTACAGGCTGCAGTTAGTATACTGGTATTTGGATATGCCTTTGATGTCTGGGAAAGTGAGTCAATTGCTCTGTTGATGTGGAAATCCCCAAATGGTCATCTGTTGCATTTTGTTCAGATGAGGCTTCTGTTAAATTACTGATTCAATGCTGAGATTTAAAATATATTATTGAGGGTTACAGTTGTCCTAATTTTGCATGCAGAGTGTGAGCTGTGTTTGTAAGCATGAAACTTCCATTCAAAGTGACATCATAATATGAATTGCAGGCTGTTTAAGACATTCTAGGGTCATGGAGACTTGTAGTGACATACTGGCACAAAAAATCAGAAGAATGCAGGTTCGATACTCACTCGTCCCATAAGGTTGACTTCATCTGCAATTCTCTAAGGCAACTGTATTTATGCGAAATTTACTGAATATGACAGATGGACAACTTGAAGGCTGCCATAGGCTTACATTTTTACTTGGAGCTGTTAAACTTGTTATCTTCTGTTACTACTGTGTTGTGTAATCTTGAATAGTATGTTTGTCAGTTTATATTAGCAGATGAACATTATTATTCTTAATGTTGGTCATTGTTTTCTAGGCTTGAATTTTCTGATCAGCATGCATGGGGAAGTGGGTCGCAATTTGAATCACACCATCAGCAGAGCCTGACGTCGTCGCACATGAATCCTAATGCAGGCGCAGATGATGCAGAAGCCAGTGACAATCTTTCATACAACCAGAGGAACGTTAAGAAGTGGAAGAAGGATGAACCCCTCGGTGATATGGCGACTATTTCTCCCGTTCTGTATGCCAATCTCTGTCATCCGGAATTGAAAACCATGTACACAGGTAAGCTTGAACTGATTATTTAGCAGTCTGTGTATTTTCCTGTGCACCGTAAGATGGCAGTGACTTTTAAGAAGTTCTCATAGGTTTTACACACATGTATTTTGTTATATCCGATAAATGTCACTTGAGCTGTGAGAGCAATTAATTGATTGATGCATGAATTTGTCTACCACACTCAGGTCAACATCATGGATGTTGTTTGAGATTGGTGTGAAGTTTAGAAATTTTACTTTCCGCTTCTGTCATCTTTGGCAGTCCTCAAATTAATGTGATCCAGAATGTGATTCAGTTACCGACTTTTTCTGCTTTACAACTCCTTCCTCACTTTTCTTAGCTCTTTATTACCGACTGAGTAAAAAATTGATGTTTTGTTTTTCTAGAATGGAATGAAAGAGCTAAGCAAATATCGAAGCTGTGGAGGAAAGTTCCTTCAGAGCAACGAGCACCATACCTTGTGAGTTTTTGTGTAACTTTATCAAAGATTTATTATGCAGAACATGGTTGGTTTAAGTGATCCCACAACTGTTTTATAATGCCTTGAGCACTAAAGCCCTTCGTAACCAGGCTGAGATTTAAAGAATGTTTTGATGTTTTGATTATTTTGTGGCAACATATGGATAGTCTATATTTGGAATAGACTCAGTGACGTTGTTTTGTGATAAGTTTGAATCTGCTTTATTGAAGTAATAACAGTTATTTGATGTAAAACTGTTGTTCTGTTTCTAGGCAAAAGCAAAAGAGAACAGAGCTACCAGTCGTGTACAAAAGCAACAGAAGGTTGGCTGTATTTCAACTATATGGATATATACATATGATTATACTTATAAATATGATTATATGTATAAATCATAGATTTATGCTTCTGTTGAGTATAATTTTTATAAGCAGCTCATGACTAATGCATAATATCTGTCTTGCCAAATGTTGGTGGTTCTTCCAGCATCTATTATTCAAGCTGTGTTCATTTTTGACTGACTGTTTGATCATTTTGACTTTGACATCAATTCAATTGGCGCATGCAGTGCCTTTGAGTAAATCTTAAAGGGGCACAGCTATAGATGTAAATTGTCATAATGATTGAATGAATTTATGTGGATACTATTTTTGTGAATTATTATTATTAATTCCATGTCTTGTTGTTGAAGGTGACACAGGAAATGAAAAGGAAGCAGAAGGACCTTGTGTCACCCTCAGCGGGAGGTGCAGTCAGTGGCGGGCCACCCTTAACTGGACTGCCTTTGACATCAACGCCTCAGACTCCAGAAGCTGTGCCTCAGGATCAGCCAGGTGTGTGGTCCTCTGGTCCACTGACATTGAGCTATATGTAATGCCACTAATTGCAAAAATCTCCAACTTAGATATCATTGCCTCTGTACCTTTGACTGAAGTAATTTTGTGTCTGATTATTTGTAAAAGAGATTATCACAATATTCTGTATAATAGCAAATGGCGCCTTTGATGAAGTGATGCATGAACAATTTGAACATACTGAGGCATTAATTTGAGTGGCATCTGCTATATAGTCTCGCATGTTTCTTCGGTTAGTAACTGACATAGTTTTGTGCTTTGTTTTGCAGAATCGACGAACCCGAGCATGGTACAGCCACACTTGCAGCAGTCATCTGCCCTGCCGGAGGAGAGAGGTACGTCTAAATAATGCGTAACAAAGGCCTTTGTTATAAATGACAAATATCAGTGCAGAACATGAACGTGAAATTTTGTGATTAATTACAAGTTCTCTTCAGCGTGAACACTGCAGTTTTTTTGTGGCATAAACGTCTTTCACCAATCTCTGTTTGTGTCAGACTGTAACCAGCTTAGCAGTTATTTTTAACCTATTTATTTGTTATTTGTTTAAATTGCGCTGTTAAAATCATTTCTGATGTGCTTCTAATTTAATTCAAACCGGTGCGAAATAGGTGTCTATTGATATGATTTTTGTTTGTTATTAGGTCAGCCAGAGCCAGATCCATATTCTTTCATCGCTCACAGTTCTTCCACTCATACTTCTCCAAGCGGCAGCAGCTATGCTACTCAGAATAATCCTTCCGCCATCTTCAAGCAACCTCATCCTCCATCTCAAAGCTACGAGCACTGCGGTCCGTTGACTCCGGGAACACCTCGGCCGGGAGCTGAAATGTTTCTGCCGCACCATCATCCTCTTCACCAGGGACCGGGTGGCGGAGGAGGAGGAGGAGGAGCCGACCCTTACATCCGACCACCGTTGACTCCGAGCGGCTCACCGAACGAACTCTCTCCGAGCCATTTTGTGCGTCATCCGGGGAGCGCACGTCCATCGCCGGGTAGTGCTCATGCGCAAGCTGTCGGCGGCTTTAAGCCATCGCCGACTCACGAAGGGTATGGTCCGCGAATGTTTCCACCCTTTCCATCCCCAGGTTCTCGTCTTCCTGATCAGTTTGGTTTTGGAGATCCGCTGCTGCACCGAGGAGGTCCTGAACGGTTTACCAGCCCTGGATCAGCGCAGCCACATCTAGGCGATCAGTTCATGGGCCAGCAGCAGCAGGCACCCGGTCTGTCGCAGTCACTCGACGCTGAACTTCAATCCTCTAAGACGCAGAGGCACGCAGATAATGCTGGACACAAACAGGTGCCCCCGATGTTGCAACGGTCAATTTCTGACCCATTTGGTCAGCCGGTGTTGCCAAGAGGGGCTGACCCGTACAGCCATTCTCCGATGACCCCTCGACCGAGTTCATCGTCTGACCCGTATGGCGGTGGGCACGGCTCTCTGACGCCACGGTCGAACATGTCTGAGAGTTACGGACAACCCCCTCTGACACCAAAGCAAGGCAGCGCCGATCATTATGCACAGCCTTCTATGACACCAAAATCAGGCTTAACTGATCCATATGGGCAGCCTCCAAAAACACCTCGATCCAACTTTGACAGTTTCAGCCAATCTCCGTTGACACCGAGGTCTAACTTGGATCCATACGGTCAACCAGTTTCAAGGCCTAGCACTGACCCATATAGTCAACCGCCTATGACACCCAGGCCTACTGACCAGTATGGTCAGCTTGTTGCCACTCCAAGACCTAATAATGACCCTTACAACCAACCTCCAATGACTCCAAGACCTGCTCCAGATCCTTACAATCAACCTCCAATGACTCCAAGACCTGCTTCAGATCCTTACAATCAACCTCCAATGACTCCAAGACCTGCTTCAGATCCTTACAATCAACCTCCAATGACTCCAAGACCTGCTCAGGACCCTTACAGCCAACCTCCAATGACTCCAAGACCTGCTTCAGATCCTTACAATCAACCTCCAATGACTCCAAGACCTGCTCTGGACCCTTACAGTCAACCTCCTATGACTCCAAGATCTGCTTCAGATCCATACAGCCAACCTCCAATGACTCCAAGACCTGCTCAGGACCCTTACAATCAACCTCCAATGACTCCAAGACCTGCTTCAGATCCTTACAATCAACCTCCAATGACTCCAAGACCTGCTCTGGACCCTTACAGTCAACCTCCTATGACTCCAAGACCTACTCTGGACCCTTACAGTCAACCTCCTATGACTCCAAGACCTGCTTCAGATCCTTACAGTCAACCTCCAATGACTCCAAGGCCTAATCCAGATCCCTACAGCCAACCTCCAATGACTTCAAGACCTAATCCAGACCCCTACAGTCAACCACCAATGACTCCAAGACCTAATCCAGATCCCTACAGTCAACCACCAATGACTCCAAGACCTAATCCAGATCTTTACAGCCAACCCCCAATGACTCCAAGACCTACTCTGGACCCTTACAGCCAACCTCCAATGACTCCAAGACCTAACCTGGATCCTTATGGTCAACCTCCCATGACTCCAAGACCTCAGCTTGATCCGTACAGCCAGCCTGCAACAATGTCAAGACCAAGTGCAAGCAGTTCTGACCAGTTCATCCAGCCGCAGATGGCACCAAGGCCTATTGTCACGGACGCGTTTGCCCATCGGCCTTTGACTCCTCGGGCCACTGCTCCTGATGCGTTTGGACTGTCTTCTTCTTCGATGGCGGCTCACAGAGCCAGTGCGCCACCAGATCAGTTCAGCCATTCACCGATGACTCCTCGACCTCCTGGGCTTGATGGTTATGGGCAGTTGGGAATGCCACCTCCTCGTTGCTCGTTTCCCGATTCATACATGCAATCAAGACCACCTAGACCAGCAGCAGCAGCAGCATCAGCAGCTGGTGATGTATACAGCCAGGCTCCACCAACGCCTCAGATGATGACAAGAACGATGCCATCCGATGATTACTCGACCGGAACCAGCAGCGGCGGCGGACTTTCGCAGGTCGCTTCCTCGGCTTCCGATGCATTTCCACTTCTCGCCACATCGCGAATGACTATGTCTGAGCCGTACAGGCAGCCAGGAGTTGACCAGTATGGCGCCACGCAGCAGCAGCAGCTACAGCAGCAGCCAGTGACATCTCGACCAATCGTGTCTTCAGAATCAGCTGGTGGAGAGCTGCAATCAACCACGAAGGGCGGTCGACCTGGATTTATGATGGATGAAGGTGAAGCGGCGCATTCTTCCATGGTAAGCAAAGCGGCCAAGTTCTTATTCGTCATTCAGTTTGCTGTTGCATATATACACCGTGGTTCAATAAAAAGTAAGCCAAATTGTTTTGCATATATCTCTAATACCTGATGACATATGAAGCTACAATTTTCCAAATATTCAGAGAAGTGGACCAAGAATATGATTCCAAAATTTAATTAGATAATGTTGAACGGATAAAAAGATATGAATACTTCATATACCGAAATTTCAGTTTACAAGCAATTTTCTGTCAGATTCAATAAAAAGTAAGCCAAACAATTTTTTTTGCATCTCTGATGTCTGATGAGTAATCATAAAATCTTCTTCCAGATATTTAGGGAATTGAACCAAGAATAGGATTCCAAAATTTCATGTCATAAATGTGAAGGGATAGAAGGATATGGATATTTCAACTTCATCACCCGAAATTTCAGTTTTCAGCAAGTCTGTTATTGTGTAGACTTCATTTCTTCCACATTATGGCCTCCGAACAGTCCAGATTTGAATCCTGTCGACTATAAAATGTGAAGCGTGATGCAAGATCGAGCCTACCAGACAACAATCCATGATATAAACGATCTGAAGCAACGCTTGTTGGAAGTGCGGGATGGCCTGAACCAGAGGAAAATTGACGTTGCTGTTGCCATTGCAATGGCGCCAGCGCCCTCAGGCTTGCGTGCAAGCAGGAGGGGGACATTTTGAGCATCTTATTTAATTAAATTATCAAACCATACTGTTGGGGTCATATTGGTAGTTCAATTCTCTACATATCTGGAAAATTTTAGAATAATTAATCATCAGGCTTTGGAGATAACAAGGAAACACTTTATTGAATCTGATAGAAAATTGCTTGTAAACTGAAATTTCGGCATATGAAGTTTCAATATTCGTATCTTTTTATCCATTCAACTTTATCTCATGAAATTTTGGAATCATATTTTTGGTCCAATTCTCTAAATATTTGGAAAATTTTAGCGTGATATGTTATCAGGCAATAGAGATAAAAGAAAAACAATTTGGCTTACTTTTTTTTGAGTCGCGGTGTATAAACACAATTAAGAAGTTTCTTTGCAGTAACAAATATTCATCTTCTTTCATTCATTCATTCAGAGCATTTTATATATATATATAGTGTCCCTTCATGAAACTAATCAGAGGTGCTCCCTGGTCAGAGTACATCTAATGATGTACCTTGTTATTGTTATATTTTAAAACTTATGTTCTTGTGCGAAGTCTAATTAAGTAGCCCAGGCACACACGGGATTAGAAATCTTGACACACAGTTGAGGATTTTGTGGGTTTATGATTTATTTGTCGTCTGATTTAGCTGTTGCTGCATTCTTAAACATCCTTACAATGTATCTTAATTGTGAAGGTTTGAAGTAGACATTTATGATTTCATGTAGCTAAACAGTTTTTACATATATTACCGTACCTCATTGAGAGCTAAAAACCAAGTTAGGATGAATAGCAGTGACCTGCACAGTGCAAATGCATCACTTGGTGATCTGTCGGTGAAACATCTGCTATTCAATGCATGTATCGTTGGACAGTTTTGTTTTATATACAATATATCAAAATGCCTGAATGTTTTGGTTTCCCTTGATTCATCAGATAGCAAGGAGAGCTAGCCACCCTCCCTTGTATGAGTACAACTATAGGTTGTGGCAGTATGGACCGCAGTATGTTTGTCTGGTAAGTTGTTGCTTGGCTCGGCCAACGCATCGTCGTCCGACTTTGACACTTTCTTGTGATATCTGCGTTACATCTTGCCTTGTCGTCAGTTTCAAATGGGTTCTTCTTCTTCTTCTTCTTCTTCTGCATTCGATGAGTCTTTCACTCTGGGATGAAAATGTACTAGCCTTTCAACTGAGCTGTGCTACATACTGTAGGTACTTGTAGTATTAATTACTGAAGTGTAGTGTTTTAAATGCATGTCTGTAGTTGCACGCATAAATAGATGGTTTCATCACAAACTGGAGAAGTACAAAAACAATTCCATTGTTTAGAGTGATAAGGAACTGGGCACCTATGAATATGAGCAACACAACAATGCGAGTGAATATGAATTGTCTTCTTGAGGAGGGGGGGCCCGGGGGCAGAGGATCAAGGACCTCACAATGTGTAGCCTCCTGTGTAAGTTGTATCATGGAGGTTTATTGCCAGCGATACTTGCTTATAAATGGAATTGAGATTATGTATCTTATGTGGTTATGAACCATATATTTATGTGAGCAACTGCATATTACTGATGGTTTGGCTGTTTCAGGTGGTGGTGGGTTCTGATGTATTTAATGTGGCTGTTGATTGTTGATGACATTATTCTGTGGTCCACAAGTGACTGATATAAACAGATACTGAAGTTCATGCAGGTCCTGCAGGGTGCATGATGGTACTTTTATCCGGAAGGCTTTTGTTTACATCTTCACTTGTCTGGTAAAAGATTTGTAGAGTGTGATGCCAAGGAAGGAATTTTTGATTTCGTTGTTGGTTGCTCATTGTAGTGTTTCTTAACAAGTGATTCCCTCCTTTATTCCCAAGTTGCATGTCATTGCTATTTAGCATCTGAGAAGGCTTAAGAAAGATGCTGAAAAGAGGTTTAGTATGATTGCTATGGTTGTTCAGATTATTCATCCAGTGATAGAATGAGCGAAAGGTAACATTTGCGTTCGATATTGTTTAAATATGAACTATTTTATACCTGAATGTATGCTTGACTGCATTTCCTTAATGCAGATTCAAATACCAGTGCAACAATACCTTTTGTAGTAATTGAAGGACCTCAGTATTGTTATGTGCGTAGTGTGTTGATCAATAGATATCTGTAAATTTATGTTAGGCATACACATGTGCTCTAAAGAAAATTTGGGGTTTAGACACAATATAATTGAAATATGAAAGTGTATTGTGTGACGAGTTTGGCTTTAGTTCATAGCTTACACTGCTGTTGTCTACACAATTGGAAGATGCCATTAAAACTCCAAACTTGTTCACTAGATGACTTTAAAAAAATTAGTTTGATTAGTTTAGCAAGCAGTTAAACTTTATTTGGATGATATACTGTAGGAGTGTAGGTGCATGTGTTTAGATTTTATCTGTCTAGGCCTATATGGTCTTGAGGTAAATTTCAAAATAACGAAGTTCTCTAATTCAGTGATTTCTTGTCAATTTTTTGGTGATATGTCGTATGTTTGGTGTTTCATGAATGCATGATTGTGGAAAGTTTCTGTTTTCATTTATTTTCATTCTTTATCTTGGTCGGAGGTCAAGGTTTTAAAATATACTTCTTTCAACTTCTGGAATGTCTGGTTGGCAGGTGTCATTTCATTAGACAATAACTTCTTGCTGTTCAATTCGTATGCTGGACATTTGTTAGATAGGACAAACAGATGGAATGTCTTTGACAGTTAAATTTTTCTTACGTACATATGTAATTAATTCAGGTAAACCTTGTAATGCAGTTGAACCAGACAGACGTGTTCTGAAGCATTGGATAATAGATGATACAGCAATGCATGCTTGATTTTTGCTCAGAAAATATGACAGAAAATATTGACAGAAAATATGACTGGATGGCCAGTTGTTTAAAAATAATTGTGATGTAAAAATGTTTTTGAGTGTAGGATGTTGGATTATGATTAAATTCATGTGAGGAATGTGGTTACTGGTATGCTGATGTATTTATGCCAAATTTCTGAAAGTTCTCAAAATACATTGATGTTGGAGGACCACTAGAAACCATATTGCGCAAAGAATTTATTTGTACATACCTGTAAGGTGTAAAACTTTAAAGGATGTAGCACAGACTTGGGTAAGGATAGTTGTTGTTATGGTAAAGTGGAAGAAGATTATTTGATTGTTGGATTTGAGCCTGGTATAACTGGAAAAATGGCTGGATCTCTATTTGTATCTGTTATCCGGCAAATAAAACTTTATCGTTAGCTTACTGGAAGCAAACATTTTTGCATTGATCAGTTGTATCATAGAGATCTAATTTAGTAATGGGTTGTCTGGTTTTCAGGATGGGTCATATGAACCACTGAATGAGTTACAGTCACAGTGCATCACATAATTAAATATGTGTCTAAGTAGGATTGAGTTTTCTGTTTCATACAAATAGCCATTTACGTGTGTATTGCACAGGTCTAATATTTGTAGTTCTAAACCATTTTTTGATAAGTTGTTACAGTGGTGGGTATTATTTTTAGAACTTTATCCATTTGCTTAATAGAAATTCATTGCACAGACGAATAAACGATGCTTTGTTTTACTGGATCTGTGCCTTCTGTTTAACCCAAAATTACTAGAAGCTGAGGTTGATGAAATCTGTGTCATGTAATAACTTATGAAGCCCACCTGCTTTGTGAGCAATTCTTTCAACATTAATTGCTGCTTTTTTGCCTTCGTGCAGACTGTAGAGTTCGACAGATGAAAAAGTGACGTTGCTTGTACCTTTGGACCAGTGTACATGTGATTTAAGTCTCGTGTATTCAAAAGCAACTTAATTTGATTTTTAAAGTTATTTATTGCATTGTGAACAATGGCTTGAATGTCTTCTGATTCATCGATAGAAAAGAATAAATTAAATATGTCTCCCTGCTCTACCAGGTACAACAGGTGTTTGAACATATGAATTATTACCGGTGATAATTTATTTTCTCGTGTAATGTGATTGTTCAGTTGGAAGGCGATCAGCAGAAGCAAGACGCGTCACGCCATCAGTTGAGAGAACTGCTTGCAAAGCAGTCGAAGCAAAGACAGAAGCAGAAGAAACAGGAAGAGAGCAAACGTATCCAGCAGGAGCAATCAGCGACCAGTGGCGCACCTGGATCCCTAAGGCACTGGCCGGAAGATGGTCCAGCCGTCGCATTTCCAAATGGTAAGTCATCATTCCAGGAACTCAATCTGTTTCTGGCTTTGTTTGTTTGTTTGTTTGTATGCGCACTTGTTATAGCGCCTCTTCCAGCTCTCAACCGCTACTCAGAGGCACTCTTGACTACAGCAGAACCAGAACAGGCTTTACATGACATGTTTACTTGACTAAATCTATTGTTATTTTTCCACAAAGGTTGAGCACTACGTTTTGGTTGTGTGAGAGATGGCCATGTTATTGTTTAAGCTTTAACCCGTTCCCGCCGGATCGGGGCCGTACGGCCCCGAAACGGGAGGCGTTGAAACAGGCTATAATCTATTTATAAATCCGTGTGTACAAAAAATCAGGGTTGAAGTCCGAAAAATTCCTCACAATTCGATGTATTTTTTGTTGACAAAAGTTATATATTGGAGTCCCAAAAAAAGTTTGAAGTGAGGGATAAAATTGTCCTGAGTTCCGAAATTTTTTAGGTGTGTCATGAATGGTTTTGACGATGATTTTTCATCTTTTGATGATCAATTCGTCCGAGATTTGAAGATGCCGGTGTACGGACAGCATGTGGGACGTAAACAGTTTCGATTTTTGCCCAGTCTGATACCGAGTCTTGTCGTTCGGACTCCGCATTGCTAAATAATGCCGAAGTCGGAGAGATATGTTTATCGTGACTGTTTTGCCATTTGGAATTCTAAAGTCGCTATATAAATGAATATTTCTTCAAAGTAAAACATGGATTTATAGCCAGGCGTTTGCTGATTCGGGAAATATATACTTTATTATGACTGCTCGTACAGTTTTTTTGAATTGCTGTCCTTATGATTCATTGCCGATATGACTGTTTTACCATTTGGGATTATAATGCGGCGTAATGCCGCTATATAAATTAACCATTGCTCACGATATGAAATCTGGATTATATAGCCAATAGACTACTGGTTCAGAAAATATATGGTTTTGTATGCTTATTTGTTACCAATATTGGACTGTTGGCCTTCAAATGCTGTGTAAAATGCTTATCGATGACTGTTTTGGCCTTTGGCATGTAGAAGGCGCTATATAAATGAATAGTTCTTCACCGTGAAATATGCAATTTAATTGCCTTAAGTTTGCTGATTCAGAGAATATATACTTTATTATGCTTAAGTGTGACCACTGATGCAGTATTGTTATTCTAGTATAGGTACCAATAATTTCATAGATATCCCAAAAACAATTCAGGCGGGATTGGGTTAAGTAAAAATTCTAAAGGATTATTACATAAATAATTTGTTGCATGCATAGAATTGGACTGCAGGTGCGCCTTTTCAGATGGTTCTGCTGTTTGAACTGTACAGTGATGAAAAACTTTTTCAGATAATTTTGCATGCATTGCCACTCATGACAATTAGACTTTCTGTGTGTGTTGTTAGCTGCAGGGTTTCCACCGTACGAGGGAATGCAACGGGCGATGGGTTCAGAGATGCTGAACAATCCTAATATTGGACTTCGTGGACCTTTAGAGATGGACAGATGGCCGAAAGAACAGATGATACGAATGCCTCATCCTGGACAGATTAGACCTCACTCTGGTAAGTGAGATCAAATAATGGACGCTTAATGGAGTACGCTTCTACAGTAATTGCGGGAGTTTTTGTACTATTACCTGTCTCATGATGGCAGAATAGACCGAAGCTTCACATGTATGTGCAATTGCCAAGGACATTGCTCGAAATGTTAACGATAAACAATCGCAATAGTAACAGAAATGCACTGAAGAGTAGTAACTCAATCACTTTTACTGTTAGGGTTGCCACAAATTTTTAAATATTATCAAGAAGTATCAGCACTGAAAAGGTTGAGCAGTGGTTCTTACACAGATTTTTGGTCTTGCAAACTACTTAAACCCTGTTATGTTTTGTGCGCGTTACCGCTGCACTAGAGTGTTGAGTTTCTTAAGCATTCTTGGTTCATAGTCAGTAGCATTGGAATTAGCTGACCAGGTATGTTCTGTCTGTAAGTTCTTTGATGGTATTCAGGTTTTAGCATCAGACTCGTTTCTTTCTTCTTTCTTACCCAAAGTATCTTATCTTCCACTTCCAGATTCTCTGATCTATCAATATTCAATAAGTCTCTGTCAGCAGATATGTGCTTTTTTAAATTGTGATTTACTTGAGGAAACCACTGTTTGATACTTCTTGGGCATTGTGATATACATAGCACCTTGGATTAGCTCTGATATTTGTACGTGTTATAAATGAGGACCGTGTTAGAAACAGAGAAATCCATCTACATACAAAACACTGGCGTTAAAGTTTTGACATAAGCTTCTTTTATGTTAAACTTTTAACATAAGCTTCTTTTATGTTAAAGTTTTAACATAAGCTTCTTTTGCGTTTCTGTGCAACATTCAGATATCGATCCGTTTGGTCAACGGGGAACTCAGGAGGAGATGATGCATCAGAGATTCTCGCTTCCTATGAGAGGAATACGACCAAGTCTAGCTGGTAACATGCCGTACACCAGTATGTCGTACCAGCAGCAGCAGCAACAACCACCTTCTCAACAAGATCTTTTTTCTCTTCAACATCACCAGGCTGCATTCAAGGTACGTTAAAGTTCCATAAGTAGTTGCTATGTTTTGTTATTCTAAGACTGGTTTGATCATTCTCATCTTCCTTTCAGAATGGAGAAAGAAGGTCAGGGTTATGAAGCAGAAGGAAGCATTCTGTCACTTAGAGAAAGACCAGTGGAGTCTGTTCATGAACCACTTTTGTACATTGCTAGTTCTTGCTTTAGTAGCCCTTACCATTTGTATGCCAGATACATGTATTATTTAACCCATGTCCTGGCCCAGCCAGATATTTTTTTGGTTTTTGCCAAATTCTTCTCCGAAGTTATCAGTGCTGCCTTTATGAAGCACTGAAGTTTAAATACAAAATTGGTTAAGAAATGCTAGCATCTAGAACGAAAGCATTAATGATTATATTGTCACATTGTATTGCTGGGATTGTATTGTTTGACATGTAAGTGTAACAGTTTGAGTTTGAAACTATTTATGACTTTCTGCTGCAGGGTCAGCCGCCAGAGCGCTTTCGTAGATCCGCGTCTCTGTCGGGGGAAATGGTGGCCGGTCAGAAGCCACAGACGGTGGCACTGTCTCACAGACCGCCCGGTTCTATTCCAGGCCAAGACGGCATGCCCTTTGGCTTCCAGCCAGGTCGAATGATGCATCCTGGGATGCCACGGATGACTGGACCAAACCCCTACCAGACGGTGCCTAGGATGTCGTCGCTGCCGCAACAGATGATGCATCCGTGGCCGCATCATCCGAGAAACCTGCCGCTCGGTTCATCGTACGGCATGATGCAGCCACCTGGTGGCATGATGGGCATGAGGTCAGTCTACTCGGACCCTAGCGGTGGACCTCCTCCTCCGCCTCCGCCTGGTCACTTGCAGCATCCTCAGATGGGTCAGGGATTACCCGGATCGTCGATGTTGCCGCCTCAGAACTTCGGAGCACCTCTCCAGGTTCCGCCTGATCCGTCGTCGGTGATGCCGCAGATTCCGGCGACTTTGCCGCTTGGGCAAGTGGCGCACGGACACCATGACAGCGATAAATCTAGCGACCAGTTTGAAGACATCCTAGGTTTGTTCCGTGATGTTTTCTTTCTAAATTTCACCTTAACCATTTTATGTATATTACTGTATTTTCTATGCAAGATGTTGTTTAATTTGGATTGTAATTGTTTTGACTTTCTATAATAGTTGAGTATTGTATTCGCTTTAGTCATCATAGATCTCCTTACTGACCATTTTACTTTTTGTGATTGTATCGTAAGTTGTGTCACTTTTAACTTGATTTTGAATAAACACCGACTGTTTCTTGACGTTTCTTAAAGTTTATTCTGTTTGTGACATTTGTAATTTTCTTTTGCTAGATATTGATAGGAGTTTATGGTGAAAAATCAGCGTTAAATTATAATGATGTTGTTCCATATGTTCCACTCTTTGACATTGTGTTTTTCCTTTGTACGTTTGATGTTTAAGAAGTATTGATTTTCAAGATTGTTTTGATTGTTTTGTAGGAACAGCCGATGATGGCTTCAATTTGCTTGAATATGCCGATCCAGATCTTGACAGCACACTCACAGAGCAGCATGACAAATCAATCTTTGACGAGCACCTTGGGATTACTTCGAAAGTCAGTTCCAGTCTGTCATCTCCTAAGGAGTCTTCCCCACCGGCTACAGTTGTTGGCACAGCTCAGTCCCAAGTTGTTTCTGAGGTGGAACAGAAACAGGGTTCGGAGCCTGTTGTGTCAGGAGCTACAACCACTACTACTACCACTGCTACTGCCTTATCTTTGAAAGAGCAGGCTCCTCTCAGTGCTCAGACAACGAAAGCCGAAGTGCCGGCTGGGAATTTGTTGTCCGTCAAGCAAGAGTCGGGAAGTGCAGCACAACCTGTTGACGCATCATCTAGCTCTGATAAAACGTCGGAAGCTGCAGTGACAGTACCGGCTGCTGATGGTGCGGGTGCGGATTCGAAGGTTCACACGGAAACATCAAAGATGGGATTCAATTTCCAGGCAAAGTTTGTGGAGTACAGCAAGCGACATCCTGCGGACGGTGTTCAACCGGCAGACACCTCCAACGCAAAAGTTAGTGATGCGGAAAAGAAAGATGTTGTTACAACGGAAGCAGCTGGTGATGCTGCCAATCAGACGGTCGCTACGGTAACGACGGCGCCTGCGGAACAGGAGACTGTGGTAGGAGAGACATCGTTGGCAGCACAGACTTTGCCAGAGGTAGCAGCAGCGTCAGGTGATGATAATGCTGCTGCGGCGCCTGTAGGCCTTCCAATGCAGGTTGATGGATGCAATGATTATTCATCCCAGGATGAAGTTGATGATGATGACAGCGGCCTACATGTGCCCAGCCTCTCAGAAGTTCACCTGCTGCAGAGCTGTATCAGTTGTAGTCTTGCAGCTGACACGGAGGAACCGGAACTTGTCAGCATCTGGGAGGTTATGAGTCCGTTTGCGCAAGTCGATGGTCCGGCTGACGAAGAAAGGGAGGGTAAAAGCGAGACAAACCCGGTTCCGTTAAAAGATGCTGACGAAACAACTGCTGCTGCTTCGGCGCCTGCAGTTGTCTCGCAGGACTCAAAGACAGAGGCGTCTGAACCCAAACAGGAGGAGGAGACAAAAGAAGTTGCTTGCTCTGCTGAGACTATCACTGCTTCCAAAGATGATGATGGTCCAAGTAGTCAAAAAGATGTTGTTGAAGGAGAGGAAGCGTTGACAAAAGCAGTAGAGTCAGGAGAGGTAGCAGCAGAACAGAACTCAACTGCAGAAGTAGATCAGTCTTCGGCACCAGTCAAGTCACCGCTAACGAGTCAACCAAGTACGACAGATCCGTCATTGTCAGATCCTGATCTTGTCACTACCAATGTCGCCATAACGACCAATGTCGCCATAACGACCAATGTCGCCATAACGACCAATGTCGCCATAACGACCACTGCCCCTAGTGCTGTGCCACAGGTTTCATCGGAGATTTCGCAACCAACTGGCGATGTGCCTGCTCCCGCTGCAGCAGCAGCAGCTAGTGTTCAGCCACCTATCATGGACACCGTAGCCATCAGTGAGGCTTTGCCTGTTGCCAGTCAGGGTCCTGGACCAGCCACCGAGGAGGCAAGTACTGCCCAGCCGGGAGGAGGAGTAGGAGGAGGAGGATTAGGAGGAGGAGGAGGAGGAGGGAATTACTTTCAACATCAGATGTTGCAGAATGCTGGACTATCAAAGCACCAGCAGCAGCAGTTGATGGGAGCTGGTGTGGATAATCGCCTTAGAGGTCCACATCCATTTACGTCAAACCATGCCTTTGCAATGGAGATGCTGCAACAACAACAGCAGCAGCAATACTTGTACCAGCAGCAGCAGTCATCATCCGCACAGACTGGTCATCCATACGGCATGCATGTGGACGCGATGCCTCGAGCCTTGTCGACAATGCAACGGTTCCCTGGGCCACCGCCTCCGTATCCGAGTCAGCAGATGCAACTGAATCCCGTGCACGTCTCGCGTTTCCGACCGCAGTACATCCGCCAGACGTCTCCGAGACTCAGCTACATGCCGTTCCAAGGTCAGGAGATGGGATACGGAGGCAGCTACTCGCCCGTTCAGATGCCGCATCTCTCGATGCAACATCAGGCACGATCGCCTCATCCTTCGCAGTCGCCTCACAATCATCAGTCTCCCGGAGGATCAGGTCATCAGGACGTCATGCAACAACCTCAGATGGATAGCTCCCCGCATCCCGGTTCGTCAATGCATCCTGGAATGTCTCCGAGACCAGTGCCATCCCCGGTCGCTTGGCCAGGCTCCTCATCCTCCGGACAGTCTCCACTCGGTGGAGGAGGGGGATTGCCGCAACAACCGCTTCCTTCTCCGCGCACTCTCGGGGCGTCGCCGCACTTGTCTTCACCGCACCAAAGATCGCGTTCGGGTACACCACAGATGATGTCACCCGCGGGCATGCAGCAGTTGCCACACAATACGTCCCAGCCGGGTACGCCCCAAGCAAGTGCCGGCAGCGCTGGTAGCTTTCAACTAAACGCTTCAGGTGGGCAGAGTACACCAGGCACACCTGTCTGTCAAACGCCGCCTTTCTCTGGGTCGGCTCCTTCATCTGCATCTGGACATGCTGGTAATCTTCAGCCGCCGCTGCCACCAAATGCTCCAACCGAAGGATTGATCAGCAGCCACCCAGAGGCGCATGTTGACCTGCCTTACGCATCAGGTACGCAGCCAGAGGATCGACCGGCATCAGGCAGCTCTTCAACCCAATTACCCGGCCAGGGACTTGTCCAGTCTTCAGATAGCGGTGCACAGGTTCCACAGTCGTCTGCACACGCTCCTACAGTTGGCTTAGGTAAAATCAGTGGTGGACAAATACAGGCAATAAATCCACAGCAGTCGTCGGCTTCCTCCGATCTCGGAAGTTTACAGTCACAGCATCTGGCTGCGAATTCGGTGTTGTACGTTCCGAGGGGACCCGGTTCCTTCATGCCGCGGGATTCGCTGGTCAGTCTTGCGCAGATGCCGATCCAGAGACTTGGCTATCCACCAGGAATGAAGATCGTGCAGCACATGATGCAACCAGGCGCCAATCAGTTGCCCATAGGATCGAGTACAAGAGGCGATGTGGCGGTCACACACACTGTTACAACTGGGGCTCATTCAGCCATCGGTGCTCTACTGAACCAGCAGAGACCGATGAGCCAGCCGGGTCAAAGTCTCGGAATGCTGCAGCACGGTCCTCGTCCCGGTCCGTACGGTCCTCGACTCGTTGACAGCCGTTTTCACGTCATGTCCATCCCGTCGGGGCAGATCCAGCGGCCGTACCTGCCCCCCGGCATGCATCCGCACATGCTGCATCAGGCGATGCTTGGGAATATGTCTGGACCGCAGATGTCTGCCGCCGCACAGGGTTCTGTGCACGCAACGCAGCCTCACATGATGCCTTCTCTGCCTCTTCTCTCACCAGGTGGTCGCCCTGGGCTGCCCGGCCAGTCCCTCCCGACCCAGGTCCATTCGTCTCAGTCGTCGGGTATAACCCAGGTGCACCCGCAGGACGCGATGATGATGGGTGCAAGAAGAATGCCATTTTCTCCTCATCCGTTCGGGCCGAGAGGACTGGCCCTGACGGGATCGCAGCAGCCACGAATCCCTGACTTGCACATGACAGACATACAGCATTCTGCGATGATGGGGCTGATGGGAATTCCGCAGCCGGGACCTTCGCTGCGACCAAAGCGCCTTGAGGAGCAGCCACTGCTTCTGGAGGATCTTCTGGAACAGGTAACAGACTGACTGTTGACTTATCCATGCTATTTGGTTTAGTTTCGTGGTAATATTATAAAACGTTATCAAAGAGTTTGTGGATTGGGTTTCGCATCAAGACATGGTATCATTGTGGTTGGTTTGACAGTGCTTTTTTAAGCTGTAGAGTAACAGAAGCTGATGTTAAATATACTAGTGTTCTTATCTTTTCTTATCTGTGCTGCTGCATTTGTGTTGGTGTTACAATTGATCAAAGACAATTGATGCTGATTTGAATGTTAGGAGAAGCGTGAACAGCAGAGGCAGGCCGAGCAGCAGAGCCAGCAATCACAGGCTGGGCAAGGAGAACTGACGCATCCTCTGCCCGCATCAGTTGCGGTACCTTCTTCTTCTTCAGCAGCCGCTGGTTCAGCACCGGTTTCAGCATCGTCATCGTCATCAACCGCAGACTCAAGTGCCATTCTTACGGACGCTGACTTAGATAAGCTCAGCGTTCCTGTTGATGTCATGCTTGAGGACCTTAACAGTTCACTGGCCGCAACAGATTCTTTTTCTGGTGCCCCTCAGCAGCCACTCTTGCATCAACAGATTGGACAGGCGTGAGTATAAGTATGGTATTGTTTCATACAAGTAGTCATCATTGAGTTTGGATGTCCAAGGTGCGATTTTAGCAACTTATAAAAAGCAGGGGAAGTTAGGCTTACTGACAGGATACCACAAACATGCACAGATACAGTGTACAGATGCAGCGTCCGCTCTGCATTCGGGAGCGCCTCTGAGTAGAGAGAGCTTGAAGGGGCGCTATAACAAGTGCACAAACAAACAAAATCATACTATGTTTATCAGAATGAATAATAAAGATGGATTATTATTGTTATTGTTGTTATTAGTATTATCATTATTAGTCTGACCTGATATGAAGTGATGATGCTACAGATGATTGTTTTCTTTAGCTTGTCGGACCATCAGTGGATGCAGTCTTCGCTGGGATTGGTCGATTCCGCCGGTCATCTGATTCCAGCGAGGCAGATGGCGCCACAACTTGGTCCTCGAATGGCGGCATTCATGGCGCCTCCGCTGCAGGGTGGTGCGTCTGGAATCTGTGGACCGTCGTCGATGATGGCGTCTGCCATGCCTTATCCGCTGATGCCTCCTCTTCCGTCGCTGCCTCCTCCAACCAGACCGCCAGAACCTCCAGGTTCCAGATTTAATTTTGTTTTCTTTACCTAAATATATATAATAATAATAATATTAATAATAATAGTCTTTACTTTAATGAAATGCCTGCAAGACGCACTGCGCTTTACATTTACAAGTTATGCAGTAATCTTAATTAAACTTAACTACTAACTGAGCGGACAGCTTTGCAATTACATGGCGCTAATAGCAGCCTACAAATCAAATCCGTCCAACGGGGGCTCGAACTCAATACCTCTCGCACTCTACGCCAGTGTGTTATCCATTGCGCTACTGGGCCGCCCTTAACCCCCCAAACCCTGTTGTCACTATTCATCAGCAGTAAACGTAATCATTGGCATTGGCCTCATCGTATGCAATAGGCTTCCACTGTCTATATTGCTCTTTATGCCTAGGGTTTGCTCAGATGCATTTTATCGGAGCTTTAAAACAGTACTTTTCGGCCGAGGTGGGTTCGTGAGTGCTACTGAGTAGTAACTTTGAAGGGGCGGCATATAAATATCCATAGTGAATGAATGAATAAGAATTTTCAGCGTGGACCAATTAGCATTCAAGTTTTTGTGAACAATTGTAGTTTTACCAGAATGTTTTAAAAAGTATTTACACAGACAACGTATCATTTTTTGCATGCTCAGCACAGTGTCAAGCTGTATGTTTAGACTTAGTTTGAATATTTCCCCATTAATGGATGTTGTTGGTGTTATTATTCTGTATGTATTTACATTGACTCTTTGGTGTTATTGACGTAGCTGAATGCCACAGTGAAGAGGAACAGCAGGTGAAGTTGAAGTACGAGGATTGGCTGGCACAGTTTGAATATTGGATTACCAACCAGATTCAGAATTTAGAACAGCAAGTAATGAAATACCGAAAGACGAAGAAGGCGCTGAATGCCAAACTGCGAGTGGTAAACTTCCTCTTGTCATCTCTCTCTATGCGTTCCGACGTCAGGTTGTATGTGAGTTTTGTGTTATTGTCACAATTGATTTTTGTTGGGATACATTATTTTGGTGTCAGGATTGAAGAAATGTTTCTTTAACTAAATATATGTGTTTGCTGTATATATGGAGGTACACATCATAACAGGGATGATAGCGATAACCAAGGGAAGAGTGAATAACGGACAGAATTGACATGCGGATGATGGACTGCACTTTAATTTTATCACTTACAATTCATTCTGTTACTTGTTCAATTACTGTCACCCTATTGCTTATATACTGCTTATAGAAGTTTTGCTATGGTTGGTCCGTCTTTCTGGAATAAGTTACCTATTAGTCTCCGTAATGAACTTCTTTGTCTTTCTTAGCCCCTTTTCCGCAAGCGTTTGAAAACCATTCTCTTTGATTATGGTTTGGTGTCAGGTCGGGAGCGCCTCTGAGGAGTTCTCTTGAAGTGGTGCCATATAAATGTTCGATTACAATTACAATTGCTGCTAGGTCCTAATTTTAGTATGGAATCAGTTAACCCATTCTATGCAATCATGAAATTGTAAACTTTTTCCTTGTTGCTTTGTGGAGTTTAACCGCCACTGTTACCTGTTATACCTTAACCCTGGTTAAGTATGAAAAACGTTTTTGTACATAGGCAAAGAAGAATTCGAGCAACCTTTCCGATGTCGATCAGCAGAATCTTATCATAACTACTCAGGAGCAGAGTAATCTTCAGAAACAACTTGATCATATGCGCAAACAACTTCGAACACACAAGAACCTTGTGGCAGAATACAAAGCCAAACAGCCGGTAACTAAATGAATAAGCATTGACTTGCCTGTGTGTAGATTTTGCATGTACACTGTGTCCCAATAAATCGAGACCCCTTTTTATAATGTGAATAAAACAGGCAAATCTTACCAGCGCGACGCTCCGACGAACCGATCAAATCAATTTTTCTTAGAAGCTGTTTTAGACCGCTCACTGTCCATCCCTTGTCCGGAAATTTTTGAATAAACTTTTTGCGCCGTAATGTTTATTTATCCGTAAGAATTTTATTACAATTTTGTCTTCTTGGCTGAACGCCATTTTCTAACGATTTTTGTTGACATTTGGTTTCGATATGTAAATTAATGACGTCATTATGACGTAATTTTTTAGTGAGGGTCGTTCATAAATTACCAATTTGTAGATAATTATCTCAGGATAAAAACAGTTTTTACATTTTCAAAATCGATTAAGATTTGCCTGTTTTGTTCACATTATAAAAAGGGGTCTCGATTTATTGGGACACAGTGTAGATTCATTTGCTTAAAATTACATTTGTGTGGACGTGGCTAATTGTTTGGCTCATTCTGTTCGTGGTTTTAAGGTTAAGGAATGCGATTTCTTAAAATTAATGTTTAACGCATTGAAGTATCGATTTTGGATTAGATGGGATTGGAGCGGATGTATTGATTACTGCTTTATACTACTTGTTAGATTTGATATCGTAACTTAATGAGTATTCAGATACAAGATTTAAGCTGTTGTGGTACTGCCCTGCATATATTGCGGGGCGCTGTTTGTGTGCAGCTGCGGAGTTGGCATTGTGTTGGCAGTTTTTGTCTGTGACTTCTTAGGATTCACTGGGTGTGCCATGGGTTCCGGTGCCGCCTGGCCATCCGGATGCTGGAATTCCATTCAATGGTCAGCCGTTAATGCCAGCCAGGCAGTCGCCATCGTCCTCGTCAACCGTGCCGATGACCGCTGGCTCTGGCCCTGGACCACGTCTGCCGGTGCCTCGTATGCCGGGTGTAACACCGCCAGCACGTCTTCCTCCTGAGATGCGACAAGAGTACGAAGCCTACGTCCAGAATCGACTCCGAATGCGTCAGGCAAATCCCCCGAGGGCAGTGATAGTGCAAGGGGTAATGATTCTGTCGTGTGCTTGGCTGTAAGTAGAGTGACTGCGCCGCTGGAAGGGAAGCGATGGATGCTGGGAGATTAGGGAGAATGATTGTTTTTTTAAGGTGTCATTGTTTAGTGGTTTGTGAAGTAAGGCCGTCATTCTGTTTTTAGTTCTGTTTTAGTGTACAGTGTTCCGCTGTACGAAAAATATACATGGAACTATAAATATAGCTGATTATCTGCAAGATGATTGAGCTTTTGTAATGCAGTTGTTCCTTTGCAACCATAATAACTGCAAAAGAGTTAAATAACTGAAGTATTTTAATCAATACCTTCATGTACATATATGTATAGATGTTTGTACCTGGTTTTTAAAAATATATGGCATCTTTATAGTAACCTTGAAAAGGCCTTTTCATAATAATAATATTGGGATGAGTGTAAGATTAAGTTCTGAGTACAGTCACCCATTGAGGTCAGTGTCAGATCGCTGTCTTAGTTAACCCTTTAATGCCGGAGGGTATAGGATTTCTCATACCAATTACTACCATCTCGGCATTAAAGGGTTAATTATGTTAAGTGGGTTTGGCAGAAGTTCATGTCATATGAAGGTCTTTGTAAAATAATATGCAGTTAAACTATCTTTCGCGTATTTCTTTGTTCAGCAGTCATGCGTTAGCTGCGGCATCATCTGAGCACTGAGTATAATTATGTTTCTGTTGTTATTGTATATGAATAGGATGAGAATAATCCATTCAGTGAGTCGTACCAACAGCGAGAACACTGGGAGAAGCAGCAGCAGCGCCTGCAGATGCAGTGCCACCCAGAACAACAGCAGCAGCAGCAGCAGCAGCCTCAAAGACCTGTGCCTCCAGGTGAAACAGGATGCGTTGAAACCACTGGTTAGTGCCACATGTTTTCGAGTTCTTGCTGCCTTTCCACTTTTGTTAGGCAATGCATGGGAGCACAATGTCTTTGCAGTGACAATTTAAATACAACTACGTTAGAGCTGCAGTGTATTATTATGTGAAGGAATTGTAAATTGTCAATATCTGTGACCTATTATGATGAAAGGTTGTTCTACTTGATGGATAGTACTTTAATGTACTTGCCATCATTATGGCTGCAGTATATGTATTATTTCATGCAAGTAAAGTAAGTTTGTTTACGTGATTTTACAGCAGTTTTGCAGGTTTCTCAATAATTCAAAGAGTTGTATATGAAACCAATGGCATAATATATGTATACTCTAGGATGTTGTTTGATCAGAAAGATGTGAGGTTTTGCAGACCAAAACTTTGTGAATATTTGTTGCGTATTTTCAGCACATTTCACCCCACGGCCTATAATTAATTGATTTCCTTGCAATTCTCAATAATTGTGCGCTTTATCTGAGCTGGTGTATGTTCTTGGAGCAATCTTACATGCAGCTGTTGCTCATTTGCTTCCGTAGGTCATGCGTACGTGGATCAGGGACCAGTAATTCATCAGAAGCCGTTTCTTCACTTTCCACCAGATGGCTCTCGTCTGCCTGGACCTCGTTTTCCAGGCGACCAGACTCCATCTCGCTTTGGTATTTACTAGAATTATTTGTCATCTGAATACTGTAACTGAGCCAGAATTATTATGACCATAAAATTGTCTTATTTCCAACTTGCTAGTTTCAATGCTATCTGTGTGATATATATGTAGTGTTTGGCAATGATGAGATTTGCCTTGTGTCCTCCAATTTCAAGTGAAAGGATTAGCCATTGACACACCAAAACGAAAGCTAACATTTGCCTGACTTCTAATGAATTTTCAGACAGACTGCATTGCAAACCTGTTGATAAAGGCAAGTTTAGGTAGCATTTGAGCTTGTAATCAATAAAAATTACCTTATGGATTTATTATAAAATATCTTGAGCCTATCATAGAGCTTTTTGGAAGGAGTGAACCTGAAGAGTTAGTTGTAGCCATTTTTCTGCTGCCAAACTTCTAAGCTTATTTTCGTTTCTTTCATGCAGGACCTCCAGTTCATATGAACTTTCCAGCTGACTTGCCAGTGCGTTTATTTTCTCCCGCCTCTGGCTCTGAGAGCAATCTGTCCGCTGGTCCGTCGGGCCACAGCAGTCCGGGTCTTTCTCCAGCGCCTCCACACGCAGGTGTGGTCATACCTGGTGGACCGTTTTCACCCCAGATCAAGACTGAGCATGGATTACGAAAGACTTCCGTTGGAGGAGCAGCCTCCGCAACACTTCAGCAGATGCAGCAAGGTATGCGGACTGATAGACATCTCAGTTGGTGGGACGAAGAATTTTTAGCTTGCGCTAATTGATTTTAAATTTGTTTGACAGAACTTTGTATATTTGATGCTCTAAGAGGAGGACAATTCACCGTATGTGATTTCAGCTAGTTTATGTTTTTGTTGTCTTCTGTATGATTACCTTTCTTGAGATGTTTTTTTGATGAATGGACACTGAGGTCAGTGCTTTGCTAAGGACACTGTTCACTGTGAAAATATGTAGAAATTGCTTTGTTAATTGTTTGGAGCTTAATATATAAGTACGGTAATTTTGTCAATTTTCTTCTTGTCCAATAAATTCTGAATATTTACACCTGAACAGTATAGTGATGTTGCACAGTGCACATTGCACAGCTGGTTTATTATTTAATCCTCATTTATTTTTTAATTTAATTTTTCTGGGATTTGTGTTTCCTTGAGCTTGAGCCGGGGTAGCGGTTGACCATGGGCAATTGGTTTTCTTCTTTTGTGTAGTGCTATTTGATAATGTTTGCCAAAACAGTATTTATTCACATGCGGGGAAATGAATTGATGTGGAGTTTTTCTGTTGACCTAAGCCATGACGTTTATCCGTAAAAATCAGACATAAATCACAATGCATAGGAACAACACGTGTCCTCAGTGCCAAAGAATACATTCAATTCAAATTCCAAACTTGTGTATTCAGAGAGATCAACTCAAGAATTGAAATGACACAAATAAAAAACAGTGCTATGAAAACAAAAAGAAATTTTGACCTTTAAGTAAGTGAAGAGATCCCTGAGAAAAGGGTATATCAGAAAGGGATAGGTCCTGCTAGAGCTAGGCAAGCACAATACAGGAATATTGTATATAGATTGATGGGAGTGTAGCAGAATTAGGCAATTGAAAGAGAAAAGACGAGTGTGAGTATTAATAGAGATAAGAAGAGAAAGATAATGTGAGTCATCAGATAATTGAGACACGAATTCAAATACAATCGCAGAAACTAAATACGTCAAATGAAGACGAGAGTCACATGAAGGAATTGACAAATACTACATCTAAGCTACTATCAAACGATCCTGACAGACAGGCAACAATATTATTACATACAAAGACCATGATATGAACAAAGTAGTCTGCAATGAATTGTTTCATTTAATTATCTGCTTATGGGTTGTGTCTAGATTAATTGTAATGGTTTGACCATCACACCTTTGTGACAAACTGTAACGTGCCAGACAAGCATGGCCAGGTAGACAGTGACATAGGCTTAGCTTAAGGTGTCAGGTTTTGAATGAGGTCAAAGAGCTGCACTTGAATATCTACATGTGGTATGCTAAAAACTGGCAGTTTACATAGTTTGCAGATCAGTTTTGTTAGCATTTTGTGCTGATGCACTTGTGTCATTTGGACTTACATCGCAGCAGCGAATAACCCTAAAGAATAAAAACCAATACATGCAATTCAATACAAATGGTTTTGTTGTCCTAGTTTATATGTAGAAAATCCCGTTGGAGGTCATCACTGTATTATTGCTTCCCATGATTGGAATTGCTTCCTCTAATTTATTTATAATGATTTGTATTATTATATTATTGAAATCTCAAAGGAGATTAGATTTTCAGCACAATTCAATGAATTAAGAAATTTGTTTAAATTGTTACACAGGATTTTTTTAAATTTGAGATCTATGTTTTGTCTACAAGGAAGTATTTCTTTATCTTTTCATTATTGCAAACTTAAATGATATATCCTCATATTGACATATTTCAAGCCATTAACTGCTAAATGCTTTAAACAGTATTGTTTATCAGTTTAGCAAAGTCATGTCCTTATTTCTTGCATAATTTTAATGTTAGCCTTGGTGTTTGGCTTTCCCTTGTAAGGATCTTGAAATTCTTTAACTTGAATCAAGCAAGATCGTTTTTCAGAGCTTAATTCTATGCTTAGAAAATTCGACGTTATTGATCTTTGGTGGTGTAGAAAGTGTAAGCTCTGGGGTATTATGTATTTCAACAAGACAAGTACTTACCATTTTTCTCTTGAGCTGCCATGTTTACACCCACGACTCAGAGTCTCTGCAGTAGTGAGACTTTGTGTTTGATTATAATGTAATAAAGAGTAAGTTTCGTTGTTTTTATGTTGGTCAGCGTAAGACGAACAGGAAGCTGTAACGTTCTGTTGAAATTGATGCTGTAGGCCAGATCACTTCTCAACACATCGGTGGAATGGGACTTTATTCTGGCCCAAAGTCTGAACTTGCTCTCTCTTCTAGCGCCGGTCCCCACACTCCGCTGGCATCGACAGTTAGCACTGCCGCTGGAGCTGATTTTCAGCAACAGCAGCAGCAGGCAAAAACTCCATCTCATCATCCGTTCGAACAATCACCCTCTGATGCACATTATGTGCAGCAGCAGCAGCCTTCTCCTATTGTCTCACGCCCATCTCAACTGCATCTGACTCCACCCGCATCATCTCAGACCTACAACCAGCCGTCGGGACCGTCTGGTCCAGACGTTCCATTGTCTGGCGGGATGATGGCATTGTCTGACCAGCTGGAGCCTGGCACGGCGCCACAGAATTTCATCTCCACTCTGCCAGAGAAGCCTAAGAAGAAGCGCCGACGACGGAAGAAAACTGATGCGGCTGCGTCGGATGATATAGAGCCGGGAGGAGGCTGCACTGGGTCTGACCTTGACCTCAATCCACTCCACTTCATTTCACATCTTCCTCGTGAGCTCGCGTTAGGTTTGTGCCGTCGTCGCTCATCCACGACGATTCCTCTCTTTTCTCTTTCGCAACTGCCTCAGTCTTCGATTTCCTTTCACTCTCGCATGCGTTTCGTTAGGAAATCTATTGTTCGTGTGATTTCTATACTTGAAGTGTAATAACAGTTGTCTGATGTTGTTGTGTTTGCTGCATGCTCTTGTTGCTTGTAATCTGTGGTGCATTTTTAGAGGTCTAGAATCTGTGCATTATTTCATTCTTCGTATGACAGTAGGTGCTCTGTGGATGCCTCTGTAATTTCACTTCTCTGCATACACACTCGCTTGTGCAAGCACGCACACAAGTGTGTGTGCATGCGTGTGTGTTTGTGTGTGTGTATGTATGTTTATACAAACACACACACACACGCATACACACACACACATATATATATGTATGAAGTACTAATCATATCTTTTTCTTATTTTCCATTGTCTCTTTATCTCTTTATTTTCTTGTGCTTTTCTCTAAGGGTGGCAGGAATAATGGTAAAACTTGTACTGCTCATGCGTTGCGTTTAATTTGGTCTGTTCAGCACCTTATATAGCAGACTCTGTGTGGTCATTTATGGGCTCTGCTGGGTTGAACATTAGAGATGCAGATGTTCCTTGATTATTAGTAATCATATGGATTGCAAACAGAATAACATCCAAAGAGAAAGAGCAGTCTACATGCTTTCCCAACCAGGCAAAGAGTCAACAATTGTATGGCCTTATCTTCAGCTAGAGGCAGACAACTTTCCTGTTATGTGTTTTAAGTAAATGTGGGCCTTGCCAGTTATCAGATAATGATATGTGAGCAGTGAGCATGCACTGGTGATAGGGTTTTAAAAAGGATACAGGTTCTAGTTCATCTGTTGAACCCATTCATTGATTAATTCATGCATAGCGTATTCGTATACAGCAATAATATATATTTTCTCAAACTGGAATCTCTGTTAATCTTCCATGAAACTGACTATGATGGATATTATTGGATTTGGGTTTAAATGACATACATGTATATGCAAGGTATCTATTCAGGTCATTGCTGGAAATCATGTTTATCGACATAAAACGTCTAGTTATAGTATATAAATTGGGAAATTTTTATTCATTTCAGCACATTAGGAAACGGCTAAAATTAAGGATGCTGCAAGCAGGATGATTTCTTGTTTCTTGTTTAACGAAAAGACTTCATTTCTGATGTTTTCTTCTATTTTTCAGTAGAAAATTAGTCATTGAGTCGAGGATAATGCTGTCGTTAGTGCATGTTTTGTGGATTGTTTCTTGCATTCTTTCATGTTTTGGCTGGCTTTTTTGCAGATGTTTCTTTACTCAGAATTACTTTAGTCGTTGGTTCTTTAACATTTCATTTTCTATTTCCTAATATATTTCTTCTGTGTTAGCTAACTTGTTTAATCTAATGTGGTTACAGTTCATCGTCTGTTTGTTTAGTACTGATAAGGTAAGGTGTAGAAAGATGGTTGATGGTTCATATGTTAATCCTCAGTCCAATCCTTTGATTGAAAGATATTTTTAATGAGGCACATGCATGGAGTAGAGCAATCAAACTACTGGACAGCCTTTCTGTACAAATTAGTCTGATAATGATTTATCAATTATAATTACATATGAAGCATAAGGTTTTTGCAGAGGTAAAAGTTGACTTGACCTGAATACATTTCTCAGGGTCACTGCTATAGCTGTAGGCTTAGAAACTGGTTGAACATATTTACAGGCATTGCCATTTCCCTGTTTGGACATAATATTATGAGCCATTGTGGTAGATCATAGATGGGACAAACTGTTGTTTTTGATGAGATTTTAAAGTGTTTGCCGTGATGATGACTTTGAACCAATTTCAATTCTTAACTGCGTATGTTACTTTTCTGCATGTTTCTTTGCATGCTTTTCTTTGGGGTCTTGTGAGCATTAACGGATTCTTATCAGTGCTTTTGTTGATTTTTATATTAATATGTATAATTACATTGATATATGTGTAGGCGATACACTCTCACTATATGTTGAGCAATCACCATCACCTTGTCACCTTGTGCTGTCAGTTCGTTGAACTCTAGCGATCGTCATAGCCAGCCAATAGTAGCAGCCAATCACCATAGTAGTTATAATTAATTTAACGAGTTTGCTCTACTGAAATTTATTTTCACTTAGAAAAACAAATGACTCAAGTATGGATGGCTGAATTTGGTGCTGCAGTTGGGCTCTGCTTGCCTACACAGTTTTAATCTTGTTCTTTCATTACCTGGTGCAGATATCCCATTACCTGTCTAGATATGTTATATGTTGTTGTCTGTGTACAAGTAAAGTTGCCCCATGCTTCTTGGACCGGTGGACTGTTGTGTTACTGCTTAATGAAACATCATTGTTGTTTCACCTTAAGGTTCACCTTCTGGAAACGGAAACGCTGGACTGTCTCGATACGGCCCGCCTAGGTTTGCGCTTACCGCCAGCGACATGGTGCAACAAGGAAAGATGGCGCCGTATGGAATCGACGCTCACCAGCTGATGCAGATGGCGCCACTGGGCGGGCAGCTGGGTGGGCAGCTGGGTGGGCAGCTGGGCCATCTGAGGCCGCCAGGAACTATCGGGGGAATGTCGGATCTGCAGAATCTTGTCAACAGGGTCCAGTCGCAACAGCAGCATCTGCAGCGCTGTCCAGCACCTGAACTTGGCACCCAAGATCCGACGACGACACACCTGGCAGGTGCCGCTGGAACTGGGACGATGCCTCACACTGCGGGGTCGTATGGAGGTCAGGCGCCATTGTCATTCAGCGCAACGACGACAACAATAGGAGGCATGAATCAGGTGAAGACGAGTTCAGCGCAACCGACTCCAGCGACTGGATCAGCAGACGCAAGCAGCACGGACGTTGCAATCTCTCACCAGCAGCAGCAGCAGCAGCAACGGCAGATGACAACGTGCCATGGATTCTCTGCGACGAGTGACTTCAACAGTGCAACTGGTGATCATGGTTCGTGTGCTATTTCTAGTTAAAACCTCTATTTGGATATATATATGTTAACTCTTTGACGACGGGCATGTACTAATTGTACTTGCATGTATGGGATACCTATGCAGCTCGTCGTTAAAGGGTTAAAAGCCTGTTTCTACAGTCTTGTCGATTTAGGATCTTGTGTACTTGTATAAGCGCAGCCAAACTTCTCAGACCTACAAAGCTGTTCATTTGAACATGACATTGTCTGCAATGGGTTGCTGTTGGTGTGTCACGTTAGAAATGGGGAGATGTTTTGTACTGTCATGTACCAACATACTGACTATATTTCTATTCGTGTCTGTTTGGTCTTGCTAGTTGATACATCGCAGAATGACGACTCAAATGGAAAGCCAACGAATCAGAACGTTTTGATAAAGAGACTGCTTAAGCCAAACGTCCCGACTGATCAAGCGTCAGCACCAAGCAGAATGAGTGAGGTGAGTGTCCACTTGCAGACTTTGAAGTCTGTTTTTTTTCATGGATTGATAAAGGAACACAGGAAGTCTCTTGCTCTTTATTTTTACGGGCTATTTAACAGAAGTTATTTTTATAACTGGTTTTACCGATCGAGTAAAAGGCTTTAAGCTGCAAGTGAGTGCTTTTGCAATTGAATGCACTGCACTTTCAGATTGCATTGCAGCACTTTCATGAGAAACAAATCCTTTCTAGCTGTGAAATTTGTCATATATGCAATGTGTTTGAACTGCTTGATCTTGCAGTACTAATGAGGCGTTTGGCGTTAATGACAGATGCTTTGATATAAAAGATTTGTTAACAATGTGTGCTATTTGTTACTGATGGAATAACAACTGTTTGTTCTATAGATCTGTCATTGGTTCCAGAAAATTAATAATTGAGAATTTGAACACAGAGCTAAGTGATGTTGTAACATTTTACAGGTTCCCAGAGTTATTTTATCAGCGCCCATTCACGTAAATTGAAAGTCAGGATTTGTTGGCAGTGAATTATTAAACCTTTGTGCCGTAAGTATGTAGCTGACATCCTTGAGTGGATGGGGCTTGGGCTGGGACTGGATGCAGAGCTTATGTTCTTACTGGATGCAGGATGAAGAGACAATCCAGTTGACTCCTGAGCAGCAGCTTCAGCTCGAGCTCATTGAGCGCATGCCGTACATGATCGAGAAATCGGACCTGGATGACGTGGACATCAAGTCCGGAGAGGACAAGGATAAGATCATCGGTATAATAAATTCAAATTCATGTTTATTTTGCAAATTTCTTTGTGGTTGACGGTGATGTAAATCTTGTGTTGTCGTGCTTTCGATTGAAACAGCGTTCGGGTGAATTGATAGAGCGCCCGTCAAATGACGAGAGACAGATCTTTCCAGACCCAAACGATGATGAGGAGACAAAGTCGGGGGATGAGACACCCGGTGATGATGAGACATGCCATGGTAGTAGTATTTAGTGTTCTTTTCCAGTTGCTGTAGTGTAGTTTTCGTCATATTTTCTGTCCAGTTTCTCAGTCTATGTCTCAGCATGTTTGGGACCGGTGGTAGTGTTCTGTGTACACTGCTCACTGCTTAGTGTATATATATCATCTGTTTATTGGTGGTTTGGTCAGATGTACTGGGGACTTATTAAAACAGTCCTTGTTTTAATACAAATTCCATTGTATGATTGATGGGTATTTGGGCTACAATGTGATTAACCTTTAGAAAAGTAACGTTATAACTGGGCATGAATATAAGTGGTTCTTGATACAATTCCCAACTTAGATGATGCCATTAAGAATTTATGGTTTATAATTGTCTTGTCACTCGATAGTATGAATGGGTGAAATGATGATAATTATTCTATGATTGCATGTTTCTGTGTTGGACTATGTAGAGGTGATGGGTTCTTGCAGAACTGACTGACTGAATGACCAACTGGTCACATTAAGTTTCTCAGCCTACGTGTACAATGCTTATTATATGAGAGACAAAACTGAACAGAATGGCTAGGCTAACATTGATGATAAACTTGGCTAAGTCTGATTGGTTTTGTTAAATGAAATGTCCAAGTGTGTTCCATGCATTTTCTTGTGCGACCATGGTTGCTATAAACCTCTTTTGTTGTGCTTCTGTTTTTTGACAGAGTTGAGGCGACAGGACTTTGAACGTCGACGTAAGGCAATGGCCGAACTTCAGCCGAAAGTCATGAAGCCACGTCAGCGTCCCAAGGTGCCAAAGCAGGATGGCGTCGAGGGCGAAAGGCTGGTAAAGAAGCGCAGGAAGCCCAGTGTCTCAACCAACATGGACCCAGTTATGGCTTTAATTCAACAACAGCAGCAACAACAGCAGCAACAACAACAACAACAACAGCAACAGCAGCAACAACAACAGCAGCAGCAGCAGACAAAGGGCATCGATCAAGTGGACTACGGCGCCATTGCAGAGCAGCTTCAGCATCAGCTTCATCAGCTGCCGCCAATCAATCTGCAGGAACCGGAAGTGAAGATCAACTACGCTGTTTGGCCAATGCTTGGCACCAGTCTGTTCAGCGGTAGGGAAACAGTGTCTGTTCTGAAACACTGGTTGATTTTTTTAGTCTGGTTAATGACTGGCTTTACCCTGTGTTGGGTGGCACATTGGTCTAGTGCTTTGGGTGTTGGAGTTGTTAACCAAGAAATCTGAGGCTGAAGTACAATGTTGCAGAATTTCTGCTCCACTCTAGGCCTCTATCAAATTTTTTAAGAAAATTAATACATTACTGCTCAGTGTACATGTGTCTTCTCTTTTTAACACCTTAACACACACATGGTTCAACTGGGATGGGTTGTCATTGGTGTTGTGGCTTTTGTTGATTATTCATTTGATCCTTTTTTGCAGATGGCGGTTCAAGTACGACAGAACTGCAGGGTACATACGGAACGGCGTTTATCGATGGTTTAATGGATTACTACAACTCGTTCATGCCGCCATTTCGTAACATTATGTCACTGGGGTCTGCATCAGGTCGTCTGTCAAAGCCAGGAGGACATTTGGGCAGGGGAGGAGGTGGATTGGCATTGGGAGGACGATCTCCGTGTGCTGCGACCCCAGAACTCATTTCTGGTCATCAGACAGATGCATTTGGATCCTTCAAAGGTTTTGTGTTATTTGTTTTCATTGTTCTGAATGGCTTTTGTTGTCACGTTTGGGAAATGTTTTGTGAATTTTAAGTGTCTATTGTTATTATTATTATTTTTATTATTAACTAAGGCTGTAACATACACATGGTCACAGCAAAATGTGAATCTATAATCTGTACATGCACAGTTGCACATGCATGCACACATGCTAAAGGTAAGAAAGGTAAGGCACATTAGTTCTTGGAGCACTGTACTTTGTACTAGCGTTCTAAGATAATTACTACAGTATGTGTAAAAACACCCAGATTCCCAGACCACACCTGGGAGAATTAGTGTAATTAATGAGTACGGTACACTTGGTTATTAAGATCTTACTTAGCATTGCATTATTTATATTTGCGAATATAAAGTATCCTAAGTGCCTACAATGGCCTTACGAAGATTATGGCAACAATGGCCCGTGATGCTAAGAAACTGTGTGTTTTATGAAATCCAATATGTTTTTCAACATGCTTTGAATTCAATTCAATTTGAATTCACGTCATTTAGCATGCTTAGTTAATGTTTACAATTGTAAAAATTACTGTAGAATATATATATATATATATATATATGTATATAGATGATTTTATTGAGTTGTGCACTGAAAAGCGTTTTCTACAATTTTATTTATTGGTCTAAATTTTATTTTAATATTGCTTTGCAGGTGCTTCAGTTTTGGATATGGAATCGCGTCTTCACGCTCGGATGCCCTCTTCAGATGCCTGTGCCACTGTTGCCAGCAGCAGCAGCAGCAGCATGAGCCTTGTCAGCAGCATCCTCAGTGAACAACAGTCGAGGCCTAGCACCACTGAACGCCTGAAATTCCCAACTCCACCGCTGATAGAGCCATGCTTTGAAGCTCTTTCTCGGTATGCTGCTGTTTAACCCTTTGATGCCGGAGGGTATAGGATTTCCCATACATTTTCCTACACTCTCGGCATCAAAGGGTTAACTGAATTTGTCTCATTGTCGAAATTCATTTTATACAAGCTTTGAATTGTGTAAGTGGCAGTGTTGTTTGTGCCTGCTTCAATGCAGTTCATGCCATCTGAGAAACATGTGTTTATTCACAAGGAATCTATGACTATGTAGCATCTAGTAACTGTGGCATTACAGATATTTTCTGCAGTCTGCTTTGTTCTATCTATAGATGTTTCCAGCCGGAGGTGAGTGTCAGTTCTTGTGGGCTGGAAGTGTTAGTTTGAGAATGAGCTGTATGTACATTTTTAAAATGTATGTACCGGGTAGATTTGTTTAGAATAAGGACGGTTTCATTAACACTTATCCAGGTTGTTGTTAACAAAGTTGACATTAAGGGCTAAGGGCGGTTGTTAATAAAAGTCGATGTTTGTGGGTAGACGGCTGCAGTCATTTCTAGATTTCTAGCTACACTTAAAGGATGTTGCTGAAAGAATTTTGTTTGGTTTCATGTACTAAATAACAGCACTAGTTTTGAGTGAGTTGATGGTTTTGTCATTGATTTTATTGAATGTTAAGTTAAGTCATTGTGATATTTAGATTTGTGTTTATGTTTGCTATTATCACTGTAGAGCCAGTGACCAGTCTCCGCTGACGGTCATCTCATCTTCATCGCCAGAGCTGATGGTCGACGAAAACTCGATGTCTATTGGCAATGTATATCCGGGTCTGAAGCCAATCTGCGTTGACAGGAGACAGGACAACTGCATGTCACCCGTCATACCCATTGCCTGTCCCCTGCCACTCAAAGGTCTCTCCTCATCTCTTAACGACCATATCATATATATGTATATATATATATAATGAGCACTCTTATGTATATGTTGTTTCCCATTTTTTATTCACTGATGTCTAGTTTGTGTTTATGAAATTTGCAGCCGCTTTTGAATTTCAGCAGTAAGTCAAAATTCGGCATTTTGTTGTTTATGTTCTCAGTTGTTCTGGTGCAATGTGTTGTGTAATGAGCTACTTGGCCATGAGTAGGCTAAAGATTGTGGTTCTTATTCGAAAGCCAAACATGAGTGATTTAGTATGTCATGTAGGATGTCTGACATTGTCTGTAGGTATATTTTCACAGATATGATGGTGTAAACTTTGAAACTTTGTTCATTTTACAGTTGTTACAAGAAATGACAATAGACCGTCGTATTCAGACAAGGTAAGTGATTCCACCTTGTAATGTATTACGTACACTGATTATAATAAGAATGTGATTTTTTCTCCAATTTTAATTATGCATATTGATAGATGTTGGTATTTTAGTTTCATTGTTCTATTTATTAACAACTTTTGAAAGTCTTTTTAAATGTTATGTTGTGATCTTTGCTTTGCTCTCTTCCTTATTCATCAATGGAACATTGAGACTTGAGCGATTATTGTGAACCAGCTTTGTGCAAGCTAACTTAGGGAGGATAGGTGAAGAAATTTATTGGCCTGAGAGCTATAAGTAATTCAATTTGTGAACTTACTTTTGGTTGCTGCTTCCTACCAGCAAACTTCTCAAAACTGGTTTAGTTGCATTCTGAATATTCACTTAGTTATAGCACAAGCACAGAATAGTTGCTAATTCTTATGGTCAGACCAGTATGAGTTCAAAGCCTGTGCTGAACAATATGAGAAGTCCTGAACTCAGATGTTGTTTAGTAAGACATCTTACATTGTAAGAATTCTTGAGATTATTATTAAGTTTAGACAACATGTCTGTCTTGGTAAACACTGCTTTTTGCACACATGTCATTTGCAAGGATTTCTCACGCGTGTTTTATTTGATGTTTTAGCTGCCGGACAAGAATAAAGAAAATGTCAACGTTAAAAAAGATCTCGATAGCTTTGGCTTAAAAGAACTGAAGGCGTACCTACCTTCAAAACGATCACAAGAACAAAACCAGGTAAATTCTAGACTATATGTCTTGCATCTTGTGACAATTATGGATTCTAGTGTCAAATTAACAAGTGCATCAGATAATTTAGTGCTCTAATGTAGGCAACTTGTCACCTCTGAGTAGGACCTTAAAGGGGCGCTATATAAATTCTGATTGATTGATTGATTGCAGCAGACTGTAAAATACTGCGACCTCTCATTCAAGGCATTCTATACGTGACCGTGCGAGACTTCACTACAAAGGGTAGAATACAACAAATTAGTTGTAGTACACTACGCAACTGTTCCAGCACTATATCATATGCAAAAGTTATATTTTACTCTATTCTTTGATGCTTATAGTTTTTTGTTTAACATTTACAGGTGTCAGTTATGCTGACGCTGTCACCGAATGCAGCTGAAAACATTGGCGGTGTTATCGCTGCCATTGCTGACTTACTACGCATTGGTGTTCCTGATTCTTACCAAATCAGTCGAAGTCCATCGCCTTCCGATTCGCATAGGTCAAACTTTACGTCGCAAGCAAAACGTTAGTTCTGATCTTTTTTTCAGTAATCTTTAGCGGCCACTTCAGGTAACGGCTGTTAGCGTGTAATGTAAAGTAAGGCAAAAGTTTTAAGTCAAATAACGTAAGACTGTATGCATCTCTGATGGCTAAATTTAATAAAGAAAATTCTGCATTATCTAGCATTGCCTTACTTTATTTCTTCTTTTCCAAGCCAGAAGGAAAGGAAATTTGTAATTTTTTTAATTTCATGAGCTTTATTGGTCACCAAAATATATATTGGTGCATGTACAATTTGTACATATGTTGAAACAGTTTATGGGTGTTAAAGGGTGAACTCAAAAGGTGCCATATCGTTTCGCTAGCAGGGTTGCATCTTCTCATGTCTATTTTATATGTATACAGTGAAATTAGGCGTATCCTCCAACTTGCTTATTTTAATGGTTAATATGACATTTAACTTGTTTACATTCTGTTGACAAGTATATAAAATATTATCCATAATTATGCTGTTGTTTTAAAAGATAAAGAAGAAGCGGTCAACATTCAGTCTCTGATGAAGTCAAAGCAGAGGTTGTGTTACAGCTGTGATGCTGTCGTTCTCGGAACTGGCATTAGCAAGAGTCGAGCAGAGCTGCCACCGTCGTGCATGAAAGAACGTCAGGTAAAACTTGTTTGTCATGATGAGACAGATGAGATGGGATGTTTAACCCTTTAATGCCGAGATGGTAGTAAATGGTATGGGAAAAATCCTATACCCTCCGGCATTAAAAGGGTTAAGCTGTACTGATACATCATGACTTGTCAAATTTTCATTTCTACGCTTATTTTTTGTACTCTTCAATTGCTTTTTCTATAATGAAATCAAGCTGACCTTTCCCATTATGCTACTTATCAGTAACTATCTATTTTTAAATCAGTGTAATCGGGAAAACTCCATGGAGTGATTGGCTTTGTTGCCTTGCTTGTTGACCTAAGTTAGACGGAGTTTTTGAAATAGGTGTGTATTGTAGCCATTAGATTAACGTATTCGAGATTGGCATTCAGTTTTCTTTCTTCAATGTTCATTCATTCATTACGTTGGGCCATGCTTCTGATTACTGTTGATGATGAATGTGCTCAGATATATCTTGTACAATGATATACATGTAGTAGCACTTAGGAATTTATGTAATTAAAGAAAATTATGACCATATCTTATCTTTTTATTTTTCAAAAAATTTCGTAGAGTTTCATTGACAAGCAGCTGCTTTTTTTAGCCATTCTATCCAATTCATTGACTGCAGTGGTCAAACACTGGAAGTGATTGTTCCTTAATAACCATTGTTTTAACTCTTTGATACTGATTTTAAACATTGTGGAAGTGATTGTCCCTTTCTACCATTGTGTTTTATTCTTTCATTGTCTTTAATTCTTTCATTGTCTTCAATTCTTTCATTGTCTTTAATTCTTTCATTGTCTTCAATTCTTTCATTGTCTTTAATTCTTTCATGCTGACAGAATGATTCCAGTGAATTTGAAGACACGATATTCTGTGACGCTGACTGCTTCAATCAGTACGACGCGGTCTGCACTGGAATGAACGACTTCATCGCCGGAAGCAAATCGCAGCAGCAGAGCGAACTGAGCACGAGTAGAGAATGGGGAAAGACACCAAGCAGTCCAATGGCGGAGTTGTCCGTAAAAGCAGAATTCGAGGTGAATGCAAAAGGCATGGAAGTTGTGGGTGACTTCATTGGTGACATGGCGACATCCTCCTCTTGTGCCGAATCTGCAAAGTCGTCTAGTGCAGTCATAGCTGCAGCTGCTGCATTAGTTCCTTCGCTGCAGGTATCATCGTCTGAGGTACAGAAGAGTGGTGGTCAGGAAATGGAGGAGAGCAGAGGACTGAAGCGTAAGCTGGAAGATGATTCCTGCAAGGTAGGAATCTTTAAGGAAACTAAAGGACTTGCTTCTATTTTACTTTGTTTTTTTAAACTTGAGGTTGCAATTTATTTTTTTACTGAATTTCAGAAGAGAGATGGATACCTTTGCAAACAAGCGACCTGTATAAGAGATTGAAACAATAAGTAAAAACAAGTTGTCTAAAATTTAAGGAATTTTATACATACATTTTATTGTATAATTTCTAGTATCTGCCTCATTCTGTTCAGTTTTGCAGCTGTTGGCATTGTTATTAGGTATACAATGTGATCTTTGTTTAATTTTGACTTTGGTCAGGTATACTGTCACTTCTAGTATTTGTAGATTTAAAAAATCTTGTTTCAGAGAGCCTATATAATTTAGTGAACTGCTTCTAAGAGGAAGTTGCAGTATTTCGGCCATATAGTGAGGAAAACGTCAAACTGCCTCGAAAAAGACGTGATAACCGGGGAAACTGAGGGAGCAAGGGGAAGAGGAAGACCAAGAAGAATGTGGATGGACGATGTGAGGGAATGGACGGGATTGTCGATGGAGCAGGTGGTACGAGCAGCACAGCAGAAAGATCTCTGGAGAAGAATTGTCCATGATGCCGCCAATGTTCGGAGTATCGAATAAGGCACCGACGACGACGACGCTTCTAAGAGTAACCATTGCTTGTGGATCTTGCACTGAAGCCAACATATTTTTTCTTTCAGGTTGTGGTGAAGAAACGAAAGGATATTCAGTCGAAGCGATGGGTTCCTTCTCTGGCAAAACCTGACATCATCAGCGCTCCAACGGAAAAAGAACTTAATGAGGTTATATCAGACTTTTGATGCTATAAATAGTTCTTTCTACCATGTTGAAATCTTGAAATTTATTACCTTTTTGTTAAGGTCAGGACATTTTGATTTATTTACCACTTTTTCTAATTTGCGTCTTTTTCTGATCTGATTGGAGGAAATTGGTTAAGATGATGAGTATGAAAAAATACACTTTATTTTATTTCTATAATCTCTGTGATTTCTCGTTTGTATAATGCTTATCCAGTCATTACACTTTAACCTTTAATATCATTGTAAATTATTTGAACGGTTTTCTATGTGTCATGTATGCTTTGTATACGCAGTAGTGTGTATTAATTCTTTGATGACTTTTGCAGATAATGGAGAAGATGTCGTCGTCCATTCGGCCGAAGTCTCGAACGGAAGACAGAAGAAAATGCGTCCTCTGTCATGATGTTGGAGATGCAATTGCTAATGGACCTGGACGGTGAGCATGCTGCTGCAGCTGCTGTTCTATTAAATTTTCTTTAGCATTGATTATTTTTACAAGTATATATGAATGTGTAAAAAATCTGCTTGTTAGCAGTCATTAAGACTTTCAATAATACTGGAGGTATTGTCATTAGCCTGCGATGTGAGCACTTCATCATTAATTCAGCACTACATGCTGAATTTCTGATTTGCAACTCCGACTGTATGATTTTTTACTATGATTTTGCATGTGCTGACCATCGCATGATGCCTAGTCCTGTATGATAATGCTACATTGAAGTCAATCAGTTATTCATTCAGAGCATTTATATAGCACATTTTAAAGATAAATTGTAATAGGCGCTTAGATGGTAATGGCTTATTGAGGTCATCTAATTAGATGTTTGATTGTCATTCTGTCATTGTCATTCTGTCATTGTCATTCTGTCATTGTCATTCTGTCATTGTCATTCTGTCATTGTCATTCTGTCATTGTCATTCTGTCATTGTCATTCTGTCATTGTCATTCTGTCATTGTCATTCTGTCATTGTCATTCTGTCATTGTCATTCTGTCATTGTCATTCTGTCATTGTCATTCTGTCATTGTCATTCTGTCATTGTCATTCTGTCATTGTCATTCTGTCATTGTCATTCTGTCATTGTCATTCTGTCATTGTCATTCTGTCATTGTCATTCTGTCATTGTCATTCTGTCATTGTCATTCTGTCATTGTCATTCTGTCATTGTCATTCTGTCATTGTCATTCTGTCAATTGTCATTTTGTTGCAGGCTTCTGATCATGGATGCTGACAAATGGGTTCACTTGAACTGTGCGCTCTGGTCGTACGAAGTCTACGAAACGATGAATGGTGCGTTGGTGAACGTTGACCAGGCGTACAAGCGAGGACTAACGCTCGAGTGCGTCGTGTGTTGCAAGAACGGTGCCACGCTGTCTTGCTTCAAACAGCGCTGCACCAACATCTACCATGTGCACTGTGCACAACAGGATGGTGCCATGTTTTTCCAGGATAAAGTAAGCGCTTTAAAGTCTTCCCAAGTAGAACAGCTTTAATGATCTTTAGTGCAAAACGTTGTCAATTTTTGGCCAATTTGTTACTGGCCTATTTTTAGATCTTTGCTGTAAAGACTGTTTTATGTTTTGTTAACTGGTATGTAACAGTTAAGCAACAGCACAGTAATATAGGTAATGCCACCATTGCTAGGTCCTTGATTTCCACAAGTCGGAAACCGGGACCATTCTTGTCATAAGCACGTTTGCTTTGTGCATGGGATCAATATAGGCTTAAGCATGGTTTTCGTAGCAACGTGTATACAGGATGGAGCTTAGTTTTGAAGTTGAGAACTATGATCTTACACTCTCATGTTGTTCCCATATACTTTACAAATATTAAGGCAAAGTAGGACTGCTATTGGTAAATATTTAGAGGTTGCTCAGCGACGCTGAAGTTTCTCATACCACCACTGAGGCCACTGGCAAGCATTTTAAAAACTAATTACCAATACTGGTCCAGCAGACTCTTTCTCAAGTCATCATGCACATTCAAGTCTCCTTCACTAATCGTTCGTTATTTTGAATGTTTTGTTTCTTTTTTACTTACTTATTGATTCATTCACTCTCGTGTACATGTGTTTGCTTACTGCTTACTTTTGTAATGTCAACTGAATTCCTGATTGCTGAATGATGCTTCTTACTTTTTCGGAGATCGTCAAATTTAAAGGCAGGATTTCCTAGATCGTTAATCTAGTCTTCTATTCTATAACTTGCAGTTGCATCGGTTTTTAGTTACGAAATAATTTGCATTCTGTTGTCTGCAGACGATCATGTGTTCAATCCACTCTCCAAAGATAGATCCAGGCAACGTGTTGACGTCGATAGCTGTATTCAGGCGTGTCTACGTCAACCGCGACGAGAACAGACAGATAGCACGGTAAAAGATATTATAGCGAATGATTATTTTGTGCCTTGACTCTAGAATTAATTTCCTGTAAAATACGACGAACGTTGGGCATGTCATGCTGCATCCACTTGTGTTTAGATTCTAGTGCTGTGTTGGATCTATCTTCTAGAACAGTCAGTCAAAATGCATTTTCAACTTATCGTAGTTATCATGGCACTTTTTGAATCAAGTTGCATAACATGTTAGCACTTTTGCAACGTTAAAAATTCAATGGACTTTATGCTGCTACTGGCTTTACATTACTTTCCTATGAAATGTCGATGCTTACACTACTGATAATTATGAGAGTTTCATTTTGCAAATCCAGGGTCATCCATCTTGAGGAGAGGAAGTGTGTCGTGAGAATTGGAGGACTTCTCATTCACAACCTCGGTCAACTCTTGCCTCATC
The DNA here is from genome assembly GCA_945859605.1 of Lumbricus rubellus. Classification (NCBI taxonomy): domain Eukaryota; kingdom Metazoa; phylum Annelida; class Clitellata; order Crassiclitellata; family Lumbricidae; genus Lumbricus; species Lumbricus rubellus. The sequence goes on along the minus strand of OX243813.1, from coordinate 45,020,319 downwards.
AGATTCACAGCGGATTGTTCAACACTCTCGACTCTATCTATCCAGTTAGTTAAAGTCTGGGTTTTCCAAAAATAACTGCTTTCATTTAAGTTCTTTTGACCTGAATTTTGATTAGATGTTGTTTTGAGATATAGCTGTTACATAGCTTAATGTTTAATTAGTTAATTATTTAAATTCTTGGTTAAAATGCCTTTCTAAGTACCTAATACCTATGCCTGACTAACTGACATTGAAGTCATAAAAAATAACTGAAAGTCATTACTGGCATGACCTACACATGTGCAGAACACATCTTTGGTTAATGATGTTAAATTGCAAATGGACCCATAGCTATATATGTATTAAAGCTATCATAGCTATAACTATGTATTAAAGTTTTAGCTTTAAATTAAGTTTGGATTCCTATTGTCGGAGTGATTGACCGAAATACTCAATGAAATGCAAACGTTGACGATTTATGGAACGTTTTTCGATTTCTTTGCAGGTTGGTTTCAAGAGCACTCGATACTACTGGAGCTATCGTCAGATAAACAAGAGATGTCGATACGTCTGTAAGATTGACGACCAGAACGGCAAGCCAGAGTTTATTGTGACTGTCATAGAGCGAGGAATGGAGCAGGTGGTTCTTAGGGATTCGACTTGCAAAGGTAAGACAATGGCTTTCAATGGTTGCTTAATTCCAAAACGCCAGGTCAAGAAGCGTTTTGCAATGTGCGAATGCCTAGGAATAAATTTTTTTTATAAAACGGTGATTTTTTTCTGCATTCTTTCCCTTATGATGCGTTGACAACTTTTCAAGTAGTGGTTTGTTGAATTGCGATAAGCCATGATATGACTTTTGTTCAGTTCTCTTGAAGTAGCAATCTTTTGTTAAGTGAGCTATGTGATTGTGAGACAGTCTAAGATTTTATGTACAGCTGATCAATATTGCTGATGGCTTACTGGTGGCAATGTGCTCTTAGAAAGCAATTCACATTTCCATTTAGTTATCTAATGACAAAATGTGTGTACAAGATCTTACCAAATTTACTTGGCATTGCTGGAATTTTCTTGAACAGATGTTTGGGAACAAGCCTTGGTACCACTAGAGAAGATGCGCCGAGAAAACGATCTTGTGAAAATCTTTCCGACCTATCTGACTGGAGAGGAGCTGTTTGGCTTGACAGAACCAGCTGTCCTTAAGATCATCGAATCGGTTTGTATAATTTCATGTCATTGAACTAAAAACGTATCTTTATTTTTTTTTGGCTTATCCTTTCATATCTATGTATGTATGTATGTATGTATGTATGTATGTATGTATGTATGTATGTATCTATCTATCTATCTATCTATCTATCTATCTATCTATCTATCAATCAATCAATCAATCACATATCTATCAGTTTTATCTTTCTACCTCTGTCTGTGTAAGTACAAGTCTTGACTGACTTTATTCTTTCATTCTTCATTCCAGAATTTATATAGCATCTCTTCAAGGAGGCTACTCAGAAGCGCTCCCGATTCTAGCACGGCAAAAAAGCACAGTTTTGAATTTAATTAAAAAATACTTCAATAAGAGTCACAGGAAGCAGACGAAGCTCCTGAAGACTTTAGTTAATAGAGTGACGCTAGTTGTTTGTTCTTTTGAAAACTGTAACTGAAAGGTGATATTTTTGTTTGCGTGTTGAGTATCTGCTTTTTGTCTTTCAGCTGCCTGGTGTCGAGATGTTGTCAGGATACAACTTCCGTTACGGCAAATCAGCCATCTACAAACTGCCATTGGCCGTTAATCCGAGTGGTTGCGCCCGCACGGAGCCAAAACTACGTACTCACTTCAAAAAGTAAGCATGCGCAGAATGAAAAATTTTGTGTACTCACTCTTGCAAATTCTCTCTAAAATATGCTTGCTATGCAATTTTGAATTGTCTCACGCTCCAACTCAGAAATGTTAGGAGGTTCTTTTCGTTTTAAAAAAATACTCAACTCTCATTTCACAGGTTAGTTAAGTTTGCCTCGTTTGTATTTGCATCCACCCATATATATTTCAGTTTAATCGTCCGTGTAAGGTGCATGGAGTAGGCAGTGTATTCTTTGCTGTTTGTCTTGTTTCACACCAGGCCGCACACATTGCATGGCAGCAGCAATTCTCGGTCGTTGCCGTCCACGGTTACTGTAATGCCAGGCGATGTGAACTCACCATATCTGAAGCAGTTTGTACATTCCAAGTCACAGCAATATCGTCGGCTGAAGACAGAATGGCGGAACAATGTCTACCTACGACGATCAAACATACAGGTAAAAATTTGGAGCCTGTCCCATCAGTGGAGGCTACAATTTTTTCTTAGATTTGTCTTTGATTACCTGCTATTTCTGCTGTGATTGTTTTTATAAATGGAAACTGTGTAGCAAAATCTGTAACCTACTTTAACCGTTAGTCTGTTTTGGCTGCTAATAAGTTGAATCACTGAAGTTGCATTAGCGCAGGCAGAAATTTACATAGGAATTGTGAAAATAGGAAATACATGAGACAGGAAGAGACAGGACCAATCGGAGAGCACCCGTTATAAAGTTAATAGTTGTTTTTACCCTTTCTGTTTTCTTATAAGGTATACATGCATTTTTCAGTCAACCAGAGGTTTGATGCCTAATATTGGAAGTACATATATATGATTTTTTTTTCGGTCAGGGTCTTGGTTTGTTTGCCGCTCGCGAACTGGAGAAGCACACGATGGTTATCGAATACATCGGTCAACTTATTCGCAGCGAAGTAGCAGAGAAACGAGAGAAACTCTACGAGAAAACGGTGAGACATGAATCATTTGCATAAACTGTTTGTTTAATGGGTTTTTGGCCGTCAGTTATATGCCATCTGACCTTCAATTTAGGAGTTACATCTACCTAGGATTCTTTGCGTCCTATCCTTCAATCCTTCATGAAATGATTAGCGTGGATTTTATAAGGCACCACTTTAGGACATAGAATTTGAAAATGACAGTTTCTACGCTGGTCATTGCTGCTGCTGCTGCTGTTAAAGGTTATTGTGAGGTACAGTATTTTAATGCATGGATGCAATTTATCTGGTATTCTGATTATAATGATGATCTCCAAACTTCTAAAGCACCACTCAAAAGCCAGACGCAGGGCACCAACTTATATTTATTAGTACTGTGTCAAGTCAGAGGGGAGGCAGTTGGTCGTCAGAAGCAAGTCCGAGTCCCGAATGCCTTGGAAGTTGTTTGTTATGACTCGAAGCAGCACTCGTTATTTCTTTGAATTGAGTTGGTTTTCTGATCCAGTGTCAGCTGCATATTTTCCAATCAAGCTTTCCTGTAATGAGCATTATCTTAAGCAGAGAATGCTTGCATTGTCAATTTAACTTGTTTAAATTGTCTCTTTCTGTTAATGAACATTTTCTTCAGTAAAGAATGTTTGCTTTGTAGAGTTAACTTGTGAAATTTGTCTCTCAAACGCTGTTGTAGAATCACGGAGTTTACATGTTCCGAATTGACGACAACTGTGTTGTGGACGCCACAATGTCCGGCGGACCCGCTCGATACGTCAATCATTCGTGCTACCCTAACTGTGTGGCAGAGGTTGTGCCTTTTGAAAAGGACAGCAAAATCATCATCATTACAAAGAGGAAAATATCTCAGGGTGAAGAGGTCAGACCACACTTGCTGAGCGTCATTTCTAAATTATTGCTTATGCGAGACATGATGTGGTTGTCGTATTAAATTTTTGTTACATAAACAAAAGGGTTTTGCTGATATGCAGATGTAAGGAACTGTCTCAGTGCATTGTAGAAAATATAATTTCAAGACTGCTGTTTAACCCTTTAACGACCAGCGTGTACAAAAAATGCATAGAAAACATATGTAGCTGGTCGCTAAAGGGTTAAAGTACACTTCACAATATCACTTCCTTTCGCTCTCTATCTGTCTTTCTGTTGTTATTTCTCTCTTGCCTTCCTTCCATTTGTTTTCCTTTCATCTCCCTCTGATTAATTATTTATTATCCACCAGATCACCAGATGATACTTTTTGCAGAAAGTTAAGCCCTTTTTGATTTTAATATGCAAGCATGTTTCAGATTGTTTCTGTATTTTTTTCTTACAGCTGTGTTACGATTACAAGTTTGACTTAGAAGACGACCAGCATAAGATACCGTGCTTGTGTGGTGCTGCAAACTGCCGTAAATGGATGAACTGAGCGATAATACGTCGTAGTGAACTGTCGTCGAACTGCGTAAATTATACACTTACATGTGTGAACTGGCATTAATCCAACTCAGTATGGCTTTTGCATTACGCTTGTGAAAGTGGGACTGACAGTTGATTCATATTCATGTAATATACTCCGTGAGATGCTCGCACTTGACAGATGAAGGCCTCTCTTCTTGATTTCTTATTCAGAAAGTCTTTGTTTTCTTTGCGGTCAGTTTAGTTTGCTCTGCAGTGCTACGTCGTGTTTTCGTTTCTTGTTTTTGATATTAGCGGCTAAATCTACGAAGATACATACTAGTTAATATATATAGAATGGTTGTAATTACGTGTTTACTGAAGAGTAGGAGTGTGTCAATTGGGTGTTGGGAAGAGCACGAGGGGTGAAAGTGAGCCCTGAACAGTAAATTTGTTCATTTGAACTTGGGCACTCATCTCGATTGCTTCTGTTTAATCATGTTCCTTTTCTTTGTGGTGTCTTTGTATACGTTGTTCCGCCGGAATTTGTCGGCCGTTACATGCGTTACGTGTAATAATTGCAATCGATTATTTACGAGTGTATAAATTTCTACGATTACGTACGGACATTTTGTGTAAATTGCGTAAGACTGTGTACTATGCTAGCTGACTAATAATTAATTTTATGCAGATTGTCTTTTCTTCCGTTACTGTGGATGACATTTTGTTAAGAGACGGGTGAAGCAGAAGGCTGCTGAGGATGGGAAGGTGATAGCAGCAGTTTAATTGTTGGTGATGAGAAAGTGAAACTGCGAATAATTGTATTTAAGTCGATTATTATTATAGGCTTCAATTATTGTTGTGAAGCACACGATTTGTGTTGATCATGAATTTCAATCAGAGTTGCCAATAATTATTATTAGCTTATGATCCGGTTTTCTGGCGGTGGATCATCGTATCGTATATTGTGTATCGTATATCGTATCAAGTCCAGATAGGCACTTACTTCAACATGCTGCGGTTTTGAGTATATAATATGTTAACGCTTATTTCTGTGCAAATGAATCGATCACGTGACCTTCTGACTGTTGTTTAATTTGACCTTTGAGCTGCTTCAGCTAATCTGATGAATTAATTATAATGAGAATAAAGATTTTACAATTTCTCTTGCTGTGTTGTGTCTTCCGTGCAAAAGGCATATTGGCCACAAATTCATGGTTACTAGATAACATTCTAGAAGTGAGACCTTGCCTGGTAATCAGCAATTATTACTTGTCCCATGTCGAGAAATGTTACCAATGCTGCTCGACAGTTGTGCATGAAGAACTTCTTGCAAAAGCGGTATAGAGTATTGGCACACGAGGCCCAAGGTAAAAAAGTAGGGTTCCTAATTTTGTCCAGATTGGCTTGGAAGGGCCAATGGGAGGGAAAGGTTAGTCATCGATCCAGTGACCCAACAAACACTAGTCTTGTTTATTTCAAGACGAGAGTGTGGGACAAGTCGATGAGCACTTAAAAAAATCTCATAAAAATTACGTATGAGCATACACTGACCTACAGACACCATAAGCCCTGTGCATATTAGACCGCATGCTACGAGGCTGCTAGTCTATCGAAAATAGTCATTAATCGTCACTAAATAGTAAATAATTAATAGAAGATGTCGTAATCAGCTAGATTAGCCTACTAACCTAACTGCCTTTTATAATAAGGTTACTCTATAAAACTTGTCATTGACCGGATGTCCGAGTTTCTATGACAATAACTTTGGGGTCAACCTGGGACAATTGGGGGAGGGGGTTAGGGTAATAGCACAGTATAGATAACAATTATAACATGATTAACTAGCAAAATTAAGTAGGCCTCTATTACTAGCAACAATCTTGTAGTAGGCGTACTACAAGATTGTTGCTAGTAATAGAGGCCTACTTAGTGGGCCTTGCTTAGATTGGGCTCCCATTTGGCCTGCGTTTCCATCCGGGGGGTTTGTCCAATTCTTTGAATCTCTTTCTGGAAACTATATAACAGGCTTATATTCGTTTTATTGCAAAATCAACACGGATGACATTGACACACCGCACCCAAACAGAATATAGAGGCCTAACCTCCTAGGCCTATATAGGGCCTACAGTCTACTCGAAACTTTTTCTTTGCTCGTGTGTGGGTCAGAAGCACCTCTGAATAGTGATATTAAGCGGCGCTATATAAATGCCACAACAGATAGATAAAATACTAATTAATGGCTTATTTTAATTAAAAAAGACGTCATCTCGCGATTGTTCAGATGACGTCATTTTATCAATTAATATTTTATTGTTTCCTGCCTCGGAGACGATCGTGAAGGTTTCTCATTTTGGAGAAACTTGAAAGAAACCAGACCGTTTCGACGAAAAATCATCGAAATCAGAAGTAGAAATTCAAAGTTAGACGAAAGAACTGCAGGCTATCCTTTGAGTTTGAAGACACAAATCGACCAGCAGTCGAATATGAATCAAATCGACACGCTGATTTTTGATACGATATTGTTACTTCTAAGTTCTAATCGTCGGTCAAAAGAACTAGATATTGTTATGAAAGGTTCGGGGTACGTACGACTTAGGCCTATAATGCCGCCTATTCCTATTGAAGTCATAAACCCTAATCGTAGGACGACGTAGGGGCCTAACCACAAAATGCCTAAAGAGCCACTCGAAAGCCCAGCGCATGGCAACAGCTTATTCACGAGCGCTGCGTCTAGTCGAGGGACACGTACGTAGGCCTACGACAGGGCCGGATCAGAGGTGGTAGGGCCTATGGCCCATATCGACGCCCAATATGGTGAGCCCTTTTCTGCAGCGGATTTCCTCCTTTGTTGACTGCAGTGTCCGACAGAAATATTCACCAAGGTGTTTTGTGCACCGGTCCAACAAGGTGCTGTGCACCAGTCCACCAAGGGTGCTGTGCACCAATCCACAAAGGTGATGTGCACCAATCCACTAAGGTGCTGTTTACTGATCCACAAAGGTGCTGTGCACTGGTCCCCCAAGGTGCTGTGCGCCGATCCACAAAGGTGCTATGACCGGTCCACCAAGGTGCTGTGCACCGGTCCACCAAGGTGCTGTGCACCGATCCACCAAGGTGCTGTGCACATGTCCACCAAGGTGCTGTGCACCGATCCACAAAGGTGCTTTGCACCGATCCACAAAGGTACTGTGCACCGATCCACCAAGGTGCTGTGCACCGATTCACAAAAGTGCTTGCACCGATCCACAAAAGTGCTGTGCACCGATTCACAAAGATGCTGTGCACAGGTCCATCAAGGTGCTGTGCACCGATCCACCAAGGTGCTGTGCACCGGTCCACCAAGGTGCTGTGCACCGGTCCATCAAGGTGCTGTGCACCGATCCATCAAGGTGCTGTGCACTGATCCACAAAGGTGCTATGCACCGGTCCACCGAGGTGCTGTGCACCGGTCCACCAAGGGTGCTGTGCACCGATCCACAAAGGTGCTTTGCACCGATCCACAAAGGTGCTGTGCACCGGTCCACCAAGGTGCTGTGCACCGGTCCACCAAGGTGCTGTGCACCGATCCACAATGATACTGTGCACCGATCCACCAAGGTGCTGTGCATCGATCCACAAAGGTGCTGTGCATCGATCCACAAAGGTGCTATGCACCGGTCCACCGAGGTGCTGTGCACCGGTCCACCAAGGGTGCTGTGCACCGATCCACAAAGGTGCTTTGCACCGATCCACAAAGGTGCTGTGCACCGGTCCACCAAGGTGCTGTGCACCGGTCCACCAAGGTGCTGTGCACCGATCCACAATGATACTGTGCACCGATCCACCAAGGTGCTGTGCATCGATCCACAAAGGTGCTGTGCATCGATCCACAAAGGTGCTGTGCACCGGTCCACCAAGGTGCTGTGCACCGATCCATCAAGGTGCTGTACACAGGTCCACCAAGGTGCTGTGCACCGGTCCACCGAGGTGCTGTGCACCGGTCCACCAAGGGTGCTGTGCACCGATCCACAAAGATGCTGTGGACCAATTCACAAAGGTGCTTTGCACTGATTCACAATGGTGCTGTGCACCGGTCCACCAAGGTGCTGTGCACTGATCCACCAATGTGCTGTGCACCGGTCCATCAAGGTGCTGTGCACCGATCCATCAAGGTGCTGTACACAGGTCCACCAAGGTGCTGTGCGCCGGTCCATCAAGGTGCTGTGCACTGGTCCAAGGTGCCGTATACAGATCCACCAAGGTGCTGTGCACCGGTCCACCAAGATGCTGTGCACCGATTCACAAAGGTGCTGCGGACCAATTCACAAAGGTGCTGTGCACTGATTCACAATGGTGCTGTGCACTGATTCACAATGGTGCTGTGCACCGGTCCACCAAGCAGCTTATGAAACGTCGTCCTACCTTCTCACATCAGATCATAACAGAATCTGATGACAAACTACGACAGATGTAAGTATAGGCTAGCCCAATAATAAGTATGCATACATTGTTACATGTATACATAATTATGTTACGATACACTTACAATCGTATGCATACATATATACATTATAGTACATACATACACACAAACACACGTTGCCCTTTATGCAGGTCCTAGACTCCTACACTATTATTGCCTAGGAGTTGTTCAGCTAGAAACGAGTAGCCTAACTAGGCCTATGGGTACTACTACTATGGGCAGAATCATGTCTAAGTCTTATACTAACTATGAATTTCTCAACTGCACACGAGGGACGAATTACGCGCTCTGTGAACTGTGATGAAATATAGCCTCTACTTTCAACACGGCACCATCGACAACACAATATTACGCAAAAAATCTTTGCATACAAAACAATGGGGCCCGTCCGGGAATTGAACCCGGGACCTCTCGCACCCGAAGCGAGAATCATACCCCTAGACCAACGGGCCAGCGGTGAAAATACTCAAATAATTATGCTATAGACTAACCTTAGGCCGTAAGCGGCTGCTCTTACATTTAAGTAGCGGGAACCAGATTAACTTCAGGCGTTCGGCTTAGTCGGCCACGGAATAGGCTTATTATAATAATTGATTCGATAGGCAGTTTAGGCTATATACACTGTGTCCGGAAAAAAAGGGACCCATTTTCTAAATATCAAAATAAATAGTAAATATTAATCGATTTTCACAATTCAAATACCGTTTTTATCCTAACATATTTGTCTAACAATTGTAAAAATATAAAAGTTCCAGTCCAAATAATGACGTCATTATGACGTCATTTGCACAAAAAGTCAAATTTAAGAGATAAATGCGCAAAATCATCAAAAATTTCAATATTTTTAATGATGTAATTTATCAATAATAAATGTAAGCTTAATTTAATTTTTATATCTGAATTAATTTGTGGTCAAAGTGTACACATTTGGCCTCAACGTAAGCTTCAAAACGGTCGCGTTAATAGCCAACAGCAGCATCGATAACCAGCGCATCAAAATCCTCCTCAGCAGGCATTAACAACTCGCTCACGGAGTTCTTCAATGTCTCTTATCCTTGTCCTGTAGCCTACACCTTCTCCATCAGTCTCCAAATCTTATTATCAGCGGGTTTTAAGCGGGCAGCCGTTTAGCGGCCAAAGAATTAAGAGGAATGAAATCCGAGTCTCATTAGTCAACAGTTCAACATTTTGACGAACTCGGTGAGCTGAAGCACCATTTTGTTGAAATGTGTAGGCTATTGTTCCGAATATTCCAGGATATCAGGCACGACTTTTTTTATAGAGCGGACAATCCCTTTAATAAGCTGCATTTATTTTCATTCCTTACATGGATTTCTGTTTTACTAATTAATATGCTAATAAGCTAATATCAACCGAAAACATGCATGAATAGCCGGATAAATGCATTTTTATGCAAATGACGTCATTATGACGTCATTGTTGTGACTGAAACTTTTATATTTTCACCAATGTTAGACAAATATGTCAGGATTAAAATGGCGTTTGAATTGTAAAAATCGATGAATATTTACTATTTATTTTCATATTTACAAAATGGGTCCCTTTTTTTCCGGACACAGTGTATAGTAGGCTAGACTATAACGGTCGAGGGCTTCTGCAGGCCATTAATACGTTGGATGGTAATTGGAAATGGATGGGAAAGGGAAAGACCTGCGCGTAGATAGCAAGGGTTTTGGACTTTTGGTGAGGATGGATCATAAAATTATGCATGTAGGTGGCGCCTAGCTAATAGTTGCGATTGTTTTGTTTGTTTGTATGCGCACTTGTTATAGCGCCTCTTCAAGCTCTCAACCGCTACTCAGAGGCGCTCCGGACTACAGCGCGGACACTGCATCGGAGTTTCACGCCGAAGCGCTGAGCAATTGTGAGTGAAGGACTTGCCCAAGGTCCTTACGGGGCTAGGTGGATTCGAACCTCGAACCTTCCGGCTTCAAGGCAACGACGCCACCGCGCCCCTGTGGGGCCCAGTGGCGTCTGCCAATGATGGGGGATTTGAGAGAACGATCTCTACGGTTCCCAGAAGTGGCGGCACCAGCTATTCAATTTCGGGGTCGCATCAGGGTCATGTCATGTAAATCGCATCTGTTTAGCCTAGATCTGTTGGGTAGCTGGTAGCTGCATTGAACGCCTTCGTGACATTCTGTGAAGGCGCTATATAAATGGTCATATACATACATGGGAATTGTTCACTGCAGTGTTTAATCTAGTCCCCCTTTCTTTGGAGGGAATCCAGGTCTCTGTGATGGGGGGGTGGGGGGAAACAAACGAGGGTCTTATAATTTGCACACCCAAACTCCACGTGGATCATAAAGTCATCCTCTCCCAGTTGTTTTTTTTTTACAGTTCTCATACTGGACACAACTGCTTCCGTGGTTTGTTCCAGAGAAGTGAGGAAAATTAAAGTAGATACGTGACAATATGATACGATGATCCATCTTACAACCATGCAAAAGAAGCTATCTTCAAGTGTTACCTTGCACGATGACCAGTGAAATGACAAGCGCAATTAATGTGAAGCTGATCATCAGAAGTTCAGAACTGCAGTGTTTAATATAGAGTCCCTCTACTTTGGGGACAGGGGAAATCCAGGTTTCTGTGTGGCAAGGACAAATCACTGTTTGGCAGACGGTCAACCGCTTTTGACTCTTGTCATCTCTCTTATTTTCTGATGACCTTTTTAGTCTTTTTAACCACATATCGTGTTAGTAAACTCACAGTATAATCATCTAATTTTATCCTCTATTTTTTAATTCAACCAGTGGCTAACAACTCTTTACATGTAAAAAGCAAAGTTCTGTTAAATTTTGTATAGTGCATGGACGCCGTCCATGACCGTTCAGCCACACTTTAAGCCCTGGCCTAACCCCCAAAACTCGGATGACCCAAGATTGCGTGAACGCTTAACTCCTTTGAAGTTTGATCCCATTCTTGAGTCACAGCTGAAAGGCAAAAAAGCAACGGCAACGACATAACGGTTATTTCATATTCTCACAGATTTATTGCAAGACGACCGCATCAACAGTATCCACTAAAACAAGCGACGATCCATCTTACAGACAAGACGTAGTAAACTAAAAATTAGAAAATTCAACTAGCCATAAATTAAAAATAATAAATTAATGAATTAACAGTAAAGAAGCTATAAATTAAAGCAATAATTTACGGTCGACACTGTCATGTTACAATTGAAACAAGAAACTAGATGCATAAATAAATTAAAACACGGTTGCTACTATGCAAGTCACAAACACCAAAGTTGTAAGACCAGTGAAGCTCTCGGCAGATCCAACTCAGACTGGCGTTGGCTGCACAAATAAAATATATTTAACTGTAATCCTCAAACAGTTAATGACTATGATCTGTAATGAAATGTAACAAGTTTCAGAACCACAGAGTTTTCCGAGATGCTGCGAAAAGTACTACACGAGTCCAAGTTGTCTCTTCAGGTTAAATCGGATGGCTCTGGGAGACAGAAATGTTCACACAATGCTCAAACATGTATATGTAAGAGTACAATTGAAACACCATCTCTATTGTTTGGTAGGTGCGAACACCTTTTCAATTGTAAGACTAGCATAATGTACCTTTGTGAATCATTTTACTTTATTAAATTTATATATATCATTTTATAAAATGGAACCTAATGTGTATAAACAACACTAAAATGCAATACACTCGGTTGATTAAAAAATTCAGTGAACCAATGATTGTGTATACTGGGCATGTCAGTAGCAACGCTGTAAGAGTCATTTTCCTACTGCAAAGGTTTCTGAAGTGAACTTAACCCTTTACCAGCCAAAGTGTAGTAAATGTTATGAAATCCTATAACATTGGGTTGTAAAGGGTTAATGCAACATCAATGTCTTATTGCACATTACGGTTTTGTTTCGCTGTTGACAACTACACACGCATATCTATATGCAATAATACGTGTGTATCATGACTGAGTCGCAGGAATTTTTCCAGAACCATGCTGTAGCTTCAAATTCTATATATTTATTAAATATATGAACATACGCACATATGCAGACACAGATTCAGGATTTTTAAAGCTTAAAGCCCGTGAATCAATGCCAAAGAATTAAGAGGCATGATAGAGTCATGATAGAGTCATGATAGTCATGATAGAGTCACGATAGTCATGATAGAGTCATGATAGTGTCACTGCGACTTTCTCACGTGAATTTAGAACACATAATGGATTAGCTAGTCATGTGAATTACTTTTTGGTGTCAGGTACTTTAAATTGGGCTTGACATGTGAAGAACCTTTGTTAGGTACTTTAAATGGGGCTACAATAAGTGCCTTACATACATACATACATACATACTGTTGCTATGACGGCAGCAGTTGCAGTGAAGTTTAGTTAGTGATCCTTAACTGGTCAGTGTCATATGCCTCCTTACTTTTGGTGTTGGTTGATACTGTCAACAAGTTTGGATAGTGACCTACTGTTCGTTTGTGTCGTCATTTTTTACCCAGCATTGATCGTTCGACTTTGGCTCAACCCTATGGAGGGGAGGCATTGCTATAAAGCCATGCAAACCAGTGTTCCACATATAATTTGCCTTTTTACCATACATATCTAACGACGGTAAAATAATTTTGTGGACACAAAAGCCCAGATCTGTTTAATTTCAGAATGAATTACACATAATATTCTGATTAATAAAATTCTGCAAATAGTCCTTCTGAAATCAAAACACTTTGATTTTTCATACGCAGATAACCAGATGTGTTACTTTTTTTATGAAAAATTGCACCAGAACAGAATGGAAGATTATTATAACAGATCCTTCTCACCGCTATCACAAACTCAGACAAGCAGACAATTTATAAACAACCAACAAAAAGCTAACACGTAAACTCATTGCACTCGTAAAAAGATATTCAAATTCTCGCTTACAGAAACACAGCCTTTGTCTTTGTAATCAAAGAATCACGTTTATTTACACACACACACAGGTCTTACGTAGCACCTTTCGTGAGGTACTTTGAAGGTGCTATATAAATGTTACACAGCTGCATTACATCTTAGATATATCTAATGTCAAATTTTCCTAGTTGTGCGTTTTAACTACACTCATCCTCCTCCTTTGGCTCGATAAAAGTTACAAGTTTCTGTCTGGCACCGGTTTTCTAAGAAGTTTCAGCATTACACTGACAACGTGGAATAACTCTGCTCGAGTACTTGATGTTACACTGTTACAAATCACGTAACGGAAAGAAATGAACATGCATATCAAGTACACCATGCACACAGAACACGTTCTGGACACGTATTAGGTGGATTTGCTGTGTAGTAAAATAAATTGGCAGATTTTTGTCGTGAACAGCAGGAGACGGTAGCCGTACGTTTTGCAGCAGACTTGAGCACTAAGTTAGTGCACTGCACGAAAGGGCTAACTGGATGATGCCACCAACATCCAAACGGCTGCGACTACTTTCAGCATCTGCTCTTAGCATCATCCTGAAAGAAAAGAACAGCAACTCACAAATTATATTCAAAATAACAATTCAAAACACGAAGATACTTTAAAAGCATTACAGAAATAGTCATGTGCGTCATACACACAAAACATACAGACAATCCTATACTTGTTATTGCTATTCATTTATCAAGCACTACTATCCACTGACCAAGCATCAATTGGTGGTGCTGATGAGCACAAAGTTGTGAATTAAGGACTTGCTGCAGGTCCCTATCCAGAAACAGTCTCAGAATAGGCATCAACCAGTGCTCTCCCTTCTACAAGGTTAGACTAAATACTTAGCAGAATATCTCTTAAATAACACACAGTTTTTTATATGATGGCCAAATGAAAGTATACCTCTGAACCAAAATAGTTTCCTTTAGGCAGCAGTTACTGGTAACAACTGATGGTAATATCACAAGTTCAGCCATAAATTCCTTCAAACGATGCTGCACATAAAATCTAACCCAGTTGTTACTAAGTGGAGAACTGGCACCAACCTTTTCTCTCTTAGTGCAGCAGGAGGATGATGATTACTATAAAGCAGTGCTATTGATGCTTGACTGCGGACTAGAATGTGTTGTTTGTTGCATCGTCGCCTGAAACGAAACAACGTTGAACACATCACATACCAATACAATCAATGACTGTCACTCCTGACTGCATTAAGGCTAGTGAGAGTTAGGGTGCTGTGATAATCACCAATGGCCCCTCTCTGACAATTCATCAGTCCACTATGCACATATTTATAACTGTGGGCCCCTCGAAACTGCAGGTCCAGGTGCTGCAGCACCATTAGCACCCACCTTAACGTGGGCCTGCTCTCACCGAACAAACGGAGAATACATCAAGCATCTATTCACAGATTTGTTCTAACGAGTGCTTAAGCCATACATGATACTTGAAGCAACAGATTGTCATAGGAACCATAAGTATAACTAACTATCCCAAAACCTAGTAGCAGATCCCAGTTAAATGATTTCACTAATACACAGGCACTCTAGCATGGAATGCTATCACATTGTGTGCAAATGGAATTAGAGACTTGATGCATATCTGTCGCAGGCTGAATAGAAGCAAATGGCGGTAGAAAAAAACTGTGAACACACTGCAGGTGTAAGTTTATAATGTCACTTTCAATAACACTGATGTAGGCTTGGGCTGAAAGTGTCAAGTGACATCAACAAACAGGGCAACACCATATAATCCATATATGCCTGTGATTTTAAGGACCATGATAACATTTTTGGTAGACAACATCACCGGTCTGTATTGTAAGAAATGTTTATTCTAAACTATCTCTGATATCATTCTAATCAATGTATACGTGCATGTATCTATAATACATAAATAATTGTGTAAGAAGAGCAATTTACTGATTATGTACATTGTACAGAAAGCAAGAAAGCGTACATATTTGCCTGGCCTCGCCCACGTATAAATGATTCCTTCCTGACACGCCATGACGACCGAATCTTCCCGAAATACAATGGCCGTCAAGCGTTCGTGCGCAATCTTCTTGCAGATCAACGGCTCGAGGAGCGGCGCGTCGCTCAGCCTCGGACAAGCGGGCGTGCCGAGCAGATGTACCGATTCGTCTGCAGGTGGTTTGACTAGATTCGCTTTAAGAAGTTGAATCTTGGAATCACTGCTCCGACTCGCCAGGCTGAAATGCCATCGGTGCTCCTTGTGCTCCTTGCTCTCCTTCTGCTGCTCGCCAATTGCGAGCGTCGCGAACTTCTGCTGGACTCCCGACGCCGATGAGTAATTTCCGTGCGAGAGGAGAGTGTTGACGTTGCCGTCGACAAGATGAATCACGTCGTTGTTCGTTGTGGAGTTGGAAGAAGTCGACTGGAGACAGGAGACGTTGTTGCATCGCGTGGCAGCAGCAGTTGCGGAGGAGGAGGTGCTTGAGATGTGTTGCTGCTGCTGTACGTCTTTCTGTGATATGATTGTGTTGCCGCGAGGTCGCACCATCGTCTGACTGAGTATTTCGTCCGTCAAGTCCCACAGGCAGAGCATCGTGTCGTGACTCACAGAACCGAACCTGTAGCACGTCAGACCGCCGTGCTGCACGTTCTTCTCCGAATCTGCGACGCCGTTCGACCGCGACGACGCCTGCGTTCCGTCCGACTGAACGACGTTCTGGTTCGACGGCGTCACGTTGTCGCGACAGAAGTCGTCGTCGCTTCCGCAGAAGTCGACGGCGACGTCCGCCTCGTTCGATGTCACGAACGGGTCAAACGCGACGACGCTTACCCAAGACCGGTGGCCCTTTCCCCGGCAGACGACCCTTGCCTCGGCCATTGACCAGACGGTCACTAAGTCGTCCTCGCCCCCAGTGACGACATACTTCCCGTCGGGCGACCAGCAGACGCAGAGCAGACCGCCAAAGTAGCTCTTCATGTTGCCGAAAAGCTCCATCGTCTCAAAAGTGAAGATGCGGAGGAAGCCGTCTTGGCTGACAACAGCGACGTATTTTGAGCACGGCGAGAAAGTGAATTCGTTGATGCTTCCGTCGCCTATCGTCCATCGGTAGACGGGATTGCACGCACGCTTCGTCTTGCACGAGTGCACGGCAAAACCGTCGCCATGCTTCAGCGGCTGGTAGTGCGGAGGAACGACGGAGCACGGCAAGTCTTTGTTGTAGACGTACAGATGGCCGCTTGAGTGGGAGACGAGGAACTGATGCGGGGAACCAGGGACCCATCGAATGCACGTCACTTTCGTCTTGTCCGTTAGCCTCTAAAAGCAGAAGAAAATTTCCTAAATGCAGTTCATTTAAAAATTCTACTAAATTCTATTAAATCAAGTTACAGGATGCCCACTAGCGGAACCCAGGTTCCTTAGGGTCGTAGCCCCTTGTTCTTTTTCTAAAACATGCTTGTTTCTCGATGTCATACGTTACTGCTTGGGTTCAATTAAAACTTATGGTTATGGTACTTTGTCTCAGGCAAATGCCACCTCAGGTTATCAAGAATAGCCTGAGCCTGTCCCAAGCCAGGAAAGAGAAGGAGGGTTCCGTGGTGGTCCTGCAACTCACTCGGGTAAAAGTCACACGCAACAGAAAAAACATCTACTTAACATGTTGACTGAAAGGCCAAAGAAAATGGTGAATGAACTGTTCCTTTTCTTGGTCTTTCACACAGTTGAATATTCACTAACGGTCATGCACTTATAACGATTCAAAATAAATTAAGAAATTCTGGATGCTAGGAGAGAGCTGGTGTAGTTACCTCTTCGTTGTAAAGTCGGCTGAGTTCCTTCGTAACTGGATCGATGAGTTGAACCTGGCCAGCGCTGAATCCCACGATCAACATCACACCGTCGTGTGATGAGCTCGACTGATTGAAATCGTGACATGTTGGAGATGTTCCCCTGTAGGCACGCTTGTCCAGAGGCTTACTAAGGTCCAACGCCTACAAATATTACATTGCAAAATAAGAATGAATTTAATCAAACAAAACAGCATCCTATTTCTGTACTTCATACATGTGGAAAATGACTAAATAAACAATTTCCGGATAATATTAAACTAACTGTTGTAATCCAGTAACAAGTGCGATGCTGGCAACTAGCGCATCAAGCACAAACTGAATGCATGCTGCTTGTAAGGAGTTAAAAAATAGGTGACAATGTTCCATAGGGGCAAGTGTCCCTTCTTGCCTTTACGTGCAGGGGCCAGTGATGTAAACTTGGCTGCATGCACTCGCCA
Organism: Lumbricus rubellus; assembly: GCA_945859605.1. Classification (NCBI taxonomy): domain Eukaryota; kingdom Metazoa; phylum Annelida; class Clitellata; order Crassiclitellata; family Lumbricidae; genus Lumbricus; species Lumbricus rubellus. The sequence continues at coordinate 45,002,485 of OX243813.1, read as the reverse complement.
CTAAAATTGTCAAATCAATGCGTTTTCAGTGTCATAAGTTCTGCAACATTTGGTTTGATGCAGACTTTGCTAATCTTAATGTTCATTTGAACAGTATTTCTATGAGCGCTTCTATAAGAGCGCTTCTATAAGAGCGCTTCTAAAACAGTACTTCTAAAACAGTACTTCTATAACAGTACTTCTATGACCGTACTTCTATAGCAGTACTTCTATAACAGTACTTCCATAAGAGCACTTCTAAAACAGTACTTCTATAACAGAACTAGCTGTTCATCAGTGCTGACCAATATCTTGATGAAACTCTTATCTCTGCCTTGTGCTGACGACTTTCTTTATTACCACGGTGGCGCCAGAATACTATCAAAAGTTGAGCTCATATTCATGATTGATTTAATCTCCGCTTAACGTTGATTCATTCATGGTAGCCACAGGTTTACTGTTTATCAAGTATCAAGTATCATCACCTCCCATGTATAAAACATCTGCTGGTTAGTGTCTGGCTTTGTGCTATCACTTATATTTCACCATAAAATTATGCGTAGAATTTACCCAGTAAGAGGCTCTTTGCGACCAAGACAATTTCAAAGATGTATCCAGCAGCATATCTCCAAAAATTCACAAGTTACAGAAATATAGAATTTTTTGCATATCAGCCTAACACATGCATACATAATACAGAAACAATACATATGTACATTACATACATATGTACATACCTGGTACATACATACATACATACATACATACATACAAACATACCCACCCATATACAAATATGCACACTTAAAAAGTCTTACATACAATACATACACAATTATATATTTTTTTATATATAACTATACATATATAAAATTATGTATTTAAATATATATCCAAATATGAAGCTACATATACAGTTATACACTATGCAGACATAAGTGCATACAACTGTGCAATGCCAAGAACCCATGGAAAGCAAAATCGCTGAACATTCAAAGAAAGTGTGTCTACCTTCTTAACACCTCTGTACTGGTAGACGTAGAGTTCTTTGGCTAAATTGAAACAGATCTTATCGTCAGCAGTTGCATCTTTTGGATCAATGAGTCGGATGAACGAAACTTTCACCGGATTGTTCATCTGTCCGTTGAACGGAATCCGGTTCTGCCGCGTGCAATCCGACAACGTCATCAGTTTGTAGGTTCCCTCTCGAGTGACAAACTGCGTCTTGATGTCATCTCCTCGACTCGTGTCAACCGATGACATCGCCATCATCGTCGTCACTGATCAGAAACAACAACAACAACAAGAAGAATATTCTACATGAAATCATGTAAAGAAACTGCGTACTAAACTTTGTAAGTTTAATTGAAGTTAAACTAATAAATAAGCTATGTATGTTACGTTATGCTTCAATTGAACGTACGCTTAATAGTATGCAATGTACTTTAAGTAATGCTTCAATCGAACTTACACTCAGTATGCAATGTACAGTATGTTATGCTTATATTAAACACACTTAGTATGCAATGTACAGTACACTATGCTCCAATCAAACTTACACTTACTGTAGCATACATGCAATGTACATTACGTAATAAAAAACTTAATATGCAATGTACATTGTACAGAACATTATGCTTAAATTAAATGCACACTTAGTATGCAATGTACCGTACATTATGCTTTAATCAAACTTACACTCAGTATGCAATGTACATTACGTAACACTGTCAGTGGAATTAGTAAAGTTGAGGCAGATAACATTGCTGAAAAACCTGATCGTTATCATCATGTAAAAATGTATAAATTTTGCCACTTGAAAGATAAGCACAGGGCACCAGTCTAGTCACAATGAGTATTACATAGCCTTAGAGGTCCAAGTTTGGGCCAAGCCTAATTTAATCTGATCACTTCCATTCATAGCAAAACTCTGGACGCAAGACACTGGTCACTAGGTAAAATTACAGGGGACTAGAAACAGTGCTTGGGCAGAAACACAAGGCAATTAACATGATTTATTCATTCATTCATCCTGAGAATTTGCACAACAACTTTTCAAGAGACCTACACAGAGTCGCTCCCAGCCCAATTACAGACAAAACGCGGGATGTGAGTGACTTATGTAGCGTTCAATGGCAATTTCCAGTGGTTCCCACAGGAAAAAGAAAAGATATATTGGGAAAGATGATCTGAAACAAATATCAATGAACAAAATTCCAGAGGCAACTTGGTACAACAGATATGCACCACCTGGATCGGAATAGTAAAACGATCTGGAAGTAAACAGTTTGGTGCTGAAAGCTACATGGAACAAGGTCCAGAATGGGATGCCGTAGCATCACATGATGAAGAGCTCTATCTACACACAGAGAGGAGGAGGAGGAGGAGGACAGAGGTGCAAACATATATTTCCCTGCAATCAATTCTGGTTTCTGTTTTGTAAATTGAGAAAGGTCTCAATCAGTAAGCAAGTGCTGGGAGGGATGGGAGGCAATGGTTGGCATAAACATCTGCAGATGAGATTCGTAGCCCCCCATTTCCCCTCCACCCCCCCTCCGACTGCCTAGTTCGTTGTTCTTTTGGAAAATTAAGACAATCTCCAACATTTGAACAGTCAACACAATCATCAGTCTTAGCAAAAGAATTGCATACCCAGAAGTCTCCTTCAAGATAACACCTGAAAGACTGCGGAAGTATATAATTGGGTAGAGTGATGATTGAATGGCAGCACACGGTGCAAATAACATTTAGAAAATCAATTTCAGGGATCTGGTCAATATTCGTTTCAGGGATTCGAGTTCAGGGATTCTGGCCGCACAGCGGCGCACACGGCAACGTCTGAAGCTGGAAATTATTAAAGCTAAAATCGATTGAAAAGCAATAATGTAGATATTAGAATGCTAGTATACTAGCAAGCACTTCATATACATTATACAACTGACGTCACAAGCTGAAAATAGTTACCGGTTCCTTACCAAAGCTACCTACCTAACACTTAAATAGTAAACTTTGCGGCAAGTAGGCATGTATACGCACACTTAAAGGAACACCCTCGTTCTTACAAGATCTTTTATACACGGTCCCGCTACAGATATTGTGAGGCGCGGTGGTGTAGTGGGTATGTTCGTTGCCCTGCCCTGGGTTGCAGGTTCGAATCCACCTCAAGTCGCCGCGTAGGGACCTTAGGCAAGTCTTTTACTCACAATTGCTCAGCGCTTCGCGTGAAACTCCAATGCAGTGTCCGCGCTGCAGCCGGGAGCGCCTCTGAGTAGCGAGCTTGAGCGGGCGCTATGACAAATGCACATACAAACAAACCAGATGATCATTTGCAAACACGATACGTTGCAATATATACATTATGCGTGACACAAACAACACGCAACCAACTCAAATGTACACATTTTCCAAAGATGCCTTACAGATGCTTCACCCCACAAGAAGCTAAAATAATTGATACATGCATATAAATGCAACTTATTCATGCATTCGGCATCTTAACACGTACGTTACAAATTACAATAAGCGTTGCCTACCCTTGCTATCTACACCTTCTTTTCTTGAGCCATAGCGTCCGCGTTATGTTCCACAGGTAAGTAATTAATTACTTACTCTAAACAGAAAGCTTAAAAGTCTACGCTTCATTTTTCTATCCGGTATTTTGTCCTGCACCGGGAAGACCGAATAATTCGCCATAACTAACGAAACCATCACTCGCAGCGCAGTACTCATCATCACACCATGTTTTTCTCAATCACCGCACCGAAGGGTAGGAGATACTAACACTGGGTAGGGTACGAAACTGGTTATAGCGACAATAGTGGTCAACAACAGCGTCAGCGCCAACAATTGCCCCAAATAAGTAATTAACAATGACGCTTTTCTTGCCAATCACGAAGACACTAATCATCCTACAAATTCTTTCGTTACAGCCACGGGCCCACCGCCCACGGCAACCAACCACGGTTAGACCTTTAAGCATACTCCACAAGTTGCGATTGTCTTCTAGTTTGATAAGAAGCTTGGGCATGCGCAAACTTCACTTCCGCTACATGCATTCAAAGACATTTCAAACATCACGATAATAATTATTATCTTGCATGATTTTTTGGCAGATGCTCAATGCTCACGACTTACTTACGGAAGTTACGGCCGTTTCATAACACTAAGTCTTAACACATCAGATTTCAAACCACTCTGCGATACTAGGCCCACATGTTGCAGACTTTACAGACTTTACTGCTAGTACTTGTACTAGTACTTCCACGAGCAGACAATCAATAATGAGGAAGACATTTATAACTAGAATGTTATTTACATATTAATTAATTAGTTTGTTTAGTTTTAATAATTTTTATGTTAAATTTGTATGTGATACTTGTTCACCAGAGTGCTGTTTGGCAGCTGGTTAAGAAATAAAGAATATACTTACTTACTTACTTACTTAGATGTGGGAAAGGCTCCTCAGGACGCGATTAACATTACATGCATTAGGCTACCGCACTAGGCTAAGCGGTGCGACATAAGATCCAACAGCTAGCATGACAGGTGCTATATGTTATATGCCTCGAGATAGGCTATAGGCTGGGGCAGCATCATGCGATCCAAGCAAGGCCGTAGCCAGGATTTTATTTCGGGGGGTGTTTTCAGTGGCGGCGCCAGGATTTCAGTTTCCGTTTTTATCGGCAAAAATTTCTGACGACCTTTTTTTAGTCATCAGGTCGAAATCTTCAATTTTCGCCGTCAAATTATCTGACGGCTTTTTTAGTCATCAACTTCAATTTTTCAGATCGTAATTTAATCTATTATTTCATTTCGGGGGTGTTTTCATGGCTTTGTTTCATGGTTTTCGCATCACGAACTAAAAAATGCAATACATTTTTTTCTGCATTTTCCATTTCGGGGGGTGTTCAAACACCCAAAACACCCCTCTGTCTACGGCCTTGGATCCAAGTAGGCTACTTGAGCAATGTTTGAGCCCACTTTTGCAGATCCCGAGTCACGGAATGCAGTATGTGTCACTCTTAAATGATATAAATAATATAACCTAATAATTAGGCCTATTGTGTATCTGGTCTGACGGATTCACGCAGCAGACACATTTGTGCTGTGATAAGGCGCACATAGTTATTAACAGCTAGCCTAATCATTCATGCCTTATTTTGTGTAAAATCAAATAACCTGCCGCGGCCTGTAATAGCGCCGCCACTGACCCGATGGCAAACAATTATTCTTGAATAAGTACTACACATGTAGATTTGTTGCGGTCTGTCAACTTAATTTTCTCGAATAAACGAAGTACGGTATATGTAATATTGTATCAGACATATCTTGCAGTTGTAGCGCTATATAAACCCGAATGCAAGTGTGGCTGTAGAGAACCAGACCATCATTCTGATCGACTTCCATCTTATCTTTTCAGTATAACAACAGCGATATTTATATTTTACTAATAAGATCACTTAAAGAATTTCGTGATTCTTTATTATTCTCATCTGATTGCTACAATATAGTTTGTTCTGACGTTGCGCTGGCTTTTTAGGTATTTATTTTTTCTAGACAAAATGAAACGCCCAATTGACCATCGGCCAACAAAGAGAATTGCAGGTGAGGAAATGTTGAGATACTTTGAGAGGGGAGGAAAGAATTATATCGAGCACCGACTTCGTTAATAAATAGATGTATAAATAAATATATGTTTACACACAGATGTACGTATTTGCGTTGCTCTTTTTTAGACATAATCATGCGTAAACTAATTTAGTTATCCAGTTCAGGCATATAAATGAGTCTAATAGGGCAAGTAGGCACCCTTAGATATAACATGAATCTGTCGATTTCATGGACAGCTTGTGAACCTGTGATATTATGCCCATCATATAGGCACTGAATACAGATGTTATGCACAATAGTTTGGTTACTTGCAGCTATAACGACTGTCATAACAAAGATTATTATCTTGGCCCTCCTCCTCCTGTATCCAGGCGTGGGTCTGGCACTACCAGAGAATATGCTGTGTTATATAAGATGATTTGATACAGTGCCTGTTAAAAGGATCAACCTGAATGGAGTCAACCCGAACCCCGAAAATGCTGAATGCCCAATTTCCCTAAAACAGTTTCATACTAGAAGTGACCGAACCTCCGAAAATCATTCAGGGTTAAGTTGGATAAATGGCATAATGGATCAGCATTGCTGATAACACAACTCAGTGTCTACAAATTATTGGGTTAAATTGCAGAAATTATTTTCAAGGATCCAGCCGAAATTTGTGTCGGGGGATTCAGGCCACACCCAACCCGAATCCTCAAAACTTCAATCCTCAAAATCCTGAAATACACAATAGCCCAACTTCCCAAAAACGTTTTATAATAGAAAGTGGCCAAACCCCTAAAAACATTTGTTCTGCTCACTTGCTTACTTGACAGTAGTGTTAGGCACTTTTTGCAAGGTAGGTCAGGGTGCTCTATTCTTTGCCAATGTGGGTCAGCCGTATCGTTTATCTCCTGCAGATCGGCGACTAAGTCATTGTCAGTTTGCCCAATATTTTCCAAGGAACAGATATTTGGGAAATAAGTTTTTGGCTGAATACTGAACTTTTGTTTTGAACAAGACTTAAGAGACTGGTCAATATTGTGTTAATAACTGTTTATTATAAATTGCTTCCTTACTTGGGAACTTATCCTCTAATTTTTCCTAGACTGGGCCTGCCATTTTTTTAATGGTGCGGTAACCAACCGCAGGTGACCCACCGAAAAAAAAATGGCTTAACTAGTGTCTGGTGCCTAGCTTTAGTGTAGTTGTTTTGAAATGTAAAGATTGCAATTTTGCATCTCAATCAGTTTCTTTTGTCTTGTTATATGCCTCATAAGAATTATTGGAGTGCATATTAAGACTGTCATTTGTTTGCAGACTTGGACAACGTATTCTTGTTCAAATATCGTGCAATTTTAAAAATATCCATATTTCTGTACAGAACAGCCTGCTGCTCTTTGCTGATGAAGTGAAAATGTGATTCGCTGGAAGGCAGCAGTAGAAGATTACGTCAGACAGATTTGCCAACAACACTGAGCACTACCTACTGTACTTATGCAGCATGCAGGCACTCGAATGGTATGTCACAAACAACCAACTTTTTCCAGAACTTTTTGTTTTGCACATAAATTGACAGTATTATGAAGTAAGATTTTTAACCCTTTAAACCCGACGGGCCGGTTTTCCGGCCCGTTATCCATAGAGTTACAGGAGCTCCGGGTTCAAAGGGTTAAATGCATATATACAGATATTGTACATTCCCATTTGTTTTGTAAGTGTCATAGTGCTGGTGGCACTATAGCTTGTTTAGATTTAACTGTTAGTATAGTTATAGTTTTATTAGTTTGAAACATTATTGTTTGACTATGGTGATCTGGTATTGCCAGCACTGTGAACTTAGTCTGTTGTTTCTTTTGTTCATAAGGGCATCTGCTGTAGTCGATTCGTCGAGAGTTTCTACGTTTGTCATCTCAATACTTCTCATTGTCTATGGAAGTTTTAGGTCAGCTGCTTTTAATAACAATAACAGTACGTAAATAGAGACAATTATTTTACTCCATTTTTCAATGGCACAGTGCTGGTACAGCTGTTTATATTAAATGCTTTATAAGTCAGTTATGCGTGACACAGTAAACAAGAGGCATCAAGTCATTGGTCATAGCAGCCTTGGAGGGTTCAATTATTACTTTTGCTATCATGGTTTATGAATTCGCTGATTGTGACAGATGGTTCAAAACCATAAGCCAAACAAGATGAAAGGTGCAGTAACAGTCACTTGCATGTGAACAGTTTGCTAATATTCATTCATTCATTCGTTTGTTCGTTCATTTGTTGTGGTGATTTACATGGCACGTCTTCAAGGTTACTACTCAGGAGTGCTCTCGGCCCAACCTTGACTGAAAAGGATGGTTTTATGACTTTTAAACGGATTTTGTGATTGATCTGAATGCTTTGTCTGACTGTCCAATAGTGTGCCTGCAATTCAGTTTTTTAAGTATTTATCATCATTTCCCCTAATCACAAACTCCTGCTGATTGTCTCGTGACTGATTGCAGTTGTATTGCCTTTCATCTCTGCGACTGAATACTGATATTTTAAATCCATGAAATGCAAGTTTATCCGGTTGTTGGTTGCATTGTGGCTTTTGTGCCTGCGACAAAACAGTCTCCTTCAGCCACAGGTCTGGGTTTCGGAAATTTAACTGTTTTTTTTAGAGACTATTATTCATTAACCACTTTTGTAGTGCTGGTGTCTAGTACGCTAGACATCAGCCAATGGCACACAATAATATATTTTTGCCACCTTTGAGTCTTCTTGGCAGGTTTTAAAAATGGTGCCTTTATATATAGCCAGATATTGAACAAATTTAAGTTACGGTATTTTATTGTTCAACATAGCTGAACTAAATTGTCTTAAAGGTCTTTAAACATCGAGCAAGAACAGAAGGAGAAGGATCGAGACAAAGAGAGGCAGGCTACATCGTCACTCTTAGCAATTCTCAATCCTGGAAGTGAGGGAGAAAATGGCTAGTATCAGTTGTTTTAGATTTCATTTCTGACATTTTATTTTGATTTATCAAATTCAATTTTGTTTCATATCTTGCACTGAAGCAAATAGGCATTTATATCTAGTGCTGAGGCAAGTAAGCAGGTGCAAACCAATTAACTGAATCCAAGGGGCAGATGGCAGATGATTTGTCGATAAATATTAAAAAAATCTTCGTACAGCTTATCGCGAAAATCTTTTTCTACTTTGAGCTCAGCTGCTGATGCTGTATACATGTGATTAAAAGCTCTAATTAAAGTAGCAGCTACTTTCACTGTTATAAATTGTTAATGAAGGCATGAAAACGTTTGCCCCTGACTGTTCTTGACTCTTAGGGACTTGTATATGTGCTTTTATTTAAATAACCCTCAGCCTTACAACGGTAGGCTTAGAATTGTCTGAATTTCTTTAAAACTAGCGTAATTCCCGGCAGAGCATCTGTGCTCTAGTTCGACAAAATTTATGTCCCTTCGAGAAAAAATGGCCGTGTTGCATCGTATTAAGTGGATCGTTGCTTGTCCTTGTCTTCCCACCTCCTTAGTTTCTGTATCTTCTCTCACACCTCATCAATAGCATGTATATTGTATAATGTGTATAAGAAAAGACGCGTATGCCAACATAATGCTCTGTTCGTATATAATTTACTGGATGAATTTGACGCTATATGAGCTTGTGAGCATGTAATAAATGTATGCATTTATCAGAACACTTAATATAATCTTATATAGTGCATTTTTAATTACGGTACTTCACAGAAGCGCTGTCCGCCATATCTAAACTTATTATGATAATTAATTATATAGATTTTATTTGGATGAGATTGTCAATCGTGTGTTGTCTTAGCTGCGTCGTCTTCTGTCTGTTTCGTTCAGTTATGCAGACGATCAGCGTCTGGCAGGCGATGTGTATGCCCGTCGGTGCGTCAGTCTCTCTGCTCATCATGTTCTTGTTCTTCGACTCACTTCAGCTTGTCTTTGCCATCTGCACTGCGGGTAAGTTCAATCTCCCCTCATCAAGGGATTTCCCAGTCTAAATATTTTTCATTCTATTTATATATCTATATAAATAAAAATGAAACTTTCCAATAGTTCCTGTTAACACCACGCCGAAACTGACGCACCGATTGTTGTGAAAATTTACCAAAACCTTCCATTCAAATAGCACCGTGTTTTAAGATTTTTTCACCCGAAAAAACGCAATCGTTTCCACAAAAAGTGAACTTTGCAATCCGTTCGTCCGCCATTTGCAAATTCAACACGTCCCACGCGGTTCCTAGATTTCAGAAAGGCTGTCTCCAAACACAGCAGACGAAACATCAATGAGGTGGCGTCTTGTGACGTCATAAGCGAGTCGCGATTAATTTACCAAAGAGGCCGCTTTTAGGCCTTTTCCCAAAGCGGCCTTTGGGCTTGGAATGGACGGTGCGACGGAGGAAAGAAGCGGAGGGAGGGGGAGGGGGGAGGGGGAGCCTCTTTTCAGCCACAGCAACGCGTGGCCGGGTTCAGCTAGTTTATCTATATATTTATATTTGAAGTTCTGATGTCTAGTTGTGGTCTGGTCAATCATGTCAGGGAATGGCCATCACTTGTGCTTCATCGCACGATTGCAATGTCTCATATTCTGCGTATGACACGCCAACTATCAACAGATGACCCAGATGTTTTGTAGCATTGCAAGCATCATTTGAATAAAAAATTAAGTCTGCAACATTGTTCCTGAACCATGACCTTGTTTCATGTGAACGTTTGTTGCACTTCTGCAGCTAGATGGGTCATGTTGGCTTTTTATACTGGGACTGTAAAGCAATACTGATCAGAGCTGCAGCTGTTCAGACTTCAGAGACAGAAATGAGATGCAGCTGTCGTGTGTTCTAATCTATTGTGTCAAAATGAAGCTATGTTGAATAATATGGTGGTATATTATTTTTAGTATGTTATTAGACGTAGCCTGTCTCTGATAATTTATGTTCATATGGAATTTTTTTTTTGTCCTATATTTTGTAATTGTGTTGTGCTATTTATGTTTTCAGTTGCTTTGTTCCTGGTTGTATTGGTTTTCTATGATGTTATAAATATTATATATACACTGTTATGTAGGTTTTCTAAGATACTGTTATGTAGGTTTTCTAAGATACTGTTATGTAGGTTTTCTAAGATGTTATACTGTTCTGTATGTAAAGCATTTTACATGTAGATCTGTTTAGTGACGTAATTATTGCAACTTTTAAGATTTCTTTAAAGGTGTTTGTACAACGTACATATTCCTTGATACACATGATACATGCTGTGCTGTTGATACTTTAATAACATGCTGTTGATTTGTGACTGATGTAGTGCTGGCAATGGTTGCCTTTGCATTCCTGCTTTTGCCAATGTGTCAGTACATCCTTCGGCCATGCCACTCAACTAATAAGTAAGTAGACATAACTTAATATCTATTATTTCTTTTCGTCATAGTTCTGTGATACTATATAAATTATTTTATGGCAGTTTGCTTAAGCTCAATGAACCTTCAGTGTATTGATTTTGGTTGAGGTAGTGATGAAGCGCCTGAGATTAGTAATCTCTTGTTGTTCAACTTTGCTGTATCACTCAAGATTTACTGCATATTAATCTGGACACTGTACATGTAAAATTGTAAATACACCTAATTATGATAATGTTGATAATAATAATGGTACAAATAATAATAGTCTGAGGTAAATTTGAATTTATCTTTTGCTCTGTTGTGTGATTTTAACGCTTAAATTTTTTTCTTTCTTAATGGATCTATTTTTTACAGTCGTTTTTGCCATCGCTAAAAACCAGATTTCTGTGATTAATTTTTTTCTAGAGTTTCATTCGGCTGCTGCGGCCGATTCACCTCGGCCGAGATCCTCGCTTCCGTTCTCTCATTCCTTATTGTCTGCGTCTGGATCCTAACTGGTCACTGGCTCCTCATGGATGGTACGTTGGCTGCTGCTGTTGGCTTGTCTAGCAGATTTAAGAAATATATTGTGTGTAATATCTTAGTTTAACCCTTTAATGACCGTGGGTGCAGAACGTCCCATACCATTTACTACACTTTGGTCAATAAAGGGTTAATTTCAAAGTGACACATTGCAGCATGATTGGAATTCATGGTATGAACGGATGATCAACATTAATCATAAGTTATTACAGAAGTTGAATTTAACTTTGACTGACGTTCTGCTGTAAAAATTCGAAATATGCAAGGCAATAGATGTTCTTAGACGTCGTGAATGTTGCAATCCACCATGAGTTGTTTATTAATGTTATTTGTTAATTAATGTTATTTGTTAATTAATGTTATTTGTTTATTGATGACTGGTTTCTTCTTATGACACGCTTAATTATAGCATGAATTCAGGCATGTCACAGTCAAGGAAATGAGTCTCATATTTATGACAGCATTACTTTGATTACACAACCTCGTTAACAGCTGTTGAGAGATGGCATGAGACGGGGCTGAATTGAATATTCTACTGCATGAAAATTAAGTTCTTTTGAAGTGCCATAGACTTTATTTTATAAGGTGATCCTTGAAAGTAATGTCATTACGATAAAGCCTGAGTTGAAGGTGATTCTTGAGAATGGTTTTGTCATAAGATAGCTTCTCTATAATAAGGCAGTTAAAATTGAGAGTGGCTTTACTATGACATGTAGCATCGTTGAGCGTGATGCTTGCAAATGATGTGACTAACACCAAGTCAGTTCATAAGATCTTATTATGACATCGCCTTATGATCAGGAAGTTCTAGCTGTGACTCCCATAAAATAATAATGCATGGTTCAACGAGCTTATCTATAGGTTTTGCATGATAATGGCATGTGATGAAAAGACTGATGTGATGTGTAATTGACTGTGGTTCATATACATGTTCTAATTTTAGCGTTAGGCATGGGTCTGTGTGTGGCTCTCATCGCTTTGGTACAACTTCCAAACTTGAAAGTGTCAACACTTCTTCTCATTGGTTTGCTGATCTACGATGTCTTCTGGGTAAGCGATTGATAACATTGGCCCTGTCGAGCAATGCTGCGATTTACTGTGATGTAATTAGTGTTGAGCTGTGAGTGTGCTGCCCCTTTCCTTTGTTAGACCCATATGCAACACTGTCTTTCATGGATGTGACTACTTCTTGAATACATTCAGCCAAGCATGTTTTCAATTCATCGATTTATTTCAGTCGGTGCATTCAAATGATGCTTTTTAATAATTCTAGTACATCTGTGCCATTAGATTATTTTGTTATCAGTATATTTTTTTTCAAGATGGCATTGACTATGCAGGAGTTAAAAATTATATCTTTAACGTGTCATGACCACCAGGATATGGTAGAGCGAAGGATCACAGAAGGCGACCTGCTTTGAAATGTTCGATTGAAATTGAAGGCACTGGGAAAAGACAATGGGCTTATTGTTATTGTTTACTTGTGGTATATTTTTTATATTGATATTTATTTATTTATTCAGTATTTTGATGCCCTCCTGGACTACACATATTAGGGGAACATTATAATTAGCTATGTGAATCATAGGTGTAGAATTTCCAGTAGTATGTCTTGCATCCTAGCTCTACCGCATTGAGGCCAAGATGTATTTGCACCAGATTGCAGACAGTATGCAACTATCATGATAGAGGATATACATACTTACTTAATATGGGGTGATTGCGCATTTTTATCGTGTTTTGAAGTTGTCATTGGACATGGATAGGGCAATAGCATGCAAGAGACCCTAGCACTTTGATGGTTTTTTCATTTAGGTTTTCTTTTCATCATACATATTCAGCACAAACGTTATGGTCAGAGTTGCTACCCGACCAGCAGAAAACCCTGTAAGTATGAATTTCATTACTTGTAGACTGTGCAGTCATGCACATGTTGTCATCTTTATGTAGCATTTTTGTGATGTGCTAAAAATGCACTCTATTTTGTACTTTATGTAGTGTCTTGGAATATGCATTTTACTGTCCCAAGACTTGCATGCATTTTGAGCCAGTTGTTGTTGAGTTTCTCTTTTCAGTGCAATATAATTGCTCGCTTGACATTTCATATAAGAAGAAAATCTTCTGCAAAGCTGTTGCAGCACATATGGTAAGCTTACTGGTAATGTGTGATCGAGAAATCCTCACAAAGTCTGAAATGTTGAATAGCAATGCTGGCAACATGCTGAGAAGACAAGTAATGCATATAAGTGATTTTGAGTTTTATCATTTTATTGTTAACGTATTTTCATTCTTTTTTAATTACGTGCCATTCGTTTTAATTTTGCATTGAATTTCTAGGAATGTGTGAATTTTCTTGCAGATTGGTATCATAGCGAAGAAGCTGCACATTTTTTCAATTGGAAACAACGCTCCTAAATTATCTCTTCCAGGAAAATTGGTGTTTCCAAGGTAAGGCACTTGCTTCTCTGTCTGCATGGACAGAAATGTAATTCTGTATCAAATACATTTTTATTTGTAAAGCGGTTAGTTACGGGAGTGCTTCTGAGTAGACTACCGTGGAGAGGCAATATATGAAACTTTCGTAATAATAGTAATAATAATAATACTCTGGCTTTATTTTTAACATGTCTTAACTTATCTTATGTCGATCCAGTTTTCCTAAAATTTTCCATATGAATGCTTAGATATGTTAACATACACGTTGCTTTTGATTATTGAACATACAGTTGCACGCTACTTTACAATGCACTTATTTAAAACAGTTACAGCGTAGACAAACATTTAAAAGTTACTTCAGCATCATAAAGAGTTAAACACTTGTTATACTTTTTGTGTGTGAACCAGACTGCAGAGTGCAGACACACATTAAATTGTTATAAATTGTCGTTGAGTTTTGAATAAATTTTGAAAGTGTTCGTGAAGGCAATTAAAATCAATTTTACCAATCAGTTGATTTAATCATCAGTGTTTTTAATGCCTTTGTTTCTGTACAGCTTGCAAAACTCAGGTCACTTCTCTATGCTCGGCCTTGGAGACATAGTAAGTTCAACTCGACAGTTTATATTGCAGCTTATTTCTCTCAACTTGTGCCATACTTACAATTTAACTGAAGCGTCTTGGATTGTTTAGTGCTCAGTAAATTGAAGTTGAAGAAATGCAGTAGTTTACTTCACTGAAACGGACAGACCTATTATAAGTAAAGAGTTATGACAACCACGTGTGTTGTTCAAATGAGCCCAGCATTAACATTCCGAGTTCGAATACAAATGAGACTTGTTTGTGAAGTACTGGTTGTTACTGTCAAAACAAGGCAATCTTGCAAGACGATGCATGCATGTAAGAAATTAGCATGCTTTGAGAAGTAGTTTCTACAGGATGACAGCTTCATATCTGAGCTAATATTATAGTTTTTTTAGGCTGGTATATAAGCAGTAATGGGGCAATGCAGCAAACAGCCTGTTTGCTGGAAAAACTGGTGGCATATGGCATAATTTATGCATTTTCTTTAATCTTTAAAAAATTACAAATTCGATTTGTTTAAATTGGTGAGGCTCGTTGCATTTATACGGAAAGAAATAAATGTTAATTCGTAGAGTTGTATTTGATTGTTTATCAATATCACCAGATGGTGTAATGCTTTTGTTTTCAAGGTTACATTGCTGCTCTTGACCCAGAATTGCAGGCTGAAATATTTCCTTATTGGAGAAACAATCTATGAGGTTTTGCAGAAGTTAAAATTGTTATAATTGAAAATAGATAACTTTAATAATTATTAGTACTTATATTTGTTTGTTAGCATCCAACAGTTGCATACATACAGGTTAGATACCTTAGTATAAAAGAAAAGAGGGTAAAACGGCTGAGGCATACGATCACCAATTATTGGGTTCTCAAGTTCTCAAGTTATGTTTCGAAAAAGGTCTTGATATAAAGTTGTTTTTGACTGAATGATGAGAAAACAACACGGGTGTCATTGCATCTTCTAGCTGTTATTTTGCCAGTACTGAGACGAGCTGAAAATTTTCAACTTTTTTACACCAGTAGATTTTCTTAGAGATAGACACATCACTGTAAATGTGCTTCTTAACATCTCGTGTTTTAATTGGATTTGTTTCAACTGATTTGCTGCTACTTCCATCCAGGTGATGCCGGGTCTACTCCTGTGTTTTGTGCTACGCTACGACTCGTACAAGCAAACGCAGACTGTGCCTTCAGAGGCTGGCCCGACCCCAATACCGACGTCTCCACCAACGAAATATTATCACAGAATAACATACTTCCACTGTTCTTTAGTTGGCTACTTCTTAGGTAAGGCTTTCCTGCGCTCTGGTTTTTTTTAGAGCGATCAGTGTTGGTACTGGGTCAGTCAATTTTTGTACTGGTTGAGGTGTGAGTGATTGAAGAGGTCATGTACAATGACTCTGTAAAATTAAGGTTATGGCATGTGGTGTCACAAAAGATCTCCACTTTCATTGATTGACTGCTTTGTTTTAGGTATGAAATATAATTTCTTGTACTGTGTACATATTACAGTGTAAGGTTGCTTGGATGTCACTGCCTATAATGACCTTCAATATGTCTTTGAAGCAGATGCTATGCTGTGCCACCATGTGCTATCACAATAAAGCACTACTTGTGCTGATATGTGGATTATTTTCTGTTTCTGGGTTCCATCAATTGTTTATCAAGTAACGAACTGATTAGTCTTCATTCATTGTTTAGCACTTGATGACCAGCTTCCATGGGATAAAATTGTATTGATACCAATAAAAAAATCATCCACCATTCATCTACTGATAGATTCATTCTCATTAATATATGATTTTGTTGTGTGTGCTTTGGACTCGGTTGTGGTCATGAAGTATCGTATTGGTGTAAGGGACTACTTATGTGACGCATGTAGCAAACAACCTTTTGATTTGAGATGTCACCCTGTAGTGCAGTGTGGGCAGGTTTGAGCCTCGCTAATTTGTAGCGACCTTGAGCAAGTAATTCGTGATGCATATTTTCTCTGCACTATTGATTGATGCACTATCGATTGATGCACTCTTTATTGATGCACTATTGATTGATGCACTATTGATTGATGCACTATTGATTGATGCACTATTGATTGATGCACTATTGATTGATGCACTATTGCTTGATGCACTATTGCTTGATGCACTATTGATTGATGCACTTTTGATTGATGCACTCTTGATTGATGCACTATTGATTGATGCACTCTTGATTGATGCACTATTGATTGATGCACTTTTGATTGATGCACTCTTGATTGATGCACTATTGACTGATGCACTCTTGATTGATGCACTATTGACTGATGCACTATTGACTGATGCACTCTTGATTGATGCTGCATCATAAGATAGAGGTGCTTGATAAATAGCTAGTTGATCAGTTGTGGCAGAGGTAATTTTTTCGTGTAGGAAATTCCACTCATGCCTTTTCGATGTCTCGTTAAATAGTGTGTGACTTAATATTTTCTTGGCATTCTACCTATATATATAGTAGACTTTCTTGTTTTTAGGTCTTCTCACGTCTACTATATCGTCTGAAATGTTCCAAGCCGCTCAACCTGCTCTTTTGTACCTTGTGCCATTCACCCTTGGACCTCTCCTTGTCATGTCGTATCTAAAGGTAAGCTGCATGATATACAGAGTCAAATGTGGCAAAAAAGAAATTGCTGGGCAAATTGTCAGTTAAGAAATTTAGAATTGGCATTGTATTGTTTCATATGGTTTTGCCCATTGCAACCTTAAATGTAGTGATCTGCCCCATCAATAAGCCATGAAACAAGAGTAATCTCGCATGGTAACTTAACATTACTCTTGTGAAACAATAGAAGAGGCTTGCTGTTATTGTTGAGTGTAGCAGAACTTTGTTGCTTTTAAGAGGACATTCATTGCAATAGATTTAAAGTACCAGTGTCCCGGAAATACAGTGCTAACTTTTAATTTTGGATCGGAATTAATAGAAGTTATCTAAACTCGTCACTTTAATGATCCGCTGCATTGGTCGCTGTTAGTACACTCGTCATTAAAGGGTTAATATGGCTTCCTTTAACTCTTTGCCGACCAAAGTGTAGTGAGTGGTTATGGGTCGGTAAAACGTTAAGCTCTGACTGTATTGGCCTCTAGGACATCATCTGTAAGAGGAACCTGTCAATGTGCCTGTCATAATGAACTATAATTTCTTTCCAGGGTGATCTGAGGAGGATGTGGACGGAACCATTTCGAACCTGGACGCAGCCGAGGTACCTCGAGGTGTAGCTCTCGGTTCTCGACGAATGCACAGAATTGTACAGAACTATGCTTAATGACTTTTGTCTTTTGTACATTATATAACGAGGTTTTAGTGGTGGAAAACAGGTAGTCAAATCAATTGTTGTAAGCAGTCTTTGTCGACTGTTGACGACGTAATTTATAATTGCAAAGTACTACCACGTTGGAACTGGCTGTGGCAGGTTTGTGATAGCACACAGAAAAGACTCAGGTTTTTCGGTTAAAGTTCTGTGGAATTATCGCTCTAAACAATTACTTTTCGTACCGAAACAAAGGAGTCCGGCCTGCCACGCTGGTATTTGTCGTTGAATTTGTGTCTGCATAGCATCTGCAATTTGTTGCACTACTGAGTTGCCATTAATAGTACATTATGATGTTGCAATTGACCCCATACACAATTATTTATGTTTTGTAAACTAGCATGTGTGATGATGTGTTCTTGATAAACTAGATGTAGTGATTGTCATTTTCAAGGTTACTTAAGTGGTCTAATAACTCTAATTCTTTTGAGAAACCAGGCTACAGCCAGCTGCATGTTTGCCTTGCTCTTCAAGTCCTTGATCACATGCAAATCCGAATGTTTTACATGGCTACTTCTTCTATCCTTTTCAAAAGTTCTATCATGTATGGCTGAGCTTAAAGTGTGACTGGACGGTCATGGATGGCGCCCAGGCACTTATTTTTAAATCTGAACACCACCTCCTGCCACTTATTAGGCCAGCACAGCATAGAAAAGTAAGAGGCATCCAGGCACGTCTTTTTCTACACTCTAAACACTGATCTATGGAATGAAATTGAGTCCATGTGTTGGTGTAATATGCATCCACATGCTGTTTTTATTTCTCAAGTGGACTCTATCAAGGTACCTACCTATAGGTATATATTGACTACTGTGTTGTTATCTCCCGGTCATCAGTATCTCACATATGTACTTGTGTAACCTTTCTACATGTGTGTGTGTGTGTGCGTTCATGCTTGCGTGCGTGTGTCTTGATGTAGAAACCTGAAGTATAAAGGCTTGAATCTTCCATTAGGCAGCCACTCTATAGTGACTAGTTGCAAGTCCTTAACCCTTTAATGCCGAGGGTTAATGCACAGTTGCTCTGCACAATCAACTTCACAATTGTAGGTTAAATATTAAGACTATTAATGTATGAAAAGCAATGGAAATAAACGTAGACCATGAAAAGAATGGAAAAACTTAACCCTCTATCGACCAAGTGTATAGGATTCTCTGTGCCATTTACTACACTTTGGTCGGCAAAGGGTTAAAGTATGTGTAACTGAATGTGTGTGTATGAATGTACCATATAGCTTCTAAGACGTGATACTGAATGAGTAGAAGTTTGTCGATAATTTGCGATTTTGTTAGGTAGGTATGTGTAGAGAAATGATGTCACTGAAGAGCAAGTGGTGCTATACATTGGTGTTACACTGGTGATGGGGAGATGTAGTGGAATGAACTGATGGTAGGGAGATACAGATTGAGAGTAGTAGAAAGAGATAATCAAAGGTAATTGGTTTGTGAACCATGTGTTAAATAATACATTTCTATGTGTTGATTTATTGTCATGAATGTCACTGTTACTAAATGATTTCTCATTCAAGTCAAAGTGACTGCGCTTGTGTCTTCATCAACACATGTGATGATTGCAGGGTTTGCAATGAACAGACGTGACGATATGGTTTGAATTATGTTTATAGTGATCTGGATGAGTTTTGAGCTGAAATCAGATATCATGTGAAAATGTTTAGAACTTTGTGTATTGATGTCTGCACGTGGACCGTTTAACAGCATTTACGAACGCTACAGATCTCTGGTTTGTCAAAGGTGTGCTTGATTGTGCCAGGTAAATGATGTTGCTTGTTTAGATGAAGTAACACCAGTGTGCATGTATACCAAACTTGGTATCACTTTCGAATATATATATATTTTGTATATGACCATGGTCAACTGAAAATGTGCACATCACCCGATGACTCGTGCATAGTCGCAGAAACGTTGCAGAGTTTATGCGATCAGATTTACGTGGTGGACTTGAACGTGTGTATAAAAGGCGGTTAAGAAAATTGGCCTGGACTGTTGCTGAATTACAGTGTATGGAAATTGCTTGGTTCAATTAATTAATTTTTGCTCATTATTATGTCTTTGTGGTTCAACATTGGTGGCACATGTTTTCAGACGTCATCAGCATCGTCGTCGTCACGTAACCATGACGGCAAAATGGCTTTTCTGTGTAATTTTCTAGACAAATAACTTCATTTGTTTTATTTGATAAGCTCTGATGACAGTGGCATTTCTTCTTTTAATAATGTCTCCTGCTTTGTGGTAGTTTTGAATTGCGATACTTTGACGAAAATAATTCTTTTCTTAAATAGGATCAAAATTCTATGGCAGTTTTGTTATATTAAATTGAGTAGTATCAAACTTCTGTGCAAATTCTGTGACTTCAATGAAATTCGGTCAACATCTTGTTCCTATAGAGTATAATATTTTCGTAGCACTTTAAAAGGGACGGTGCACTAAAAGCGACTGGAAACGAATACAACTCCTGCCTAAAGTGTTAAAAGTCAATATGAAGATTCCATATAGTTTACAAATGCATTTGATCACTAGTGACTGCCGATATTTTGACATCAAATGAAGAGAGTGTGCCTTTCTTAGTAAGCTGCAAATATTCTCACAATTTCATTTGAATGCTACACAATGATTGCTGTTCAAAATGTTTTAGATCACAATGATCAAGATATAATTAAGTTAATGTACAATAGACATTGAATTTCTTGTGCCCTTGAATTTAGTGACTATGACAATTATGACACTTGCAAGACTATTACTAATAAATACAACTTGCTTACCAACTACCTACAAACATTTGAAGCAAAAACAATTTTGGAAATAGAAGGAGGCCTCTTGAAAAAAAATATTCGTACTAAATCTTTATGGTTCCTAATCATACAATTTTAATCTTCACATTTCTTAAAAACTGGCATTTTATATATCTGGCAAATGGCAACTGGAGAACGATGTTTGGTGCAAGTGTGGCAACTTTTGTCATTTTGGTACACTCTGTTCGTTAAAGTGTTCATTGCAGTTACTTAAACCTTTGGTTACTTAACCCTTTAGCAATGACAGGGATTAGTTTTAGTACACGCTCATCAAAGCGTTAAAAGCAGAGACTAACGTAAAAGATACTTTTCCTGTAAAAGTGTCGTCTCTAGTTGGCATCCTAGATGTGTGAAATTCCAAGCTTAATGTAGCTCTACTTTCTTCTACACTGTTTGGATAGATGTAGGGTCCACACGCCACAGCACTGTTTTGAAATATTTTCATTACGAGAAAGGAGACAAAATTGTTTTTCCATGTAAAATTTTACAAACCAGTAGGCAAGTACACATTATCATGATTAAACACAGTATATCCATATTATACATGGGTAATTATTAGTATTAACATAACTGCCCGCAATACGTTGAACATTGTCACACAACTCACTTGCAATTAGTTCCTATTCTTCACTTACTATCGTAGAAAGGGTGATAAAACAAGAACTTTGTACAGATGAACAGTAGTGCAAAGAAAGCACAACTTATAAATAATTTTATACACGATAACGCTCTAGATATGTTATAAGGATAATAGTATTATGTTAACTATAGCTACTTGCTTCTCAGGTTATCTAACACTTCACACTCGCTATTCAATTCATATTCTTTCCCATTGCAATTAATTATTAGAACTATTAAAAACAAAGTCTATCGGAACTATAGTTTTTAAGCAAGAGTTACAAATACTTGGCAAATATAAATATGGGGTAATTTGGCAGCTGCTGTTTATAATAATCACCAAGTGAATTGGTTGAAGTCTACCACATACTGAACAGATTCCAGGTTATGTTTTCAGAACCGGCAGGATGTTTTCTGCCCTATTTTCATATCCTGCTTACAGTGTTTTGTAAAACTAGCACGTTACTCAAACGAAGATTAAATCAAATGTCACATGTATTTACACGCCACTTATGAAATCGGTGCACAGTATGTGTATCAGTTCTTGAAAAATGATCAGCCTACTACAGTGTAATTTAACTGAGTGCTCCAGAATGCGACACCTACAGTTTTCATTCATCTTAGTCATGTAGGGTTGTACAAGAGAGCCATATTTCGTGGCCACATGACAAGAGAAACAGTCCAAATGACACTTTTAGTTATGATAGATGCACCATCCTCAGGGACACACCTTTCAGCCATTGTATATGATGGTGATGTTTAATAAATTATCCTTTCCACACAGACGAATGAGTCATCACTTTATAAGCCAAAAATTCTTCAGTTTGTCTAACCTAGTGGTTTTGGTAATCATCTGCAGCTTTATGCATGAGAAAATGGTGTCTGTAGTTAGGCTAGTGCAGTCCACCATAAGGACTAAAAAACTGCATGGCACTGAACTGTGAACCTCATACCATGGTGAGTTAGGGTGACCCCAAATTTGTACACTGACATCTCAAATCACGTTTACCAACCTTAATTCCCAGTTACAAATTTAGTGTCAATACCAATCGGGTTTGTGGCCAAGTCCTATGTAGTAGACTACGGCTGCCATCTGTCAACAGTAAGATTCCGTTGAAAAGGAATAATTACAAGACTTAGTCTCTTCATTTTATGGACAATATAATTATGAATGCATTGCTTTCTGCATACTCATTCTATCTATGTCATGGTAGAACAAAACACAAGTTGCATACAATGCATAGTGCCTTTTGATGGGAATATATGCATGTCTGCTGCCGCTATTGAACTCCATCATGACACAGCACATAATAATAATAAAGTTTTTTTAAACAGAGGATGCTCATCTGAACACAAAGTCCATCTTTTACAATATTTTCATTATTATTTAAAAACTTATTTATAATATTATGCTTATCGAAGAGTATTGCTCAGCAGGGTAGTTGACCGACGAAGAATCTCTTTGAATTGTTGATGAAAACACTGTTGACAGGTTTTTATGACGACAATCGCAGCAGCACACAAACATTATAAGTGGTCAACAATGACAATATTTTCGGTAAATCTCAAAGACAGTTGCTTGACACGTATGCAAGTTACACAAGCGGAAATAACATGCAAGCACAATTAACAGATTTCACATTAGAGCCAGGAATGTGCAAATAAGACAAACCCATGTAGATAGTAACTAGGAACAAGAACACTTCTGTCCAGCTGATCCTCAACTGTGTCCCTCAAGCAATGGCCAATCACCCAAAATGCTTTCATATAATATCTGCATATATGCAACTAATTCTGCACTAAAGATTCCTATGGAGGGCAGATTCATTTCAAGATCTTTTGACTTGGGTGAATATTTCAATGGTTGGCAATGTCCCAGGATAAATGAATGAGTTTTATGATCCAATGTTCAGTCAGTCTGGTCACCGATGACTTTTCTCTGTTCTCCACAGAGTGCAGGTCCCTCACTTCTAATCATCATTGGCTTTTCTTGGGATTTTCTTTTTCACTGGACCGTCCTTGCAAAACTACTTTGCTTAAATGTTTCAATTAATCCAACTCAACATACAAATTCTCTTTCTCTTACACACCATTAGTTTCTTCAGTTTAGATCAGCTTGATAGCCACCATGTGAGCAGTGTCTCTTTGACGTGCTTACAATACACTCTACAAATAATCTGTTAGATTACACTACATGCATTGCAGACTGTACAAATAACTTGAAATTCAGTTACCATCGCTTTTCAGATTTTTTTCACAATAAACTTTCTTTAATAGTAAACTTCAAATCAAATTTGTAAAGCTCTGCCCTAAAGCTAAATGCAGGACTTTAATGATAGAGTGACACTCACTAATGATACATGATATACTTCAAAGCACAGCGGCTGAAATTCAGTTTTGAATTATCTGTAGTTACAGTTATCGAGTATTGAAGACAATTGTTATGAATTACTTTGTGCTAGGAAAATGAGCAGGGCCAGATTCAGAGCTGCCTTACCGGTAGTAGTAATTTCTACATTTATTAAATACCACTATCCGACAGAAAGCATCAGTTGGTAGGGCTGTCTAAAGGACAAGCTGAATCAAGGCCTCACTTATTAATCATCACAGGTCAGACTCAAACCTACACTCTGCATTTCCAAGCACAGCGCACCAAAACAGCAAAATATCAACTTCGTATGCTAGGCTACGTAGAAATTTAGTCTCAGTTAACAGAAGAAATGAGAGTACAGAAACGACAAAGCCCGCTAATGAAGATGCAAGTAAATACTTAAAATTTCTGAAGAACAAGAAAGCAAAGGACTGCATAAATTAGAATTTCCAAGCAAAACACTCACAGATGGCAATGAGGCCTGCTTTAAAAAAAACAGCAGCACAAGTTTAATTAAGCTCTCTCGCACAACGGAAAAGGTAAGGGGGTGCATTCGACGAAAGCCAGCTTGAACATTAACACAAATACTGAACACACACACACACACAACACTATGGGTAACTCAGAGCTGTTTTGAGAGTCTTTTCAGTGCGAGTATTACACGACACAACACGTAACTGATATCATATGGCGGATGCAAAATCAGAAAACATGATGCACAGTCAAACCAGAAGTGGGATTGATTCCCAATCACACACAACTGGAAGTCAACCAGTAATCCTCCAAAATTCTCCATGTAGAGTGCAAGTAATTACAGAACAGGCATCGACGAAAGAGACATAAAATTCAGCAAACAACTTAGGCAAACTCCACAGCTAAAGTAAATATCTACACTCATTTCTTACAAAACTCTACGCAGTGCTTTGTTGCTTGGAGATCTGACACCCAAGCAACCCAGACACTACCCTGCCTGTAGAAAGATGCTGTTAACAAACAAAAAACAACATCATAAACTTACTATTGTCACATGATCATTTATAGAAATCGAAATCACAAAATGACACACTCAAGAAATTACAGAATTTTAAACTAATACCTACACAAATACAGCACATGGCAAAAACAGCAACACAGAGCGTACGAAACAAAGACTAAAATCAGACAATATGCTGGCCTTTAGTGGCTGCCTCTGTTTTTTCCACGCCTAGAAATTTGGACATTAGTGTCTAGCGGCTTAAAACCTCCCATGATCAATGCAGTGATCAGTTTTAGTTGCAAATGCTTCAATCGTAAGAATTTTTAGACATTCAATTCATCAAAATACCACACAAGAAAGCAGCATAACAGTAAGGCTACATTTTCACCGGTATCTCATACAAACAGAATCATTAATATTGTTCAAGTAACAGATTCCAGTAAATCTTGTAGAAATCTTTGAAAGTACATACGAGAACATGAGACTGTGTAGGTAAAAATCTCCATAACACATGATCAACATGATAGACCGAAACCAACCAACAACCAGCATACCTAAAAAGAAGATATTATATTTATGGCTTTTAAGTGTTGCAACATAAGAGCCCAATGTATCGCAAATTTGAGTTCATCATATTAGAAGCCTGCATAATTCTTTATGTGACAGTCCGGTAAAGCTATCCTATTTAACCGTCGACAGTCCTAATTATTGTAATGATTCACATTAAAACAGTTTAACGGATAAAAACAGTGCGTAACAATGCTAATAATAGAAACGGTAACAATACTAACAACAACAATAAAATAATTTCATTCATTTAGTTCTTCAGAACACAAGAAATAAGCGATAAAAAAACTGTCAGAATTACCAAAACAATAAAACCACACCACAGCATTAATCCAACAACTGAAGTTGACAGGAGATGATCGGTGCCAAACCACATAAAACGGTGCAATTAGATGCGGCCATTAAACACGCGATATCATCTCATTAACAATTTGATGCTGTTTCCCCAATTTGCCTCTTCTCCATAAAAAATTTAAAAGCCATTCTCCTCAATTACGCTTTTATGTTGTCAGCTTGGTAGTACATCTGACAAGTTCTCCTGAAGAGGCACTACACATTGTAAACAGTTTTGTGATTACAACAACCATTCTTAAATGCCCCAGGGTGTCTTGAAAGTGATATACTACAGGACCAGACACAGCTGCCCATGAAAGGTGCAATTACATGTAGCACAATAAGAACAGCAGTATACCTTACGCTAAGCCGAACGTCAGCCGTTGGTACTGGGTAGGACGCATTGGTAACTTCATCTTCTTAGTCTTTACATGTGAGAACGCTGATCTGATCCTGTACATCAAGCTCAGTTAAGTCATGCATAAATACAAGTGATTCTCACACACACTCGCTTACATGCACAAATTTCACAATTATTGTATTTAATATTGCACGTCAACACTCAACAGTCAAACCATCATGCATAACAACATTCATACGCTACAAAAGCTCAGAACATGTCACATTCGAAAAAGAAACGTTTAATTCAGAGAACAGACTTTAGCAGCACACTTTAGAAATGTTGCGTTACCTGTTAAAAACTTAAAAAATGAATCCGCAAACCTGTTAAAGAATTTTAATATTAAAGATATTCGTAAAGAATTTTAGGACAGTTGAAACATCCACAGCATTTAATAGTTCACAAGTGAATTAATAAAGATAATGATTCCAATATATCATCAATAAGCAATTGATTAATTAACAAAGCATGACGGTCAGTTAATAAAAGTCGATCAGTCATGCGGCCGGTCAAGCAGTTCATAAATCAGCGAATGTGTTAGTTGACCATCAATATAAATAGTAAACAGTAGATCAGAGTAAACAGTGCAAGAAGATATATTGAAGAGCAGAGAACTTAAAGATCCCCAAAATATGAAACCGAACAGAGAAACAGATTTCAAAAACGAAAGCAGCACACACTATTTGCACCCAGGCGTATATTTACAATCAGATTTCAGAATAATTTTGTCTCCATAATAAAACCAAACAATAAGGAGAGAACATTATTCAGCACAGTCATCATCATCATTACTCAACGTCAGAAATGTTGACCTCAAAATGACAAGAACAACAACAAAAGGTCTCATCCAGTGGCGTCACCACACAGCGCGACACCGCTGGTGACGCACGACACCGCTGGTGACGCACGATACGCCGGTGACGCCGTGCCACAGAGAAAATTTTCTCGATTCTCAGTATTTAGTTTGAAGGATTTGGATTTTCAAGCATGTCTGTAAGAAAACTGTCGATCGACTCTCCTATCAGCTTGTTTGAGAAGAGAAGTTCCGTGCACTTAAGCCCGATGCTGCGCAGCGCCGGCAATCTCAGTAGCAGCTTGGCAAAGCGACCGGCCTCCTCCGGATACTGCTGCTTGCAGAACTCCTCCAGAGTGGCATAAACCTTTTCGCGAAGGGATTCCACGGCTTGAACTGAGATCAGCTGCTTTGCATCTGTCAACAAAATGATCAAAATGATTACAACGATGGTAAAGCAGGCTACGAAAATTAAAATGAAAAGCAAAGTAAGATAACTCACACGTAAGGTCAGACATTTTCTTATTAATTACACAGATCTGCCCTCTACCCAACTCAATAAGTAAATAGACCATACACGACTGTAGGAAAGATGAGACAGCGAGAGAGGGAGAGAGGTCAGGCCATCAACCAAGGCTAAGAAACTGACGTCGGTAACACTTCATACCTGTGGCTGCTAAAGGAAGTCTACTCTTTTTGCTTCTATCCACAACATTCCTCAGAAGTGCATGTTCTGAGAGTTTAACGATATTCTGGCTGAGTCGAACATGACAAAACAAATTCATCAACTGTCTAGTTGCTGAACTGGTAGCACTTGTAATGATGCAACTAAAGCTTACAGCAGTCATAAATGAACAGTAAGTCTGAATCCGTGGACACAGAGCTGCAAACATCCACTGCAAACAATTGATTAGAATTATTGCACTAAGACTTCTAAATTTTGAACCCAGTATTGAAGCAACAACTTCTGTACATGTATACAAAGACAGCAAGACTGTGACACCTGGAATAGCATACAGCCCTACACGATAAGAAGCCGTGATGAGCTGATGAAAGCAAACCGACACCTGAAATAAATTCAATGAGTCAGCCGCACTGGATACATAGATATATCAGTAAGAAGCTGATGAAAACAGGTTGGCAGCTGGAGCTGCCTTCTGCTCCACTGGAAAGAAGGAAGCCAGCAAAAAGACTGAGCCTGGATGATATACCACAGTGCCACTGGCAGTGAATTGATGAGAGCCTGCATGATGAATCTCACAAAATAGGCTCCATGATGCAGAATTTTCAGATAATACAATAGTTATTTAAAAACTTACCTTCGAGCAGTAATATCTTCCAGGAAACAAGTTTTCCCAGAAAGTAAAAATCCGGCAAATTGAAGTGAAGAAAGAGAATTCTATTTGGATTTGGTATTATAGCAAATTAGACAGAGTGCAGTGCATGTATTTCTTAACTAAAACCAAATGAAAGACCATTGCCTTGCTATTTCATTTTTTAAAACTAATTCTCTGAGAGCAGAATAATTTGGCCATAAACTATCCAAAAAAATCATGCCTGCACTTTTAAGTTTACAACAACAACAACAACAACAACAACAACAACAACAACAAAATGTTAGCACGTAGTCCAAAGAACCAACGATGAATGAGCTTCATTCTCATGAAAGAATCCACTTAAACTTAAAAAGCTAATATCAATGTAATGGTCAATTAATTACCCTTTGGTAATAGTCAAGGCAGAGAAGGAGGAAATGGCCAAGTGAATACAAATTGGTAGAGTCAAGACAGTGTTCAAGTAACCACCAGTTTTGACAACAATCAGGTAGAGGATGCACAGTTTTGAGACTTTTGCTGTCATGTACCTGCTTTAGCCAATAGGGTCATACCTCTGCCAACCAGTTCCAACAGAGCAACGAATAAACAATCACCATACGTTACCTTACCTCTAGAAATACAATCATCTATCGCCATCCACAACCACTGACAATAAAACAGTTCAACACCAATGCAGATCAACAACAAACATACAAAAGCCTAAGCAAACATTTATAGCTATGTTAGAAAGACATTAAAACACAAAGGCTCTGACACTGAAATGCATAAAAAAAGGAACTGATTAAGACATTTACCTGGATTAAAAAGAACAATGGCGCGGAGACATCCCAGTTCAGTCTTGTCCATTGCCATCTCCCTCATCTTCGAGACGATCTCCGTAAGAACGCGGTCAAATATAATATCCAGTCCTGCCTCCGGTGCGTTGGCACGATAAACGCTCAGTCCATTTGCCAGCACAATGCAATCCTTAGGTGTCATCGACAGGCTGCCCACCGACATGTGAGCAAACTCAGCAATTAACAGCTCGTTCCAACCTATTCAACAATACACAACACAAGATCACAAGGGTCAACACAACAGCCACACGCCAGCTTACGCCAAGGCTAATAAATTGAAAACATGAAGTTGTTATATTACAACGTGCTCAACAGATTTATATAGCACAATAATATCAAAAATACTGTTATGGAACCCTATTATATTCATAATTTCACAAAGCAGTATGAATCATTATTACTATTAACCTGACAGTATATTTCACAGTACAATCCACAATGAATCAAGGATGTCTTACAATTCCATTTCTCATTTAAAACACTTGTCACTTTAATACACAAGATGCTCCAACTTCTAATACATCAAATGTGAAAAAGATTCTGTCGCACACGTTTTTTTTTATATATTATCATATTATTTATTTGGCTGTGATGAATGTCATCGATGACAAAAATAAATTATTGAACTGTTGAAGACTTCTATGTTTCAGGTATTGTTGACACTAAAACACTATGTTACAGGAAAACTCTTCGCATACATTGGTAAAAAAATGGTCACAAATGAAATATCCATTTAATACAGCAGCCACTGTGTCCAGAAATGCATAGCAGAACTTTGGCAAAACGTAGACCAACCAGTTTTAAGCAAGATGATCTGATCTTCCAGGGATAACTCCGTGAAGTGTGGTATGCGCTTGGCCCAGTCCACCAGAGAATACATCTGCTTCTCCGCTGCCATTCCCAGGCTGCCGCTGATATCATTCGGGTTGTCGACGTAAATGTCCAGTTGGTTCTCAACGGCCATTTCCGCATCCAGGATCATCTCGACCGGCATCTCAGAGTTAGCGCTAGTCGTGCTTTCCACCTCAACTTCGCCTCTTTCCTTCGCCCGCTGACGTTCTTCCTGAACAGCTGGAAAAGAGAAAACAATCCTCATGCCTGGACATCTCCGTATATACATATTCATTCATTCGAATATTTATGTATCTAGAACCTCTTCAAGGAGTCTACTCAGAGGTAGTCTAGACCCCAGCACGGACAAAAAGACCAGTACTCATCAAGTTACAATTTTCAAGTTTTAATTTTCAAGTTTTAAATTTATATTCATCGAAGACTCCTAGATTGTCAACTGCTGCAAAGATACACAGAGCATTAACCCTTTGAACCTGGAGCTCCCATAATGCTATGGATAACGGGCCGCTATAGAGGCCATTAGGGTTCAAAGGGTTAATGCATAAGCTTCTGAGCAAAACTTACACTAAAGCCAAATAATGGAATTGGATGCAGAGCTAAAAATAAACTTAGAATTTGTAAAAATTGGCATCGCAACGGAAAAGTTTGCTTCAACATCTTAATGGATGAAAATTCTGGGATCAACTTGCGAGAATAAAAATGTGAAGACACCATTACAAAAAAAGGTAATTAATGCTATGTACAGGAGTCAGCAAACTTACGTCTTTAAATGAAACAAGAGGATTTTGGTTGTCTTTGACAACTCTGTATACATATAATCTGAATTTCTTAATTGTATATTGCCCAGATAGATTCCTCAAAAAGTTCTCCTTGTAGCTAAAAGTCACAGCATCCCTAACATTGATAATATCAGCAACTGGCAGGCACTAAAGGTTTCACCGGAAGATTCACATTTCACTAGATCACTGGCACTGCAGTCAGTATTCGGTTTCTTCTCCAGTCTCAGACACAGAAGAAGCTAGCGTGTCTGTCAAATGGTCTCTCCTATGCCCTGTACATTTACCCAGATACAAAAAATTCAAAATGTATTTCATATACTAGATTAACAAATTTCGCTATCAACACGCTATCAGCACGTGATGAAAAAGGAAGGTCATCATTGACAGGTTCTGTCTATTTGTCAATATCTGGACAAAGATACGTAAATCTTCAATTACCTTCAAGACAAGTGTACATATACCGTCAGGTTTCAGGCAATGCCATAAATTTAAAAAGTGGAAAAGAACAGCAAGTAAAATGATAGTCATCTTGATTTAAGAGCATATATCTTTATCCTTTCCTATTTCATACAGTGCTTCTCAAATAATTCGTTTAAAAAGGCTGGACATTTTTCCTAGATTACTGTTATAAAGAACTCCATTTATGCGAATCAAGTACGATTCAAGTACGTATCAGTCAGTGCCTTCAACGGAATCAACACATCAATGACAGGTGCAGCTTTAGCAGGATATACTTCTGACTGCATTCGGTTTTTACCAGTTTTTTTAACATTTTACTTATTTTTCAATGAACCTGCAGTTGCTTTGGGTCAATCTAGTGTTATTTCCATTGGTTTAGTTTTGCCTAAGCTTTCAGCTATTATTAGTTTCACATACTTAGTGTTTTAATACTTGTTAGTTTTAGCCAGTGCTCAAAGTGCGGAAAAAGAAACGCCTGGACGCTGCTTACCTTTCCAAAAGAAGTGCCAGGACGACCCTTACCTTTCCAGGCTGTGCTGGCCAATAAGTGGCAGGACGGCGTTCAGATTTTAAAATAAGTGCATGGACGCCGTCCATGACCGTCCTGCCACACTTTAAGCCTTGGTTTTAGCTATAGGCTAAGTTGTAGTTTTAGCCTTGAATTCAGTTAATATAAACTGAGAATTCCTCATTAAAGTTTCAGTTTCTTCAGTTTTTTGGTTACTGATACTTAGCCATCAACAATGTATGCGAAATTACAGCATAAAGGCAATAGCAGCCATTAATCTTACAGTATGGCAATATGCCATGTATCAGACACGAGACAAAGACCTTTCAATGTGATAAAAAAAGTTCTGTTGACGATTTATTAAAACTTTGTAAAATTCCAAAGATTGAGAATTTACTGAACAAAGTGTGGAGCATATCAAGTGATACTCCGATTTCCAACCAAAACAATGAATATCTTAGAACAATAGGTTTCATTGTGCCTTTTATACAATAGGTTTCATTGTGTCTTTTCAGTCAGAATTTTTGTTGTTATGTATGTATGTTTCCATTATATGCTTTCAACTGTTTCAATTTCAATTGGCCATGAAAGTTTCCACTTCTGCTTTCATTAACAAATACAGCACAATGTCCAAATCCACTTTTACATTATTCTTCTTCAAAGAATTTTGATCTCCTTCTTCAGGCAAGTTCATGGATTCCGCTACACTATGAAAATACATCAATTATAGTTTTGTCTGAAATACAAAAATCATTTTATATTTCCTAAAACTCAACCTAATATTGAAAATCAGGAGATGTTCCAGTGAAAGAGAGCATACAGAGAATGCAATGTAGTAACCCACTGTCCAGAAGGCCAAATTGAAGGAATAAAACTTGCATTAGACAGACATAATTGAAGGAATAAAACTTGCATCCGACAGATAGTGATGTCATGTATACGCAAATTGCAAAAGAAGCACAGGCATGTAACAGAGAAGATTTATAATAGACATCTCCAAATTGAATGTCAAAAGGTAAAACAACCAGAACAAAAAAACAAGATCCTAATGTATGTATGTTAAGGATATGAAAATGAAAATCATTCATTTGTGATGCACCAACTCATGTCACAACATTAATTCAGGCATCAATGGTTAATTAATTATTAAGTCAAAGACATTTAATGCAACAACTAAAATGGCTCAACAAGGGTAAGCTCAGTCAAGTCTCATGCTAATAAAAACTTTTCAGGCATTGAAAGCCTACAGACTTTACTTGCTTTCTCGTACAGCAATTTACGAAACTAACTACAGACTTTCTGGTCAGGTGAACAACGTCAGGTGACCAACCTTCACGCTTCATCCCAGTTGACAGACACTTCATGTAGCGGCAGTACTGACATCTGTTTCTCTGACGCTTGTCAATGAGACAATTCTTTTCATCGCGACACGCATACTGAAGATCTTTGCGCACAGTACGCTTGAAAAATCCCTTACAACCTTCACAGCTACAAAAGACAAGACATGAAACAATGAAGAATACCACAGAAAACATGCAAACATCTAGTTTTGCTCTCTGCATCAAAAAGTCTTCAATACTGGCATGCTAAAATTTTTGCTTTCCAACAGTTTCTGTATCAGAACTGTTATGAATAACAACTGTCTTGAACGCAATATATACCATGGATGCAAGAAATGGTCACTGAGCAATCAAACATGATAAATAGCTTCAAGTGGTTATAGCTTTGCTGTGCAGTGAAAAACACTTAGAATTAAAAAGATCAGATAAAATATGAATCAGTACAAGAGATGAAAGCTAACCACTACGCTTCAACGATGAAATTGATGAGGAAAATATGAAATATGGGTTATTACGAAACTGATCTTCAGTTTATGAGTATAACTCAATGCAAAGTCCTTCTAGTAGGATGAATCATTGACTGATACACAATAGCTGCAGCCTGCCAGAAAAGTTTGGCACTTAGTTATATGCCTACTCTACTCTGACATTATGGGTCTTTGTTTCCGTTGATAGAATGTTGCCATTCCAGTAACAAGATATTGTACTTATCAACAATTAGATCATTGATTGTAAATGCAAAGCAAAGCAATGGTGCAGCATACCATGATAGATGTCAGATTAACAATTGATGTTAACAGAGGTACAGAGGAAGTAGACATTTTATATAATAGTGCAGCATCAACAGCTTTGGCACAGCAATTTGATAAATCCTTTCTCTCACTAATCCATTATTAATGAGGCAGTGAGAGAAAAGATCTCTATGATTACCATAATAATGGACATAGGGAAGGCTGAATTTGTCTGTTGGCCCATTCCTAGTTACACCAATTTGTCTGTTGGCCAAATCCTTGGTTACACCAATATGTGTTGGCCAAATCCTTGGTTACACCAATAAGTTTTTGGCCAAATCTGTGCAGAGATGGGCACGATTATTTATATTGCTAATTAGCGGCTGAATTCTGCTAATCAATTAGCATTAGAATTAATTAGCAAAAATCGTGTTGCTAATTAATAAGAATTAGCTGCTCGCCTAATCAATTAGCTAATTGATTAATTAGTCAAATTGCTAATCAATTAGAACTTCCTTCATATCCAACATTTTCTATGATTCGTAAACCTTCTTTCGAGAGACATCAGCAGAAACCATGCGATCTCACCGGCCTGCTTCTGACTCCCTGTTTAAAAGAATTTTTGGGCTGACTCGTTGATTAAAAGAATTGTGTGTTGGCCAAACTTCTTGGTTATAATAATTTTTTTGTTCATTGGCAAACTTCCTGGTTATAACGATAAGCGCATACCATTTTGCAGTCTACTTTGGATGGAATACCCAGTACATTAAATAGCAGATTTAACTTTGAAGCTATGTTTGTCAAAGTTGAACATTTAAATTCTACATGGAAACCAAATTCTATATTTTGCTTTTGTAACAAGCATGACATTGAATGTAAGCAATTGCTGAGATTCTCAGATTGGGCCATCACAGAGTTAATCTTTAATGATTTTCAATGCAATTGGTAATTAATTGGCCAGCTAAAGCACCAAATAATAATAATAATATTAATCACCAACATGTATACATCAATACCACCGTTGCAGCTTCATACAAGCTGTGTGGAAAAGGGGAAAAGCCTCTGTGTTCTTTGAGTTCTTATATGTACCTGTCAGTTCATGTTACATCAATGGCGAAAACCTTTCACTTCATAGGTAACTTGTTCTCAGCAGGTATGCACTGCTATGAGTTGTGCAACTAAGATCGAAACTTGGAATGTGCAGCCTCTCTCACGTGCAAGAATAGGTAACTGCCGGGACTGTAAAGCACACTTCACACCCGCTTA
The DNA here is from genome assembly GCA_945859605.1 of Lumbricus rubellus. Lineage (NCBI taxonomy): Eukaryota > Metazoa > Annelida > Clitellata > Crassiclitellata > Lumbricidae > Lumbricus > Lumbricus rubellus. The sequence continues at coordinate 44,967,638 of OX243813.1, read as the reverse complement.
CATGACTGCCAATGTCGTACACTGGCGTAATCGTTCTGTAAATGGCAATTTATGGAAATTTACAGTGTTCTAAACATTTGATCATCCCATTTAGTCTCCATTTAGTTTTAAACATTAAATTTGAGCATCTCATTTAGTTTCTATTTAGTTTTTATTTAGTTTTAAACATTTGAGCATCCCATTTAGTTTCCATTTAGTTTTAAACATTTGAGCATCCCATTTAGTTTTAAACATTTGAGCATCCCATTTAGTTTTAAACATTTGAGCATCCCATTTAGTTTTAAACATTTGAGCATCCCATTAAGTTTCAAACATTTGAGCATCTCATTTAGTTTCCAGTTCAAATAAAGAATGCAGAGCATCACAGAAGAGTCCTGACCCTTAAATAAAAACAGACACAGTTTTTGGAAAGTTCTACCATCCAACGATTCCACGCTGCAGATGCTGCTGCCTACCTGTACACTCCGTAGTGTTTTCCAGACGCTCGGTCCCCACAGATGGCGCAGATGTGCTTGGTTGACGTCGTGAAGTGGGGCCCCGCACCCATCGCCGCCTGCACGTTCTGCCCGGGGTGATACGGGGGGCCCATCGTGGACGTCGGCGACTGAATCGACGGAAAGTTTCCTGACGACGACGTCAGACCCCCTGGCGAATGGAGATGGACGGGCGACATAGAGGACTGCGAGTGAAGGGATGGAGACTGGAGCGGTGGCCCACCGGGGGACATCCCTCCGAGGATGCCGATGTCGAAGAACGGCTGCATCTGACCGGAGCCGGACTGCGAGGGGTAGCCGTGCGAGGACATCGGGGGATATCGGGAGCTGGATGGCATGCCCATGACGCTGGCGAATGAATTGGGTGAAGTGTTGATGCTCAGCTGAGAGATGTCTGGCTTTGTATCGGTTGAAGACAGACTGAGACTGTTTGATGCGTCCATGCTTGAATCCATCGTGTCTTCAACAGATTTTTAAAAACAACATCCAATAAACAATCCAGTAATTGAGAAACACATTTAATCTTTTACCCATTTGCCCCGAAAATATCCGCTGAAAACGGGCTTAAAATTTAAAAATTAACTGGTAAAGGGTTAAAGGCAATTCATCCATCTTTCCTGGGCTAATCAGAAATTTCTTAGTCAACCCAGATCCATAAAGGTGCACTAATATCCGAGTTGCTCATCTGACAGTCGCTACTGCCCTTGTCAGATGTAACTAGTGTGACAGGGGTGCTTCATCTGAATCATCATCACATCATCAACTCCATCCTCCCAGCAATGCATGCATGAATGAATGCCGCATCAGCTGTCAACGATGCATGAAATTTCTTTGGTTGCGTGTGTTTCTTTTCAACTGTTTCAGTATCATTCAACTGTGAATTAATTTCTTGCTTAGCACTGAAGCACATGTGGCACAGATATTGTAAACCAAGCGCATCTTGTTTAATACACAGCCAAACACACAGAGACAGTGGTGTCTGGTTATATGGCCACACAAACAGAAAACTGCATCGCTCTGCAGTACAAACTTTACACCTGGAGATAACGTACAGTAGAATCAGATGAAGCGTAAAAAAGCATCTTAACAATCTCAGCTGGACAATCTGTTCCAACAGGTTTTGTGCTGACTGATAACAAATGGTTGGTTACACACCAGGATTTGAATCTGAGCACGGTGGTTAAAGATAAATGCAATGCCACTCGCATACAAAACTACAGCAGCTTCAACTGAGGCAGTTCATATATATATATATACACACACATATATACACAATACATATATACATATATATTATATATAAAGTCTTGGATGCTCCTTGCGCATAAATGCCTCATTGGATGCCACATTCATGTTCATCTGGGAACTGGGTGCACAGACATTCATTAACCCAGCAGTCAATCGACCACCTCCAACCTCAGCTCATCTCTCAAGTAAGCTAAGTAAATACGATACATATACACAGCACACATGTATGTAGAACAACAATAATCCGGAACCATGCAAAATGTCCAAACCCGATCCACTGCAATTGACAAAGTCTCCAGACTGCGTAATTCCAGAAGAAACTTTCCACATCAGTATCTAGGGAAAGATACTACAGCCAATCCCTGAAAACTGAGCTATGGGTCATGGGTTGCAGTGTTCCCCAAACTTCGAGCTAGCGAGTAACGACTCGTTCAAGGTTAAAGAGTCTACATGAAGCGCTAAGAAAATGCCAACTGTTTAACACTGTTCAGATTTAGCCTGCAATTTTAAGTTAAATTATATTACCTTTTAACAAAAGCCATTGGTAAAACAAAGAAATCACTGTAATTTCTTGCTTGATGACAAATATTATCTGCAGACTTCCACAACAAAAAAGCTCATTTTTTTAGGTTTATACAAAAAAACTTCATATTCAGAAAAGATTTGCGAAGCCAATCACCTTTTTTAAATTGGGCTTTCTTGCCATCAATCACCACAAAAACAAGACTGACGTTAGAAGATATGCGAGAAATTTCCCACTCAATAAATAGAATCTAATATTAGTGACTTGCAGGTCAGCTATCTATAGCTGATGGAGAGATTTTCTTTCAATTTCAATCTTGTCCATGTTATTTGAAATTTCGCTCTTTACTTATTGCTTCACAAGCGACACTGGAAGTGGGAAATTGATAATTAATTCACAAATAAATGAAGAATAAAGAAAATAATACAGAGAATAAAGAAACCATCACACACTGAATTCCTGCACTGCAGCGTATGCTACTTCCTGCATTGGTATCTTCTGACTAGGGAAAATACAACAAAAGATGAAAACCTCTAGCAACGTTTCAGCACATTTCGTCTTTACAGTTAAAAATGTAAAAAAAGTTGCAAAAACCACGCGCAAGGCCTAATCTGTCTCCCACAGATAGAAGAAGGTACTGGTTGACCTCCCTCCTGAGGTCACCTCCCTGGTAAAAAAACATCGCTAGCAGTCCCAACAAAAAAATACTTATGACATATAGAGACAAAACATGTCATCATGAACATTGAAAAGAGCTCTGTTTCAGATCCCAGTACCGAAATCAATTGCAATAGAACAAGTTGCAGTGGCACGAATCTGGCAGCCATCTTTACCACAGTTCCCATGACAGAAGTTCAGACAAGCAGAACATGTCACAGTAAATAATTATCTCAAAGCAGACGTTCCCGCCATTGACAGAATGAGATTTATTTACTGACAGCATGCAATACATGTGATAGATGAAAGGACGGCGAAATGTTAGATGGCTGTTCTTAACGAAGATTTCTTTCTCTAGGCTAGCCAGAGTGTGTGTGTGTGTGTGTGTGTGTGTGTGTGTGTGTGTGTGTGCAGGTGTGTATATGCGCACGCGTGTGTGTGTGTGTGTGTGTGTGTGCACGTGCGCCTGTGTGTTGGTTGACGTGACTGAAACCATTTTGCATTAGTTTGTGTGTGGAAAAGCACAAGGGATAGCAACACAAAATCTATCATAGAGCCACAGAAGTTGTTTGAGCTGCTCTAGCAGAAGGGGTCAGCCGAGTGCAGATGCGTCGGTGATAAGGCTAATTTAGAAAACAAAGCTGCAGACTTTAGTCAGGTTTCGTACAAATTTTAGAAAGTCACACTAGAGATGACTTTCTTATGAGGATACAGCTTAAGGTGAAACCAATTATTTAATTAAGCAATACATCGTGAAACCAATTATTTAATTAAGCAATACACCACCCATTTATTTTTCAACAAGAACTTTGTGCATTAATATAATATTTATTTATTATCTGCATTCGAAAAATTACTACTTAAAAGGAAGCAGGTGTAACCCACTTAAAAAAAGGAAATTAAGATTTAAAATTAACTGTCATTCTCATTTGTCATTTTCATTCAGAGATCAACAGAGTTTTAGCATTTTAATATGTAGCATTTTAATACGTAGCATTTTAATACGTAGCATTTTAATACATAGCATTTTAATACCCGTAGCATTTTAATACGTAGGCATGAACATTTACAGAGGCATGTTTCACTACATGTTAAACGATATTCGAGTTCAACAAGTCCATCTGTACTTCTGTAGTCAAATGATGTGTGCACTGCCCTAGGCTGCCTCCACTCTCAGTATCATCACAGACATGAATGAAGAAGAGTTTCCGCAAATCAATTCAGAAGCACAGCATAGCATACAGACGCTTACAGCAGAGTGCCGTGCACCTAAATGCTCGAATATAAATCTATTCAAAAAGACAATAATTATTACAATTTGCCTCTTCAAATCTGCTCGTGCAACTCTAGAGAGCTTTGGGATTATTTTTAGCAGTAAAATTCCGCTAAATAAGAAGATGAAGAGCAGTTTATCTAAACGTTGGCATATGAGGGTGATGGTGGTAAGCTCAATTCCTCACCGCCTGATTTTTTCCAATGAAGTGTGTGATCAGCATATGTTTAGTTGCTGAAGAGTGCCAGAAGAGTCAAAACTTCAAAGCTAATTTTTGCTCATGTGGGGATTCTTGATGGGCCATCGCCTTCAGACTAAGAGTTCTTGTCTGTCAAGAGGGTGCACCCCCTAACAGCGGCTGGATGGCCACATTTATTTTAAACAGAAAGAGTTGTATCAGTGGTCGACCCCAGTTTAGCCCTTCCCACCGGATCGGGTCACGGGTAGGTATCAAAACAATTCCGGCTGGAAAGGGTTAATAATGCACTCCAGTTGTCTCAGGCCTGTGAGGCCACAGGGGTGACCAGTTTTGAGTTGCAAATTGACCAGTGAAGCATGCAGGACAAAATAATTTCTTCAGGCTGCAGAAGCCAAATTTAGAAATTAGTGCACAAGTTGGCTGACCTATAAGTGGACTGAAAGATGCTTTGGCCCTGGGGATATGGGCAGCTAAAATGATTCTGAAGTAGACCATAGTGCATATACAGTAATAACTCACATGTGGTCCGTTGCATGATTAATTTATTGTTCAATGAACAAGTTGGTAAGCATTCAGAATGAGTACACCTGGGCCATCTGACACGAAATTTTTACATCTTTCATAAACCACTTTAAACATAGGGAGCACACCTTGTTTGAGATTTCAGCAACACCCTAAGTACATATCGCAATTTTAACTGATACAGCACCTCCTAAGAAACTTTTGTGATTGACTGAATGAGGTGGCTCCTTCGATTGTCTTAGAATACTATTGTCTTAGAGTACTACTTCTTCTGTCTGACAACCAACTAGCATCAATCAGCAAATCGTCAATCAGCAGAACATCCGGGTATCAGTCTGCAGGTAACGCACACCATAAATCATGAACTGATTGACATCAAGCTCTGAATGAATGAAGTCATAAACCAGTTGTTCTGCTTCAGAAGCAGCCTTGCAATCTGCCAGCAACACAGTCAAAGGCAAGACGAAATCCACGCAGATAAATCACAATATATCTCAACTTGCACTCAATCCATAATAAATCAACTTTCAGCAGATTTAAACATCGACAAAAAATATATACATATTTAGCAACACATTACAAAGTTCTATTTTCCAATAATATCAACTGACTGTAAATCAACATGGCCAGGTGATAATGATAAATCTGGCTTTTAGGTGAGTAGTATACTACCTGGCCTCACAGATCCACATTTTTCTGACTCTGCTGCCATGTCATAAGACATCAAATAAATAAATAAAATTATATGACGAGTGCAACATGAACCATACATACAAATGATGCAGACGGCTCTACAGTAGGCCTTCCGCTGCTGCTGCTGCCGTATTCTGAAAGCTTAATGGTAGAGTAATCAAGTTTAAAGTCATAAATCACATTTGTGTGTGCATCTGTTGAACATTAAGAAACATATTGCAGCTAAAGGATAAACTCATGGAATTGTGCGCAGTATTCAGTCATAATAAGCTACCTGAATGAACCAAATGTAAAGGATGATCAATGCAAGAAAGCACAGCTTGTTCTAGGCTGAAACTGTTCATGATCAACCTGAATGAGTTGAAAAAACATTACTGTTCATGGAAGCATAGACAGCTAAGACAGCTACAGTTACTAGCTTTATGCCTAAAATATATACAAGAGAACTGAGTCCATCTGTAAATCATATCAAACAAGAAAATGACATTACGCAATGCTTGTCTCAATTTTCGTTACGCTATAGTGTCAAGTCTAAATACTTCCTTCTATATACTAGTCTGAAACCTAAGACATTTGAACCTAGCCATGCACCACGGCAAATAGAAGTCTTATTTACAAAAAAGTACAGTGCATGCACGTTCACAATAACACACTATTAAACATGAATAACATACATACATACAATATCTGGTTTCAAGACTGGATGCTTCTTTCCCTTTGCATTATAGACTCAAACCTCTCTTTCAAGCCTGAAGGAGAGATACAACAATGTGAATTTTTGTGGATTGTTCCTACATACGAGTATGTATCTGTGAAATCAGCAGTTTTACATCGAGCACTGCAGATTTTTAACCAGATATTAACAGTTAATTAATTTCATGATAAATTACTAAAAATTGCAATTGATTAATTTTGGCTCGTTCAACTAATTTTCTACTTACATCATGATGTCGAGTGAAACATTTCTGCATGGTAAATAATGATATCGACAATAATTTGAAACGTTTTATTGAAAAATTGTCATGTTGCATTAATGATAAAATTGTGATGGAAGAGGCAACAAAACTGTCTTCCTTGCAATAAACAGTTTGACAGAAGCTTCTTTTTTGTAGGTACAGAAGATGTAACTATAACTCGATGTCTATATTTTGATTACAATTTTCATGCTCTACGTAACACATACCAAATTAATCGAATTCAATTGATTAAACAAATCAAATTCAGAAGATCAATCGATTAATTAAAAAATTTAATCAGTACCAGTAGCCATAGTTAAATCCTCTCTGAAGCACAACAACAAAAGAGAAATCTTCCTACAATCTACTTGGATAAAAAGCAAAATTTTGCATATAATACCTCACAATCTATTCAATGCAATGGGCATTTCATATGCCTGTCAAAACATTACATACATACATATACAATACATATTATATACATGTATATATACAGTGTACATATATAGTACATCAATATATATATATGTGTGTGTGTGTGTGTGTGTGTGTGTATATAAATATATATGGCACAGCTAACATACATTTCTCAAACACAGTAACCTGTCAAACGTATAAGCGAGACTGGACAGCTGCAAGCTAGAATGTTCCTAACGAACTGCACCCACAAGAGCCTTTAGCCGAACGCAATTCCTGTGAAGTACATAAAACAGCGCTCACAGTTCTCATCACCAGCCAAGGACAGTACAGAAAGATGCTGGCCACAGCATCATCCCCGATCAACCTTTTGCTAGCAGGCATCTCATCCTTTCCAGTTATATAAGTATTATAGCAATAATTATTCTTGCTACAGTTTTTCAATGCTTACCTGTATTGCACCTGTCCCAGTATAATTGGTACGCTAATAACCAAATGTTGCATCCATAGCACCTTGAGAAAACTGCCTTCTGTCTATCATGTATGAATGCAGAATGCCTATAGATATAACATTGCGTAGAGACGCGTGTAGTGTGCATATATTTTATCAATTTACGCTGTTTAATAAATATACACTACAGTCCAAACAGGCCTTTATTTTATTTACTTATTTATTTCTTGCATTTGCTCATTTGCTGTAGCGCCATTTCAAGCTATCTACTCAGAGGTGCTCCCAAACACAGCGCGGACACTGCATCGGAGAACTTTTCATGCCGAAGTGCATGAGCAATTGCGAGTGAAGGTCTTGCTCAAGGTCCCTACAGAATTATCACAGAATAACGTGATGACACTATGCCACCATTCAAACACTCCAAGATTTCTACTCAGAAGCTCTCAAGCCCATCAAGCCATAGATGGCTGTGGCAGTGTAATGCTCATACACCATTCATTCACTTCACACAAATTAATGGTACCTTACCATAGCTCACACCATCCACATAAGAGAGGTTATGAATCACAGTATAATAACCATTGACTCAACCAATCTATCTCAAATGTCAATATAAACTAATGACAAGGTGCCTTACCAATGCTCGTATACCGTCCACACACTTTACTATGGGAAAGTCTTGCCAAATTACGACATCCTACTAGCACAGTGCTGCAAGCAAAACCAATTTATGATGCATATATCTGAGTGCACAGCAGCAGGACATGCATATCACATGTCATCTAATTTAGCACAGATGAAGCACTGAAAAAGTTCACCTGCTAAGGGTCACATACCGGTAATCACCATTTACTCTAGCTAATTTATCTCAAATGTCAAGCATTCTGCATTGAACACATGTTCAATCATACCAGGTGACACAAATCACACACACACTGACAATACAAACAGCGAGGCCTGTGTTCAGAGACCATAACCTCGCTTACCACAAATAATCATTTTTGACAGTCAACCACTGTGTTGTGTTGGCAGCAGAAAAAGCGGGTTTTGACAGGTTTACAAACTTGACATGATCAGCAGTGCGCTTTTGTCTATAATACATAGTTCTGGAACTCAAAAAATTCAGAACATACTAACAATTTTAACAGCTGCATTAAAATTACTTTCACAATGCACTAGACTTGAGTTAATGACCACGTCTAATCAACTATCATCTTGGTTACAAAGCTGCAATTACATAATGCTGAGCAAGATTAAATTTCAATCAACTGCAAGAAATGGTCCACAAATTTAAACACCTCAACAAGTGCTGATACATGCACAGAAGAACTGAAGTCAATTTGTATGAAGGGTTAGGCTTTCACACTGCCCAGTGCAGTGCTCTTGGTGTAGTTCTTCCCTCAAATTCTGGAACCATCTTCCACCTGCTACAACTTGCACTCAGTTAACTAGAGGAGGCCAGAATGTTGTGCAACACACTATCAACAGACAAGCAAGCATGTTTCTAAGCACTGCTCTCAACAGCACAGCATATACCTGGCCTGCGTGATGCCACGTAAATCCAGAAATGTATATGTAACACAGTCATAATTTCTAGTCTATCTCAGAACATGTCCTCACTGTGTATACATGTATGTTTGTATGCATGCTTATATGCATGCATTTATATTTTTTTTAACTTACACAGTGCATTTTAGTAATATTTAAAGTAACTCATAAAGGCACTGTAACTTGGCTTAGTATGCAACAGTTCTATAATGGTGCATCTTAAGATAAGCCAAGTATGTTTCGTGAGCTGCCTCCAGCACAGGAGTTTGAACTTTCTGCGGAAGATTGCACCAGAAGTATGTATAGTCCAATGCGGGAAAACACAGCATGCTTGAGTCATCGCATGAAAGTACTTCACTATATATATACTCCTCCGATATAGACAGAGCTTTCAAACGCATCTGCTGCAAACAACTAATTAAATATAATCCCTCGAATGAATTTTGTTTAAGTGCAATGATTCATGATGTATATCTATAGTATATATCTATAGTTATGTGTCCAGCATATCACTCAAGTTACCACATGCTGTGATTCCATTCAAAAACAAGGCCATTGCGTTCAAATGCATAAATAAAAACACAAATATTTATACGTGCAAAATAACATCCATTAATGCACAAATTCAAAACATGAAATTTGTTTAAAAACATAATACTGGTACATTATACTGCACTGCACAAGGACAAACATTGGCTAAAGCAACTTAGCCAATCGAGAATGCATTTAATGGTAGACTAGTCTGCAGTCTCTCTTGAAGCAGCAGCCTCCACTTCTGGCAATAGCAAAGAAATCCAAAGGACAATTTGCTGAACTTAACAAGCATACAAATCTGAGAAAACAAAGGCAGGATTATACAAAACAAACAATGCGGCTGGTCTTCTGTTATTGATCAGAATGTTGGGCACTGAGAAGAGTAAGAGAACGTAAAATAGAACTATATAAAAGTATATATATTATATATATATAGTATATATTATATATAATAGACCTGTAACATAATAACTCAATTATTATATTCATACTCAACAACAGCCCGGTATTAAGGCTGAAACTGAAATGAGTTTGCTACAGGAATGCGCCAGCATCTCAAGGCTACAATGATGTAATGTAATGATGACAATTTCTATGGCGCCATAACACAGCCAATGAATCAGAAGTGAACTAATAACTGTCGACCAGATACATTGGTTTCCCCAATCACTTTTAGCATGCACACTGCTGTTACTCAAGTGTCAACAGCAGAAGCTGCGCAAAAAATATAAGATTCTGTAAGTAAAAGTTTGTTTAAGTAAATATATATAATAAACATATATCAAGCTTTAATTAACCACACAACTGTGTGTAAATAGCGTAAGTGTATGCCATCTACAAGAACACTTATTGGTAATTCTATACCTGTCCACCCACATCAATCAACAACAATTTCAATCAACTGACAAATTCCACATTCCACTATTGATGGATGTGTAAGAAAAATAACTCAATTATGGCATGATTCAACAACCGGGTATTACAGTTGATGTATAATTCAGAGCTCTGCAGCATGCAATTTAAGCGACAGCAATCTTGACAACATTTTTTTACAGACCTTCTCACAACATTTGTCTGGTTCCCTTCTCACAACATTTGTCTGGTTCCCTTCTCACAAAATTTGTCTGGTTCCCTTCTCACAACATTTGCCTGGTTCCCTTCTCACAACATTTGCCTGGTTCCACTCGATCCATTCGGTATTTAATGCAACTGTTCGTTTGATTGCCCGCCTTCCTTGGTCCTCTCTTGCTTCGACTTTTATGATGGAACACAATCAATTGGCTTTCCCTCAACCTGTGAAACGCTTTGGGTCAAGCTCCAACCTACTTCTGGACACCCCTCCTCTCTTATGATCTCATGACTTTGTGGTATGTTGGTCTCACTCTGCCACAGCACAGCATCGTGCTTATGCCTTTGTTGGCACATTGCTGTGGAATGACCTTCCTGCCATAATTCATATACTGAGATCTTATCTGGGCACTACTACTTCTCCCCAAAACTTTTCTTTTTTGAGCGGTTCTTTACACTGGGAGGACCTCTGAACAGTTGTACGGTGAGAGGAGCGTTATAGGTCCATAAATAGAATAGACTTAGACAACCTCTACACTTGAGGTGCCTTTGTAGTGGTATCTTGAGGTGCCTTTGAAGTGGTATCTTGAGGTGCCTTTGTAGTGGTATGGCCGTGTTACAGCTCCATACAAACGTCTCAGGATTTGAATTAGAGCTGCAGAGGCATAAGGGACCCCAGTTGCTCATCAGAAATAAACATTCACAATTATTTGCAAACTAAACTCTTCATGCAAAACTCCTTGAGCACACAATCACAGTACAGATCAATTTTACTGAGTAATTTTCACAAATATTTACAAATTTAAAAGTAATGCTTAGAAACAGAAAATAATTTTTTTAACTAAGCGATGATACTGAATAATTCCCAACAATTTTGCAATAATTTATAATTTGTAGTTATTTAATTAAACATCTGAGTTTTGTACAATTTTTGGAGACTTCAGACCATATTACTACCTGACAATGAGTCACAAACATGTTTGTGACTCAGTCACAATTGTGACAGTTGTGACTCCTAGTCACAAACATGTTTGTGACTCCTAGTCCAATTGTAGTATTTAGATGAAAAATAATATCTGGATGCATCATCTATTAATAAAGACGGTGATGGACACTTCCAACTACCTTGTTAACAAGTAGTTACATCTACGTTTTTGTAATGAGCAACAAAATAATTAAACAACTTTGCAATAGATCAACTACAGTAGTCAACTACTTCTCATAACTACTTTCATATTATACTAAATATAGTAATACAGCTAAGAGAGTCAATCAGTCATAGATCTTTAGATGCAGAACAGTGATGACATAAAACCACTATTTTAAACAATAAAAAAATTTCATATTCAATAAATTTACTCTGTCCCAACCCAACAACAACCATAATCTAGATGCAGATCTGATAACGAAACAACTTACCATACGTAACAAGACCGTTACCATGGTTACCCGCCGTATATCCATGTCCTGCATGTCCTGAATGAAACTGGTACGAACGTGAAGCTTTGGAATAATTAACGAGCGAATTTGAATCATAAATCCGACTTGGTTCCACGTAGAAATGACCATGACCGTTTGCCACTTCAAACGAGCCGTTGGTACACGACGACGACGTTGGCATGCTGCAGTTCGTTGCCTCACTACCATCACAGGCCGATCCTCCTCCTCCGTTCATGTTCATGACATGCTCATGAGGGCCCACCCACATCTTAAAATTACTGCGCTATCTCAATCGCCAAATCTCTATTTCATGATCGGAAACAGCGATCTCTGAGATCAATTAACCGCAACAGAAAAATTTCAACACTCAATTATATTAAATACAGTCAGTCTCGACGTGATCTCAGACCGTGACCTCAGACTCGCATAATCTAATCTCGTGTAATCTAATCTCGACACAATCTTGGCGCAATCTCATCTGGGATTAATAACTATCCTCGCTTTAATTTCAAGACTGCTCTCTCTCTCCTGATGACTGCACCGCTATTATACTAAAAACAAAGACCTGAAGTAATTTATTGTTTACTTAAAATCTGGACCAACTGTGTAGTAGACGTAGAGTGCCTCACAGGCACGCAAGATATATATCTATATATCCCGCAGTTAGAACCTCTGCCTAAAATACAAGCTGATCAAGTTTCAATTTCACCCTATCTGGCGACTGGAATTGTCTTAGATTCGGCAAGCAGAGCAGCGAGATAAAAGACTATCCAAACTACACCAGCCACCGGTCTTTTCTAGACGAAATGCACACATCTCATTACCTGAGGCATACAACACACGCACACACACACACACACACACAGAGAGAGAGAGAGAGAGAGAGAGAGAGAGAGAGAGAGAGAGAGAGATAGAGAGAAAACCCAATAGAGCACACAACACACAGCCAGCAGGCAGAAAACTGCACCGAATAACACCAGCCTTTTATCAGCTCTGCTTAATATATACAATTGCCTGGTCAGAAAAAACTCACAACCAGGCAAGGAACTGCATAACCCCAATAATTTAAACGCCTAATAGTTTCTAAGTGCGCCAACAGCACAGCCTCGCGAAAGCAAAGAGGCGTCAGAAGATGCACACGCACACGTGCGCGCAGACAGACGCACACACACGGTAGGCATGCACGGCCCCGTCGGCCATTGTCAGAGAAGCACCAATAAACAAATGGCGAGGAGGAGGAGGAGGAGCAGAAGCGCAACTGCCAAAGTCTTAGACCTCAAGAAATCCCTGGCATCTGTTGCTGACCAAACCATTGCACCATATATAGCAACACTTGGTGCTCGTGAGTCTGTCTTCCTTCGGCGGCCAAAGCTGGACAGCTCCATAAACAACGGAGTCCAAGAAGGAATAGTAGTACGCAGCCGTCTGCTGCTCATCCCTCGAAAGGTGACCAAAGTCACAATGTAAAAAATTCCATTCTCCCAACCACACCGGGCTGCATATATATACATTAGTACTCTAACATGGCGCAATAAAGAATGAGGGGGCATGGAGGATTAGGATATTCTGATGGACATCAAATTGGCCACTTGAGACACACCGCTAACTGGCCTGTCATACTGTTTTGGGAATATCACACACCGTTCTTTTCTTGCAACGGCAGCGCTCGTGCGTAAGAAACAAAGCTAAAGCCATCATCTATCATACACAGAAAATCAATTACATGCTTTAAAGTCAGAAGGCTGGCAGCTTCACTCTGCAACTGGCAGCTCTAAGCCCACGTGCAATTCTTGTCACATGAAGAAAAAGTCTAAATACATGGAAGAGCAGGAGGAAGAATAGGATTAGGGATTAGAGCAATGATGAAGTCTTTGAAAGCTTATGCCTCCATTAAAAACCAAATGAAGCAATTAGAAATCTAAGCTTGTCGTCTTTGTGCTTTAATACGGAGGAAAATCGCCATAAAACAAAATAAGCCTTAATAATAATTATTCAAAAGACACGGACAACAATAAGCAGCAAAAAACCAAACAGCAGTCTGACAAGATTAGTTACCTGAAGATCCAATATATTTTCATTGCACAATACTTTGGACACCAAATGCATATTGTATTATATATATATATATATATATATATATATATATATATAAATCTATAAGAAAGGATGTGGGTAGTTGACGTTGAGTAATATTCTGTCCAGAATGCACGCTCACAGTTTTGCACCTTTTCATTCCAAACCTTCACTACTGTGTCCGTCTCGGCATTGGACACCAAGTGGAGGGGTTCACGAATCTCCGACACCATGGGGGCCAGGGTTGGGAGCAGGTGGCATACCGGTGGTGGTCAGAGTGTGATGGGGTCGGGTGGGGTGGAAAAAAGGTGTGGTGGGCAGTCAAATGAGAAATGAGGGTAAGGAAGTAGGAGATTGGCCGGGAGGGGGGCGAACCCTAAATTTCCTGGGCAACGCCAAGTACCCCAGCAAATTTGCACTCATATATACATACTATATATATATAATTTTATATATATATATATATATATATGTATATATATATAGCACATCCATATTTAGACTGCTCACTATATTTGTCAGTTTCCTATAAAATTGTAACCTCTTTAGAAAGCCTGAGCACTGCTATTCCATCTTCTTAACTCCTTCCCTTCAGGCTCGGATTAATTTATATTTTAATCCCTCTTTGGCAAGGGTCAGCCACTCCAATCCCTCTCTTCCACTTGTCTAAGTTGTCTCCAGCACCGCCCTTACTTCTTCAGTCTGAGCAGCTTTAGATTCCATCTTATTAACAGCTCTCTTCGTCTCATTTGATCTGAACTCCTTTCACGGCTTTGCAGCACTTGGCTCGTTGGTTGGATGGCTTGTCCATAAAAAAGCCATCATTATTAAAGACCTTCTTCTTCTACCTGTCTATTGCAAAGCATGTATTTATATTCGTAATTAGAAAGAAAGAATAAAATCATAGGTGTGCTCTAATCACAGCTCTTTCTCCATGCACAACCAGTCGAACCAAATGAAGCCCTTGAGCAGTAAAATGTTCATGAGTAGGAAGACAGTAGTTAACGTTGAATAATATTCTGTCAACTAAGACTTTCACTTTCAACCCAAGGCCACCACAGAGTCCCAGACTCAGATTAACAGAATTCAAGCTCTTAGAGAAACAATATTAAAGAAAAAAGAACAAAACAAATATAATGAAATATATAAAATAATCATCAATCTGCAAATTTGAAGCTGTGCGATCAGAAGTGCAATAATAGTGTACTGCTATTATTACCACCCAATACCTATCCACCAATCGCTTTAAAAATCATATTTACAAACATTCATGCAATTTCTTTACACAGCTAGTGCCCAGGTCTAAATGTACACTTTCTATATAAAATTACCACTGATATAAATGAATTTATTTTACATTCCATGTTAAATTAGAAATATTCTTTGCAAACAACTCTCACAATAAATTGTCGTCTCTTTGTAGTGGCATGTTTAACACTGGTAATCAATATGCCAAAGCAATCAGATGCTAAGCACAAGTACTAAATTAGCAAACCAGATACTTGAGTACCGGTACCCAAGGTGTGCCACTGCTGCAAAATAATTTATGATTTCTTCACTGGGGAATAACACATTAGTTTTAGGCATTCCATATGTATGCATATACAATCGCCTTCAAAGGAAACTTTGCAACAGTGCCTGCTACCCTGCCACTAATAAACATTGAGCGCAAAGAGCACCAGCTATTATGCGAAATACATGCATCTAAGTATAAGCTGTCAATCGGAAAAAACATTATTTATAGATTTGCACCGCAGCAGTTAACCTAACGACAAATCCTTTCAGCCCACGTCAACACTCGCTTGTCAGTTCCTTTTGATGAAGACAGTAAAACCTTTAAAAAAATTTCATGCATAACTGCTGTCAGTCTTTGTCAACATTTTACCTCTCTGATGTGCATGTAGGCGGTTTTCAGTTCATAACCCAGAACCGCATAATTTACCACTTTATTTGCTCTCGCCTTATGAATATTCAGAACCGGTGGCAGGAGGGTCAATAATAGCATTGCAGCACTGAATGACCCGACCCAGTCATCTGCTACAGTTTCAGCCAATGGTTCCTCTGCACATTCCACATGAAAAGCATGTAATTATTAAAGGAATTTTCATAAATAGCAAAGAATGTCATGTAGATATTGAGATGAAGAACAGTTACAACACATCAACTGCTCACAATGATTGAGCATGTACTAAAAGTTACTTCGTATTGATACTAATTGTTGCTAAAGTGTTAACTTACAGCTTTGTCCACACGCTGCTTACAACTAAAAGATCTACTCACCCAAGTTCAGCTGTCCGAAATGTGGTATTGCGTAAACCAATTTGGCTCTTACTCTACACTGATCTCATATCTTTACGACAGATAATTGGGTAAAATCGTGCCTGAGCAATATGACTAAATAATTTAAACAATATCCTGATCCGACTTTTTCATTCACGACACGAAGGTACTGGGTAATCACTTTCAAGACTAAATATTTAATAACTATTCAGCAATCTATTCATATACGTATGCTGTCTTGGACTAGGTAAACCTTCACAATTTGAGATACCGATAGTACTTCAAACCATACCAATCTGCTCACCCATGTGCTCAGTTTCACAGCCAATATTGTCATAGTAGCTAGTTCTCCTGGGAAAACTTCTGTAATTTTTCTGCATTTCCAATAATTTTAATCACCCACATAAGTTTTTTTAGTAAAGACTCTAAATATATTGCGAGACTTCCAAAATAACAGTTGAAATAAATTACCTTGGCGTGAAAAACCAACAATTTTGATGCAAAGCACCTTATGCGTTGCTCAATGCCGATCTGCTGGCTGTAATCAAAATGGTTAATAGCATTAACAGGTGAAGGAATAAATGGCTTTCAAAGCAGGCCAAGTTATAGATCCGTTAAAAACATTTTCACATAACCGCATTCATATAGATGCATAAAATTGTTACCACTAAATAACTATTCACTCACCACTATCCTTATTAATGTGCAGAGTTGAAATTTCATTATTTCTCACAAAACAATTATTGTCATCTTCTACAAATCATTCTTTTAACAGATCTATACCATCTTTGAACAGAAAACATCTCTTAATATCATCTCTGAAACCCTGACGACACAGACAGCTTACCAAAAGGTGCTGGCGCTCTGCTAGTCCAATCAACACCAGACTGATTGATAGAACAAAATATCCAGTCTGATATTACACTGGACATCAATAATGGAAGAAAGGCTGCAGCAGACAGACAGACAGACAGACAGACAGACAGACAGACAGACAGACAAGATAGACAGTCAGACAGCCAGCTTCAGTACAAAACCGTCCATCATCATATCACATACACTAATATAGCTAAGTGCACGAACCACCAATAATCAAATATCATCAACTAAGAAAAGATCGGTAGATTAATTAAATAATTATGAAAGATTTATAACAGGTGTCATAGTCAATCTCGTCTTTCATTTACTTTCAGCTATTATTAAAATTAAATGGCACAATATAATGTCACCATTGTGTACACCACCCTTTTACAGATCTATATGTCTAATAAGTCAGTAACTGACTGATATAGAAAACTGTCTAGCCAATTGCCTTGTACCAGACACTATAGGACCCTAACCAGAGACGGTCACTGTGTACACTGTACAATGCGATTGTGTAGGGACCCTGAGAAAGTCCTTCACTTACAAGTGTGCCATCTCTCAACTGATGATTGGCCACTTGACATTAAATAAATGCAAAATAATTATAATAACAATAATAATAATAATAATGTCACATCGGGACTAGAAAGTAACCAGCACGGTGATCCTTGGTGTCACAGTTCCCAAAAGTTAAGGTCTGAGGGCCATGTCCAGCGCATATGTTGTCGGAGGCACTAATCCCTCAGACTCTAAAGATGCAATTCACATTCTTGTTGTTCATGGCTTGCACGGTTCCAACACCTACATAAAGCCGTGTAGACACCATGGCCCGGATGCCATATGCCGCCCCAGCGTGGTGGGGGGGGCTTCATTGGACAAGTCTACCCATCATAAAGAACAATCAGTAATGCCCTCAGCACACCTCATCGGCCACGGAGATCGACTGAACGACCTCCGTGGTGCGTCATTTCGATGGATTTTTTAATCTAAATGCAGAATATGAGCAGTAAATTCAAAGATTTTGGAGCTTTCTGCTGGAAAGAAGTCTGCTTTGTCAAGATGAGACTGCATTCAGACCCGTGCTTTTGATGCACGGCTGACCCTGGCCACATCCATGGACCATGTAAGCCATCTGCAGTCGAGGGTTAACATCACGGTGGAGGACAGCTGATGCACGCCACTAAAGTTACCTCAACAGGGAGTCACTTATAATACTGCGCTTCAAACGACCAATGCAGCAAATGCCTTTTTCAACCTACTCCTAGACTTTGCCGATAAGCCTGACGGACTGCTGTCGACGTGTTTGCAAATGCTGTCACCTGCTATCGTTCTACCACATCCATGCAACTTGGTTCCAGTCACTTCAAACGTCTATCCATGTCATCTGCTTGCTATCAACAGGAATCCGTTGGTTGGTGGTTCCACACATGTGAGCAAGCCTGCCGCTGCCTGTGACTCACTCGGTTTCAGCTTACTGTGCATTGTTTGCTAACATCATGTAATTATTCATTGTACAGTAATGACATTTAACATCATATGATAGGTTAGCACAGAGAGCGACTCTGAGAAGATATCTTGAACAGGTGCCATAAAAATTCTTAGAATGAATCAATGATAGTCAATTATATCAATTTCACAGTTTATGAATTCATCACGGTGACCATGGACTGATAGTCTGACACCCAGTGTTATGATACACATGGTGTAGAAGTCTATGGATCGTCTCTAGACCAAACACACAATGAGCGCTAAAAACCCTTAGAACTGACTCCATCCAAACTGGGCAAGGATATGAACATATCTAAACGCTTGGCAAACTGAAACTCTGAAGCCAGATCTAAAGTGGACAAGAGGATAACCAAATTCATTTAAGAAGTCATCTATTACACACAACCTCAACGATAAAAAAATCCACATAACCTCCCATCTCAATCCAGCATCCACTTTTATAGAACTATTCAACAGTACTACATGAGTACCATCTGGACCAAAAATATATATCCTCTCGGACTGGATTTCAGGATAAACTCATCCTAAAAATGATTGCCAGATGGTGCTTCAATAAAACCACATGCACAACAGATATAGACGCCACCGCTGACACCTGGTGAACATAAAGAAAATCAATACTTGCTTTTTTCCTGACCAACAAAGTAAGACACACTGCTACCACCTAGTGAATGCCTATAATGTATTTAGCAGCACGAAAATCTCTATGGTGGATGGTAGTACATTTCAATCTATAGGCATCATGTTGGATACTGCACATGCACATTTAAGTGGTAGTTTAGTCTTTAAACATTTATGTTGCTGCACATGGAACTTATATGTTAGGTGCTAGTTTATGAAATGCGACCAACTTTCAAGCAAAAGAAACAAATAAACTAGCACCTAACATATAAGTTCCACGTGCAGCAACATAAATGTTTAAAGACTAAACTACCACTTAAATGTGCATGTGCAGTATCCAAAATGATGTCAGTTGTTTGACCAGTGTTTTGCTTTCACTGTTCAAAGCAACATATCTGTACCCTGGGCCACCTTCATGATCAAATGCATTGACTATATTCTGAAAGAGGTCGTCTAACTATCGAAAAAACTCCGCTACTGCTCATACTTTGGCAGTGCCAGTCCCAAGCCTGGAAAAAAAATGAGGGTGACACTGATCATCCTTGATATGACACAGCATCACTAAACAGCAACAAGCAAATATTTGAAAGTGTTTGTCTGCAGGGTTTGACTTTTGTCTAATGAATAAAAAAAATTTAAAGAACTTTAAAATAAATCAAAAAAAACTACACACAAAAACTTGCAAGCAAAAGAACAAATCCAGTATTATCGAGCATTTCTTATTGTTTTTCTCCCAGAACAACACTTAAATGCTAGACAATAAACTGTTAATAACATGTTAGAAGTATTTAATTTTTCACTATCTACACACTAGGCTGGGTTTCACATATTTTGCACTTAGTCAACTACCACACATGGTTTTTTTTCTTCAAAAAGATATCCAACATTTTTAAAAACTATATGGCAGGAATATGATCACTCAGCAACTGAAGCAGTCCTTAACTTAATCATACTGGTAGGTTAGCAAGTAAGTTTGCAACTATTGATTCAGGTTCCATGTCTTTGTGATAATGAACAATTAGCTCATAAATTTCAAGCAGTGGATGATTAACTCTTGCAATAAACTACAGCAATCAATCAATCATAAATTTTCACTTCTAGGTCCTTCATTTTTCTCAATGTATCTGATAACCTGCAGTAAATATATGTAAAAAGCTCTCAAAGCATAATGACTATAGCTGTCTATGGGAGCTAAATATGGGATTTACACAATTACAGTAGTACACAGTTGTTTCCTGACATAAGATGAAATTATAGCTTGTATCTATAGGTCATCTTTGTTCACTGTCCAGTGTCCATTGTGTCCAAGCTATATAATTAATTAGACAGGAAGTCTAGGAAGACTGTTCCAAATACCTGCAGATTGGTCAATGGATGACAATGCATGGTGTTTTGTGCTGATGCAAGCAATGAGATAGAAGAACAACCCCATGGATAGCAGAACAATTGCAATAATTGTAGAGCACTGCTCTAAAGTTTAGTGCAGATAATAAGCAAATTCACGAGTGCTGCATCAGATCAGACTATCAGAGAGGGTTTGTCCAGAGATCGATGTCCAGTAGAGGTCCAAGTCTGGTTGCCATAGAGACGAATTGCTATTAAAGGCAGAATATATTAAAGATGAGAGAGCTTGTAACATGGAGGGTCGGATGTATTAGGAAAAAGTTCTTGAAGAGGTGAGACTTCAATTTGGAAAGGAAAGCCTATGACAGACAAGTCAAGGAGCCAGAGGCAGATGACAGTGAGTGAGTGGCAGCATTCAGAGCATTGGTGGAGGAACTGAGAAGATGCGAAGCTCAGACAGAGATCCCACCCCCCCCAGCCCCAGAGATGAGGTGCAGCATGGGAAATTGATCAGTTGGACAACTTGATGCGGTGAACGTTGACGAGTCTGGACCTGAAGCTGAAACCAGAACTATCAGCTTCCCAAACATAATATTATGCTGGGAGTCAAAGATGAAGAGTCCCACCAGAGAAACATCTTAAATATAACTAGTTCTTCAACCAGAAGCCAGTCAGATGCATCTCTCAAACACTTAAGATTTTTTAAAGAGAATTTTGGTACACTTGGTTACTAGCTAGCCAGACATGTGGTCCAGACATGTAGGTCTACAACTTCAGTAAAATATTCAGCTTTACATACACTGTATAGAAACAAGTCCAAGATCATTCGACATGATCATCAATCCAAAGAAGTTTTCCAAAGTGCAATATAAAATCAGCTAACGCTATATAAAACTGTCTCAAAGGCTAGTACTTATGAAGGTCAATGCATTTGCGCATAACAGATCTGTGACTATACAATAATCACAACTTTATTTATCTTATCATACAGAGCTCTTCGTGCACAGGGTCACAAGATACTTCAGCCTTCAGTTTACCAGCTATCTCTTATTCCTATTGGGATAACTGGCCCATCCACGCAGCTTCTAAGTACTAAACACAGCCATAAAATGAACCTATTTTTAACTCATGTCTGCGACCCTTAATGTCAGTTTCAAGTTTTAAGGTCAAACTGCAGCCATAGTGCATTTGCTATGGATGTGGGACAAATACCAGATCAGACCAGAAATCCCTCAGACAGGTTTTTGAAGGGTTACCAAAGTTCTGATTAAATATCTACAGGCAAATGTTTCCAACTAATTGACCTTTCTTGAAAACCTTATTGAGACATCTTATGCTCCCATTTCTTTGTTTATATGTGTACTTTTTATAGCGTCCCTTCAAGATTTCTACTCAGAAGCGCTCCCGACTACAGTGTGAACACTGAATCAGAGTTTGACACTGAAGCGCTGAGCAATTGTGAGTGAAGGACTTGCTCAAGATCCTTACATGGTGACTTGAGGTGGATTCGAAAATGCAACCCTCTGGCTGCAAGACAATGAACATGCCCAGTACACCACTTAGCTAGAATTCCAGTGTAACACATAAGTGAAAGGTGATTGGCTATGAGGCATCCTGTTATTAGACCACTATATATACATGTTATAAAACAGCAGAAACTTGTTAGAAATCGGTTATAAAACAGTTCATTCCAGAATTTCCTGAATTGTAAAAAAGTTTTTCCATTTTTTTATTCATCTCAGAAAATTCTGCTTAGAATTTTTGTTTTTTTACTTTTCATCTCGTTTTTCTCCTCTTTTTCCACACGCGCCACTAAATATATTATAATATTTACTGTCTGTAATTATTTTCCATAATTTTATTTTCATCTGATATAGCCATTACGCTGTCTCCATACTTTCAAGGACTCTGCCAGTTCAGGTCACTATTTGACCGTTTTAACACAGAATTAGTGTTTACTATCAAAGTTGTGTTATTCGCTTGTTGATTAAAATCATAATATTGTGTTTAAGGTTTTCTATTTCAATCTGTAGTACAAGATGTAACAAACTCCAATTATTTTTCATTTTCCGTTTAGCCTTGCTTTATTCCGGTTTTTTTGTGTGGGAAAAAACGACATTTTATTCGGTTTTGTTGTTTTAAACATCTATGAGAATTTCCATAGCACTTCTTCAACAGTGGTTACTCAGAACCACTCCCGACTACAGCATGGCAAAAAAGCACCATTTTGAGTTTAATTTTTAAAAAGCTTCAGTAAGAAGCAGATGTAGCTGCTGTAGGACACCATTCCAGATAACTGGGTCCACCACAGGAAAAACTCGATTCTGCATAGGTGCAGTTCACGTGAATGAAACCAAGATCACTCCCTTCTGTGCAGAACAGAAGGGCAGTGGACTTGGATACCTAAGCAGAAAGAGAGCTCTATAGAACAAATATAGGAATTTGCCCAATTATCTATCTTATCAATTGTCTAGAGCCGTCTGGGAACCTTTTTGACACAAAAAACTTTTCGTGAAGCTGAGGGTCGCGCCGGTAAACTAAAAGGCAAAAACTATGATCTAATGTAAATAATTGAAGCTGTATTAAAATTTATTATGGAATAATCATGACAGATGTGTCGCGCAGTGGCATAGACAAGAGGATTTTATGGGGTAAAACCACCCATTGGCTTAGAATTTTGTTAGAAAGGTTATTTATCTACTTGAATAAGAAAAAACAAAACAATTGCTTGTAGTAACAAAATTTGTTTTCCTCCATTTGTTACTTTATTCCCTTTTTATTATTTAATTTATTTACTGTAATACTGTTGGGATTGGCGTCAGGAAGGGCATCCGGCCATAAACATCTCCCCCCCCCCATCATAAATTCCTGGCTACGCCACTGGTGTCATGGGAACTTAATTGCGTATTCACATTGTCAAATAACACAACAACTTACGAACTTATAGCCATTAGTTGGCCTGCGATTTGTTTTTCTTCATTTAATCAAAGTGAAAAATATTTAACTAGCTTAGGCGGGCCACTTAAAATCAGCTAGAGGGCCACATGCGGCCTGCAGGGTTGGACAGCACTGGTCTAGAGAGTAAGCAACATTTTGAACATTCTACAAATTTGTAACAAATCAGATACTCTTATCATAGAATTTACACATACCGTAAAAGTACTTCAAATGCATGTGACACATAAAATAATGGTAATAATTATTGTACGCATATATGAATTTATACCAGCTCACTCCATAACTCAATTCATTTGGCTTGGCACCCGCCAGCAGCTGGCTAAGCTAGATATGACAACTATTTCTCATGCCTTTCCTGATTTTGTCTTCTCAACCAGAGTCGGTGACCTTGATGTTACTCTGGACCAAGAGCTCACCTTTGCTCCACACATTCACTCACTCAGCCATGCCTGTTATTATCAACTGTGTCAACTACGTACTGTTGGTAGCTCACTTACTCCTACTGCAACTCTTGTCCATTCATTCGTTACCACCAGACTTGACTGCTGCTGCTCGCTCTATGCTGGCCTACCAATTGCCCGTCTGAGTTGTCTTGATCGCGTCCTGCGCTCTGCAGCCCGCCTTATTGGCCGTGTACCCAAATTCAGCCACATCTCCAGCTATATGCGCGACGTTATCTACTGGCTTCCACTCAAGCAGCGAATTGAGTATAGGATATCTACTCTAATCTGGCGCTGCATGCTTGGCCTTGCTCCTGCCTACCTATGTGAGCTCTGTGGCCCTACTCTTAGCTCTCACCATTCCTGCTCCCTTCATTCGACTGAACAAAGTCTGCTCTCTGTTCCTTTTGCTCGTACCTCCACCATGCAGAACCATGCTTTTTCGATGGTAGGACCCTCTACCTGGAATGGTCTTCCTCTGACCCTCCATTCTCTTTGTAAAAATCCTTCTCAGGTTTTCCTCTCTCATCTTAAGACAGTTTTATTTGGCCGCGCTGAGGTTGGGAGCGCCTCAGAGTAGCCCCCTTGAAGAGGTGCTATAAAAATGCATATAATGAATGAATGAATGAATAACAAGCGCTTCGTCCTTTTATCCTTTTCCATAATTTCCATGGAACAAAATTGAAAAACAAAGGTAATAATAAACAAGTGCCTGCTGCTTAACGGGAAATTGAGTTACCATTCAGTTCCAAATGCCTACATAGACTGCATCTGTAATTAATATGGTGCGACTATAAAGTACACAGTTAATAATTAAATATTATGCACAACCACAAATAATGTCAACCATTATGATATTTATTCAAGTGTGTTAGACTTGTTGCAGCACTTAGAAGCACCATTAGGCCCCCATTTAAAAACTGACAATAATATAACACTAACAGCATGGCGAACCGGACAGTTTTCGAGTGCAAGCTATGCCATTGTAATTTGCCTGGTGCTCCCCTATAAATGGGTTGTATTAGTCGATGTTTGCAACGGACTTATAGCATTACAATTGACATTTTAGATAAGTTTTCATCCTCTAAAACGACGTATAACTCTACACACGCCACATGCAAACATGTACTGTAACACAAATTGAATGTTTTCCGGAGAATTCGCGAATGATGAGATGTAGATGGCGCACCACCGTATTGTCGTCATGGCATTTATCTAGGCTGAAATGCAAAACAGTGAAATAACGGTACGCGTCAACCCATCTAAACTTACCCATTACTTGGTAAGATGTAGTGCGCCAGATGACGTTGTCTAAAATCGCAAATCTAAAAGACTTTTACACACAATTTGAATAGAACATATAAAAAATCAACAGCTTTATTGACGCTAAACAAGTGCGCATGCGCAGCCACTGTCCTCAACATCCGGATTAGGTTCATGTCAGAATAAAGGAGGTTAAATTCCAAGAGACATATCCTTCTTGCGTTTTTCGAAATACAAAAAGTGCTGTAATATGCCAAACAACTTTTTTCGAGGGCAAGGCCTTTGTTGTCATAGGCCCTTGTCAAATCTGGATCCATATATCAAGATACACAGGCGCGGTTTGGGAAATGTATCTAGGGCCTACGAACTTTCCAGGGACCTACCCTGGGTATATCGCCCGGCGCTACTCAAGCATGAAATTGAGAAAATAAAAGTGAGTCTATAATGACTGAATTTTACACGAAGAAAAAGAAAGGTTAAAATTATATTTAATAAGGTTCTGTATTTTGTATTGAACGGGTAGATCCCAACAAGCCTGTGCGCATAGCCTAATCCTATGTCCTCTTTACGAAGTTATAAGTACACCAAGCCCAATTTTTTAGATGAGTACATAATATGCTGCATATCTACCCGCATACACCCTCGTGTGGACCCACAACCCTGCTGGAGCCCAATAATAATGAGCCTCAGAGTAGGTTTGAAACAATGAGCTATGTAAATTCAACGACCAATGAATTACGAACACTCAAACAGAGAAACTTTTCAAAGACCAGGATGACGTCATTCGTATTATCGTTGCCTGGGATATTTTAGTAACGGGAATTTAAAAAGACGCATCATTTCGACATTTTCTGAATTTTTTAGAAATTTTAGCCGTTCTTCATCGAAGATCTTCTGATTTTTGCTGCTCCAACTGCTGCTTCTTTCGATTCTTCATCCAACGGTATGAGAGCAAAAAATAATTTTATTGCAAAAGATCCAATTTTTATTGAAATTATCAAGTTAAATATCGAGTTAGCAATCTGTAGGCTATATGCTACAGATCTTGAAGTAGTTGCATTTTTACGACGAGACCCAGTAACTTTTATTTTAGCACAGTCAAACACTGCATATAAGTGATAAAAGCTTTTATAAAGTGAAGTTTGAAATTGATCCCTAAAACTATGTTTGGGTAAGACAGGGAAACTTGGTGACTATATATAGGCCTAGGCTACGTATGACTATTATTTTATCTAGGCGCCTATATTTTTAAAATTAAAGTTTTTTGCTTTGAGTAAGCTATTGAAACTCAGTGACTTCTCATATTGCAACACTAGGCCTGTACAATTTATTCCTTTTAAAACATTTATTTTAATATTTATTTTCATTTTTTAATAAATTTAATTTTACTGGTTCTCTTGAAGTTTGATTGTTTCTTGCAGATGGTGCAGATGCATGGAACGCACGCAAGCCCATAACTGTTCAGCAGGGCTTCTTAAAAGAAATTTGTAGAACTGCACAACCAGGAAATTTTTTAGTGTGGCTTTGTTTGGCGAAATTTTTTCTGCGTTTCTAAAACTAATAACTTTTTTAGTCGTTTGTTCAGAAAACAGAAATTTGTCCCAACTTTTTCTATGTCATCAACTTAAAAAATTGTTTTTCTTCACCGTCCTCCCTGCTTATTTTTCCCTGCACATGTCCCTCTTCTTTCGTGGCAAGCCGGCATGCAATGACCATTTCTAATGATTTCCACTCCACGTAACTACTTTTACAACTGCACAAATGCATTTGCAACTGCTGCACATTTTGTGTAGAACTGCACGTTGAAAAAGCCCTGCTGTTCAGCATCAGGGGGACATGAAGAGGTCTACAAGATCGGTACCTGGTGATCACAGGCAACGAGGCAGAATAATTATAAAGAGTTAGTATTGACTGTCAATGACTGAAGGTAGGGATGTATGCTGGTGCTAAGGAATTTCCAGCTAAAACAGGCCAACTTAAATTTACACTGAACTGAGTGAACTCAACATTAAACCAGTACAGATAGGAGGACAGACCTATGATCAGAATGAGAGTTAGAGAAAACATATAGGCAGACAGACCCAGAGCCTTCAGTAATACAAGGCTCCCGGCCACAAACCGTTAGTGACGGTTAGTCAGAGTGAGAGTTACACAGAGAGACAGAGGGACCTAAAGTCAGAAGTAAGAGTAACATTGATGGAGAGATCGAGTGACTATAAATATAAAGTCAGAGTGAGAGTTAGGCCTACACATTATAATTTTTATGCAGAGGGACCTATCATCAGAGTTTTTGCCTGTCTCTAGGGGTCTGTCTACTTACTTGTTTCTCTCACTGTTTTTGTCTGACTGTAGATTATGTCTGCTTATCTGTTTCTCTCACTTTTTGTTTTATTGTAGATATGTCTCTGATCTGTTTCTCTGACTGTTTGTGTTTGATTGTAGATATGTCTGCTTATCTGTTTCTCTCACTGTTTGTGTTTGATTGTAGATATGTCTGCTTATCTGTTTCTCTGACTGTTTGTCTTTTATTGTAGATATGTCTGCTTAACTGTTTCTCTCACTGTTTGTCTTTTATTGTAGATATGTCTGCTTACCTGTTTCTCTCACTGTTTGTCTTTTATTGTAGATATGTCTGCTTATCGGTTTCTCTGACTTTTTGTGTTTTATTGTAGATATGTCTGCTTATATGTTCCTCTGACTGTTTGTATTTGATTGTAGATATGTCTGCTTATCTGTTTCTCTGACTGTTTTTGTTTAATTGTAGATATGTCTGCTTATCTGTTTCTCTCACTGTTTGTCTTTTATTGTAGATATGTCTGCTTTATCTGTTTCTCTGACTGTTTTTGTTTAATTGTAGATATGTCTGCTCATCTGTTTCTCTCACTGTTTGTCTTTTATTGTAGATATGTCTGCTTATATGTTCCTCTGACTGTTTGTCTTTTATTGTAGATATGTCTGCTTACCTGTTTCTCTCACTGTTTGTCTTTTATTGTAGATATGTCTGCTTATCGGTTTCTCTGACTGTTTGTGTTTGATTATAGATATGTCTGCTTATCTGTTCCTCTGACTGTTTGTATTTGATTGTAGATATGTCTGCTTATCTGTTTCTCTCACTGTTTGTGTTTGATTATAGATATGTCTGCTTATCGGTTTCTCTCACTGTTTGTGTTTGATTATAGATATGTCTGCTTATCGGTTTCTCTGACTTTTTGTGTTTTATTGTAGATATGTCTGCTTATATGTTCCTCTGACTGTTTGTATTTGATTGTAGATATGTCTGCTTATCTGTTTCTCTCACTGTTTTTGTTTAATTGTAGATATGTCTGCTTATCTGTTCCTCTGACTGTTTGTATTTGATTGTAGATATGTCTGCTTATCTGTTTCTCTCACTGTTTTTGTTTTATTGTAGATATGTCTGCTTATCTGTTTCTCTCACTGTTTGTGTTTGACTGTAGATATGTCTGCTTATCTGTTTCTCACACTGTTTGTGTTTGACTGTATAACTGTCTGCTTATCTGTTTCTCTCACTGTTTGTGTTTGACTGTATAACTGTCTGCTTATCTGTTTCTCTCATTTGTTTACAGTCTGACTTTGGTCTGGCTGCTTCTGTGTTTCTTTCACTGTTAGTGTCCGATACTTGTGCTTTCTGCATCCTACTTGCGGTCTTCTTTCTTTCCTGTTGCTGAGTTTTCTCTACCTCTTTCCTCTGTTTCTTATTATTTCTGCCTTCATGTGAATTGATGTCAGCGTGTTTTCCAAATATCTCTTTCTATATGGATTTGTAAGGTTCACCGTATTATTATATGCTGCCAAGTCTGCAAGAACAAGTGGCTATAAGTTTGTCCATTTTGCACAGAGCTCGTGAAGTCAATATAAACAGCAAGGACTTACAGATTCGGTTGAATGCACAGATGGAAATGAGGATATTAAGAAGGTGTATTAAGATGGATGCCATTGGATGGGTGTTTAACCCATGCGATTAGTTTTTGATTTGCACCAAGTAATGTAACTTCATATAAAGTATTCATATTCTTGAATGTTATCGAATGTGCTGAAGTCCTGTTTATCTGTTGATGTTTTGTTTGAGAAATGTGATGAGCCAAATGCGTCACATTTACTCTATTGCTTAGCTGTGGGCTAAAGCAACTAGAAGCATTTGGGTAGTGGGTTCATTGTAGGATAAGTCTGTCTCAGGCAGTTTTCGTTTCAGTTTTCGGCAGTATTCTTCAACTAAGCTGGCCTGATCGTCTCGCTTTCAAGTTATTGCGCGATAATAGCAATGAGGGAACAAACAGGCCGACTTAAAATCTCTGTTTCATTGACTTGGCTATCTCGTTTGATCTGTAGGCCTGCGTATTTCTAACGCTCACATATAGGTCTATGCATGCTATGCTCTCTCTCTGTTCTTCACGGTAATTGCGTTTTCAAAAAGGCTCTAAGAAACATTTTCTGTTTTATGCTCAAATTACTTCTTCTAAACCCAAGTTCTGCATTTTTCATCATTCACAAATCATGCAGTCAGTCTCTGCATTTTGTAGGCTTGCTAGCTCTAATTTTTCCTTTTCTCTCTATCTTTCTCTTCACGTCTTTCTCTCCCTCTCTGTTGGTAGATATGCCCATATGTCTTTGGTTCTCAATCTTAATATTTTCTAACCCTGCCTCACTATGTCGACATCGCTGTATTGTTTCACCCTATCGATCTTTATTCGCTCGCATTCCATTTTCTCTAACATCCACATTCCACACACACACGCGCGCACACACATGCTCACACACCTACACACGCACATACACACAATACCTCTACACACACACACACACACACACAAACACTCCCACACATGCCTGCTCTTTTCATTGACTTATAGACTATCTCCACATACTCCAATGTCTATATTTTGTCTTTTTGCATTTGCATAATGCAAATGTTTGTCTTGCAATTTGCATAACCATCCAAATAAAAGCAGATTACTCAAATTGAGAATATTCTAAAATTGGACTTCCTGTGGGTAACTGTAACACCAATCAAACTGGTCACGAAATTTCAACTGCCTGAGCAGCACTGACATGAACGCACTACGGAGACCTTTGCCAACACCTCCTCGTGGTGGTCTCTGGGTGTGCAGTCAAACCATCTGGTTGATTGCATGGCTAAGATTGGCAGTAGCACCTCATAATTAATTTTGATTTTTTTGTTATTCAGTATGTTTTACTATATCTGTTGTATTTATATATTTACATTGTTGAGTGTGCAGTTAATTGACATGCTTGCATTGTGCATGCATAATTGCATTTGCATATTGTGAATTAATTCGATCAACTGTACAGGGAGCTTGTATCAAATTAAGTCAAGTAAGTACAGAATTTATGTTGTTTGCAGGCGGTGGTGTAAAGAATGTGATTATCTAGTCAAAGAGTTTGGAAGACGTGTTCAATCCTCGTACAGGTTTTTGAGCAAGTTTCAACACCCATGGGGGTGGGAGGCATACTATGTCGGGCAATAATTATTAGGCTAAGGCCGCTAAGCTGCTTTTTATGTAGGCCAATGTGTGCACAATCATGTAGAGCTGAGAATAATATTGTTATGTATTACATCTGACTAGTTCAACTTTCATGCCATCTTGCGAATGAAATTTAAACAAGCCAAGTTAACAGCGCTTATGGCGTATTTATTTTATCGCCGTTTATTAATGAAAAATCTCTACTCGTCCTTTCTCGCTCACCCATAATATAAGTTGTGTTTCCTAGTGAAGTTTATTCGAAGTCTTCATGTTGACAAAGTAGCCTGGGTTACGCAAAGGTTCGTCATCGCCTATTTCCGGCAACTTGCCGGAGAAGAGAAAATCGCATTTGGTTGAAGTACTTGAAACTATCATGTATAAAATTTTGCTTACGAAACGACTTTGTAGCATTTCATAATGAATTTTTAATGAGTGGCAAATGGTATCATCATCTTGCTGCACGATGTCGCGCTTCACTTGGTGCGGTTTGGCAGACTCCGCTCTCACCGGAAGTTGTCATCGGAGCCAGTTCTTTATCTGTGGCTGCATTTAGATGTTCGTTCAGTGTGTGTTGCTTCGGTCTTAATATTCTACAAATGTTTTGTATGAAAGTCTTGGCAAAAGTCGCCGGTAACGATCGCAGTTCAGCCAGCAAGTTCGGATGTTTGAACGCTAGCGTGCTGGACGTGCCTGCAAAATGTCTGGCTTCATCAAAGCGGCTGGCAATGCGAACGCTTGTACGACGCGTCCCAACACAAACATCTGCCTCAGCAACAACAGCATCTTTGGTTTGCAGAGATTCGGCGATGCCAGCTGTAGTTTTAGTAGGGAGGGAACGCCGTATAATTTGAGGCCTGGTCTGCCTGTCGTCAATGGTCGTCAGGATTTGGACGAACTGCCAGATGGACCTCTCGTTAATCGAAGAATACTGACTTTAGGGACACGCGATCTCCAGGAGGCCAATCCGTCACTAGCGACGTATGTGAAAGAGGCAGAGGTATGAGTTAATCAGTTTTAAACATTCAGTATATTAACCAGGGCCAGGGTCTTCAAGCCATAGCTAGTTGGTCAGGTCCTGTTGGGGTCAGGCCGTTTTTGGTTTATTGACTCAATTGGGGAAGTCAGTGGGCGATTGGCCCAAGGCCAGATATGCTGAGGACAATTACGGCAGTGGGTTTGGATTGGTACTTCAGTCTTAGACTTTCACCACTGATGGCATAGCCTCAGCAAGCTATCTCCTACTATGTTGTTCACCCCTTTACCCCGATGAGGTGTGGGTCCGTCTTTGAAGGAGATTGTTGTGTGCAGTCAATTATTTATGTGGCATAGAGAATTCATTTATGGTTTAAAACCTGTAGTGTTTCAATGTACAAAGAGTTCAAAGCATCACATTGTTTATCGTGCAGAGGGTATAGGTATCTTGGGACAGGCTCACTGTGCCTCCACGCAGACCTTTGTCCCATTTTGCTCATGCTCTCTCGGCACCATGGTTCCCCACTTGCTGGAAAACGTTGTCACCAGCCCACCATTGAAATAGGTTTCACAACTCTGTGTCAGGTCAATGTGCTCATGTATAAGACCTAAAATTTGAGCTTTAGTGATTTGGCATTTATGATTGCAATTTTGAATCAATTTAATTTTTTTAATTGAATCTAAATGCCAAAAATCAATTGGTAGGGCCTAAGTTTTGCATTTACTGACTGATAATAATTTGCTGGTATTTTATTACAGTACTTATTTAAATTTTTAATATTATTATTCATGTTTTTTGCCCCGAGATATACAAGATCCCTCAGGGACTTCACTACCGCCTAGTATAAAATCACTGTCTGGAAAGGCCCTATAGATTTGTGTTATTATTATTATTATTGGCTATTATCAGACCCGCACATTCAATGCTAGAAATTAATAACTCAGCCAACATCTAAACATGCTATTATACGTCACAATTTGTTTTCTGATCCTTACTTAACTCTTGCGCTTGTGGAGCCAACCTTGGCCTGGATTTGGTCAGTGTCATTACCGCATGTTGTGGTTCCCAGATCTATGGGATGTCTTCAGAATCAGAAAACTGCTGAGCGTTCCTTGTAGATTTTGCATCAGTTTGCCTGTCCTTTTGAGCCAATATTGAATGCATTCCCTGACAGTTTCTATGGACGTGCTTTTTGCATTGCCATTAATTTTTCAGCATTGAGGCTGGGCTATGTTCATTACATATTAACTTTTACAGCTTTATTGACCAGTACTATTTTAGTGCTGCAATATGCTGTAACGTGATATAACGTGAAGTAATTTATCTCATAAACGTATCGAACCTCAGCATGATGTGCATTGAGAGAGACCTGCTGATTTCCATTCATTCGTTCGTTTATTCATTCACTCGCTCTCTCATTCATTCACTCATTCATTTATTCATTCATTCATGCAGGAGCGCTCCCGGCCCAGCCACAGTAAAAAGAATTTTTTAAAAAGTTTTATGAAGCAAAGGTTGATTGGTCAGACGTAATAAACGTGGCTTTCAATGGAGGACATTCTAGATGTACGTCCAGGCGGCCCTACAACCGAACAAACTGCTTCAAATTTGAGGGAGTCCCATGCATAGAATCGGGTGGCATGGTCAATTCTCGTGATTATGATGCTGAGGGTGAAGCAGAGGACAGTTTTGTAGTGTTCTGTGGTTATATCAAAGGATTAGTGAATACATTGTGCAGTGTTACGAGGTTATAACAAAAGGATTATTGAATCCATTTGAACTATTGTTGCCTGGATTTTAGTAGTGAACGATTTGTAACTGTCTGACAAACCGACAGTTTAAGTGTTTAGCTATTTTTATTATGATTAGTATTTTTAGTAGTACTGTTACTGCTGGTTGTTGTTGTCATTTTGAATCACAACATGTCGTAACTCAACACTTTCGAGTGTGTTAGAAAGTATTTTGGATTATCGTCTGTTTTCAGCTGAGTGTTAATAAAAGTGTTGATATTTACACCACAGTAGAACAGAAATGGCCGTTTTAGGATAATATGATCATTGTTTATGTGCCTGTTTTGTTATGCAAATTCGTAAGCGTGGGGAATTATTAAGTCAGCCGTGGTGGTGCCCCCTCCACCTCCTACTGCACTGTCTGCAGTGTTCTATTGTGTGACCACCGCCTTAATTTATTTGTCCGATGCCGACT
This sequence comes from Lumbricus rubellus, assembly GCA_945859605.1. Lineage (NCBI taxonomy): Eukaryota > Metazoa > Annelida > Clitellata > Crassiclitellata > Lumbricidae > Lumbricus > Lumbricus rubellus. The sequence continues at coordinate 44,933,584 of OX243813.1, read as the reverse complement.
TGACAATCCTGAGCTCTCCATTCCTCTAGACAGCATTATATATTTATAGAAAAGCTTTGCCCGATTCTTATTCACGACAAAGGTCACGATGATGATGATGATGATAATCCTATTTGTGTGAGAGAGTCGTTGGCTTTTGGCTTTAGATCAAACCTAGTATTTTCAGAGGCGATGTTATACAAACCTTTGGAGTGTTTGAGCCTTGGCCTTTGATCCTTGGTTTTCTCTATATTAGTTGTTTGATAAATTTGGATGTGCTCACCACCACAGTGTTTGTATTTTGTTTGTGTTGCTGTTATTATGAATTGTCACCAACAACTTTCAATTTCCGCTGTGCAGTTCAGGAGATTTTCCTATTAAAGAAAATCTCTTGGGTGCTAATGGAGCGGTATTCTCTGAGGAGCTGGCAACAGTGGGGTTAAGTAATTGATCAGTTATCAGACACTAATGCTTGTGCTCCCTGCATTGTAAACCTTTGCTGCGCTCTACACTCGTTGAAAGTAATGTCTTCTGAATTACTAATGTGCAGCTAGCATCTGCTTACTATGCTTCGATCCAGTTTGTAGTAGAGTAGTGGTTCAATACTCTGTGAATATGGTGCCAATGTGTTGGAGTGTAGAACTTTGCGTTGTGGTTGAAATGAAAATTGGCTAGAGCAGATCTGTAACAGCTGAAATGTAATAAGGTCCTAGAAGGAGAGAAGAGACCCAGTTCCTTAAAGCCCTAGGTTTCAGGTTTGGGTTTCCCTCGTAGAATGAAGTGACCAACGACTGTAGGCGGTTCAAGTAAGCATCTGTCGGCCAATGGGCGTTGATTTCATTTTGGTTGACACATCTTACAAGCATAGGCTGCTGAATTTAATTGTATGCATAGCCTAGGCAACATCGTCCGCTTTGTGGAATGGAGACGAGGCGCAGGAACCGTCGGTCGATCGGTGGTAGCCCCCACCATAGGCCCTTCACCCTCCCTCTGGCCTACCCCGATCAATTGACCACTTGTATATATAACCGAGCTTTGGGTCGTAAACCTGTATATAAATGCCAGCTGTTGATGCTGTCACCGTTGCCTTATTATACCCGGAACACTAAAGACACTAGACTGCGATGAAGGCTCCCCAGGGCACTAAATCGGCTCTCAGCTGACACTTCATGCTGTAACAGACGTTCGTCTCCCTATTCAGTCACCTTGTAGTCTGTAGGATTGTTTATATTTGGTCACTCAGCTGCCAAGTGTAAGCTGTATTTCATATTCTAAGAATTTGCACCAGTAATATATCAGATGCTAATATACAGCCTAAGGAAGAGAGACTAGGTCACATGCCAAATTATGCTAATGAACTTAGGAAATGAACTTAGGAAATGTCCTTTCACAATTGAGTCTTGGTTTGCAGTACTCATTCTAGTTTGAATTTCGCTGCAGCAGAGTTGAGCTTCGTAATTTCTTCACTTCATAGCCATTTTAAATCGCATAGTCGATACAGCTTATATCTCGTGTCTGTATATTATATTATTATCTTATTTCAGTAGTGGACCTTATAGTAGTATAACATTGTATTTCGTTAGTGGACATATATTAGTATCATTATATCGAACTATTTCCAAAGATGGATGGAGACTACGCTGTACCAACGACACCGACTTCAGGTGTTGCAGTTGGCAACATGCGAACATTTAAAAAACGGTTGTCTGATGGATCTACCAAGAGTTATAGCTACCCTTACGTTTCTGTAAGGAAACATTTTGAATTAACTTTTACAACCGACAGTGATAAACTTAAATTTGAGCAAAAATGTGAGGACATTCGCTTGGCGTTGGGAGTAAAAAGTTTGAAAGATGTTCTGGTGAAAGTCATAATGGATGTTGACACCAATAAGCTCTCTTCTGCAACTCAACATCCGCAGCAGACACTCACGATGTCTTCAGTCACGGAAGAAGTAAGTGAATCAACTTCACTGACTGATCCAGCATCTGTCACAGCAGCAATATCAGCAGCTCCAGCAACAGCTTTGGAGACTGCACATGAGAATTTTGTTGGGCAGTGCTCCAGCATTTCCCAGCTGATCGACACAATCTCACAACATTCATCCACATGTGTGACGCCGTATTCAGTGAAGTCATGGACACACAGTGGTCATGTGCTGTTGGTGGATATGGAGTGTGCGAAAAAAACACTCCCTTCAGTGGAGTTCTTCATCCACAATAGACAGTGAGCGGAAGGAATTTGAAGTCAACCACCGAGCAGTGGCGCAACTAGGGGGGTGCTGGGGGGTGCTTGAGCACCCCCCAGGCTAAAAAGGTGACCCACGCAATTTTTCCAAATCCGATGAGTTTTTTTGGTGCGTGGGGGGGGGGTAGGGGTCATTCGGTCTTTAAGATTACACAATCAAGCAAGTTCCTTTGGCACTCGCTACTTCGCACCATCGGCGCTTACAATAATAATTCTGAGCACCCCCCAGGAAAATTTTCTGGTTGCGCCCCTGCCACCGAGTGATGTTGAGCTACCTGGCCTCTGGTATGACACCCATACAGTACGAGCGCTTTAGCGACTTCAGTCGGTTTGGACTATTGTCAGACCTTTTCCGCAGGAGGAATATGGTTACATTTAGTGCCATTTCTGAGAACCTGCGAAAGCAATCTATATTTGGCGCTAGAGCGCAGGAGTCTTCACTGTCGCCTGATGGAGCTATCTCTACGTGACTGACGCACGACATCATTGTAGACGAAATAGTTATCACACCGACCATGTTGCTATCGGGTTGAAAACTCACAAAGTCGTTGATATTCAACACATTAACGGGAATGATGATAACTGTTCACAGCGTCACGAGGCAGTGGGATTCGACAGGATGTACGAGAGCCTGGATCTCAGCAACATTAAAGTTGCCCATCATGTGCATGATCGAAACATGACAATCAACAAGCGCCTACGTGAGAGGAAGCAAGCCAGGAATTCCAATGACCGCTGGCACTGCACCCGTCCTATAACAGCCGGGGTGAAAAAAATTGGGCAAGGAGCACAAAAAAACATTGGAAAAACATGGCATCCCGAGCTTTCTGACAAGGGTGCTGCCATTCGAAACCACGTCTATTGGTGTATGGACAATTGCAATGGAGATGCCCAAACCCTGCGTAAGCTCATAGAATCATGCATCCCTCATTTTCAGAACAACCACAGCAAGTGCCATGAAACTTCCCACTGCAGAGAGCCGGGGCATATGATTGAAGTTCGATTTGTTTCAAATGAGGCTGCAATTACAATGCTCCAGGACTTTCTTCGGTCGTTGGTAGTGTACAAGCACGCTGAAGATTATGTCAAAGGCCACGACACATTTTATGTGGAAAGTTTTAATAACGTTTGTCTGATCTATCTGGATAAACGGATACACTACGGGAATTTAATGTACGAGCTGCGGAGCAATCTGGCTGTCATGGACTGGAACGAACACGTCGACAGACCATACACGTCTATATGCACGACTGTTCGTTCGAAAAACCCACGTCGCCAAATCGGGAAAAAAGTGTATCGGCGCAAGACCTACGTATTTGTTGAGAACATTTGGAATTTGTACATTGCCGTGTGGTCAGCATCTAAAGCAATATCGGAGTCTGTGACAGAAACTTCTGCAGATAAGGAGACCTGCCAGAGTGAACTCTCTTCGGACGAATCGGATGACGACCAATTAGGAGACAGTGAGAGCTTTTCAAATGAAAGCAATGCACCCTACGCAGTAGAATAACCGTAAGAGCTGTGACAATATTGTATGATACACTAAAATCAAACATATCAGTGCTACATAACCATCAACCGTCATTACACATAACCACCTTAGCATTCTGCTGTCTACTCTGCTTGACCTCCCCGGATTTTGGCCTGGCATAGGACAGAGAGATGCGTGGCAGAGCTGATGTGTGGCAGAGCTGACTGCTATCACACGCGTCCACAGGTGGCGGATAGTGGAACGACCTCTAGAAATAGAGGTCAGCTGCGAAATAAGCAGGGTTATATCTGACGAATAAGCAGTCGCGGACCAACAGCGGCAAGACTAGTAGGGCACACTGTAGAAAAAGAGTGGCATTTTGCTTGACAACTAAAAGCTGCAAATATCCAATAACAGCCTTGTGACATGGGAGCACATGACTCAATTTAAATAAGCCTGATGACCCTCTGCCTAGCGGGCATGTGTCCATCACCAAGACTAGGTCCACAGCTTTTTCAAAATTCCAGTTGTTGTGAGCAAAAAATGCCCGTATGGCTTCCTCTTGATCGCCATCTACCACAATAGTAAGTTCGTATTTGTTCATGGCAATCTAATCGCATATAGAAACTACAGACTTGTTTCTCAACCCTGTAAGTATCTTCATAGCAATGAACTCCATAGTAATATGAGTGGATGGGGGGGGGGGAAATTTGGATAATTGGAACAACTTGTATACATTCTAGAAGTACAGGTATGACCTCTAGCCAGTTTAGCTGGCTTTCGTATGCACAAATTAGTCGACCCACAGCTCGGTTATAATATATACAAGTGGTCAATTGATCGAGGTAGGCCTGGTAGGGCATGTACGGGGTATGCCCTGTCTGGTCTAGTCTGCCCTAGCGATGCATCTCCATCCATCCGTCCGACCGCTAGAGGGCCAGAGGGAGGGTGAAGGGCCTAGGGTGGGGGCTACCACCGATCGACCGATCGTCCCTGCGCCTCGTCTCCATTCCACAAAGCGGACGACGTTGCCTAGGCTATGCATACAATTAAATTCAGCAGCCTATGCTTGTAAGATGTGTCAACCAAAATGAAATCAACGCCCATTGGCCGACAGATGCTTACTTGAACCGCCTACAGTCGTTGGTCACTTCATTCTACGAGGGAAACCCAAACCTGAAACCTAGGGCTTTAAGCTGGCTCTGGGGCAGCCACGGGTAGAAACTTGGAAGTGTTCTTATGAGGGTGATTAGCCAGTCCTCTCCCTCTTTGTTTAATCTTCCCATGGACAGTGCATTATGCTCATTATAGATGATTTGGTTAGGGGAGGAGGGGGGGGGTGTGAGAATTGAAGATCAAAGCAAATTTCTGCTCTGGTGGGATTTAAACCTCTGAACTTTAGACGCACCCACAATCACGTCCTAATCTGCATCTAGCTGTACAATCACGTCTTAACATGTATGTTGCTGAATAGAACCTTCTAAGCCTATCTGGAAGGTGCTCTTGCACTAGCCTATAGGCATTAACAGAGCTTTGTTAGTATAATATCTGCAGTGTGGTTGGTGAAAGGTTAGCAGCTATATGGCTCAAGTTTTAGATTAGATAAAGTTTATGTGAGCAGGATATTGCAGTCATATAAACTTAAATTCTGATAGGGTTTCATGAGTTCTCATTATGTTATCAGTCCATGACTTTCAAAACGTTGTTGTATCGTGTTTTAGGCTGTTTCTTAGTGACTGGTTTATGTTGTCATTCGCGGTTCTCTAAGTGAGATTGACCACTGGAATGGCTGGTCAGCACTTGGCAGGAAGCGGGGTTTGATAGTGGCATGATTTTTGAGATAAAGTTGATCTTTTCATTAATTGACTTGGGACATTAATCAAAGGCCACTCTTGAGCTGTTTTGATGTTGTTTTAGAAAGAGCTTTTCAGTTTAAATATTTAGATTCAATTGCTACATTAATTAGTCAAACTCACGAACGTAATTTATTCTACAAGTAGGCTTGATGGCGTCTCTTGCCTATTAAAGCTGAATGGTATAGTCCTTTCATACACCCACGCCTGATGCGCTTGTATATACCTGCTATCTATGAGTGCGTACTTGTATTAGGTGAGTGTATGAAATTTAGATGAGGGATGTTGAAATAACTGTGGTGGTGGTTTTGCATGAATTGATTCTGTGTTGTCATTTTATATACAGTCCATGACTTTATAATGTGGAGTGTACAGATCTGCTTTGTCATTTGTTACATCTGCTTATTCAGACGTCAAGCATTTTCTGCCATCCACCCGCCTTCTTTTATCCACAGATTTTTATAGTGCAGGTTTACAGAGCTCTGTGAAGGTATGAGTGACCCTTTGTATACATCCAAATAATTAGTGGGGGGGGGGGAATATTTGACTTGGAACTGACCGAAAAATAAATCAACCTTTTTTTAGTCGTCGGGCTGAAATGTAGTGAAAAATACAATTTTTCATATTTTCACGGGTCTGCTTGCCAAAAAACCAGACTTGCTCGAAATTGGGGGGGGGGAAACATTTGCCCCCTCTGGACCCCAGCCTCGTATGCCTATGAGGATCACAGATACCATTATTTTGTGCCGTGCCATTTATTTGATCCCATGTGCAGTCTTTAAGCTGATAGTCAGTGCGATTACATAAATCATCGCTTATAGTTTTCAAAAAGATATTTTAAAATGAAATCAATTAATTATATCGGTTTGTAAACAGGAAACTGAGTTTCGTTTTCAGAACCTAAAACCCAGTTTTCGCTAACATCCCTATAGCTATGAGTTGAGGTTCAATGGCGATACATTACTTATATTAGCATTGGACAGGACTGTTCATGTTTAGTGCCCATGGTAGGCCTGTTAAAGTGATACACAGGAAGTATGTCACGAGCACATACATACACATGCGCTTGCGCACATACACACTTGCATGCATTAATTGCCTTTGCATTATATGTTGATTCTAAATGACATTGCTTGGAGACATTGTTCTAGGCTAGAAGTATCAATCTATTCCTTGAAAAGTGTACACGACTCCACGCGGCAGAATTCTAAGTACAGGACGCATAGACTTTGGTGACTTGTAATATAATAGGAAAGGACAACGGTTTTTATTTTGTGTGAATGAAACTCATGATACCGATTTAGTAATGTCAATCAGTCACCATGACAACGTTTTCCAGGTGAAGAATCTGGCAACTATATTATTTTGAATGAATGAATGAATTTTATGTTGAAATATAACATTTGGTATCTCGTGCCAGTGAACTTTCATATACTTGTAGTCAGCTTGAATATTATGATGATGATGACGATGCTGGTAATGATGAATGATGATGATGGTGATGGTGGTGGCGGTGGCGGCGGCGGCGGCGGCGACGACGACGATGATGATGATGGTGACAATAGTGATGATGATGACAACGACGATGAAGAGGAGAAGGAGAAGGATGACAATGGTACCAATGATGATGAGGATGATGATCAGCTTGCCAGATGTCAAACTTGAAATGAGAGACAATTAATTTGGTTTGATCAGTTCTTTTGTCTGTGACCTGCAATGAGATGACAAAGAGATGTGTACTCACATTGTTTGATATAGTTGGCATTGGACATTCGAGCCAACGACTTGGCAGTGGTCTGACATTGTTGGATTGCGTTGCCAAGCTGCACTGGTCAAAGGACAGCAGAACCGCTGCTGCTTGTATATAAACAGCAGTTCATGTTAAAGCTACATCACTGCATATCACATGTTGGAAATTGAATGCCAAACATCACGTTGAAGTTGACAAGAGAAGTGATGGACTGAACTCCGATATTGATATTAAAATGAGATTTTCTGTCATATGCTCCTGTGTTGCGGCCTCTTACAAATACAAAAGTGAATTGTTAATGAAGCTCTTGTTGAATCATGATGCGTTCAATTGTGTTGTTTTTAAGACCTAGCAGCATGCATGTGCTTATGACAACAACTTAATGACAGTTCTGTGATTTCCACTGACTACAAATTATCCAATGTCTGTGCAGTTCAGATTATTTTCAAAGGCTATGGGGGCATGGGTGTTCACTGTTCGCAGATATTTTTGCAGGGCAATGGTCACAGTTGAATTTTTTTTATTGTGCAGTGAAGGGAGACGGCTTTCAGTGGAGTGTTGCTTGGTAAAACCAGACTGGTGGGGGTGTATGAATTGAGATTTTACCCGATTTAAACATGACCGCTAGAGACATTGCTGACTCAATGAATGCATTTGCTTGAGATGATTTTATCACGAGGTGAGTGAGACGTGGTATGGACTGACGAGATAACCATGATAACTTGATAAGACCAGACGGGGGGGGGGGGGGGGGAAGGTATATTAAGGAAGAGTCAGGTAGATGTCTGGAATGTGGCACCTGTACGCCTGAAATGATTCCTCATCTGAGACTGACCTTTGTTAGTGTTAGGGCTGCAACATCGAATGGATCCGTGTATAGAGGCCTGAGATCATGAGATGAGGCATTCCGACTAGGTAAACTATGCTTGAGGTGGTTGTTGCCTGGGAATTGTATGAGCAAGAACAGGGAGAGGCGGAGAAGGAGGAGGAGGAGATGCTGGAGGAGGAAGAGGAGTGAAAGGTGAAGAAGAAAGAGGAGGAGAAGTTGTTAGATCTTGTGAGGAAAGCCGTGTCTAGGATGCTGGGGGCGGGCGGGGGGGGGGGTGGCAGGTGGAGGGAGGAGATCGACCTGGGATGCTGTATGATTGTGGGTCAGTCTGCAGCTGTTGCAGCTGTTGCAGCTGCTGGTTCTGCTGCTGCTGGTTCTGCTGCTGCTGCTGCTGCTGCTGCTGCTGCTGCTGCTGTTGGAAGAGCCCTGTAAAAAGTCCAAACAATATCCGGCTACAACCGACTGCCACAACAGAGTCCTCTACCGTGTTCTGTTGCCGTTTACAGCTGCATTGTAAATGCAAAAACAATCCAAAAACAATCCAAAAACAATCCAAAACAATCGGTTAATCACATCGGAATGGATAAAACTTCCCGTCCATTGTTTCTTCCAATTAAAAATTCCTTTCTTTTAATACCGTCTTGTTCTTATCTTCATCATCTGCTTGTCTTTTGTCAAGTTATCTTTCTGAGTGTAACTTTGTAAGGAGCTTAGGAGGGCATTGCCAAGTTTAATAATACAGAATTTATGTCCTATTGTATTGTATTAGTATTGTATTTATCACTACTTTTCTGTTGCATCAATCATTTGTGCTAGAACTGTGGTCCAGGATGCTTGATGTGGCCACTGGGGTCTGACTATGGTCATGTAGGATGTCACTGAGCTTCTTTGAAAAGCATCTGATCAAACATGATACATTAATATCGTGATTTATGTCTAATATACCTCCTCGTTTTTCACCATAGATGAGTCATCGTTGCCAGCGTTGTTGCCTTCTAGTGTTGCAGGAAGTTTTTCTCCCTTACTCCTTCCATCCTCCACTCATGCTGCAAGTGTTTGTGTGTATCTGTGCATGTGTGTCCGTACGTATCTATTCTATGTGTGTTTTGATTTGTCTGTCTGTCTGGTTTTTATTGTCTGCCTTTGTCTGCTTAGACTGTGTTGTGTGTCTGTTTCTTTTCATATGTTGAATGCAGGACAATTAAATGTCCTATGTGGCTCAGCTGGTCTGTTCATTTCGTTTTCTTTGCTTTGTTTAATTGCCTTCGCTAAGTGGCTATTGAAGTCCATGTGACCCGAAATCCCTGTTGGACTCGGATTAATGATACATCTAGGGTCCAGTGGGATCCAATATCTCAAGTTAGTTTGTGTTTATGCAAGATTTCTCCAGCTGTAGCCTGTAGTGGAATGATCTTGGTGTGTGTCTGTGAGTGTGCCTGTGTGTGCATTTGTGTGTGTCTGTATTAGTGTGTCTGTTTATGTCTGTGTATGTATGCGTGAGTGTGCCTGTTTGTGTGAGTGTGTGTGTGTGTGTCATTGTGAATCAGTTGGTTTCTTATTGACTAACCTCAAGCTTTCCTCTAAGATTCTTCCGACCTCTGTTTTTATTTTTGTTTTTGTTTTTGCCTTATCTTTTGAGACTCAAGGTTCATTGGGTGGGTTTTGTGATGAAGGAGCCTGCTGTTAGATTAATCAAAGTCTATTATTAGTAGTTTATTTGCATAACAGATCAATATTGAAGATTGCTATCTGGTAGGGTGTGCCCTGTTATGAGTGAATCCAGCAGTGAGTAACTCCTAGAAGTGGCTTTCTTTATGCTGGTTGTCAGTCTTCTAATTGTATTCTCTTATCTAACATTCCTTTTCCATGTGGTCTGATGTAGTTGTACATGACTGTACATATAGTGAATATCGGACAGAGTTAATCAAACTTATGGGTACATCCAATTAATGGCAATACCAGTCATGGGTTCCTTTTGACCTCATACTGACCTCTTGGTCCAGGGTTATCTAGATGTCTGCGAGCCTTGCAATTTCAGCAGGTCATATTAGGGTCATGGGATTTACAAAGATATTAAAAAATTCCAAGGTGTTTTGGCAGGTCATGTAAAGGCAGGTCAATGGTAAAATTCGGCTTGCCAGATCATTGTGAAAGGCGCAAGTTGGGCTCCTTTTCAAAGTGCTCGCAACTGAAAATTTCGTCCTTGAGACAAGCTATTTGGGCTACTTTTGAATTGCCCTGTGGTCGCCACGACAACATTTTGAGTTCTCATGATTTGACTGGAGTAAGTTGCTAGGTTACTAGTTTTACTATCAACTTTATGATTAATACATGCTATGTGGCACACGAACTAGTTAGTCTGTGCATAGACATCTAGATATATTGCACCTTGGTCTGTGGTATCAGAACTAGGCAGTCTGCCATCTAAATTTTTACGTCTGTGGTTTCATCACACGTGTGTCTTGTGTTGTGACTAATGAAGCCCATAAAGTACGTTTTTAATGTACATTGCAAAAATTTAGTAATGTCTTCATTTCGCTGCCAATCTCGCGACTTTTGGGCTACTTTTTGACGTGATCTGGCAACCAACCCGGGGTAAAATAGACAGGTAAAATAGCAGGGTGGTGCTAGAGCACTGTGGGTCCTGTATACTGAAGTCGTTATTATGACTACAATCTGTGTACTGACAGAGTTGTTTGGTCACGGAACTTGTGGGTGGTGAATGTGACAGAATTATTAGGTCTGGTTGAAAATTGTTGGATTATTATAAACCCAGTTCTTTTAAGTAGCTGTTAATGTGGGGTCTCACCCACCGTAACTGCTACTCTGAGGCCCCCACCCCTCTGGCATCTGGTCTGGGACCTCCTTCTATCAGACAACCCTCTGATTGGACGCAGCAGCGCTTCTGAATAAGCTGGTTCCATGCACTTGGCTTTCGAGTGGCACTCTAGAGTGTAGAGTTTAATTCGAACATGATTGATGTTCGTGTGCTTTAGATTTGTATTCACTGTTGGAGACTCGCAATAACTTGACTAAATTCTCTTTTGAGTGCTCCTCTTTTGTGTTGCTTTCTGATGCCACTTGCATCCACAATGGCATTCTAGTTTTTCAATGATTCTCCTGTTTGGTTATTTATTCAGAAGTCACTTATGCAGTGACCCCCATTTATAATCTCTGAACCCCTGCCCATTTCCCACCACTGCTTAATCCAGATCTCTATTTCTCTATCTGAGAAGAAATGAATCTGGATAGATGACAATGTCGGGGTTACTGACAGCGGGTTGTGTTATGGCACAGACCTTGTGGCGGATCAATACAAGGGCGGGTGGGGCAGGGTGTCATGGCGGAGGTGGCAAAAGAGGATGAGAATGAGGAGGAGGAGGAGGAGCATTGAGCTTTTTTGTCTTCTTGTCAGGATCTGTGGCGGCTGAGCTGCTCGTAAAATTCGTGAATCCGTTGTTGTCGAGTTGTTGGTGAAGAATAGAAACATGAATAAAAGAGAAACTATTGATGATGGTATGTGTGTGTGTCTTTGTGTGCGTCCGTGTGTTTGTGTGTGTGTGTCTTTGTGTGTGTGTCTTTGTGTGTGTGCGCGCGTGTGTGTCTTTGTGTGTGTCTGTCTGTGTGTGTGTATGTCTTTGTGTGTGTGTGTGTGTCTTTGTGCTCGTGTATGTGTGTCTTTGTGTGTGTGTGTGTCTTTGTGTGTGTGTGTGTGTCTTTGTGTGTGTGTGTGTGTGTGTGTGTGTGTGCATTGTGCCCTAGATATTGATACTATATGGCCTGTTCCTGCTTCCTTTGTCCTGCCTGTTGTCCTCCTCCTTCTCCTCTCATTCTCTGCCTCTGCTGTTCCCCCCACACTCCTTTTATATACACTGTGTCCCAATAAATCGGGACCCCTTTTTATAATGTGAATAAAACTGGCAAAATTCATCGATTTTCAAAATTTCTAAACTGTTTTTATCCTGAGATAATTATCTACAAATTGGTAATTTATGAACGGCCATCGCTAAAAAATTACGTCATAATGACGTCGTTAACTTACATATCGAAACCAAATGTCAACAAAAATCGTTGTGTTCGGAACTTAACATTTGAATTCTCTGATGCAAATGACGTAATTGTGACGTCAGTATTTATGCTAGAAACTTCATATTTGGAGCAGTGGAAGACAATTATCTCAGGATAAAAACAGTTTTGAAATTTTGAAAATCGATTAAGATTTGCCTGTTTTATTCACATTATAAAAAGGGGTCCCGATTTATTGGGACACAGTGTATATATATGGGGGGGGGGGTCAAATGGAGTGTGGCGTCCATTCAGAAGGGCAAGCGTTGGTGAAGGATCTCACCCGATCAATTTCTTGAAATATGAGCAGGGTCAAGGCCACGTACAGTTGGTCACCATAGAAATGTATCTACATTTGCATTCTGCTTCATCACCTTCTTCTCCTCTTCATCCTCCTCTTCATCTCCTCCAGCTTCTTGTGTCCTCGTTATCCATCCTCTATACTCTTCTTCCACTGCCTCCTCCGCCTCCTCTTCCTGTTCCTCTTCCACTTGCTCATATCCTCTTTCTGCTTTTTCTGCTATTCTTCCTGCACCTCCTCCTCCCTCGTTCCTTGACCCTCTCTCTCTCTCTCCTGTTCAACCTCTCCCCATCCTCTTCCTTCTCCTGCTCCTCCACCTTCTCTTCCACCGCTTCCTCCTTGTTTCCTCCTCCTCCTCCACATTCTCCTTCCGCTATCTCCTCATTGGTCGGATGATGTATTGTTGATTTCTTGTCTGTGGATGACTAACATCATTGCCAGCATTTACAATTGGCAGGCTGCAGTATCAAGTGTACACTGTACATCCATCTCTCCTCCGCCCATCTGTCCATCCATCCGTCTGTCCGCTATGGATTCATTGTGCCTGGGCAAAAGAGGTGCGGCTAGAGTGTCCGGTGGCGCCTAGCTCATTCATGTGTGAGTGAGTGTGCGCGCATGTGTGTACATGTGCGTGTGTGCATTTGTGTGTATGTATATGTGTGTGTGCGTGTGTGTTTGTGTGTATGTGTGCGTGCGTGCGTGAGTGTGTTTGTATGTGTGCGCAGGCGCATTCAGCTTGTTGCTGCTGTGTCAGGCTGCTTTTCTGACAGGATGAGGGACCTTCCAGGATGCAATGGGGCAATGGATGGGCATCGGGGAGGGGCTGGAGAATCTTGAGTAAATCATTTGGGGCATAATGAATGTGTGTGCGTGTGTGTGTGTGTGTGTGTGTGTGTGTGTGTGTGCGTGCGTGTGTGTGTGTGCGTGTGTGTGTGTGTTGAGCTAATGAGTATCAGATGGATCATCTGGGATGGGTTGAGCTAATGATGATGACGATGACGAGGATGATTATGGTTGTGATTAATCTTTTCATCTTTTGATGAATATCATCAGAGTGGAACGCTTCTTTCCAGGAAAACGTTTCACATTTCTTCTTCCTACAACATCAGCCACATCAGCAGCAGCATCGCAGAAACATATTTTGCCATCTTAGTGTTTTACTGTGATTGATGGTATTTTGCTATTCATCATGATTTCAGGAGGATTTTGACAGAAACCCTTTGAAATAGCTATAGGGCTGTACTGAATATTCGCTTCAGGGCCAAATAGCTATTCGGTAGTTGACGAAATAGTACCGAATAGAACCGAATATGAATAGTGGTCACGTGACATATGTTTCTGCATAGATGCTAGTGAGTGGTGTACGCAGACTGGCAGAAGGATGCAAAAATAACATACATGTACTGGGTAGTTAACTGTTTGCTTTTAGTTTATATGTACCGGTATTAAATTTACTGAACAAAAACTTTTGCCTACCTTTGAAGTTTTGAATGTTGTTGGTAGATTTTTTTAAACGCTATTTGTGGTCGTATTCGGCCGAATAGTTGGTCCAATTATTCGTATTCAGTCTAGTAGTGATAATCACCGATTCGGCACAGCCCTAGAAATAACCATTAATAATAATTACTGACTACATGCATGGCTTTTTATCCAGGGGTCCGTACATGGGGGATAACTTTGAGATCTTGGGCAGTGAGTCTCATATGACTGATGGGGGGGGGGGAGTGTTGCAATATCCCCAGCAGGGGAGTCTGGGACAGAACAGTGCACTGGAAGCAAACACGGCGCATGGTGGTGTAGTGGGTATGTTTGTTGCCTTGCAGCTCGAGGGGGCTGCAGGTTCGAATCCACCTCAAACCACCGTGTAAGGACCTTGGCCAAGAGTCCTTCGCTCACAATTGCTCAGTGCTTCGGCGTGAAACTCCGATTCAGTGTCCGCGCTGTAGTCGGGATCACTTCTGAGAAGAAATCTTGAAGGGGCGCTATAACAAGTATACACATACAAACAAACATTTTGGCGCTGTAAATATGAAATTGAGCAGTCTTGTGGCTACATGCTTGTGTGACTTTTGAGTAGTGGGATGTAGTCCCTGGATGAATATTGGGTGGGGTGTTTGAGGCTGTGAGCAGAAATGACACAAAGCCCCTAACAAGCAGGATGTCTGAGGTTAAAAATGGGTATAGGTATAGAAATCTAAGTCACAGTCTGTAGTTTCTGCACCCAAGAACCTCTACCGCTGCCAGGCATGCATGCCACCACTGTGCTTTTACAAGGAATTACCAGGACAGCGTTAGGTATTGGACTGTATCATGAGTAACTTGTGACTGTTGCTGAATTTGTAATGAACTTTGTCCAGACGTAATACTGAATGCTGATATGTTTACAAGACAGTTTACTGAGTTTAGGATTCTGTGGTCCCTGCATGCTGTGAGCTTATTCATTGACTCCTAGATATATTATACAGGAGTTTGTGGCATACTTTATCCTTCCATCTGATTTACTATTTAGTGTTGCTCTCAAGTCAGTGTGTTCAGGAAATGGGAGGAAGATTAAAGATTTAATCTTCCTCCCATTTCCTGAACACACTGACTTGAGAGCAACACTAAATAGTAAATCAGATGGAAGGATAAAGTATGCCACAAACTCCTGTATAATATATCTAGGAGTCAATGAGTAAGATCAACGGATAATTGATGCTCAGGGCATTTTGTCCTATCATCAAGAATTGACAGAAATTTTCTGTCAATTCTTAATGATAGGACAAAATGGCCTGAGCATCAATTATACCTTGATATTAAATTATCCTTTGATTTTTTTATATATGAAGTTATGTTATGCAAAGAATGGAGCTGAACCAGCTGACCCAAAAAATCTGGACTGGTTTCCTGGGCACCTTCTGGATACTGCATGTCCTCCTAATGTCTAGATGCTTATGTCTATGTCTAATTGTCTATGCTTGTTGTCTGTCTGTCTGTCTGTCTGTCTGTCTGTATGTCTGTCCTCCTAATGACAGCCAAGTTTCCTCATATAGTTCTTCACAAGAAGTGACGCTGCTTTGGATTAGTTGACTGCTGGCCAGAAATGATGACTTGAACTGATGTTACAGAACATCAACGTAAGCTTATTTGAAACACAATGTTAGTGTTGGCTTTGTTAAGGAAAGATGTTATAAATACGAATGGCCTGATAATATATTGGTTAATTATATAGTAGAATATAATAATATTTTAATGATATTAAATATATATTTGTGCATAAATTGGTCTGTGATGCAATGAATTGGTTTCTATTTCTTGTAGTATCTGATGTCGTTCCCAGTCGTCGGAGAAGACAGTGCCGCGAGAAGAGAATGCATGAAGAACCATCTTGCCGAAATTAAAGAAACAAATGTAAATATATATATTTGTTCTATTGTCTGTGAGTTGTTTCTGTGTCATTATGTCATTCTAGTCTATGCTTGTTTGTCTGTCTGTTTGTCTGTCTGTCTGCCTGTCTGTCTGCCTGTCTGGTCTGTTTGTCTCTCTGGTTTGTCTGTCTGTCTGTCTGTTTCTTGCTGTCTATTGGGATTTGTCTTTATTTGCAAACTTGTGCCTTATTTTGTCTTTCTGTTTTGTTGTTGAGCGAATTAGGATTCGCACATCAACATTGCATTGCTTGCCAGATTTGAATGTAAGGAACAAAGCCTGATCATGCATACATTGAATACATCCAGTCTGTTTATCTGTCTGTCTGTCTGTCTGTTTACCTGGATAGATACTGTAATACTACTACTACTGCTACTGCTGCTGCTACTACTACTACTAATAATACTAATAAAGGACAATTTATATGGCACCACGACACAGCCATGTATAGCTGCAACAAAGATAACTATAAATGAGGACATGACAGCAATTGGACTACAATACTCAGGGGAGTAATGGACTTGACAAACGACTGAGAACAATAGAGACAAGTTTTATTTAGGCGTAAAAAATTGTTGTGTTTCCGGTAACCCGACCGACCCATTTTTACGGCCGCGACTCAAATATTTTTGATTTTTTTTTTATTAAAAATAATATTTTTTTCAAATTTAAAAAAAAAAAATTTAAAAAAATATTTTTCAACATTTGTATTGACATAACATAAGAGACGTCAACAAAATGAAATTAATAGGACTGTTTCTAGAGCAGTTTTAGGTGCAGAAAGTCGGGAAATAGGCAGTTTATACTTGCTTAGAACACGTACTTAGTTTCAGCGTGCAAAAAAGACTAGTGGGGTATACTTTTTCGGATAGTCACTGCATAAAAATATTTTACCGAAATAAAAATATTTTCCGACCTACCTACCCAATTTTTTTTAGCTCTGTTGCCGTAAACACAACATTTTTTTAGGCCTTATACCCAACGCCAACTGGTTGGCATGATGATGATGATACTGATGCTGATGGTGATGAGGAGGAGGAGGAGGAGGAGGAGGAGGAGAAGGAGGAGGAATATGATGACACAACCACCACCACCACACTGATGCTTTCCTCATTATAGTTTCCTTGGCATTCATGATAGATGATACGGTGATTGAAAGATGACATTATCTAATCTTTATCTTCCCTACAGTGAACATATCTGTCTCTCTTTGTTTTGCTGGAGCTGTCTCTAACATTGCCAGATTTCTTCTTTGGTGTGTATTTCATTGTTAATCTCTTATGTCATAATTTGTCTATATGAGTTGCTCTGCTGGATCATGTCTCCCGTCAACCTTTTAACCCTTTCCTATCTATCAATTCACTCAACCTTTTAACCCTTTCCTATCTATCAATTCAGTTGCTCCCATCTTTGTCTTTTTTTATTATGTGCAATTTGCATGTATCTGTTGGTAGGCCAGTCGGTGTTTTTACATCAATCTTTTAGTAGTTTTCAGTGTCCGCTGTTCTATGGCACAGCAGTGGGCTTTGCTGTGAAGTACCTGTTGGTTTGGGACAGTCCACTTAATCAAATTTTAAGATCAGGATGTTGTTGGAAGCAGCGCTTAAATTACTCAAACTTGTATTGAGACCTGTTATACTGGGACCACCCATGGAGGTCTGGATTCCATGGACCACCCTTAGGTAGTTTGTTATGTAAGAGATGCTGTTTAAGTTAAAGCCCTAGGTTTCAGGTTTGGGTTTCCCTCGTAGAATGAAGTGACCAACGACTGTAGGCGGTTCAAGTAAGCATCTGTCGGCCAATGGGCGTTGATTTCATTTTGGTTGACACATCTTACAAGCATAGGCTGCTGAATTTAATTGTATGCATAGCCTAGGCAACGTCGTCCGCTTTGTGGAATGGAGACGAGGCGCAGGGACGATCGGTCGATCGGTGGTAGCCCCCACCCTAGGCCCTTCACCCTCCCTCTGGCCCTCTAGCGGTCGGACGGATGGATGGAGATGCATCGCTAGGGCAGACTAGACCAGACAGGGCATACCCCGTACATGCCCTACCAGGCCTACCTCGATCAATTGACCACTTGTATATATTATAACCGAGCTGTGGGTCGACTAATTTGTGCATACGAAAGCCAGCTAAACTGGCTAGAGGTCATACCTGTACTTCTAGAATGTATACAAGTTGTTCCAATTATCCAAATTTACCCCCCCCCCATCCACTCATATTACTATGGAGTTCATTGCTATGAAGATACTTACAGGGTTGAGAAACAAGTCTGTAGTTTCTATATGCGATTAGATTGCCATGAACAAATACGAACTTACTATTGTGGTAGATGGCGATCAAGAGGAAGCCATACGGGCATTTTTTGCTCACAACAACTGGAATTTTGAAAAAGCTGTGGACCTAGTCTTGGTGATGGACACATGCCCGCTAGGCAGAGGGTCATCAGGCTTATTTAAATTGAGTCATGTGCTCCCATGTCACAAGGCTGTTATTGGATATTTGCAGCTTTTAGTTGTCAAGCAAAATGCCACTCTTTTTCTACAGTGTGCCCTACTAGTCTTGCCGCTGTTGGTCCGCGACTGCTTATTCGTCAGATATAACCCTGCTTATTTCGCAGCTGACCTCTATTTCTAGAGGTCGTTCCACTATCCGCCACCTGTGGACGCGTGTGATAGCAGTCAGCTCTGCCACACATCAGCTCTGCCACGCATCTCTCTGTCCTATGCCAGGCCAAAATCCGGGGAGGTCAAGCAGAGTAGACAGCAGAATGCTAAGGTGGTTATGTGTAATGACGGTTGATGGTTATGTAGCACTGATATGTTTGATTTTAGTGTATCATACAATATTGTCACAGCTCTTACGGTTATTCTACTGCGTAGGGTGCATTGCTTTCATTTGAAAAGCTCTCACTGTCTCCTAATTGGTCGTCATCGGATTCGTCCGAAGAGAGTTCACTCTGGCAGGTCTCCTTATCTGCAGAAGTTTCTGTCACAGACTCCGATATTGCTTTAGATGCTGACCACACGGCAATGTACAAATTCCAAATGTTCTCAACAAATACGTAGGTCTTGCGCCGATACACTTTTTTCCCGATTTGGCGACGTGGGTTTTTCGAACGAACAGTCGTGCATATAGACGTGTATGGTCTGTCGACGTGTTCGTTCCAGTCCATGACAGCCAGATTGCTCCGCAGCTCGTACATTAAATTCCCGTAGTGTATCCGTTTATCCAGATAGATCAGACAAACGTTATTAAAACTTTCCACATAAAATGTGTCGTGGCCTTTGACATAATCTTCAGCGTGCTTGTACACTACCAACGACCGAAGAAAGTCCTGGAGCATTGTAATTGCAGCCTCATTTGAAACAAATCGAACTTCAATCATATGCCCCGGCTCTCTGCAGTGGGAAGTTTCATGGCACTTGCTGTGGTTGTTCTGAAAATGAGGGATGCATGATTCTATGAGCTTACGCAGGGTTTGGGCATCTCCATTGCAATTGTCCATACACCAATAGACGTGGTTTCGAATGGCAGCACCCTTGTCAGAAAGCTCGGGATGCCATGTTTTTCCAATGTTTTTTTGTGCTCCTTGCCCAATTTTTTTCACCCCGGCTGTTATAGGACGGGTGCAGTGCCAGCGGTCATTGGAATTCCTGGCTTGCTTCCTCTCACGTAGGCGCTTGTTGATTGTCATGTTTCGATCATGCACATGATGGGCAACTTTAATGTTGCTGAGATCCAGGCTCTCGTACATCCTGTCGAATCCCACTGCCTCGTGACGCTGTGAACAGTTATCATCATTCCCGTTAATGTGTTGAATATCAACGACTTTGTGAGTTTTCAACCCGATAGCAACATGGTCGGTGTGATAACTATTTCGTCTACAATGATGTCGTGCGTCAGTCACGTAGAGATAGCTCCATCAGGCGACAGTGAAGACTCCTGCGCTCTAGCGCCAAATATAGATTGCTTTCGCAGGTTCTCAGAAATGGCACTAAATGTAACCATATTCCTCCTGCGGAAAAGGTCTGACAATAGTCCAAACCGACTGAAGTCGCTAAAGCGCTCGTACTGTATGGGTGTCATACCAGAGGCCAGGTAGCTCAACATCACTCGGTGGCAGGGGCGCAACCAGAAAATTTTCCTGGGGGGTGCTCAGAATTATTATTGTAAGCGCCGATGGTGCGAAGTAGCGAGTGCCAAAGGAACTTGCTTGATTGTGTAATCTTAAAGACCGAATGACCCCTACCCCCCCCCCACGCACCAAAAAAACTCATCGGATTTGGAAAAATTGCGTGGGTCACCTTTTTAGCCTGGGGGGTGCTCAAGCACCCCCCAGCACCCCCCTAGTTGCGCCACTGCTCGGTGGTTGACTTCAAATTCCTTCCGCTCACTGTCTATTGTGGATGAAGAACTCCACTGAAGGGAGTGTTTTTTTCGCACACTCCATATCCACCAACAGCACATGACCACTGTGTGTCCATGACTTCACTGAATACGGCGTCACACATGTGGATGAATGTTGTGAGATTGTGTCGATCAGCTGGGAAATGCTGGAGCACTGCCCAACAAAATTCTCATGTGCAGTCTCCAAAGCTGTTGCTGGAGCTGCTGATATTGCTGCTGTGACAGATGCTGGATCAGTCAGTGAAGTTGATTCACTTACTTCTTCCGTGACTGAAGACATCGTGAGTGTCTGCTGCGGATGTTGAGTTGCAGAAGAGAGCTTATTGGTGTCAACATCCATTATGACTTTCACCAGAACATCTTTCAAACTTTTTACTCCCAACGCCAAGCGAATGTCCTCACATTTTTGCTCAAATTTAAGTTTATCACTGTCGGTTGTAAAAGTTAATTCAAAATGTTTCCTTACAGAAACGTAAGGGTAGCTATAACTCTTGGTAGATCCATCAGACAACCGTTTTTTAAATGTTCGCATGTTGCCAACTGCAACACCTGAAGTCGGTGTCGTTGGTACAGCGTAGTCTCCATCCATCTTTGGAAATAGTTCGATATAATGATACTAATATATGTCCACTAACGAAATACAATGTTATACTACTATAAGGTCCACTACTGAAATAAGATAATAATATAATATACAGACACGAGATATAAGCTGTATCGACTATGCGATTTAAAATGGCTATGAAGTGAAGAAATTACGAAGCTCAACTCTGCTGCAGCGAAATTCAAACTAGAATGAGTACTGCAAACCAAGACTCAATTGTGAAAGGACATTTCCTAAGTTCATTTCCTAAGTTCATTAGCATAATTTGGCATGTGACCTAGTCTCTCTTCCTTAGGCTGTATATTAGCATCTGATATATTACTGGTGCAAATTCTTAGAATATGAAATACAGCTTACACTTGGCAGCTGAGTGACCAAATATAAACAATCCTACAGACTACAAGGTGACTGAATAGGGAGACGAACGTCTGTTACAGCATGAAGTGTCAGCTGAGAGCCGATTTAGTGCCCTGGGGAGCCTTCATCGCAGTCTAGTGTCTTTAGTGTTCCGGGTATAATAAGGCAACGGTGACAGCATCAACAGCTGGCATTTATATACAGGTTTACGACCCAAAGCTCGGTTATATATACAAGTGGTCAATTGATCGGGGTAGGCCAGAGGGAGGGTGAAGGGCCTATGGTGGGGGCTACCACCGATCGACCGACGGTTCCTGCGCCTCGTCTCCATTCCACAAAGCGGACGATGTTGCCTAGGCTATGCATACAATTAAATTCAGCAGCCTATGCTTGTAAGATGTGTCAACCAAAATGAAATCAACGCCCATTGGCCGACAGATGCTTACTTGAACCGCCTACAGTCGTTGGTCACTTCATTCTACGAGGGAAACCCAAACCTGAAACCTAGGGCTTTAAATTGACAGAAACAATGCAGTCATATTTGTAAAAAAAGTGTTTTGGTTTCTTATTCTTCTCAGAAAAATTCTTTTTCTTCATTTTTGTCTCATTTTTCTTTTTGTTTCTTTGTATGTAACCATATTTAGAAGATTTTGTTGTGAGCTGCTGTCATCTGGGTTAAAAAGGCATTCCCATCGGTCTGTTGCTTTTCTATTACTGTAAATAAGACTATTTTTAACACTTTCGATGATGATGATGATGATGATGATGATGATGATGATGATGATGATGATGATGATGATGATGATGATGATGATGATGATGATGATGATGATGATGATGATGATGATGATGATGATGATGATGATGATGATGATGATGATGATGATGATGATGATGATGATGATGATGATGATGAATCAGATATACAAATCAGATTCAGTTGCACTTCTGGAAATTAGGAAACACCAGAATCATTATTGAGTTGATT
Source organism: Lumbricus rubellus (assembly GCA_945859605.1). Lineage (NCBI taxonomy): Eukaryota > Metazoa > Annelida > Clitellata > Crassiclitellata > Lumbricidae > Lumbricus > Lumbricus rubellus. Next base: position 44,911,322 of record OX243813.1, on the reverse strand, counting down.
CTTCTTCTCTAAGAAATTAACGTTGAAAGGAGATCGGCCAGATGTGTCTTCATTAGCGACCATGCCATCATACGCAGCAGAATCTGCTCCAGATGGTGAAAGATGTCGATTCTGGCTGTGATTTTGTGGAGATGTAATGTAACTAACTTTTTTGAGTATTTGTAAATAACATGACTTTTTTGTGATTATAAAATGCTAGAGGGTGCAGTGGATTTGACAAATGACCCATAAGTCAATGGAGATGATAATTTTTATTAGGGCTGCCCTTCGATTAAAATTTTTAATCGCGATTAATCGATCGATTAAAACTTTTAATCGCAAGTTAACTGCAAATTAATCGCACTTTAACTAACAAAATGAACATCATTTTATATTCTTATAACTTAAGTACATGTATTGTTCAATCATCAACAATAGATTCTGACTTATTTAAGAGTGTTCTTTCAAGTGAACACAGTTATTTGACCAAACTATAGCTTCAACATGTTCAAAAAATTACACAGACACACACACACAAACACATGCACTTAGTAAAGTCTTCAATCATCAACAATACATGGAGATTCTGACTTATTTAAGAGTATTCTTTCAAGTGAACACGGTTATTTGACCAAACTATAGCTTCAACATGTTCAAAAAATTACACAGACACACACACAAACACACACACACAAACACACTTAGTAAAGTGTTCAATCATCAACAATACATGTAGATTCTGACTTATTTAAGAGTATTCTTTCAAGTGAACACGGTTATTTGACCAAACTATAGCTTCAACATGTTCAAAAAATTACACAGACACACAGACACACACACACACACACACACACACACACACAAAAACACACTTAGTAAAGTGTTCAATCATCAACAATAGATTCTGACTTATTTAAGAGTAGGCCTATTCTTTCAAGTGAACACTGTTACTTAACCAAACTAGCTTCAACATCTTCAAAAAAATACACAAACTTCACACACAAACACACACACACAAACACAGTAAAGTCTTCAATCATCAACAATAGATTCTGACTTATTTAAGAGTATTCTTTCAAGTGAACACGGTTATTTGACCAAACTATAGCTTCAACATGTTCAAAAAATTACACAGACACACACACAAACACACACACACAAACACACTTAGTAAAGTGTTCAATCATCAACAATACATGTAGATTCTGACTTATTTAAGAGTATTCTTTCAAGTGAACACGGTTATTTGACCAAACTATAGCTTCAACATGTTCAAAAAATTACACACACACACACACACACACACACACACAAACACACTTATTAAAGTGTTCAATCATCAACAATAGATTCTGACTTATTTAAGAGTAGGCCTATTCTTTCAAGTGAACACTGTTACTTAACCAAACTAGCTTCAACATCTTCAAAAAAATACACAAACTTCACACACAAACACACACACACAAACACAGTAAAGTCTTCAATCATCAACAATAGATTCTGACTTATTTAAGAGTATTTTTTCAAGTGAACACGGTTATTTGACCAAACTAGCTTCAACATCTTCAAAAAATCGACACACACACACACACACACTAAGTCTTAGTAAAGTCTTCTGACTAATTAAAGTTTATTCTTGCAAGTGAAGCCTGTTATTCAAGCAAACTAGCGTGTTCACATTGCTTGGATCATGCTCTTTTCTTGCTAACTATGTGTCCAGAAAAACAAAACAATCGTTCACCCGGTACTGTTGTAGCTGGCGAAGAGAGATAATATTTCTTGGCAAGTCTTGCCAAGAGTGGGTGTGTCCTATCACGTAGCCTCCACCATTCAAGTGGACATGCATCGCTGTCAACGCTACTAGTTAGGTTCAGACCTATATCGTTGATGAACCGCTTTTGCAATATGCAGCAGGAAACAAACGGAGTACATATTACTAGATACCACACTTGGGAAATTATCAATTTATATCGCTCTGGTGGTAAAAAGACTAATATAATTATTGTTTAGGCCTAATGCGTTAAAAAAATTAATCGGCGTTAAAAATATTAATCGCGTTAAAAATTTTGCGTTAATCGCTGGCGTTAACGGCGATTAATCGACAGCCCTAATTTTTATTTGTACTAAACCCCCGCACCAAACTGCTGGCATCAGGAACTGATTATGGTGATGGTGATGATGATGATGATGGTTATGATGATTATGATTATGATGAATCGGAAATTTATGTAATTCATCACAAGGAATTATATAACACAAGGATTTATATAACACATCTTCAAGGTTACTAATCAGCAACATTCCCGACCCAACCTTGACTATAGATTATATGTATGACTTAGAACTTCAAGAGAGCAAACATAATTTTGGAGTGGCTGAATTTTATTTGGCCCTGTAATAAATGAGTTCTAGTGTTAGCAGATATTATCTGTTCAGCAGATGAATAGATTTATTGTGTGGCCACCAGAAGTTTTATAGCACATTTAAGTGAGAGGATCAGTGGCTGATGTGGGGTGAATGTTGTTTGAGGGTGACAGGATGAGCCCCCTCTCTCCCTCCCTGCTCAGTGGCACCCACAGGTCTCCTGACTATGTCATCAGGTGACCCCATATGCTTGGGTCAACTGATATATGTGCAATATTTTGGTTTGTGTGTCTGTCGGTTTGTGTACATGTGTGAATGCATGAGGTGTGTGTAAATTATATACAGGGTCTCTGCTTTGGTGTGGCAGTGCCTCTTAGGTGCTACTCCTGTATATTTGTATGGGCTCTGGGACTCTACTTTGGTTGTACAGGAACATCATGCTCTACGTTCTCCACTCAGGGTGATATCTCTTTTAGACAGCACCATGCTTTCTCTGTGATTGCCCGGTGATATGGAAATTGGCTCCCACTGTGTGTACGTTTAGGCCTAGGGTTTGCTCATATGCGCTTTATTGAAGCCTTAAGATCGTACTTTTCAACCGAGGTTGGGTCGGGAGCGCTTCTGAGTAGTAACTTTGGAGGGGCGCTATATAAATCTCCATAATGAATGAATGTATGCGTGCATGTGTGTGACACTGTGTGTGTGTGTGACCTAAGCAACCATCTGCAGCTGCAGATGGGTCCTTTGATTCCCTTTTCAAGTCGAAGTTTAATACCGGATGAACCTGATGGTGTGAGCTGATAATAATTACTTATTGGCTGCTTTGTGAGGTTGAAGGGTTATGCCCAGTGTTTGTTATACCATGGTGTATTATTCAACATGACACCGGCTTTTGCCCTCCATATACACACTGCATGCTGCTGCTGCTGCTTCTGCTGCTGGTGCTGCTGCTGCTGGTGCTGCTGCTGCTGCTGGCCTTTCACAACTCCTTCGCTTTTCCAGCTGATTGACTTGATTCGCTCTGGCTATTGATTGAGTCTCTCATCTCGTATGCACGATTCATGCCTCAGCCACCTTGGAGAGCTGACCAGCAACTTGGTGTGTAGGAACTGTCAGGCACAACTAAAGCACACAGATAAACGACCCGTCTATCTTCTTTGTCACCCCCGCGTTATTTCTTTCTTGCTGCAGATATACTGCAAATGACAACATTACAGAATTATTTCTACATTGCGATACAATTCTATGCAGTCGCTGCATAGAAAGTATGATACTTTATGCTTACATTTGTACAGCAAGTACACGTCTTGACTTACGATAAAATTTTCTTATTTGTATCCTCGCTTCTGTAGCCATTTTTCGTACATTGTTGTATTGGTTTTGGTGTTTTACAAGTGTGTATCTTGTATTAACTTTTTCACAGTGAAATAATATTTAAAAAATCTGAAGCAAAGTAGTTTTTGTGGATCTTTTTCACATGAAAGATGTCAAATGTTTGACAATGCAGATCTACAATCTACATGTCTCTTTCCTCTATAGATACATTAGTAATAATTATGAGTGTTATTAGTTTTGAAGGCAATTGATATTCGCATGTGTTTGGGTGTAGGTTACACTTTCTGCAACATGTGCTGCTTTGGTGATGCTGTTGCCTCATCCTATTGCTGTAGATCAGCACGCATAGACCAACCTGTTGATTGATTGATTGATTGATTGATTGATTGATTGATTGATTGAAAATGATCTTCAGTTGTTTGTGTGAAACTTTGAGAAACATCATTTCTCCGTTATACAAACGCTAGATTGTCTCTTTGCCTTAGGTCAGGGTTTGGTTGCAAGGAACTCTTGACATCGCATGTCAGGTGGGTGTAGTGGGTATGTTCGTCGCCTTGCATTCGAAAGGTTGCAGGTTCGAATACACCTCAAGCCGCCTCGTACAAGTTCTTTACTCGCAAATGCTCAGCGCTTCGGCATGAAACTCCGATTCAGTGTCGGCGCTGTAGTCGGGAGCGCCTCTGAGGAGAGAGCTTGAAGGGCGCTATAACAAGTGCACATACAAACAATGTCCAGTGTTGCCATCTGGCATATAAAACCACGAGTGTATTCTTGTGAGACTTTAGTTGACATTTAGCAGTGATTTCAGCCATTTGCCACCTTCAGCCCTAAATGTTGACCTTGTCAATACCAGCCTCAAAAGTATTAAAGTGTCTGTTGTGCTTACAGTAGAGCAACAGTCCAAATGGAATGCCTTTAAATCAACTTGAAATTCCTCAAAGAGTCGTTTCGTAAGAAGCAAGTGCTGAGTTACTTTAAAAAAATTTGGATTCCTATTGTTATTATGATTCTTATTGTTATTATGATTCTTATTGTTATTATGATTCCTATTATTATTATAATTAATATTATTATTATTATGATTCCTATTGTTACTATGATTCCTATTGTTATTATATAACTGTTGCTACAAGTGATGTGTGACAAAACTTTGCTCAATTACGGTACGATCCCTAAACTAAACCTGTTGACCAGCTAAACAGTTCGATGCTCTGTACAATACTTAATTTCAAGGGACCAGATGGCAGTCAATGCCGCAATATCTATAAGTGTTTACCGTGAGATGTGTCAGTCAGTCAGTGTCCCTGAATCTGATTCGCCTCTCAGTGGTCCTCGGTGGGTCTGTTGTTTATTCCCTGCTTACCACCCACAGAGCGAGAGAGAACTGTGTTGCTCTGCTTGTTTGCACAACTCATTGGCATGTGTTGTGTGTGTGTGTGTGAGAAACAAACAACGTTTATCCATAATATCCCGCTGCGTTTGTCTTCAACATCATGAGTCTCTTCTTCTGATTTTTTCAGAATGTGGCGAAGGCATCGCGGCCAGTGCTTATCATGATATCGCTGTCAGGCATCAAAGTCTCATGCAACACCGGAGAGGTAAGGAATCTGCTGCACTGCAACCTGTCATTCTGCCCCAATGTCAACACAAAACACACAAAAAAGTATTTATGTAAATTTATTTAAAATCGTTGACCTCATTGATTTAGTTCATTGAGGTCAACGATTTTAAATAAATTTGCATTTCAATCGGAGGAACTAGATCGGAACTGGAGGAACTAAGTAAGTAAGACCTCATTGATTATACATGATAGGCCGGTAAATTCAAATATGACACATGAGTGAGAGAGAGAGAGACAGACAGACAGACAGACAGACAGAAAGAGAGACAGGAGAGAGAGACAGAGAGTCAGAGATGTCAGAGTGTGAATCATGAAGCAAAAAAGCACATGATAGCTTGCTTTTGCTTCTAAAGTAAAGGACTCACTCATTCTCTATTCTTTTCTTGCTCATTTCCTATTCATTTTTTGCTACTCATTTCCCTGCTTGTCTCTAGGCAACATTAGTCATCAAAAGCAGGGCTGTTGTAAAGAAATTTTTAGAACTGCACAACTCTTTTCCTTTCCCATCCTCAATGGTAAATTACTTTCAATCGGAGGACAATGGCCTGTTTTTACTAGCTTTAGCTGTAACAGAAGTGCTTCTACAACTGCACAAATCCATCTAGAACTGCACATTTTGTTTACAACCGCACGTTAAAAAAAAACCCTGATAAAAAGCCAAGGAGGATGCTTAAAGTAGAAAATGAGCGTTTGTGCTGGTCACAACAATTGACAGAACACTCAGAGACAAGAGACAGAGACAGAGAGGGTTGATATATGCCAAATTGTGTGTGTGTGTGTGTGTGTGTGTGTATGTGTGTGTGTGTGTGTGTGTTGTGTTTGGCATGGCTCACAAAGGTACTTGATCCCATGTGCAGAGATGTGAGTCAGATGCATTGTACGTCTGCCATCATGCCAGTCCAGCTGACATTGTCTAGAATGAAACACATATGTTGAATGTTACATGTGCTGTAAAGAGATAGTCCTCTGCTTCACTACAGGTGTGGGGTGTAGTGGTGGCATCGTCGCCTTGGAGCCGGAAGGTTCGAATCTACCTCGCAGCGTAAGGACCTTGGGCAAGTCCTTAACTCACAATTGCTCAGCGCTTCGGCATAAAACTTCGATGCAGTGTCCGCTCTGCATTCGGGAGCGCCTCTGAGTAGAGTGAGCTTGAAGTGGCGCTATAACAAGTGCACATACAAACAAACATACAAACAAATCAGGGACAATTAGTGTCGCCCTCCTCCCTTCTTCAGGCTTGGGTCTGGCACTGCCAAGGTACGAGCAGTGGCAGAGTTTATCAGCTCTACAGCAGCGACAGTCAGCTCTGTCTCCTTCGTAGATTCTAATCAAAACACTTATCAGTTGACTGAATGCACTGGCGATGGCAGATTGGCCTGAAAATGATCCGCCAGATCTATTTATTTAATTTAATCTATTTATCTTTCTTCATTTCATATTTATTTGCTCACTTGTTCGCTTTGTTTTGTCTCCGTTATGATTTTATTGTGAGTTGCTTTCGTCCACTGGATTAAAAATAAATGTCGCCTGACTTATTATTCCCTATGGATGACTAAGGTGAACTTTGTTTCATCTGTGTACATGATAGATTTTGGCTGATATAAGATGGATGATAGATATTAATACCAGTCGTTGTTTTTGTTTTTAATTTGTGCACTCTATAACCTTTTAACCTGGTTCTGATTCTAATTTTAGGAGCTGCTTTCTAACTCTCAATAAATTATAACTCGGCATTCCATGTTGTGCTCAGCGACCCGTGACAAACAGAGGATATAGATCTGAATAGTCACGATTGCACATTTATATTGCTCCTCTGCACAAAAACTGCTCAGAGGTGCTCCTGACGTGATTACACAAGACCACAGTCAAATAGAAGAAAGCAGTCCTTTGAGCAGTCATTTGAGCAGTCCCTTGAGCAGTCCCTTGAGCATTTCTTTGAGCATTTCTTTGAGCAGTCCTTTGAGCAGTCCCTTGAGCAGTCCTTTGAGCAGTCCCTTTGAGCAGTCCTTTGAGCTACCCTGTGACACAACCATGGGCATGAAATGTTAGCGACATCATTTTTCGCTGTCTCTATGTATGAGGATGGATAGCTGAGAGAGATAGACAGAGACAGACAAAGACAGAGACAGACAGAGAGACAGAGAGAGAGACAGAGAGAGAGGCACAATGAGCAGCAGAATGGAACACTACCACCAGACAGTTATGTCATGCACTTTAACTTTAAGCACAGCGTGTTTACTTGCAGGCAACGATTGTATTAAATAAATCAGTTCATATGTAAAAAGAAATTCGAAAAATAATTAAATCCTATTGATTTATTCATCAGATAGCATTCCTCGAAGGGTGATCGCCAATAATTTGTTTTTTGTGTTTTGCGCGACACACAGAGGGATTTGAGCTCCTCCCTCCCTCGTCCCGTGCCCTATGCAGAGCACAGCGTTCACAGCAGACTGTTTTTGGACAATGCAAAAAAGGAGATGAATGTATAAAAGCAGCTTGCATAAACTGCATTACCATAATCAACGCTAATACATTTTAATGCGTGCATCAGTGGGGAAGCTACGAAACAGATATCAGTTGGGCTTTTGAGAGATTCAGATGGATGGGGTTAAATGACATCCAAGCTGAAAGTACCTTGGATGTCTCAAGCATTTTATGATCAACAAAGGACAGTGCAGTAAAGCTTGCCATGCATGTATGCATTGTATGCATTGCATGCATGTGTGCATCAGTATCATCAGGATTCTGATTGGCAACCTCCAGGGAGGATGCTGCCTTGCTTTAGGTTACAAGCAATGCTAGAGATATATATACAGCAGGGAACCAGCATGGAACCCTGTAGAAACCGGTTGAGCCATGCATAGACCAGACCAATCAGAAAGACTAATTGCGGTCAGAATGGAATGCAGCTCTACTACAGAAACAATAAGAATGCCATGGTCCACAGCACCAAAAATGCCATGGTCCACAGCACCAAAAATGCCATGGTCCACAGCACCAAAAATGCCATGGTCCACAGCACCAAAAATGTCATGGTCCACAGCACCAACCATGGTCAAAGGTGTCAAAGACAGGATTCACCGATTCAGTTGGGTGAAAGGCAAGGACCACGGGAAGGTTACATGACCCATGTTGTAATGGATTGCAGTTTCTTGCGTATAACTCATATGAACTCATATGCCATGAGTTCACTTGGTCCACAGCACCTATATGAACTCGTATGTTGCTAATTGTTCTTCTGGAAATACCTGGAAATGTTTTCATTAATTACATAATAGTAATTATTGCTAATAGCCGTTTTGATGCCTTAATTACATGGTTTAATGGCATGAAATTAGTGGTTTCTGTAATTAGGTTGTGCGTGTTTGCTTGTTGCTACAATACTTGTTACATGGAGATAAAATTGTGAATATTTGTTTCAATGATCTCTTGTCCTCAGCTTTACGTGTAAAATTATTGTAAAATTATTGTGCCAGTTCTGTTGATTGGTTTCACACACCGACCGACCAGTCCGCATTCCTGTGGTCAATGCCAGGTGTCAACAGTCACTAGTGTTGCCTAGCCACAACATATCACACTTTACTGGTATAGTTCTGAGAACCTAGACATTTTAGTGTTTCTCAAGCAACATGAGCATGCACAGTCGCACACACACACACACACACACACACACACACATGCACACACCTGCACACACACACAACACACACATAGTTTAAAATAAATTCCCATTCATAGTTGACAGTTGCAACCAGGTTGAGATTTTTAGCTGTCAATGGAGCCCTCCTTATCACTGTTTTCATATCTTGGGTGGAAACCCTACAAACTGCGCCCTGCTACTGGGCAAATGTACAAACGTGTATACATAGCGATGAATAGCCTCTCTCAATGACCGTCTGTTTTTGTTGCTTTGATGCACTGTTTAAGAGCTCTAGTGATTGCTGAGTTCCTATATAGCTTTGCCCCCAAGGTTTCCTTTCACCCTTTTGTTGGGAGACACTGGTGCTTTTTGGTAGATGGCAAATAATTATTAGCCCTCTCCAGGGCAGGCGCAACCTGTTTTCTGGCAACCTATTCTGAAACCTGGGAGAATTTTCCCACAGTACGCTTGCAGGTGGTTGAATAAAGTACGATACATACTTCCTTATTTTTATTTTTACCCACCCACACCCCGATTACGTTAGGAACTACGCACATATATACAGGATTTTTGTATCTATGATAGAGTTGTCCAGGTTAGAAAAGTCAATTGAACTATTTCTAGCATTGTAGGACACATGTATGGATGACCTTCATTATCTAATCCGTTTGACCTTCATTTTTCAATGTTAACATCTCAGTATCTGTGATGCATGAAGAGAATAAATTCTCAGTTTAAGAATGTTTCCACAGCGCTGTGGAAATTTAATTTATCCTGCAGAATCGTGATCAACTGAGATATGATGATTGCATGACCTTCGAATATCCAAGGTCGTTTTTCTGTTGCGATTAAAAAAAATCATGTCTTTTGCAGGAACTACAAATTGTATTAATTTTGTGTTCTTTGCATCTGTTTCATGCTTTTCAGGGTCGGATAATAAAAAATGATATATGTCACATAGTACTCCTAATATTTCTTGTTACGAGGAATATTTCTTTATCCCTTGTATGCGTACTTTTTGCGTGTTACACATTTTTCTCTTTCTTTGTTGTCAGTTGGTTTGCATTGACTTTCATACATGTTCTGCTGAATGTTTTGTTGCAGAATGTCTACATGGCACACGCTCTGAAGCGCATCTCATTTGCCACATGCTATCCAGATATCTGCCAGTTCTCGTTTCTCGCTCGGGAGCCAAAGGCCAACGGTCTCGTTCAGTATTGCCACATCTTCGTCACGAAAACCCCGGAGGAGGTACGGATGACGATCCACTCCTGATTTATATAGCACCGGTCGTTTAATTAAGGAGCCTCCTGCAGCTGTGTGTTGCCTGGCAATATTGCCTAGCAGTGAGCAGCATGGGATGTGCTGTAGCACCAATTGGTACACATATGTGATTCAGTATGCTAGAGTTTTTCTTGTAGTTTGTTGTACGCATATAAAAGTCGACGTGTAGACGTAGTGGTTGCGAAAGTACCATAGTTCAAACACCAATAGATGTCTGGTTGTGAGGTACAGTGTGATGGCCAGACATTACACATTTAGTATTGCAGAAAATGTCTAGCGGTGGGCAGCACAGAATGTTCTTTAACACCCAATGGTATCTATTGTTAGCCAGGATTAATTAATTAATGCCTTGAAAAGAGGTGCTGCATTGCCAGATGTCTATTTGCTAGTAGGGCGCACCGCCACCGGTGATAACCAGGATTAATTAATTAATGCCTTGAAGAGAGGTGCTGAGTTGCCAGATGACTATTTGCTTACAGTCCTGTTTACTTCACAAAGTTCTAATTAATAAGACGTGTTCGAGGCAAATTCCCTGGTATTGTGGGATCAAAGAACCAGATAACTAGACTGGACCTCATGGATGTTCAATTTTGCACGAATTAATTTTATATTATCTAAATTGACATTTTGCCAGCAGTAGTTCTAAGCTTAGATTCTAATATAATTACGGTAGATATGCTGTTACGAAAAACAATAGCATCACTTTAAGCATTGCCATTCGGATGACTCGGCTTAAATCTGGATGTGAATTTTGTTGATCAACGCAGGCTACGGAGCTGAATTCCGTTGTGGCGCAGGCGTTTAAGATATCCTATGCAAGCAAGCGGCCGGACAGTGAGAAGCAGCAGCCAGCGTTGACGTTTCATGACATGATCCAGAATCAGATTGAAGCACGCAAGGAGCAGCTGAAGGAGGACAGCAAGCAGAAGCAGGAACAGCTGACTGCAAAGCTTTCACAGATCTCCACCCCACTTGTCGACCAAATTGTACAGCAGCGCAAAGAACGACGCCTCAAGGAACAAGAGGACACCACTACAGACCAGGTGACATTAATATCTGAATTTGTGTAGCTCTAGAAGTGCACAGTCGTCTAGTGGTCAGCGTGTTTTAGTACTGTCAGCTGAGAGGCTCAAATCCGTGCTGGAGTAGAAATTTGTCGACAGATTTCTATTCTACTTGTTAATCGTAATCTCCAAACTTCTAATGCACTACTTGAAAGCCAGGCGTGGGGCAGGGGCACCAACTTATTCATGAACCAGCCTGATCAGTTGACATTCTGATTTTCCTACGAGTCAAATATTTGAACTGAAAATGAGCACTATTTTATGTTTGCTCATAATAATCCTGCTCTAGATTGATGAAACCATCAATGTGGGCCGAGTGTGGGTAGTAGATTCAACATGATGTGCTGCCTCAATGTCCCCATAGACCGAATGGTGGAGTTGGACTGGATTTGAAAGTACAATGTAATGCATCATCAATCAATGCTATATAAATGCTCTTGAATGAATGAATGGATCAATCAATTAATCATTAGCTCATTAGTCAGCCAATTGATGACGTTAAATCATCATCGGAATTGTGAATTTGGGTGTTTTGAGATGTTTAAGGGAAGAGGGATTACGGTAAAATGGTAAATGCTCTGGCACAAAGAGAACACAGATGAGTGATCGCTTCCCACTACCCTCCAAAAATAGGTCCACTCAACCTTCCAGTGGGCAGATGGCGTTTGTAAACTGAGCAGTAGTAGGACGTGATGAGCGCCTTGCTTGGCTGCCGACAGTTAAATTCGACTCCTTATATTGATTGTAATCATACTGCATTGTGTCAGTTTGAAAATAAATAAAGATTATTATTATTATTGTTATTATATCTTGGCTATTTTTTGGGCACAGTGGTGTAGTGCTGAAGTTCAGTGCTTTGGAGCTGGAGTGTTCCAGGTTCAAATCCACCTCAAACCGCTGCACAGAACCTTGAGCAAGTCCTTCACTCGCAATGGCTTGTGCGCTTCATCATTAAACTTCGATGCAGTGTCTGTGCTTAGTCGGGAGCGTCTCTCTGAGTAGAGAGCTTGAAGGGGCGCTATAGCAAATGCGAGAGAAATAAAAATAATAAATAAAATTAATAAATAAAATTAAAAAAATAAATATAATAAATAATAATAATGAATAATAATGTTGACTTTTTTCCGTTGTACCAGAAACCGTCGAACGACCGATCGCGACTCCAGTCGCAAGTGTCGGGCGACGGTCCATCATCGATCGGGATTCCCGCGTCGTCGTCGTCGGCGACGGCGATGTCGCAGATGAAGGCGACTCTTTCGCTGAACCTCGACTCGTGTCCCGACATGGACCAGCAGACGCTCAGTTCCATATCGCGAATCCTCGACGTCTTGAATTCCGGAGAGATGCGCGCGCACGGCTCGCCCGTCACGATTCTCAAGGACACGATAGACACGCACTTTAGGAACGGTCTGAGCCACGCGTTCGACCGGACGCCGTTGACCGCGTTCGGCGAAGACCTCAGTCCGTTCTCACCGATGGGTCCATCGACTATGCTTGGCCAGGTACTACATGCGACATGTATAGTTCAGGGCTTTTTTTAACGTGCAGTTGTACACAAAATGTGCAGTTCTAAATAGATTGGTGCAGTTGCAGAAGCACTTCTGTACAGTTAAAACTAGTAAAAAATGGTCATTGTCCTCCGATTGGAAGTAATTTACCATGGATGATGGGAAAGGAAAGAAGGAGTTGTGCAGTTCTACAAATTCCTTAAAAACAGCCCTGGTTACAATGTAATGTAAATCGCCAAGAATTTCTCAGTGCCCACAAAAGCCACATGGGGAGACCAGTTTATTCACCGGCGCTATATCAAATCAAGTCCGCAATAGCCAGAGCTGCCGTTTTCATTCCGGTGCCAGGTCAAAATCCGGGGAGGTCAAGCCGAAGAGACAGCATGGTGCTACGGTGTTAGTTGGTGATGATGGTGGTCATGAACTTGATTAGAATCGGGATAGGTGAGTTTGAAGAGAGAGAGTTCGGTTTTCAGTCGTGAATGGAAGTCAGCAGAGGAAAGCTTCAAAGTTCGTTTATGAAGCAAAGAACTTTGGTAGTTCATTTGTGAGCATAATAGGCATCTGGTGATTTCTTAATACATGAACAATTGAACATTGAACAGCCATACAAATGAAGAGTGGACTGCAATGCGAGGGTCTATGCTGTTAAATTTTTGATACTTGTACCGGTAATGCTTTATGTAATTTTTTCCTGCCTTAAATCTTAGTGTGCTTGATACTTACGGACCAATAAAAATTGATTGACTGAATGATTGATTGATGCACCGATAAACATATGATTAAAATCGATATAATTATTTAATTCTTATTTCTTCATTGGCAGCAGGCCGCTGATCATCTGAAAGGTCTTCAGTTAGCGTCTCCTCATCCAAGCGATAGTTTCAACGTACTTTCCTCGAAATCTAGTCAGAAACCAGCAACCTCATCGTCGTCGTCTCAGCTTCTTGCGAGAGCTGATCTACAGCTAAATGCCATATCCTCCATGTCCTCATCCTCATCGCCCTTGTCACAAGACCAGCCAAGATCAAAGATACCGCACACTCGAGAACCTGCCACCGCTGCTGCCATCTCTGATCCTCTGACGGAACCAAACAAGACGAGGGAATCGAGGTAAGTTTTTTAAGTTATGGAAAATATTTTTATGTAGCACCTCTTCAAGAGACTTATTACAGGCATGACTAATTGGACAATACAAAGGCACTAACTGCGTTACAGGATTATAAATTGTGTTATTATTATTTTCGTTGTTCTTATTATTTAATTTTTTTACCCGAGGTAGATCTGTTCCCAGGCTGTTAAAACTATGTCTGAAGATTGTGCGGCCTGGATTATTATTATTCTTATTATTTTTTCTCTTACCCGAGATAAAAATGATTCTCAGGCTCTAAGAAACAATACGAAGTGTGCTCTGTCATTCTGGAGTTAACAGTCATATTATTACTATTATTATTATTATTTTAGTATTATTGTTGTTGTTATTGTTATTATTATCAAAACCATTAACCAAACAGCATGGTTTTCAAGCAGTCATGGGGGGAGGCAAAGAATGATCAAAGGACTCTCATGTCATTTTATAAGCTCTGCAACTTAACCCAGGAAGTTAGATGATGGTGCAACCTAACTAATGATACTTTACAGAAATGCCACACTATTACAAAAACATAAAATTAAAAAATTGCATTTTTACATTTGATAATACTAGCATTGTGTATGATTCTGCACATAATTCAACTGTTCAAACAGTTTAATTTCAATTTTCACTTAATTTTTAATTTTCAATTAAAGTTAATTAATTTTAATTCAATTAATTAATTAAATTTGCATGATCAAATGTAATATGAATTTTTTTCTTCTTAACTTCAGGGATGATTTTGCGAGAAAGAATGAAGAGACTACTGATGCAAATCTCCATGAAGCGTCGTGGTACAGACCAGGAATAGCAAGGTAGCTAACATTGTAAATCCATTGTTTCGTATAAATCCCCCGTACATTGTATTGTATTTTTTTAACCATTTATAAAGCGCCTCTACTAGGGTGAACCATTCAGAGGCGCTCCCAGTGCGCAAGGCCACGAGAGAAGAAATAACTTTTGAGGAAAGAAAATGATGTAGGCCCTATAGCATTGTAAATTTAATATAAATTTGGCCTTCTGGAGAATGAGTTCATATACGCATAGAAATGAAAGATGATTCAATATTAATCTCCTGTAGTTGATCCGATGATATATGACTCATTTTTAACATTTTACCGATCACAGAACATTATTTTGTCTGTCAAGAATAAGTGCTAGAATAAGCAATTTTTCTATCCTCGGGTGATATTTTGTAGTATATTGTCAGCACTGCAGCAGCATACTGTCAGAAAGCTCCTTGTTCCACTATCAATTAAACCGAGTCATCATTGTGCTCTGCTGCCTAGGGCGCTGCATTTGAGTGCCTCTACCTAAAGTCTCGCTTTGCACTTCTACAAGAGTCTCGAATGTCACTTTTGCACTTTTACTTGAGACTCGCTTCTGGTCGTCCAGAGTCTCACTTTTGCATATCTACTCAAGTCTCACTTTTGCATATCTACTCAAGTCTCACTTTTGCATATCTACTCAAGTCTCACTTTTGCATATATCTACTTGAGTCTCACTTTTGCATATCTACTTGAGTCTCACTTTTGCACATCTACTTGAGTCTCACTTTTGCATATCTACTCAAGTCTCACTTTTGCGTATCTACTCAAGTCTCACTTTTGCCCTTATACTTGAGTCTCACTGTTGCAACTTCTACTCAAGTCTCACTTTTCTACTTCTAACTGAGTCTCACTCTGCACTTCTCAAGTTGAGTCTCGTACGTTGGAATGTCTTTCTGAAAGTCTTCCATTGCATTTACGTAATGTTCTTTTTGACTAGATTCAGCGATTGTAATTGTAATCGAACATTTATATAGCGCCACTTCAAGAGAACTCCTTGGAGGCGCTCCCGACCTGACACCAAACCATAATCAAAGAAAATGGTTTTCAAGCGATGTACACTTTCTGCGTGCATTAAACACATTTGTTTTCTTGCACGTTAAAATGAAGCTGATTTCTTCTGTGATGTTGTGCAGAGAATTCGCTCTCGACATGTTATCTCAACAAGATCCGGGTTCGTTTGTCGTGCGCGACAGTCTCACTCATCCCGGCTGCTATGCACTCTCCGTTAAGTTGCCTGCCAACGACAGCTGCAGTTCAACTGACATTGCTCATTACCTGATCACAAGGACATCTAGAGGAATGTTTAAACTCAAGGTCAGTTACCTTCGACCTTCAAATGATCATTTGCCCATATCTTTCGTTCATTCATTAAATGCATTTGTATAGCGCATCTTCAATGGGGCTACTCAGAGGCGCTCCTGGCCGGGGTTAAGCGAAAAAAACTGTTGTGAGTGTTGCTTAAATTGTGGTTTGTACCAGTTCATTCATTCTGCACAATTACATAACATTGCATCAACAAATAACTGTATAATTATGTGTATGGTAAACATTTCATTTCAGGGCCTGGCTAAGGAGTGGAACAGCCTGACCGCGCTTGTCACCCACCACACCGTCATGAGGGAACTGCTGCCATGTCTGCTCACCTTCCCGATCAGCACAGCGTTCAAGATGCAGCTGCACGCCGGCAGATACGAACCGACGGAATGCTGAGAGAACAGTCGCAGACAGGTGGCGATGGCGCCAGTAAACAATCGCCAGTTCCGCTGTCGAGTAATTCAGTCACGAATCGATTTCAACGAGAAATCCTAATCAGTCCACACAGTGGCGGATCCAGAACGCTTCCAAGGGGGGGCGGCAAAATCTTTTATCTTGGGACAGGGAAAAAAAATTCTTAGTCACCAAAAAAGTTGATGACCTTTTTTTAGTCCTCCAGCCGAAAACCCAATGGGGGGGCCACATACCATGCAATTTTCTTAATGGGGGGTCAATATGCCATGAAACCCCTATTTGTATTACTAATTTCAAACCGAATGGGGGGGCCACGTCCCATGGCAGTTTTAAATGGGGGGTCATGGCCGTATTGGCCCCCCCTGGATCCGCCCTCGAGTCCACACGTTTAAATTTAAGCGGCGACCCACTTTGCGTTCTTCCAGACAAAGGAATCATTCAAGATGCGGGAAGTATTTATATTTTGTGTTACGATGTACGACTGACTGTCCCTCTACGTTTGCCAGTCTACTACGGTGGTATGATACCGTGAGGTGTGTGTGTGTGTGTCTTCCCATATCATTTTTTTTCTTAAGTGCAAGTTGTCGTGTGCGTTGAATGTTGATGTGCATTGTCGTCGATGATCTGTTTTTCTGTCTTAGTCGAGATTTACTCGAGAACCGATGATGAAATTTAGACGATAGACTGTTTGTTATTTCTGTTGATGTGTGAGAAAACAAAGCAGAAGAGACTGTTTGTTGAATGTTCTACGTGTGTTGTTTATGTCTCTGATTGGACATTTCTAACAAACTGTATCTCTGGTGTTTCGAGTAGGTATCCAATCCTGAAGTTCATCTTGATGTAATTGTAGTGGTGACATTGTTCTGCAGATCTGCTGGTTCAAAGGGTCATTTTTTGACTTAGGTGGAAACACAACCACAAGGCACACAGGCTTTTTTTATCAGCCCTAGTAGTTGTTGATACTTGTTCAATTTATTGGTCAGTAACCAGTGACCACTAAAGAGTTGGTTCTGTTCGTGATCCCCATCTTATTGCAGTTGTCCCAGGTTTGACCATTTACAGGATAAGTTGCATGGTCTCGTCCAGCATGGTATTCAGTTTAAGATCCTCACCCTTATGCACTATTGGCTCTCATCTTCAGGGAGTTCTGCATTCCACTCTTCTGGCTCATGGCACCCTTTTCGTCGGCTGACCATGGACTTCTGACTCCATTGTATGCCTACTGCTACAGCTCGGTCCTGAAGCCTTTCCTACGTTGGCCCCAAAACAGCTGGAATTGCCTTTCTCGGAAGCTGCGGCAGTTTCGCAAGTACCTGAATGCTGTATATTTGATGGTAGTGTTATTGGTTCATGTCGGGAATGCCACTGATGAGTTTTTTTCTTCAAATGGTGCTCTATAAACTCCAGATTACAATTACAATGACATGAAACACAATAGTCTGTCCAAGTACTCAAAGAAATAAAACCAATTGTGCACCAGTAATAATGCGAGACAATCATTCTGTCATTATTATTATGACTTTACAAAATAAAAGCATGCTAAAAGACACACAGATTTAAAAATCAATCACGTTTACCGGGTTTCAATCCTTGGATTAAGTAATGGAAAACTCTATACAGCATGTGTAAAAATCCGTTAAATCAATACAGTTAATCAGATGTGAACACTAGATTGTCAGTTTAACTATAGCAACGGTAGTCATAGAATAATTACAACTATTTACAAGGTCACTAGTAATGATGCATAATTATGATCACATCACCATGGATAAATTTCTAAGACTTCTATGACCAACATGAAGTTATTAATTCACTGTCAAAGTGTAAATTGATCAATCAGCATAGCACGTGACAATCGCAGTTTATCAGTTCCTACAATTCTAAATAGCACTGTTTTCTATAATTATTTTCAAACACACAGATTCAATTCAATTAGGAAACGCTAGCTACGAAAACAAGGAGCAAAAAGAGAAATCTTTTCTCCAGTCAGTTCCCGTTTCTTCTGTACTTCGTGGCACTTAACCCTTTAACAACTAAACGTGACTGGCAAACCAATTCAGCTTGTCATTAAATTTAAAGGGTTAAGTTTATTCAAACAGTCCTGGCGAATTTAATATTAAATTCACAATTCATAGAATAAACAAAGCTACCACAGATACATATATTTCTGTCATCATTATGTTTCATACCACAGATTTGTAATCCTGCCTATCATCAAAAGTGAAATGTAGCAAATACAAATTCAAAAATTCACAAATACAAGTTTAAGTCCATAACTTCTAGATGCCTCTACCTAAATACAATTATTATCAATCATGATTGTTTACTATAATACTAAACTTCTGATCATAGTAATTATGCCTTTAAAAGTTTCTTGCCACAAGTGCAACTCTAACGTACCTACACATTTTGAACTATCAGATTTCTATGATAAGGCACAGTCTAGTTACTGGTTGAGAACTGCAAATGGCTGCAACAGCATTGCCTAATGCCTACAGTACTTTCTCCCATTTCTCAACTGTTATCCACAACTTCTTGTTGCTGGTCCGAATGTGGTGTTGCGTCGTCAGATATTTGCCTCCTCCAATTGCAACAGTGTAGCTGTTGTTTTAATACTGGTTATGTAGCTTCTTTCATTCATGCATCCTGATAAATAGCTCCACAATTTTTAAAGGCACTATCTAAATGTCCAGACACACATACATATGTACAGTTACATGTACCAGCAAAAAGATCAGTTTTAACTATGTGTCAACACATTATATACAATACAACTGCATTTGATGTTGCCCCCCCCTTCCAAAGTTCGACATCGTTGGTGCATAGCAATTGTCCAGTGGTGATGCTAAACCAGGGCAAATGCCCTCTCCTAATAAAAACTCTTGCACTGGTCGTTGCCCTGCCAGAATTTTCGTCCTGCCAAGAGCTTAATTGAGGTGTCAATCGTCCTCTGCCCTGCTTACTTGTATAACTGCCCTGCTTACTTGTATAACTGCCCTGCTTACTTGTATAACTGCCCTGCTTACTTGTATAACTGCCCTGCTTACTTGTATAACTGCCCTGCTTACTTGTATAACTGCCCTGCTTACTTGTATAACTGCCCTGCTTACTTGTATAACTGCCCTGGCTAATGGCTATGCCTTGGTTACAAAATGTTTGCAATTGTCAGTTAAGGACTTGCTCAAGGTCCCTACACAGTAGCTGCCTCAGGCATGGCTCGAACTGTACTCTCTGCATTACATGCCAAGCGCTCCAACCAAACAATGACCATGCCACATGATTGTAATTACATGCCATGATTGTAATTACATGCCATGATTGTAATTACATAATTGTAATTACATGATTGTAATTACATGCCATGATTGTAAATACACGATTGTAATTACATGCCATGATTGTAATTACATGATTGTAATTACATGCCATGATTGTAATTACACGATTGTAATTACATGCCATGATTGTAATTACATGCCATGATTGTAATTACATGATTGTAATTACATGATTGTAATTACATGCCATGATTGTAATTACATGCCATGATTGTAATTACATGATTGTAATTACATGATTGTAATTACATGCCATGATTGTAATTACATGATTGTGATTACATGCCACGATTGTAATTATATGATTGTAATTACATTCCATGATTGTAATTACACGATTGTAATTACATGCCATGATTGTAATTACATGCCATGATTGTAATTACATGATTGTAATTACATGCCATGATTGTAATTACATGATTGTAATTGCATGCCATGATTGTAATTACATGCCATGATTGTAATTACATAATTGTAATTACATGATTGTAATTACATGCCATGATTGTAATTACATGATTGTAATTACATGCCATGCACCTCCAACGGAGTTTTGCACAAAGTAATAAACCTCTGAGACAGCTCCAACGTATTCGTAATTTTGCAATAATTGCCCATTCTTGATAGGCTATATGCAGTGTAATAATAATAAACATCAATTTGCATGACTGCATCTTTTGCTCGATAGATGCCTTGGGCATTTTGATATTGCTGAGCTACAATTTCAGATCATTGTAAGCAAATGAGATTTGGGGCATCGAAAAATACAGGACCAATGCTGCGGTAATTTGAGTGGTTCTGCATATGATCAGACGCATACAATTATACATGTGTAGTTTGTGCACATAGCTAAGGACCCATAACTGCATACTCAGCTGGTCTTCTGGCCTTCACTGTGCTATGGTAAAATATAGATGATTGGATTATGAAATGTTAAGGTTTTAGCTACGCCATGCCGGTTGTAAAATGCATGATGGAGTCACCGCAGACATGGTAGAGCGGAGAGATGGGACAAGGTGCCATGACCCGAGCATATCAAACTTGGAAAGCCCAAACATATATCAGGACTAAGATCCTTTAAGCCATGAATGTATCGTTCACAATCCATAATCCTTTAAGCCATGAAGGGTATCGTTGGCAATCCATAAATTCCCAAAACAGTTACCAAAAGCCCTCAAGTATCTAATAGGCCATTCCTAACAATATATCGTCATTTTCTATGCTTTAACATAACATAACAGTCAAATCATTAACCCTTTAACGACCAGTGTGCACCAATGAATGTATGGTCGTTAAAGGGTTATGTTGATTACACAAGATAAGTTACACACAGTTAGCTGCTACCGGTACATCAACTTACGACACTTAAACATCATGCGTCTGAAATTTGTCGACAACAACTTAGGCAGACGGACGACAGTCCCGCTCCATTTACACCATCTCAAACATTTAATACGAAATGCATACTTTACGCAAACAAACGGTAAATCAAGACGCATATTATTCAGAAACAGATTTTACGAAAACCTCAGGTCTCGTCCAGAAAATTCCGAAGCGATGACAAGATCGCCATCAACGTCCGTCCTGAAAAGATGAGAAGATTTTAAAATATGCATGCCATCATCGCCACAGATCTAATTTCTTGCAAGTGTACAACAAAAGAAAATGATTCCCAATCACCGAGTTATCACAGGTCACTTAAACACAGATTTTCAAAAGAACGAGTGCTGTAATATGAAAAAAATTTCGAGGGCAACGGCCGCTGTTGTCATAGGCCCTCGTCAAATCTGGATCCATCCATCCACAGATTTTGGTTTTTAAAAAGCTGCGACATTTTACTTCTTGTGACGGAAGCAGACCGTTTTCATCCAAATACTCAGCAATTGTATCTCAATCCTGTGCACAATTACGCTTGGTTTCATTCTTTGGTTTCTGTTGTGGTTTTTCTCGTGTACAAGCAAAGATTTATAAAGAAAAGTATACAATTTAGAGAAAGAAACATTACAATATCAGTGATCTGCCAACGACAATGGTAGCAGGAAATGTTTCGGAAAGGACACATTTTCAAACCAATTAATTCTGATGGCAGAATAAATTTACACAACACAGACAAGAATTAGTCTTACGTGAGCATCGCCGCGAGGCTTGCATCGTCGATGTTCTCCATAAACGAATTAATGAAGTCTGTCCCATCGGCGTCAACCAGCGCAGTGCCAAACATTTCCTGTGTTACGTTGTAAAGTTGCGTCTGACTGTACGGACCAACGGCAGCGACGGCTGATGGCTGGGCGTTGTGGACAGCCGACGGAAACTAAACAGAAAACAATGCAACAATGTTGAAGAAGAAGCAGATGGAGAAAAGTCACTTCAGCTAGCCCTGAGGCAGCCAAGATATTTCAAACTAAACAAAAGTCATATCACTTTTTAGTGAGACTGCCCACTGTCTTTTGACGATTCAAAAACATAACGCAACAAAAAGTTTTAAAAAACTATTTAGAAAAAAAACAGGTTGCCAGCGTAGCTGCACATCACTGTGGCATCATTTAGCAAGATGACTATCAAGTTGGTAAATAAAGAATTTTGTCAGATTAATAATTTTTTATATAAGACAATCAAATCTAAATTTCTAGCATTGAATTAAAATGCCCAAGGTGTCAGTGGCAAAACAAAATGCGTATTGAAACACTTCATAAGCAAGATCTTGGAGATAAAGCTATGATCACCTCTTACTCTGATAAACACTGATTGCAGATAAATTAAGAGCTAAGAAATGCGCCGTTGATGAAAGAAGATCGGCTCAATGGCAATTGTTCTGGTTTCATTGAGAAAAGCCAATGGCTCTAAATCTCCGGATTTGAATCCGATGGATTATCGAGTGTGGAGAGCTATTCTGGAGAAATAGCCTACCACATTCTGCAACCAAAACCAAGAGTGATAAGAGAATTGATGGTCGCAATGCAGTTGATATGCCAGGGAGATTTATCTCTAAAACACATCAATAAGACCATCAAGACCTTTACAAAGATACCCATAACAAGTGTGGCGCAGGTGGTGAACACATTGAAAACAAGTTGTGACACACTATCAAGTTGATTTGATAACAATTATTTGAGACGTGACTTAATAAAATAGTTTTTTGCCACTTTTTTGCTGCGTTATATTTTTGAATCGTCAAAAAACCAGTGATCTCACTAAACGTGATCTAACTTTTGTTCGGTTTGAAATATCTTGATGAAATCTGGCCATCATGTGTAAATACAAATTCTCTTTAAGCCTGTAAAATTTAATTTACAAATTCTTACTTCTGGCCAAGATACTGGCAAAAAAACCATAGGGGTCTTTTTTATGGCCCACCCTGAACATTGGTCAAGTAGGAGTTACTGCACAGTTCAGAAGTGAGAGACGCAAACTGCTCGATTGAGCGCAACTCACATTTGGTCGGACGGCGGCCAAAGGACGCTGAGCGGCATTGAGCGGCATTTGCAGCATCATGTGGTTCATGTCGAACGATCCAGTTGGACAATCCTGCTGCCACTCATATATCGGTGAATTGATGGATGCCATGCTCTGAACAGACGGAGGGCAACTTCCTGCGTCACACACGCTCCCATCGATGCTATCGCCACGACCTCTACGACCTTGTTCACTGCAACGCAACCGAACAACATGTACAATTGCAGCAGTTAAAACGTCAATAACCCTTTGTTGACCGAAGTGTATAGGATTCCTCTGTACCATCCACTACACATTGGCCGGTAAAGGGTCAAGACAAACAAAGACTTTAAATTGCATTGTATTGTATCTATAAATTTATAAAGAGCCTCTCACACTGCATTCCAATCATAGGCATTCTTGGTGCAAACCACACAGAGAAAAGAAAGTAGTTTTAAGACGCCAAAAAGATGTTCTTCAGGGACCAAATAATAACAACGAACGTGTCAATGGAGAGAGCTGATGGCAAAGCGCAGGACCAAAGAAGGCAAAAGTTTGAGTTGTGGACAAAGCAGTCCTTGCTCACGGGACTAGGAGATGCCCATTTAGATACAAACAGATGCCAATATCTTTTACATCGACATTAAGATAATGACGGCTTAAAGCTTTTAATAATGAGTGCACACTAAAAGCGGCTCAATTTTCTCCTTTACTGATCAGATGCACATAAATGCGACCCATCCATGTATAATTGCTTAGCATCAAGACTTGTGACACCGAATAGCCTTTTCCCAAAGCCTTTTAAAAGGCTTTCCACCTCACACATCTTAGGACTCAAGTTCGTGAAAATGACTCACTCAGTGAGAAAGATTTCGATGCTATATTTTCCTCGTCTGTACCCATCGTCTGAGCTTTCTACAAATCAAGAAAACTTTTTCAGTTACTCAGCAAAAATGAATTTTTCCAAAGTTTCACTAGCACTCCACCACAGCTGCAATCATTATAATTAGTCTAATTTAACTAAGTAATATTATACTGGACCAGTGGACAAGGAATTCTGCAAAGTCATTCATTCATTCATTCATTCACTCATGATAAGCTGTACAGCAACTCTTCAAGAGGACTACACAGAGGTGCTCCAAACCACAGCATGGCCAAATAATACTGTCTTAAGATGAGAGAGGAATGACTGCAAAGGAACTCCTGAAGGGAGCGCAGTAAGAAAGCAACGGTAAAAATTTAAACAATTTGAGATGCATTCATCTGAGCTTAAGATAAAAGCAATAAAAAGAATGATTTGATTACCCTTCTGTTTGATA
Source organism: Lumbricus rubellus (assembly GCA_945859605.1). Taxonomy (NCBI): domain Eukaryota; kingdom Metazoa; phylum Annelida; class Clitellata; order Crassiclitellata; family Lumbricidae; genus Lumbricus; species Lumbricus rubellus. The sequence goes on along the minus strand of OX243813.1, from coordinate 44,886,745 downwards.
TATGGTCCAAAAACGTCTTCAAACTTAGTCGTCACGTCAGGATACAAGAACTGCAAGAGACGTTTCTTTTTCGACTGATCGGTGAATTCCGCCACTTCCATTGCGTCCAGTATCGGTGCTAAACCCTTCTCGTGGATTTCTTTCGGAGACAGATAATCCTTTACGTGAAACAACTTCTTCTGGCCTGTACATTAAATAAAAGCATAAAAATGTAATAAACTGACAAACAATAGCCCAAGTGACCTATTAGTACAACATACAAATTACCCACGTTGGCTGCACCAACCTGGACAAAATCTGTGGGTATTGGGTGTGTGTGCGTATGTGTGTCTGTTTGTGAGTGTTTGTATGTTTGTATGTACACTTGTTATAGCGCCCCTTCAAGCTCTCACTACTCAGAGGCGCTCCCGAATGCAGAGCGGACACTGCATCTGAGTTTCACGCCGAAGCTCTGAGCAAGTGTAAGTTCCTTATGCGGTGAGGTGGATTCGAACCTCGAACCTTCCGGCTCCAAGGCAACGACGCCACCACTACACCACCGCGCCCCACACATGTATGTGTGTGTGTGTGTGTGTGTGTGTGTGTGCATGCATGATGTTCTGCACAAAATCGCATTAAACAGTACACGAAATGACATTCTATACCAGCTTCCGGGTCGATTTCCATGACTGCGACGGTAAGGAAACCACAGATGTCCGATTTCTGTGAATTTTCAATGGCGCTTTCGCTGAATCGAAGTAGGAAAGTACCGCAATGCATCTCCTTCAGTTTCTTCTTGCAATCTTCCTTCGAGATGAAGCCATAGATCCTCCTAAACACGAACAGAAAACGACATTTCAACCGATACTTCAAAACAAACAACTAATTGCTATGCAATACAACTGATCTTAGCTGTTATGTGGATATAGGCTGTTCAGTGTAATAGATTCTATGGTGACTCAATGAACTCTACTAGTGCAGGCAACTTATAGGGCTTGTCTTTGCGGCCAAGTTACATTAATTACCTAATGTTCTCTTAGAGGTAGACACTCATTCAGTGAATTAACCCTCTCGCCCCGAGAAATCGATATTTCGGTTTGTTAGCCATTCAGTTACGGGAACCCAGGGGGGAAAGGGTTAAGTCATTCTAAAATCGTGTGCGTGTATGAGAATCAGCTTAAAATGAGGTTTTACTGGCAACATTTACCCGTCCTGCCACTGCAACACTTACCCATCCTGCCACTCCTTCTTGACGTGGTAGACAACAAGATTCATGCAAGCGTAGAACCATTTCCAGAAACTGAAGTCACGTTGACTCAGTCTGTCCTATAATAACAAGTACATTAGTCCTATAATAACAAGTACATTAGTCCTATTATAACAAGTACATTGGTCCTATTATAACAAGTACATTGGTCCTATTATAACAAGTACATTAGTACAATGTGATGCATCAAAGAGTGCAACTTGCTACTTGACCAACTCATCACGAAACAATTTATCCAATCTACGCCAATCTCAATCAAAGATCATAATTTATATAGCACCAGAATAATGATTCACCAGACATTAACGAATGATAACCATCAAAAACATAAATAATTTCTAATACCTGTATAATTATAATGTGGCTGAAAGTTTCAGCAATAATGCATTTAGTAAAATAATTCAGTTGCAGACATTCAAGTAAAAAAAATATGAAATATCCGCAGGCAGGCAGGCAGGCGCAGGCAGGTAGGCAGGCAGGCAGGCAGATCCTCCCAAAATGGCTTTGTTTTACCATACCTAAACGCAAACTATTTGCATTAATGGAACATAAAACTCTTACCCTTATCACTTGTTTTTCTGTGATGACCTTGCTGTCAAAGTCCACAACAACGTCAGTTGACCTTCGAGAATCTTTGTGTCCTTCAACAGAAACAAGGTCATCCAGAAATGATAATATCCTGATGAAAATGAAACAATCTTAATGAAAATGAAAAAGTAAAACAGAATTCAAGTGAAACACTAAAACGAGTTGAAGAGTGGCACAGAGTGAAAGTGTGGAATAAAATCTTAGAATTGCTCTAAAACTTGCTTCAAGATTATAGAACGTAGAATTTCAGATGTGATTCTGAGTAAATTACTAGAACAGAAGTCTATGCAGCATATGCTCACAATATATATATCAGCATGAACCTGTCTGACAGCAGAGAACTGAAGAAGAAGAAGATATATCAGCAATGAATAAACGTAGGTAATTGTGAAAAATCAACGAAGTAATAATAATAATAACACACTTCACATTTTTAAATAGTGCAAAACAATCTTCGCACACAACTGTAAACATCTGGCTAGCAAAATAACTGTTTCAATACTCGAAAACAAATCATGTCCTGCAACTGAGATTTTATGATTTGTGTACATCCACATCTACAACCCTCAGCAAAAGAACAAGAGAATGCTCTCTATGGTGAAACTTACTGAAAGCCATTTTTGCCAGATACTGAAGGTTCTCTTGGGTCAGATTGCGACCAGTATTCTGGACGAAGAGGGCGTTAAGAACTTTAGCGACTTCTCCCCAAGGCACAGTGTCTTTGTATTCAAAAAGGTTCTTTCCCTGAAAAATAACGAACCGCTACAGTGATAGAGACCACAACGCTGGCTTTAATTTACATCGGACACTGCTACATTTCATCAGTAAAATTTCAGAATCTACTTCTACTCGTTCACACGATATTCAAAACCAGTGCAAAGTGGTGACAAAGACTCTAAATTGAAACTATGTAGTTAATCCTAATTCCGAATGTATACACCTCAGAAACCATAATGCCTACAATATTTTGATAGCATGAAAGTTGAAGTATAATAATAATAGTAGCCAATTTAAGAAGCCTGTCTATGCTTTTTGAATGTTTGTTTGTTTGCAAATGCTTAACATCATGTCAAGATTATCTCAACTCAGATTCATTTTCATGGATTCGCTAACTCCCATAAATTCCAAATAATATCCGTGAAAGAAAAAGAAGGAATGATTGAGTCAAACAATCACTAAATAGAAAAATAAATTCTAAATGCAATCAACGCTGATAATTACCACATCCACTCCGTCTGAGAATGCAGCGTGCCAGATGAGCGTTCCTTTAGCCATGATCTCCTGTGACGTCTGACTCGTAAGAATCACTGGAAGAGATACGACCTACAAGAAAAGAAGTCAAACTGGAAATGTCGCAAATAAAACTTTGCATGCAAATAAGCCCTGAACAAGAGCTCTACATGGTGAACCCAGCATCAGCACAGCACATTGTTTACCCAAATTATATGGCTTGTAAAAATGAAGGTAGAAAATGACCATATAATGAAAGCCGTGTGCTCATTGCTCAACTAAATATGAATTTCAACATAAAAGTCCATAGACTGATATAAATAAATTAAAGCTGCGACAGTTTCCAAAAAATGCCACATGTGTTGATCTGTGCATTGGTGAGTAATTTACACCTGGTCGTAAGGTTGCTATACAAGTAAATTTCTCTTTACAACACAATATACATTTCAGAGCCAGAAGTTAGTTGATTCATCAACATACACTTTTTCACACTTAACAACAGTATATTTATTCTAGAACATTAACCCGTGCTGCACTGCTATTATTTATGCTACCATCTGCATAGATCTTCAATTCATGCACGCTCAAAACTAATGTTTTAGGCAGAAATTGGTCAAGTTAAATCATAGCAAAAAATAACGAGGTATGGAAACAGCTTTCACCAGAGCTACACACATAAACCGTGATTATCATTCTAATCTGATAAATCTCTCAGAGAAATATCAGAACTCACTTTCAACGAAAGCACTTTGCCGCAGACTGTAACCGTCGAGTAGAACACGAATGCGTATTTGTGTTCCGTGACGAGTTCTTCGTTCTTTCCACGGTCCGGTCGTTTAACGTTCTTTAACTGAACACTGTGGAAGTGCGCCGTGAACGAATTCGTCGCACGATTAGCAGCGAACGTACGCTCGTGACCGTTGAGGATCAGGCAAGCGCCCGACACTGGTTCAACGCCGGCTGGAATGCTCTTCTCGTGGAATAATGAGACTGACACTTTTGGTGGTGAAAAGCTCAACCCTAGGCCACTTCCACCAAGTATTCTGTAAGAAACGTCGCATACTTTCGTGCATATGTGAGTGAAAGACTTGCTTGAGGTTCTGACATAATAACCATCGCATGAGGCTCAAACTCGTACCGTCTATATCAACAGTTCCCAACTGGTGGCCCGCGGGCCAAAAGTGGCCTGCAAGGCCTAAAAAAATGGCCCGCCTGACTTCAAAAATGGCACTCATCTCTCAAAGAATTAACAAAAATTTAAGGAAAAATTGACAATTTGGGCAAGATAGAACACATAATTATTCGCGCGTGGGGCGCAGTGGTGTAGTCGTTGCCTTGAAGTCAGAAGGTTTGAGGTTCGAATCCACCTAGCCGCGTAAGAACCTTGGGCAAGTTCTTCACTCGCAATTGCTCGGCACTTCGGCGTGAAACTCCGATGCAGTGTCCGCTCTGCATTCAGGAGCGCCTCTGAGTAGAGAGAGCTTGAAGGGGCGCTATAACAAGTGCACATACAAACAATTACAATTTATTTTATTTTGGCGTCTATAAATAACATCAGACATTCTATTTTGAATCAATTATAGCAATTTTATACGCTTTTAGTTAATTAAATTTTAGCATTGTGGCCCCCTAAATGCCCTAATGTCCTTTAACTAAGAAAAAAGTGGCCCTCGTGTCCTACAACTTAGAAAAAGTGGCCCTACAGTCAAAAAAGGTTGGGAACCACTGGTCTATATTAAAAGATGAGCACTTTAAGCAACAGGCCACCATGTCCCACACTAGCTACCGTATCCCATAAAGAATTTCTTTTAACTGGTCAAGAACTCTATGAAAATTATCTTAATAATTCCCATGTATCCTGCATGTGAGCAATCTGAATATAAGGAATAGCACATACACACACACTGTGTAGCTCTGTCCTTCTGTCTCTGCCTCTACCTGCCTCTCTCTGTCTCTCCCTGTCTGTCTCTGTATCTGTCTCTCTTCATTGTCTGTCTGTCTGCCTGTCTGTTTGTCTGTCTCTCTCTCCTTCTTTTTCTGCAGCTGTCTCTCTCTTCTGTCTCTATCTTTGTCTCCACCAGAGCTAAACAAAAAGGTACAGAAACAATGAAACAGTAAGCCCACGTATAAAACAGAATATTCAAAGAACTGACCGAACTGACATGCTGAAGCCAAGACTTTTGCCACTGCTCACTTTCAGGACACGATCCGGAATATTTCTCTCCACCACAAACATCCTAAAAAAAGAAGCAGAGCACGATTCAAATGAAAATATGTCTGCTGATTTGTCATGGCCAGGTGTACCACTGTGCAAAAATCGTGCGTAACTGACATATCATATAAAATACAGTAGTGGTAGTAGCCGCTTATTGACAGCATCAACCAAAGACAAAATAACAGCAATCAGTACAAACTTGAATAACTTTCACGAGATTGGTGCACAAGTCAAAGGATCAATCAAAAAGGGTCGTATGGACCCGCTGAGACTGGAAGATTGACTCTTTCTTTCTGGATTGGCCCTTTGGCATTAGTAACAGTGCAACATTTGGCATTAGTAACAGTGCAACATTTGGCAGTAGTGACAGTGCAACATTTGGCATTAGTAACAGTGCAACGTTTGGCATTAGTAACAGTGCAACGTTTGGCATTAGTAACAGTGCAACATTTGGCATTAGTAACAGTGCAGAGACGAAATATACTGCATGAAACAAACACAACTGAAACAAACTAAAACAATGACCAATGGTTTAAGTAACCATTGTCATTGTTGGTCACTGGTCAAAGTCAAGCTGATTCAACTGCAAACTCTTACCAATCAACTAAATGAAGGTTTCAACTGTGACGTCCCCTTTACACTGCGCTTACTGCCCAGCGGTCACACCGCTCTGTTCCTTAACAATCTCAAAACTGTCTTATTTAGCCATGGAAGGGCCAGGAGTGCTTCTGTGTAGCTTACATTGAATAGGCAATATATATAAAATTTTCGAAATAAAAGATAAAAGAGAAGGTATAATGCTAATCATTGTCACGACGACATAGTGACATCAAACAGAAACTACCTGTTAACTTACCTGACAATGGAATCATGACAATGACTTACCTTTGAAGGTGTTCTGGTAGCAACTGGTCGCGCACGCCTTCCAACGCCTTCAGCAGATCGTCAGCACACGTCTCGTTGGTGTACTTGAGCTCATTAAATATGAGTAGCGCATTGCCGAGATTCTGAATCATTTTTATGAGAACATCGCCAACTTCGTTACATCTACAGACAAAGTCAACAACATTGATTGCCTTAAGTACTTACAATAGAATAGCATTATGACAAAAGTTAAATTTTATGACTTTACTTTGTTCTGTGCCGATGGGATATGTCCCTTACAGATTTTGGCATTGCACTGGAAACTTAGACCACGTTCAGATCAAAACAATCAACAACTAGGATGCATCTAATTCTTTTCAACTTCATTGTCATCATGTTCATTATCACAATTGCCATTGTTATAATCTGCTTACTGTAATTGTAATTACTTCTACACTGCTTGAGCGGATGTTTCCAAGTTTCAATCCACCTCAAGCCTTCCGATGCAGTGTCTGCGCTGTAGTCGGGAGCGCCTCTGAATAGCGAGCAAATGTGAGAAATAAACACATAGAAAGGAAAGCACAGCTCTGCATTAAAGCATCATTAACTGTTGAATGCAGCATAAAAGATATGATGATGATGGTTCTCTGCCCGAAGGCAGGTTCATTGGCTTTACGCCCCTGGGGATGAGATGATTGAGGTGGTTTCCTATTGCCTTCCCCACAGACAATGATGGGTAAGCAACTTGCCCAAGGTCGCTCCGTAGGAGCTTGCCCCACAGCGTCCCACACGTGCTAGCCCGAGATATCTAAATCTCTGAATGTCAACTCCCAGCCCGAGACTTGAACCGCAGTCCGTTGCAACCAACAGACGTATGCCGCTCTCGCTTACCGGTGTAGCTAACTAGGCCAGTATAAAAGATATAACAGTTAATAATCATTAATTAATATTGTTGATCTAAATTTCAGTACGATCTATTTTCTTACAGTTTGTCCAGTCGGTCGATGGCTCCCTCGACGGGTTTCGAAAGCGCCGTTATTTCACATTTCTGCTCCACATTCCATTTCTCAATCTCTTTCCAGATCATACAGAGAATCTCGTTCAGATTCTTTGCCTCAACAAGAAGAGAATTTGCCATGTCCTGCAAGAAAATAAACAACAGACCTTGTCAACCAGCATTAACCCCTTTAGCGGCCGACCGGCTAATAATCGTATACAAAATCGACGATTACAATCGGGGTTGCCACTAAAGAGATTAATAATGGTCTGTGCATTAGTTAGTTAGGTGGTGCATAGAGAGACTGGCTGCACCGTATCTGCAAGAACTCTGTTGTTCCACATTGGGTGTCCAGCGTCGATCCACCCTTCCATCAGCGGACCAAGATGGCTTCTGGTTCCCCGCTCATGGACTGTTATATGACAGCGCCCCATTCATTCTTGGTCGCTGGTCCTACAGAATGAAATGGCCACCCTGCAAGTTTAGTGCCCAGAGGCTGCTCGACTCTTTCCTGAAGATCTCAAAACTGTCCTATTTAGCCGTAGTTGGGCCGGGAGCGCTTCTGAGTAGCCTACCTTAACCCTTTAGCCTCTGGGTTCCCGTCACTCAATGGCTAACAAACCGAAATATCGGTTTCTCGGGGCGATAGGGTTAAAGATGTGCTATAAAAAGCATCGTAAAAAATAAAAAATATCTATGCTCTACGGACTTCGATTAACCCTTTCACGACAAGAGTGTAACGAAAGTGACAGAAAGGTGAACGCAACTTGTCGTTAAAGTGTTAAAGGAGTGAATCATGTTCGAGATTATTTCTTCATAGTTAGAACAGCCAACGACACACACAAAAATTAAGAAATTCACGACTCCAGAAAGGTTAACGTTCGAGGTCCATGGTCATTGTTTCATCTTGAATTCACTCAGGATTTTTTAGCAGTGCCATACATTTCCCAATGTACCAGTTTACTAGATGAAAGGCCTGACTCGGACTTGCCAACTAACCGTCATCATTTAAATCACTTTGAGGATCGAATGTATCAATCCAGCCTCTGTATGACTGTCAATGGACTCTAGCGAACATCATACATCTTACTAACATTCCACACAATAATAAATCCTTCAAATCTTTCTTATCGACCAGGCCAGCGTTGGTAACGCCTCTGAGTAGAGATCTTGAATGGGCGCTATATAAATTTGTGATTGATTGACGATTGAAATCAATTAATAAATAAATATACAAGTTGACGGTGATGACATGCCAGAAGAATGGGAAGACAGCCAGCCGCTAGTGTCCTACCTTGCGGTTTTCAAAATTCTCGATCATGCTTTTATTTTGCTCCCTTTCTATGTCTGCCTTGAGCCTCACCACCTCCACCTGGTTGGGGGCTTTTGCCAACTGCATGTTCAACTGCTTCAGCTTCTCTGCAAAAAATTAAATATAAAATCCAGTGAGGAACCAAATAAACAGAGATCCATCATGAAATTAACAATCATCTTACGTATAGATCCTCGTCTTTTCAATAATCCTAATCATCTATCTATGGCTAAACTGCAGTTTCAAACTTTATTTTTTTATTGTATCACCATGTGAAAGAATTGAATGCTAGCGTAGCACCATCAAAGAAAAAAAATAAGAGACTAGATAATTAATTGGCTTGTTAATTGTGGGGTACAAAATCTGGAGCATCACATAAATTATTTTCTTGCAGGGTCTGGGGTGGGTATTAACATATATATTTTCATGCTAATCATTAATTCAAATAATATGATTACAAGTCACAATAGAGTCATAAGCAGACTAAAAGTTTTTAAATAATAAGCATTTTTAAGAATGTAATACAGGCAGACAATTTTTTAATTTTAAGAACGTAATCATATTAATAGAAATGAAAAATATAATCTTCAAATTAAAAGAAAATAATCTTCATACAAAAATTAAATAGCTCCCTATGACTGTATTATCAAATACCGCAGGTATTATAATAGTCTCATGAATTCCTGCTATAAACTTGTAGGGTTCTGTTCCAATGGCACCCTGATATCCAAAACTAATGAGGCAAGTAGAATGAGTAATGTCTGCTACCTGCTTTTTCTTCATAGTCCATTCGAAACTTGCCCTGCTTGAACTGTACATCCTCAATTTTCTGTCCAATGAGCTGTTAGCAACAACATCACATAACACACAAGTATGATTTATCGGACAAACATGTATAAAGTCACCTAGACAATCTGTCATATTGCAGTTATGCTCAAGAGCTGACTTGACCAGACAAAATAAATTACAATATATTCAACAGACATAGATTCATAATATAATCACCCCAATATAAGGAAAAGACAAAAAACACTGGATTGGACACATACTGAGAGGAGCACCCTTATGACCCTCTGGTCATTTAAATCCATTTAAATCCAGTCTCAAAACTTACATATTTAAACAATCGTATAATTATTGACAGTAACATGTTATCCCGTGTACAGCGCCCTTTCCTTCGGCCTCGGCTGAGCTACGGCGCTATATAAATCGTCTTATTATTATTATTATTATTATTATTATTATGAGGCAATTAATGGCAGCTTTTACTTACGGCAACGTGGTTTTGAAGTGCTGTCAGTTTCTGCTGAATCTCCTGAGTTTCTAAGTTAGGATCAGCTACCTTCATCTTCCTCTTAAAGTCATTCGTCTAACAATTCAAATAAACATTATTAAAATAACGTCAGATCATAACAAATTCATTTCGCAACCCAACATCGCATTAATTTTCTGACCAAGTCCTCGCCTGCAGTGCTAAAGCAGAATTCATATCATAATTAAATGCATTATAATGAGCTGATGGCACACTGCATTCCGCTTTTCCACATACTCCTGATCGTGAAAAACTAAGAAAGTAAGCAAGAACTCTATGCATATCTGCGAAAAGCATAATTATATCTTAATCCTTAGCAAAATAGCACCGGCACCATATTAGCATCAGCCAAAGACTGACTCAATACTGCTGAGGCAAGCTACAAACACACAACTTCCACCAAGGGCATTTCTTGGAATTGATGACAATAAGAGAATAAAAACTTAAAGTCTGTGATACAATTTAAGCCCAGCAACACGGTCAGAATTCATTGGACTTGCAAAATTTTGAAGCGGCATTTCAACAGACACGCCTCAGATGTGACCCAACTTGCTGCCAACATGAATAGTTCTCAGCTATCAACTGCTAAGTTATAAGCCTTAAATTTGCCAGTGTAGGGGCCTGCACCAGTCTAGTGTAATCCTATACAATTGGCCACATCTCTCTGAAATGCGCTTTCTAAAATTTTATGCTCACTCTGCAATTCTATCTGGCAGTCTCTTTTCCCCCCTTTCACTTTTGCTAAAACCTGCTTTTTTGTGGGCCTTGCACACTGGGAGTGCTTCCGAACAGTTCACTCTAGTAGAGGTGCTTTATAAATGCATAGTTAGAGCACCTTCAACCCACAGATCATGAATTCAAAACCCAGAGATCAGGGATTAAAATCTAAACAGGACAGAAACATATTTCGATATTAATGCTATATACTTACACTCTCCAGTGAACTCGGCCACAAAATAAGTACATTAACCACACACACAAGCATATGAAGTGAGAAGATCAGGCAGCAAAGGAGAGGACTGGCCACCCGTCCTCAGTCCTCCTGTCCTATTGAACTGTAATACACCAGTTGCCAGAGATCACAATGTGTCCATTTCATTCGCCCCTTCAAGCTATCTACTCAGAGGCGCTCCCGGCTACAGTGCGAACGCTGTATCAAAGTTTCACACCGAAGAGCAAGAACAATTGCAAGTGAAGGACTTGCTCAAGGTCCGTACGTGACAACTTGAGGTGAATTTTAATCTGAACCCACCGGCTCCAAGTCACCAAACCCACCACTAAACCACAGCACCCCACTACATCTATTGCAGCATATGTCATTGCATAGATCACATCGTGGGGCGCGGTGGTGTAGTGGTGGCGTCGTTGCCTTGAAGCTGGAATGTTCAACGTTCGAATCCGCCTCGCCACGTAAGGACCTTGGGCAAGTCCTTAACTCACAATTGCTCAGCGCTTCGGCGTGAAACTCCGATGCAGTGTCCGCTCTGCATTCGGGAGCGCCTCTGAGTAGCGAAAGAACTTGAAGGGGCGCTATAACAAGTGCACATAAAAATTAAAAAAACAAATGTGTCAAGCATTGTCACGTTGCTGTCTTACGTCTGCTTCACATGATTCGATAAGAAGACGTTCCTCGCCAAGACACCTCTGCACAACGCGAACAAACGTGCAGTAATTGCCATCGAAGGCTTTCTAAAGAAATCAGACAAGAAACTTGGCGACATCAGACAAAACATTGCCATCATCGTATTTCTTCTCTTCGTTTATCTTCACCTATCTAAATTTATCTTCATCCTTTTTAATTCTTCCGCCTTGTTAACATGTCCTGCCATAGTTTTGCTTCACTACCTTATCATGCTCTCCTCATCCGTAATACCGATCTTAAATTGTATCTTCCAACTGACATCAGAGTTATGTTTAGACCATACATGCTGACAAGAAATGTAAAGATATTCTGCAGGCATTCCTGATTCTATTTTTAAGTATGATGTCATTAGACTATAAATAGTCTCTAGTCTGTTTATTTCACTGCCTTACATAGGTTCCAAGTGACCATAAATAGATTAAGCACGACGACAACAACAAGAAGTATCTAAATTCTCATCTAAACTTCAATCAAGTGCTGCAATGATCATATTATGTCTTTTAACCCTTTACCCATTCATTTTCCCGCTAAGCCTGTGTTTTCAGCGGATATTCTCGGGGCAAATGGGTAAAGGGTTAATTGATACCTTGAGGGAATCTTTGGCTCGACCCAAATCGAGTGTCTTTTCAAGGTCGAATCCTTGTCCTGCCTGCAATCCGTCCTCGTTTCCTTCGATCTTCATCACAAGTTCCTTGTAAAGATTCTCCGCCTTTCTCTTTCCACTCTCATCTTCAAGGTCAACCGATTCCCTGCAAATAAAAACCCACATCAAATAAATACAAACAATAAGGCAAATTATAATACCAAGTTATAATACAATAATAATAATAATAATTTCCTTTATTGAAACAATCCGGTTGACAGACCTCGACCGGCTACAGTGTACAGTTATGCAATTGAAACAAATCACAAGAACACAAATTTTAACAACTAACTGAACAGACGATCTGAAATACAATGGACCTACAAAGCACGTCTATCCTACAGAGGCATCGGGAATTGAACTCAAATCCGCTGGTCTCCATGCCAGTATATTATCCAATGCGCCACTGGACTTTTTACAGTGGAAAAGGAAGAGAGCAATTCAGTTTAGTTACGATGCGAAAAACAGCAAAGAGAGAAACAACAAAATTGGAAGTGCACAGATACCAACAGGAATTCCTAAACTGTCCTGAGTCAATACATCAAAATATCAATGGAAACAATTAGCTGTTTTAATTGATTTGGACTTGCATTCATAAGACTAACACTAAAGTTCTCTATAAAATACTGAAAGTGCAACATGACCTATTTCAAGTAAGTTTTAACTATGGAAATTGGGATTCACAATACCGGCCATATTTACAAGACCTGCAAGATAAACTACAAAATTCTGCTGCCCCAGGATCAAAAGCTTCAGGCTCATAGTAATTAAACATAATTTACAGCACTGATCAGATCAGCAATTAACACATTGACCGCCTACACGCCATGTTAAATGACTGGCTGAAGTACGAGTTAACTCGTACTTGGCGGAACAACGTGTTAACCAGGTCATCTGGGTATTTATGACAGAACAATGCACATGAGCAGATAACAATAACAGCAACATCACTCTGGTACGAAGATAAGTTTCGACATAAAAAGAAACATCCTGGTGTTCGAATGAAGCTGTGACTATTTTACACCTCCACGCCAGATCCTAAACTTCTGGACTCTGCATTTGTTGTCTTTATTTTACTGCAAATATAAATCTGCAAATTTTCCAGCACAACAAAAAACCATAGCAGGCTTGTCAGAGAGATCAGTTTATTCACATTCGCCTGCTCTACATCAAATTAAGTCCACAATACTGTGACAATAGCCAAGTTGTCCTACCCTTTCCAGGTCAGAATCAAGGTCAAGTATGAACTCGATAAAATAAATGTTCAAGAAACAAACGATAATACCATAAAAATTAGAATGACCTCAAAACATTCTAAGATAGTCAAGCTCACAAGATGATAACAATGATAAATTAATGAAAGTCACCTCTAAGAACTTTATATTTGCAAAGCGCTAATACATTTGAAAATAGAGTGCACAGTCTAAGTTGGAAAAGACATACCACTCCTGTTCTTCAATCCATTCCGCAAATCTTGATCGTATCTTGTATGGGAAACTGATTCTTCCATAAAGTTCGTTGACTCGATCGTGAAACTGTTTGTTCTTCTTGCAAAGACCATTCAGCGTCTGCCAAAGACTGGTACTCATTGTTCCTTCCCAAACAAATGACCACAGAGCTAAAGTTAACAAAAGTTAACATCAACAATACAATTTAAAATACAATAGCACGTCAGAGTCTAGAAATTTGTAGAAGAAGCAACACAGGTTCCAAGATTCAAGATTTTTTATCAACAGCATAAAAAAGTTGAGCAGTACATACTACTAATATATTCATTTAAGTCGTTTATCAATTGTATACAACCACATCAATTGTCATGTTTCTTAGTGTCAAAGGGTTATCCTTAAAGGAGCAACAATACTCTGCTACCAGGGAGACATGTTTCCCTTCATTTCAGCCAGGTACAAAGGCTAAAGACCAGTTATACAATTTTACCAGGTCCCATCAGGGTCATGGCAGTTACTCAGCAGGTCGAAAAAATTAAAAGTCATTGAAGATATAAAAATTCCAAAGAACTTTTTGCAGGTAATCAGGCAAGCCAAGAGTAAAATAGGCAGGTTATATGGCCTGCCGCAACCTATGGTAGTGCCACCACAGACTAATTTAATTCTTTATGAGAAATCTTCTAATTTGGCAATGTGCTACACATAAGAATGATGAATGACTGATTTGAAAAAGAAAGATAAATGTGAAATAATTACACTAATTACTGGGTGCCGAACAGGCACCCGGCACCCGATAACCAGTGCAAACAGAAAGTACTTAGTAATATTCTGTATTTAACAATCCGGTTGATAGACCGCAACCTGTTACAGTGTACAGTTAAATGCAATTGAAACAATTCACAAGAATGCAGATCACAGAAGACATTTTCTTAACTACCAACAGAACAGCCTGCAATGCTTGGTAATACATCGACGTAATTTCGATGCCCGAGCAATTATTATACTGCTTTCACTTGAATAATTCCAAAAACTCCCGGACGAGCGATGCCTAATTAAATATTACTGTTTTTGCAGTGTAATTTACATTTCACTTCCAGCTTCGACGAAGAATAAGCCTAACACGGTAACACATCAAAAGGAGGAGTCCCGGGTTAATCTCTATAATGACTCGGTAGCAAGTAAACATCATGGCGACCAAAGATCCGCTCATAATAGAGCGCGGTCACGTGACGGCAAAAAGGTAGCCCAATATTTTCGCGGCCTACGGTGCTGTATAAGCCAATGTTTCCGCGAAAGTAAGTAAGTAAAAATACCATGAAACGGTTATTTTAATAAATATTAATACGCTTAAATAAGCTAAAGAACACAACAAAATCGATGGACCTTAACACATTGGCCGCCATCTACGAGATAGCTCGCGGTAAGCGCGAGATCTCGAGGTAAAAAACCGCGAGATATCTCCGCGGTTTATTACCGCGATATCTCGCGGAGATATCTCGCGGTTTTTTACCGCGAGATCTCGCGCTTACCGCGAGATATCTCGTAGATGGCGGCCAATGTGTTAAGGTCCATCGATTTTGTTGTGTTCTTTAGCTTATTTAAGCGTATTAATATTTATTAAAATAACCGTTTCATGGTATTTTTACTTACTTTCGCGGAAACATTGGCTTATACAGCACCGTAGGCCGCGAAAATATTGGGCTACCTTTTTGCCGTCACGTGACCGCGCTCTATTATGAGCGGATCTTTGGTCGCCATGATGTTTACTTGCTACCGAGTCATTATAGAGATTAACCGGAGTCCCGTAAATGGCCGAATACCTCATAACATGTACAATCCATCGTCCATCCCACAGATCAAGCCTTCTCGCATCTTTAAGGTCTCCTGCTTGTTGCTGTTTAACGACAGTGCCATAATAACAAAGATGATTAGCGTCGCCCTCCTCCTTTATCCAGGCTTGGGACTGGCACTGGCAGAATGCAACCATTGGCGGAGTTTAAGGTCTCTGAAGTAGCTAACACCTTATATATTACGGGCAAATCGTCAGTCCTAACGAAGCGCTATAACAGAGGTTTTCAAACTTTTTTAAGCTGGGGACCCCCGTAGCATGTCGTGGTTAGGTGGCGGACCCCTATGGGCCTATATGCAATAAATTTAGCCAATCGCAATAATATTGTGTGAGGCTTTCTCGTTCGTGCTATTCGCAATGCTGCTAAATACGATTCACATAGAGCTTTCTCATTTACTGCTCATGGCGAGAGCTGTTATTTTACCTTTCAGCATTCAATTGCTCAGTTGTTTTATGGCTCAGCTATTTTTTATGTAATTTTAGATGATAATGAAGACATTGCAAATGTACTGCTTTTATTGTTTTTCTGGACCTGCTTTGCGGACCCCTTGGCAACAAGCCGCGGACCCCCAGGGGTCCGCGGACCACAGTTTGAAAACCCCTGCGCTATAAGAACTTGACAATAATTTATGGAAGCGGATTTCGTTGCCATCGGTTAGAATCCAAATGAAAAGTTGTAAATACTTTCTCATCTCAAGCCATATAGCCCTAATGCCACCAATAATCCCTACAGCTTTAAAACCAGTCGTCAACAATATACTTACAGAAGATCTGAATTTATTTATCCAATATCGTTATTACGAACAACCATAATAATAATTATAAGACGATCGATCGACACTTTCGGGAAACAGAAAGTACCTAAAAATAGCTACAGGGAAAGTACTTTTATTTTGCATAAATTTACATCGCCGCCATCCATCAACGCGTTCCTGCAAGTCAGACGCTGACCTGCCAGACCACAATAATTATTATGGCGGGCTTCACTCTAGCCTAATCGTAAACTGTAAAATTTCATAATCGTAATTCGTAACAGCTAATCCGTACGGTACCGTTTTATTTACGACTCGCAAGCTGCGTCAAGCCATAGAGGTTGTCCAGCAATCATAAATAATCCAGCACATATTTACGTCTCATTTACTGCACCAATGACGTGTGACCACGGGGAAATCCTACGAATGCGGATATTCTTGTTATTTCCCCTAAGTTGCATTATTGTTAGGCCTACGGTTAACCAGCGCTGCTTAGAAGGCTAAACCTGCTAAACCCATGCCAACAAATTAACAATATAGGCCTATATCTAAAAAGGTCCTCAAAGGAAAGTGTTTTGATGTTTATTTGTGCACTGTTTAGCAGCTATATGATCTGAAACTGCATCTAGACAGGTTTAACATGACCACTCATTGAAGGGGTTGGCCATTCCCCTCGCAATGAGGGGGAGGCGAAAGCCCAAATTTTACTAACAAAAAGTATATAGGCCTATCTCATTTCCACACCTTAGCTACACTTTTGCAACTATTAATCAGAAACCATGCTGCTTATAGACAGAGGACGACCCTACTTCCATTCCCTTCATTTGGCTGAACAGTTTGCTCTCAGTCCATTTTGCTCGTTCCTCCACCATGCAGAACCATGTAGGACCCTCTACCTAGAATGGTCTCTCCTTGAAGTTCCGCTCTCTTCCTAGAACTGCTTTTCAGGCATTTCTCTTTAAAGTATGATGGTTGGTGAGCGGTGGGATACATAGACGAACAACCAATTTTCGGAAGGTTCTAGTCCCAGGTGAGGTGCAGTGTTATACATGGATCGGTTGCAGAAACTAAAAATATACTTTCTGGACAGGTAGGAGCATTTATTGGGTTGAGCGGGATGATAGGCTCAACAAGGGTGCAATGATGAGTAGGATCATACTAGGATGATGTCTATTTCAACTGGTGAATTTAATTTATATGTTTCATCTTGCTGAAATAAAGCTCAGAAAATCTTTCACTGTTCAACCATACTTACTGACCTCTTTCTAAGTCAAACAATACCAACATTGAGCTCATCTGACTCCAGCTGTATTGCTTTCTAGCAATGACTTCAACACAAGATTTCAAATAAAAGAAAATCAGCCTAAACTTAGTATTTTCGCTTTATTTTCAACTGTTGAAAATAACGTCATCACAAAAATTAAGTGACTAAAGACACAAAACATGTACACTGCACAGTGCACACGCTGAATCATATTATCAGTATTACAAAACAGAGCAAGATCAACATTTATTGTCACAAAATCATCTAATCTAGTGTAAACAAAGCACCTCCAATGAATTCTACAGGCCACTAGAACAATGTACAAGGAATTAACAAACGGTTGCTTAAGTAAAATTCTGGTCAAAGTCAAAATCTTTTGTTGAAATCCAGTTGAAGTCTGATAGGTCATGGCAGTTGGTAGTTGAGCTTCAATGGGTACGTTGGTTCAAACACGCGATGCTTAAATGCTAAGACACGCATGAATGAGGTTAACCAGTCAACAATGCATGGAGTTGGCCAGTTAGTTAAAGTGTTAATATCAGTCTATATGAATGCTTTTGCACTATTTGTGTAAGAAGCCACAACAAGAGTTTAACCCTTCACCGACCGAGGGTGTAGGATTTCCCATACCATTTACTACACTTTGGCCCATTAAGGGCTTGTCCAATATTTGTTGGTATGAAGGATATGCAGTGAGCAGAGAAAATTCATTTGCTTTAAATCTGATGTTAAAACATATTTGTGCAAGACAGATATAGAACTGAATTCTAAAACAGCTACTCCACTAATTAATAAGGCACATGCTGAATAACAAGATGCGATATTTTAGAAATGTACAACCACAAAATCTGTGTACAGTAAAACAACCGTGCTTACTGCATTGAACAATTGCACAGCAATAATATCCTTTTAAACCGACGGTGTTATTGGTTTTCAAAACTCCTCCTCTTGATTGTCAATGCAGCTCGAGAATATAATTAGAGACTGTCCTGATGAACATGGCTCACTTTCTACTCTCAGCTGTTGACTTCACTGATACACAACATGTTTTCTTCTGCTGTACAATCATCTGTCTTGGAACAATCACTATGGAATGAACCAGCTTCCTCCTTTGACATGTTCCTCCTTATTAACTGGTTGGCCAAGTGCCTCTTTATTGTCACATGACAATAGTTAATTTTCTTTTCTCTGGGTCTCTTGGACTGAGAGGACCTCTGATTGGCATGCACTGTGAGAGGTGCTATATAAACTTACAGATGCAATACAATACAATACACTCAATCAGTGTCTACAAGTGATAATGCAAAATCCGCAACTCTGCTCCAGAATCATGTTATGGTCACTTTGTACATGTTTAGATTAATATGTGAAACAACCATGTTCAGCAATTTTGTTGAGATTCTTACAAGGAACCATTTTAACCTCTATCTACATACGTACAAACATTTTATGCGGCAAGCTATTATTAGGACACTTCACACATCTCAGCTTACCACCGATCTGAAGTAGTAACACCGCGTAGTTAGGACTCAAACACGTACAATACACATTGAGCAAATATTTGTGACAATAATACCATCTGGCGCTAATAATAGTTGGTTAGCCCCATAGAGATGTATTAAAATATAAGGCTAGAGGGAATATCACGCCGTCATATTGATGTCGCTTCTGTAATCGTGCCGGCCAATCAAATCACGTCTAATCGACAGTAATCGTGCCGACCAATCACAGTCTTACACCTTCCAACAGCTGGAAAAGTAAAAAAAATTAAAACTAACATGGCTTGTGACGTCACTGGCGTGATTACCGTTAAATATATATTAAGGTCGTTGATGACTTCACTTTTTTATGCAGAGGAGATAGGCCATATTCTCTCTAGCCTATATATTTTATATATATAGCGTACATCGCTATGGTTAGCCCTCATCAGTTTTTACACTGTAGATCAGACATTCATTCATTCATGTTCAAAGACAACAAGTCAAAAATCAAGGGACTTACAAATTAAAGTGTCTGGGTAACAACGGAGATTACTAAAACAAGAGATAAAAAGTAACGAAATTTCAGCGATGCTGGAGTTTGCAATGTCATAAATATAGAAATTCAGTAATTCATACAGGCGTATAAAACACAATAGACAAGGTCAGAAAACAAGAATAAGTCTTAGCGAATGAACACTATAACAATAGGACAAGGGAGTCCATCTCACTTGAACTATGGATTACATCGGATTAGCAAGTTTGAACGGATAACCAACTTAAAAGCAGATTTAGATTTAGCTTAGATTTTGTCTTGCATTCAACGATACATGACTACAGCCTGCATTTCAGATTGAGATACTTGACTAATTTTCACATTCTTTCAACTGAATCTACTTCCAACTTTGAACCAAACACCATCCTCAATCATCTACTCATAGGTTGCCATTAGTAATCGAAAGCCCAAAAAGCATAATACTGCGAAAAAATCAGCAAAATCTGATGACATCAAGTCACAATCAAACAAAGTAGTTTTCAACTGCTATAAAAGTTTAAGAAAGGCTAAGTTGTTCCCGTTGCATGCTATACACCAATTTAATCCAAACACTAAGATGAAAATTTTGCACTGCTCTAAAACAAACACCTAAAGGCAAACACTATATGCGAACAGATGCAGTGCGCAGCACCAGCACACGGCACTGATCCATCGCACTTGTAAACACAACAGAACATTTATGTAGCGCATGTTTACGTACTCAGAAGTATAATAACTCTAGTGAAAAAGTCATGACATAGGCTCATAACTCTCTAATTATGCCATGCTACACAAAGCTCGACCTTTTCACCTCGCTGATTAGTTATCTCAGCCAAATGTCATCACAATCGAAATTTTTTCCTTACATCCATTTCTGCCCTGAGGAGCTTGTAATAACATAAAGTGACCCACAATATGACCAGCAAAGTAATAATAATATTTAATATTACGATAATATTTTTCATTCCAGTTGGTAAATTGGAAAAAAACAAAGGAAAACGCTGAACATAAATAAAGTTATGAAAATGAACATAATTAGGGAAAAAATGAACGATCCAAAAGAACCAGATACATCGTAAAACAATGCACAAACTTAGATTTTAACTCTTAGGACAACAGCAATTTAAAATGCAGAAACCAACAATACATAATAACAGCAGATAATCAGGTAGCGAAATGTTCACAAAGACTCGCATATATTTACACGAAACCGTCTATTAGCTTATTAAAAATAATTATCTTCGTTCAGGCGTACGCAACTTAAAGACAAAATCCAACGCCAACAAGGATTTCTCTGATACGCAAGCATATATGGCTAACTGCACGTACACAGGCAAATTTTACGAACACTACATCTGCAAGACACAGTATTGCTGCAGGACATGAAAGCAGCATTTTTTCTGTGGCTCAAAGCTGTTCAGAAGCAATATAATATCACGTAACATTGGGCAACTATCATCATGGTGACCACCCCAACGATGTTTTGTGCTGTAAGCCGTCATCCTTTGTCTGTCGTTTAACTAGAAACACTGGCAGAATCATCATCGATAGAATCACCGATAGAGCCGCATAAAGTCTCGGATCGCCTTTAAAACCTGCTTCAGATCTTCAGCACTAAAAGAAACACGATCAATAAACAAACTTCATTAGTAAGTAAGCAGTGCAAATTAACATTTCCACAGTTCATTGTGCAAACTTATCTAAGGTGCTTCATGTTAGCCGAAACACTATAAAAGCTCTTTACGATGACTCACCCAAATAGCTGGACAGTCTCAAATCACAGGGTTTCCCAAACAAAAAGGGATTTTGTACAACCCGAGATATCTACCCTGGACTGTTTCCCTGGGTAAATTCCTCCCGGACATTTCTCCCCATTATCTCAAAGTGAGTACACATTAATTAATTAAAACTCAGAGCATTAAAAGCTTGCTTGCTGATAATAATTGTTTACTCTAACTGTTGCTATATATGCTATATGTGACCCGTTTTCACAAAAGCGGTCGGAAAGTACCATATTAAATTTTTTCACTTTTTAGCAATTTCATGTACATGATTCATTTTCCTTTCCAAAACTGTTTGCGGTTTTTCTATATCTAAAATATAACCAGGGTTATAGAATTTTAAATCCGATGGTATAGATAAACTGCTAGTTGAGAAAATTGCGTGCGAAGTTTAGCGATATAATTATTGACATTCTCCTATGAAACGGCTATTTCTACTGGACCTATTTAAATACAATTTGGCCGCCGCGTAGCTTCGACAATTGCCTAAATACTCTACAGATTTACAAGATATTCTCCATTTCGAAGATTAAGTTATTTAGGTGAAAAGCGAAGAAAATAAACGATTTATCCCGTTACACCACGCGAGGCCATGCGACCTTTAATCGTTCAGCCAACCACGGCTCAAGATTTGGTCACGTGTCTGTTTTATAGCGCTATTTTAAGTTTCTGTGAGTTAGTCGGTCTATTTCGGGCCGCTCTCAGGGCGTACTAAATAGAAGGCGGTCATGTTTTATTAATAGAACGGGAAAAGGGGATTTCCTTTTTCAAAACGAGACCAATCACGTTTTTCGATTCGACCTGCAACTTATTTTAATATCGTAACAAAATGTAGTTAATTTTGACTTAAATTCTGACTTTCGATCTCGATAAGCAGATTTAGGGCTCTTAGTAAAAATTAATTTTTACACATTTAGATATGTCTAAACAAGCATTTTATACGTCATTTCTATTGAATATATATTTTTAAACTTGTTTTTGCGTTCATGTCAATTACGGCCGATTTAAGGTTTTCCATGGTTTTTCGTCATTTTCTACCTGATGACATTTGGTACCTTCCGACTGATTTCAAAAAGACGGGTAACATATAGCAACAGTTAGAGTAAACAATCATCATAAACCTTATTAAACATTTAATTAGGACTCAAAACATTAAAAGCTTGGTTGTTCCACAATTAAATTTCAACAATAAAATAAAATAAATGTCTAATAAACATATATATGATTTTTGCAAGTATTTCTATTGTAAGTGTGCGTAAAGTATAATAATTTTGCATATAATTATATGCAGCAGTTGAACTGTTACGTTGAACTGCAGCATTGCAACTTGTGTCACCTGGTAACTGTCTTGTGAAATTCATAAAGTTGTTTAGGTGTGGCTGTTACTGCTCCACCGGCCGTGTGTGTCGGCAACGCCTTCAGCGTCACCTCCAGCCATTTACAAACAGACTGCAATCAAACGAGCACAATATATTGTATTTATTAACAAGCTTTAGGCCATTACAAATTTAAAAACCAAAGCAATCACATGCAATGACAATACAGGTATAAAAAAAGCTTCCCAAAGGAGGTACCATCAAAGCAGTCAACTGATGTAATATTTGTGTTCTTAATGACACTTAAGATCAAGTAGGCCAGCACGGAGAGCGCCTCTGAGTAGATTTCTTGAAGAAGCACTACCGGTATATACATTTTCAAAATCAATCAATCAATTGCAATTGTCAATCAATTAATACGGTTGTGCATAAAGCATGATGATTGAAGTTACATAACACACCAATGTGCACTTGGTATTTCTGATTAATCTATTCCACTCCAGAAACAGTGCTTTTACAAACCGGACGATCGACAAGCATGAGTTCGTGGAGGATCTCGGCCGCATTGCTGAGCATGAACGTTGGAAGGCAGAAGAGACAGGCCTTCAAGATGCCGTTGATGATGTCCTGTCCTATCTTCTGAAGAAACGACGTCACCAACAAGTGCAACGATTCAGAACTCTCGCTGTCCTAACACAAACAACGGCACAAACGTGCAAACAGACAAACTCAACCGTCCAACAGAAACCATAACCAATCACAACCATAAACTGTAAGGTGAACACGATAAGCTCACTCGAGTATTTTTCCCCCTTCCAGATTGACTCAGTCTAAATATTTTGTGTACAGTGATGTGTATAATTATATATTGCGGAAAATAAATATATTTGAAACCTGAAACCAGGCTATTGGAACAATACTGAAATCCACATTGTGCACAAACATACATACATTCATTCATTAAGAGGATTTATATAGCACCCGTTCAAGGCGACTACTCAGAAGCGCTCCCGATCCCAGTACAGCTAAAAAAGGAAAGTTTTGAGAAGTGCATAGAGAAAGTGAGTCAGAATGAACCCTGGAGAAAAGCACAACTATCCAAAATACATATATTCATTACTTTATAAGTGTACAGAAACAATGCAGAACACAGCTTAACTTATAGCATGCCTCACTAAGTAAAATTATTGGCGTAGGATTGGAACTAAAATCAGCCTCAACAGAGCAACTGCATGAACCACATTCTTGTGGTTTCTATCTGTCTGAATTTCCCCATTCTCAACTACACTGGCTTCCTCTCTCTGCCAGGGTTGCCAGATTTCGGAAAAATTTTGTCGCGAGATTTCGAAAAAAAGTTGTGAAAATCGCGAGATCATCGAGCTTTTCTATTTCGGTCGCGAAAATTTCTTCTGACGACTAAAAAAAAGGTCAAAATTTCTGACGACCGTTTTTTAGTCTTTCAATCGAAATCTCATGGAAAATCCCCCTTTTTTCGCTCAAAAAACCAAAAAAAGTCGCCCAAAAAAGTTGCCGTCGCGACCGCGAGGCAATTCAAAAGTAGCCCAAAAAAGCGCGAGTCGCGAAGACGAAATTTTCAGTCGCGAGCGATTTCAAAAGTCGCCCAATTCGCGTTTTTCGCAACGACCTGGCAACCCTGCTCTCTGCCCGCATGCAATATAAAGTCCTTTCTCTGGAACTCAAATCCAAACTGGGTCTTGCACCGAAATATCTCAGTGATCTCATTCGTTCTCCTCTTTCTGCATCTTCTCATCGACCACTCCGTTCTCTGGACAGGGCTGACTTGTTTGTTCCTCGAGCTAGGACCACTATTGCTCAAACCCGATCCTTTACCATCATTGGGCCCTCATTGTGGAATTCTCTTCCCTCCACTCTGCGTTGAACTCTACTTTCTGGATCGTTATCTACATCTCTCTCTCTTCTTAAGACCTTTTTTTCTCTAGAGGTGGGAGTGCTACTGAATGGCCTCGGCTGTGAGCGGCGCTATAGAAATTACTAATTACATTACATTACAGTGAATGTCTCATCATTCCTCATTATTTAAATCTTGGACATCAAATATTCTGACTGCAGCTCAAAAGCAGCAAATTCTTCTACTGACTGAAGAAGTCGCAATGTTATTACCTCCGACTTTCGTCCCTTCTTTATGAACTCCACCATGAACTTGCAGACGGATTCATTCGCCTCTTTGTGGTCGAGACAGCAGCATAGTATCGCGCAAGTCAGCAGCGACCAGACTTGACTTGATTGAAGAAAGACGATGGGGGCTCGCAATATAAACCTTCAACAACAACAACACAGCAGAACACTCAACTAAGCATAACACGCTGGTGACACGTTAGTGTTTGTATGAGCACGTGTTACTGCGCCCCTTCATGATTTCTACTCAGATGCGCACCTGACTACAGTGCAGACACTGAATCGGAGTTTCACGCCGAAGCGCTGAGGTTCCTATATACACGGCTACTTGTGGTGGATTTGAACCTGCAGCCCTCCAACTGCAAGGCAACGAACATACCCACTACACCACCGTATCCCACTGATTATATATGAATACCATGGTGTACTATGATTTATAGACGTCAAAGTGCGGCTAGAAAACTTACATGCAAAGGCACACGTTTGCACTGTAGCCTGCCATAGACTACTTTGTCCAGTTACCGTAGAAAGGCTAAATTACTGTCTGGTGATGCAAAAATGGCTGACAAGATAAATAATTTATGTTTTTGACCACACACTATTATTTACCATTTCCAACCAATATTAACACGTTGGCCGCAAGGGACGTGTTAACACGTCTTCCATTGAGTCATTTAACACAGCAAATCAGCGGCGAACGTGTTACGAAATGTCTCATACCAGAAAAACTTTGAAATCTACCTCAACTAACAACCTTAAAACCTTACTTAAGCAAAAAGTTAAAAACTTTGAACATCTTAGCACATAAAGGCGGTTTCGCTGAAATTACAATCGTCAGAAGTTCCTCATGGTAGAGTTACGGTGATTTACGATGATTTAGAGTTACAATGATTTAGAGTTACGATGATTTACGATGATTTAGAGTTACGATGATTTAGAGTTACAATGATTTACGATGATTTAGAGTTACGATGATTTAAAGTTACGATGATTTACGATGATTTAGAGTTACGGTGATTTACCGATAGCACAATCGAAAGAGGTCATCCACGATGTCTGGATGATTTCGCAAACCGTACGGTTCTTCCAGAATCTTGAATGTAGGACCACAAAATGACTGGAAAAGGAAGAAATGCCACAAAAAATTATAATTTTCAAACACCGATTTCATTGAAACTTTATATAATGAGGGACACACACACACACACACACGCGAATATAATTAGTTAGTTCAATAGAGTTAGTTTCTCATAATTTGGTACAGCACCTGAGCGGCATCTTACAAGAATGCTACTGTCACCTACTAATGGTGGTTAAAAAATTAAAATACTAATCTTGACCTGTCACTGACTGTGACCTCTGGCATCATTGGATATTAATATTAAACTACAAAATTTTCTTAAATTACTCTCAGATTTTTCCAACCTGAAACATGTCGATCAGCATTGGAACACATTCCGGCCGCGTTCCGTACTCATCGACGAGGATGCTACCGAGGTAGAGGCAACACGAATGAGGATACACCTGATACAGCGACACTATCTGAAAGAACATCAATTCATATCGAACATGTCAGCATCAGCATCATCTGCGTCTGGTAATCCATGCCAGGCATGTAACACTTAAATACAATTCATGCAGCATCTCCTAATTTCTACTTTTGAAGGTTGTTATTTTCACATCACATCCACAATTTGAACGAGTGTTCAGAAAATAAAAAACAACTATCAGGCAAATTTAGAGGAGCAAATGAAATTAAATAGTTTCTTTCCTATCTCAGAGACATCACATAACATGTCACATACCACAAAATCACCACAATGATTCCAAAGGTACTTAAAAACATAATCTAAAATGTAGCACATACACTTTAAAAAATTAGTCATTTCTCAGGACACCATTTCGCATCTTCATCACTCACTAGTGGATTGAGATTGCTCACCTGGATTGAGTTTGCTCACCTGGATTGAGTTTGCTCACCTGGATTGAGATTGCTCACCTGGATTGAGATTGCTCACCTGGATTGAGATTGCTCACCTGGATTGAGATTGCTCACCTGGATTGAGATTGCTTACCTGGATTGAGATTGATCACCTGGATTGAGATTGCTCACCTGGATTGAGATTGCTCACCTGGATTGAGATTGCTTACCTGGATTGAGATTACTCACCTGGATTGAGATTGCTCACCTGGATTGAGATTGCTCACCTGGATTGAGATTGCTCACCTGGATTGAGATTGCTCACCTGGATTGAGATTGCTTACCTGCGTCACTAGCGGACCAAGAAGCTCCGTGGACGTGACACCGAGACATCGAACTGCGAATCGAATGCAGCGACAACATCGTTCGATTACGCAGACGTCGCTACTGAACTTGCTAAACGCCCGAGAGATGACCGGCCATATCTAAAACAACACAGCTCAACTACGGAACATCGGGAGTAAATTAATAACAGATCCACTGAATTCAAAAACCATTACAGAACAAAACCACTAGTTTAACAAATTGACCGCCAGGTACGAGATAACTCGTAGTTAAACCAGTCATTTAACATGGCGTGTAGGCGGTCACTGTGTTAAGTTAAGAAGAATTACAGATCTAACCAAAGATTTGTATGGCATGCACAACTGTTCATCTTATTGGAAAAAATTACTGATACATTCACAATGCAGCAGCATTAAAAAAATTGATAAGATCAAGAGAAAATAAAGAACTGTTGTACCTGAAGTATCACCTCTTGGCATGGATGGACCTTTCCATTCTCCACTGTTGGTGTCGTGTAACTGGAAAAATGAGGACAGGACAATTAGCCACACAAGATGCATCTATGCAAATCAACCAGCCAACAGAATAGACATTAGACAGACATACACAGAAAATCATCGCAACATTTGTGGCCTTTTGCCTAAAGCTGTAGTGCTCACAACGTTCAAACTCTGATTCAGCAGACAGCATGATGTGAAGTTGACATATTTATCTGATCTAACTAATCTAAATGCAGGCAAACACGGATTCGTGCCTGCTCCTAAAGGTCAAATATCTACAAACCTTGACTTAGATTTGTTCTTAAAACAAAACACTACCAAAAAGAACAAAGGAAAAACAAAGAGAAGTCGTGTGTGCATTAACCGCATGTAGCAGCAATTTCATCACACACGCAAAGGCAAATACCATGACCACCTATCTTCACTTCACTTCCATAGACATAACACAGCTAGTCCATAGATTCTAAACATGATGCTAAGTCTATGGATGGTGATTCATTGGTTGCCCTCTGCGCGTGCGTGTATATGTGTGCGTGCATGTACCCACCACTGAAAGAACCACAAGTTATCTATCGACTTCAGAGACTCAGGCACCCACCGAAATATTGACGCAAGTCGGTCGAGCCATATCGTTGGATCCTCTTGCTTGTTTCCAGAAGCGAATCGAATGCCGTCTCGTTCCAAAGTCTTCAAATGATCAGAGACAATTAAACTTCAGAAAGACAATGACAGCAGGAAATTAATTAATAATTATAGTGGATGTTCCATTGTTTCTATTGTTCCACAATAGAGTCACATTTCAGATGATGGAAAACAAGAATCCCTAGACCAGTTATTTCAAGGCAGTGAAGAAGGCCATTCCTAGCCCACTAACAATGTTTTCCTGGCATGCAAAACCTTGCCTACAGGCTACTGTGACGTTTATGACTGATAACGATCAAAATCAAGACTCTTCGTGCCTAATTTTACTGTTTATACGCAAAATTTTACCATTCAAGATTTAGTTAAGCAAACATTTTCTGAGAACAGGCCACTCCAAATCCACCACTCTTATTTTGATCAGATACCCTCTACATTCTGGCCTCACATTACAACACAATACAATATGTATTTACTGGAAAATACTGTCACTAACCTGCCATTACACAGACAAGCAACTCAGTTTCCCAGCCATAATTTATGGGGTATGGGTGGCAAGATCTCTCCCTCACAATCTTATCCAGCCACCAACAGAGTGTTCAGTTGATAAAATCATTTGAAAGACAGTCTGCTATACAGTGCTATTGAAAAAGCCAATAGAAATCTTTCTACCCTGGAATGAATTCACAGTTCATCATTAAATAATGAATAGATGGCAGCACTAGTCGTACTGCGCTGTAAGCAATCCAACCTTGTTGAGCTGGTCCACTTGAGTTGAACAAAGTTGTCGCAGACCCTCACTGATCGCTTCTGGAGGCATTTTGCCAAGAATATGAGCAGCACCTGGTGAAAAATAACAAAAGACAGGATATGTCTAATACCAAAAAGAGTTTAGAAGACACCATACACGACCAAATCCTTGCAAGCAGCAGACATATTGTAATTGTAATCAAACATTCATATAGCGCCACTTCAAGAGAACACCTCAGAGGCGCTCCCGACCACTTCATAGAGGGCAGCAGTAAAATGAATAGCACCCTCACTGTGCAGGTAACTTGCATTCGGGGGAAGCCCTGGCCACCACAAAACTTCTGCCTATAATGATAGCAACCAGACAAGATACACCCATTCCAGATGATTTTCCATTTCTTCAGACTTTTTTAAATCCTGTGTATCTAAATCTACCTCAGCAGATCACAACAACAATAGCCATTATATGGTGATTGTTGTTAACCTTTGAGAAGACCAGTAGCAGCTTCGTTGGAAACGTTGAACGAATCGATACAGTTGACGATCTGCAGGAGCTGACCAAATAGCGACGTCATCGCTTCAGGACACTGCGAACACAATCCCTGGACGGATTCAGCAGCTGCTGTTGCGAGCTTAGGATGCTGCAGTCCACCGAGAAGATACTGAAGAATGGATCCTAGCAACATATTAATCACGTCACATGTCCATTGAACTGAGTTAAACATTCACCTAAATTAACACATATTTTTCATTAACAACACCAAATGTAATTAAAACAAATTTTCAACACATCAAAATAAACACACATCTTCATTCAGAGCATTTATATAGCACCTTTCAAAGATAACCACTCCCAGCTCAACTTCAGCAGAAAACAGCTTTCAAGCTATTTCCTTGAAAGTCTTGCCTGCATCTAATTTAGCTGCATGTCACAGCATGCCCAGTATAATAAACTAGCAGATATAGGCAACCAAATTAAACTGGCAACTAAATTAAACTGGCAACTAAATTAAACAGTTGCAATGCATAACTGAAGAACTCCTTCAAAAGACATATGCACAGTCGCACACACACAATATGCATCAAGAACAAAATTCAACAAAGCACACAGTAACATTGTTAGACCCTCACCAAAATTTCATCACTATCCAAGCTTTACACCCAGTAATATATTTATGCACTGATTATGCAGTTGCAAAATAATATCAACACCAAGTCGTTTTGCAGGTATCATCAATTGAAGTCAAGCAAATTACGGCAACAGTCTGCAACAGGGGTTCCTCACACTGAGATCCCTCTGAAATTTGCTGTACTGTGACAAGCATTTTATATGTCCATAAACAGAACAGCACCTCTGCAATCTGCCTTTATGGTATATACCAGCGGTTCCCAACCCGTGGCCCGCGGGCCAAAAGTGGCCCGCGAGGCCTCACAAAATGGCCCGCCATGGCCTCAACAATGACACTCATCTCTCAAAGAATTAACAAAATACATGAAAAAATTGACAATTTGGACAGGATTGAACATATAATTATTTTCTATTACAAATTATTTTATTTTAAAGTCTATAAACATCAAACATTCTACTTTGAATTAATTATAACAATTTTTATATGCTTTTAGTTAATTAAATTTTAGCATTGGGGCCCCCTAAATGCCCTAATGTCCTTTCAGAAGAAAAAGTGGCCCTCGTGTCCTCCAACTTAGAAAAAGTGGCCCTATAGTCAAAAAAGGTTGGGAACCACTGGTATATACAAACACACTGACACAAAAACAATACTAAAGAAAATGATGATGACAAAACTTGTCTGGCTAACTGTCCTGTGCTCATTTTTCCAGTGCATATTTAACATTTGAAGCATGTAAACACAAGTTACCTAGACATTCTGGATGCTTATCAATCCATTCTCGCAGTGCACCGAGAAGCTTCATGGCTGTATGCTGAACTGCGATGTGAGCATTCGCAGATAGGTTGAGTATTGCCTCAAGAACTTGCGGCACTACGACATTCTCACTTCTATGTTACAACAACAACAACAACAGCTGAATTAAATTTATATGCCATGAAACTGGTTTTTATATTAGAAGTTACATTACATAGTGATACATAGTACTAGGAGTCACCCGTGTAAATGAAACAAATATTTGCTTAATTTAATAAACATGTGCTCAATATAATAAATATTTGCTTTAGACTGCATTAGAAGAATCATTTGAGCACAGGAGAAAATTGAACAAGAACTAACTGCGGAAGATGCTTAAATATTAGAAGCTATATTGCAGTGATACATACTAGAAATGTTAATTTAATAAATATTTGCTTCAGACTGGATTGGACGAATCAATTGAATGAGTACTAACTGCGGAAGATGTTTTGCCACTGCAGTCATGACGAACAACGATGCTTCTATAACTTCCCAAGGTGCTCCATTGCCATCGCCTTTTAGAGTTTTAAACATCTGAACAAACAAGAAGCAATAAATTGCCACAGAGAAGGCGTGTATGTAATTATAAATTTATCGTAATTCGTAAGCTGTAATCAAGTCAATATCTAGACGATTGATCTGTTGAGAAAGTGATTTCTCAGATTAGAGCAGCCGTACTTGACTAAAGAAAGTGACGGATTGCATGATTCAGTTGTGATTCTATTGGTTATCCATGCTCAACCTTAAACATAGATATATGCAGAATTTAGCCACCTAATTAAAAGCAGCTACACAACTAATTCAAAGTAAATTTTAAAATATACTTCACTATAGGCATCTATCAAATGTGACAATAGGAGACCGAACATTGTCTTAACTTTAAAAAATATGCACACACCTCATGGTAAACATTCGTCGGACCAACCGCAAACACAATATCCGAAATCAACTCCGACGATCTGATGCGAAATTCCTCAAAGTCGTCCGGTTCATCACAGATCGTCTCCTGAACAAGAACACAACAGATAATATGTGTTGTGTTAATGATATGTTGTGTTAATGTATCTTAATGATATTATCGTTAAAACATCAACAACAACAAAATCCATTCCAGTCTCATCTAATCTGGAAACTTCCCTGACACTGCAATCAATCAATCAATCAATCAGTCAATCAGTCAATCAATCAGTCAATCAATCAATCAATCAGTCAGTCAATCAATCAGTCAATCAATCAGTCTATTAGAAGTACTAAGCTGACACAGATGCAACTCAAACAGACAATATTGTGCAGGGTATTAAATTTAACATAACAAGGCTTCAAAATATAAGTGAACTTCAAAGTTACGCTAGATCAGCAATTTGAGAAGTGTTGAGATTCAAAACTGGGCAGAAATACAAAAGAGAACAGGAGGACTTAATGGGTAATCTCTCGTGTTACATAAAAAGTGTTTCTTATGCATCCAAAGTGGCATTACCATACCCTCGATGCATTGTCCTGCTCTCTGATTCACAGAGAAATTACAAATGCACGAATGAGAAAACAATTGATTACCATCGCAGCGTCGTACTGGCAGTGTCGACTTAGAGCAACAACGAGTCGTTCTATGTAAGGCTTGAACGCGTCCACTGTTTCCTGTCTGTTACCTTCGTACAGTAACTCCGAGAGTCGGTTCCAGAACGTGAAAGTGATGTCGGCAACCTTACAAAGAAAACAACAGAATTAATCTAATCAAATATCCTGCAAATTGCAATTGCGATCAAGAATTCATTATAGTGTCACTTCAAGAGAAACTCCTCAGAGGCACTCCCAACCTGACAACACCATACCACACCAAAAGAGAATGGTTTCAAACGCTTGCGGAAGAAGGGCAAAGAAAGACAAAGAAGTTCATTACAAAGACTGCTAGGTAACTTAATCCAGGAAGATGAATTGGCCATATCGAAACTTTTATGCAGTACTTTGAAAGCAAGAGCCATAGGGATAACCCGGTCACCTTGTGTGGCAGAGTGAAGAAATCTACGACCTAAAGCTTTATTTAGACACGACTAGTCGACTACCAATGACGTCAACATAAAAAGCTCTGAGGATATTCTCAGACAATTAGAAAGAAATCATTACATGAATTGCTTGAACAAAATAATGTCTAGTTACTTAATGGTTAAGCAGGAAAGAATCAACAAAATAATTTTAACTAAATTCTGACAAAGTGGCAACTCGGATCTGTGGAATGCAAAGCTAAGCAACATCAGCAATGTTCAGCATGGTTATTATTGCCACCCTGACCTGAAAAACCGTGCATGAAATACTTGGGTTGATATTTCAGCTGCAATTTAAAGATAAACTGCTTGCAGTTGTAGTTCAGCCAAATTGTCGTTGTGAGATGTGATATTGAAGGAAACGATTTTTTAAAGTTTAAAACGTACCTCGTAATTCGGATGACCGACACATTCCACGAGAAGTTCAATTATTCGAAAGTCATCAAATTTCTAAAATATCACATTGCACATAATTATAAACAAAGAAAAAATGTGTTTATCGTCTACAACAGCCAATGCGCTTTTCATTTGACCTGATGCCTCGAGCAACACTATTATAGGGGGGTGCTATACCAGTTCTTATATTTAAAAATTTACACACAGATAACATTGTCCGAGACATTTTATATACCTGCAACTAGTGTCTGCCGTGACTCTAGCAAATCTCCTTTTATCCACACTTTTGCTACCTTAGATGTAGTAGCTTGTTTGTAATTGTAACTTAAGCATGACATTTATAAAGCACCACTTCGAGAAAAATTAATCAAAAACTGAGGAGCGCTAATGTTCTCAAGGCACAGCTTATGAACTGAGCTGCAGCAATACGAATAAGAGGGACAAGCAGGAGTCCATGGACACCCAATCGAAGGATGCCTCAACCCAGGTCCAAGGAAGCTGAAATGCAGAAGACCCTGCACAATTATTAGACTTATTACCAGATCTGAGATTGGCTATGAATGTGCATCAAAAGTCATGACTGTTGACTAACAATTACCTATTTTTAGACAGACTCACATGATCGATATTGTAGATTAACGGTTGAACGCATGTTTCACCAAGTTCAGCAAACAATCTGCAGTAGTTCATAGACCTGTGTCAAGAAAACCAAACAATATTTATAGGAGTTGAGATATTTAGTAATTTTTAGTGAATAAAAGGAAATGTGCATTTACATGAATTTATGCCAAAATCCAAAACGAGTGGAAGAATTAAGCAACTGATGATCAGTTTTGAGGTGACTTACTTATCCGTATCTTCTGTGCTGACTGCCAGACGATACATTTCCGCCAACGACATTATACCATCGAAAAGCAACTTCGCCAAAGAAGATCCCTCATGAAGATCCTAGGAACCAGAAAACAAAGTTTCAACACAAATCTACCCATTATACATGCACATGTTAATTAACGACTTTATTAAATTTAGCACCTTTTAGGCTAGCATCACATTTGAGGTGCGAGAAATGATGGCTCAGGCAAGTCATCAGCCGGGCAGGGATTTGGTCAAGATCAATAGGAAAGTCGACAGACAATACAATAACAATACTTCAATCAAACGATCTGCTGGTTGAAAGAAACTGCTTTTAAACAAATACATGGCCACAGATATTTCAGAGATATACCTCAACGACGACCATTGAAGAGCAGAGGCATTCGGTGGCAGAATGATGAAGTGGAGACGAACAATCCTTGTTTACCTGCACAAAAGAAACGATCACACCGTTAAAAGGTGTCGTACAATTGCAAAAAATATTCATAATATTATTCATATTATTTATCTTTATATGCAATTAACTTTTAAGGTAAAAGCCTTATGGTAGAAGAAACATTGGCTTAAAGACCTCAGAACTTTGTTGCAAAGTGATGAAATCATGAGGTAGAAGATGAAACATAATCACAGCAGTTCAAAAACAGAACAGCCTGCTGTTAAACCACTTGTTACTGAACCAACTCTAAAAAGCATGAAGAACTGTGTGCAAGCAAAGTGTTTAGTATTCCAAATACAAGAACAAACTTCACTGTATACAGTGTATAGCACATAAATTTAACAAGACTGCTGTGAAGCCTATCACAGCAAGCATGTTCTGGAAAGTCACTTGAAATTTTCATAGAAATTAATAGCCAACAAATGCAGAGAAATTGTGTCACATTCAATTAATTTAAACAGGTCATCAGCAAACCATTCTAAATCATCAAAAATCAAAATAAATTTACGTGCATCACCAGTCAAATATAAATTAACTGTAAGAGGTACTCACAAGAGCCTGAAAAGGCAGGTAGATTAACTTTGTAGACACCAAATGCGCCTCTTTAATGACGGTGGCAGCCAGCCAGCTGCCGAGGCAGTGCAGCACTTGGGCGCAGATACGTTCATTGTCTACTGTTGATTCTAAGACAGTGGTCTGCAATGGAGACAAAGACGACTCAGAAACAACAAAATCTACAGCTAAAGATAAACTGTAAACCAAAACATGAGTATCTAGAGAAAAAACGAATTTTGCTGATACCAACAAGCCAATTGATGCATTCTAGAAGTCTACAGAAAATGCATTACTAGAGCAAAACTACAGCTTGACTGTTTGGGGGAAACTTTTTGCTTTGCCTATGCTTTTATCGATAACCAATGATGTTGATGCGTTCTGTGCTAAAAGGCAAGTCATTTGGCTTTTTGTGCAACCCAGCCCTGGATGAGATGAGCAATATGGTTTCCCATTGCCTTCCTCACAGACAATTGTGAGTGTGCAGCTTGTTCGTGGTCACTACTCAGTGGAATGAGGTACTTCTGAACATAACAATACACCACTGTGCCCAATCAATAAACACCTGTCAATAATGAAGTGCATATTAATTATGCAGTCACTTGAATAATTATAGTATAATTGCGTAATTTCTTCACACTTTGTCCTCCCTTATTTCATTCATACCACTATATTGAATGCCTGAAGCTTTAATGACACAAATAGTATGTATTACTCATTATGTCCCTTCATGTTATGGTCAACATATTCTATTATTACGGCCAGTATAAAGCGTAACGAGCTCAACTAATAGCCAAAAATGATTGAACTGCATAAGCAAAAATGTACTACACATTGTTAAGATTCGCAATGGTGACTTACAAGAAACTGAACTAACAACTCAGATGCAGAAGATAATTCCTCAACCGCTTCATTTCTTCGATTCGCACCCAGTCTCAAAGAACGGCTGTTTATCTAAAACAGCACAAGCGCAGCACTGGATATAAATAAAACGGGTGAGGTGCTATATAAATCCATATAAAAGCATGAGGTTCAATCCAGACCTAAATGGTGTTCTTCATTCATTCGGAAATTTATATAGCGCCCCTTCAAGAAAAAACTACTCAGAGGAGCTCCATAGATCTGCAGAGTGGACAAAAAGCAGCAGCCACTTAAAAACTTTTATGAGTCATCAGTGGTGGAATACTATGGACCATGTAATGTGTTGGTAAGAGCACACAACAAGTCAGAGTGCACACTGAGTGACAACAGTCTTGTCAGCATTGCCAAACATATGGATGACCAACAACAAAATGGCAGGCCAAAGTAAGGTTACAAGTTCATAATCATAGGACAACTTTTAAGCTGTCTTTATTATCCATGGAAACATGTCAGTGCAATGATAGCAGAGTAGATGTGATATGTTTTCATGCATTTAATTAGTTATAGATAAGAAGCTCTGAAGAATATTTAACTTGCAATGTCGTATGCTTCTGATATACCATTCAAGAACAAAATACACTGAAGACAATTATCAACTGGAACATTGTGAGGCACTTGAAATCTTGAAGGAGTGCTATATAAATCTCTTGAATGAATGAATAAATCTTATTCACGTATCGAAAGAAAATAAACAAACTAAATTAAACGCTATCCTTCTCATCTTAACATAACCTTCCTATAAAAGTCATCTTTTTTCATACCTCTTCTGGTAGCAGTGACAATAGCTCAAGCAAGAACGTCCAGTGTTTGACTTCCGAAGCAAACCTACAAACATATTACACAAATTACAATGATTAAACACGAAAACAATAATAGCCTACTTAAATGACAATTACAAAACATACTTCTTATTCAAACACAGCAACAAAGTGAACAATAATTTCAATTTCTTAAAATGCAAAAAAATAAACTACATGTAAATTATATTTTAACTATTTTAACGTGAAACATCGACTAATTTGCCTGCTTGCACATAGAATGTTTGAATTTGAACCCCTAAAACTAAAGAAATGTATCCTAAAACCACACAAATTTAGAAAGTGAAACACAAATTGAGTAAGCACTTAGCATCCTCTGATTATCCAAACATGAAAATAAGAGACAAAAAGACAGGATGATCAAATTAAACACAGGAGTATTTCTTCACAGCTTCCGTATCTTACACGAAGAAACTGATCAACGACTTCATTTGGCAAGACAACTGGCCAGAAACGGATGTAAGAATTGAAAGAAGAACAGATGGCTCAGCAACAAAAATAGAAAAGTACAAATTAATGAATATGAACTAATGCATTTTGCAAATGGCATTGATGTTTTTGTAACTTTTGAATTATTAGTTTTTCAATTTATTAATACTCTTTCTTTATCTCATAAGTGTTGTAAAACGTTAACAGAACCTCTTTATTAATTCTTCAGCAGCATTTTCCCATGAAGACATCTGCAAGGCGAGGTCAGCAAGAGCCAAACAAAGCTACGAAGAACAGATACAAATGACATCATGAGCATATGCAACACAAAAAACAATTTCATAATATATCATATAATAAGCAACAAAATCAGCTGCAAAGTCGCGCAAACCCAGCACAGCAATGCAGAAAACAAGACAAATGCTCACAGCAAAGTTAAGCAATCTGTCTAGAAATCACTCTTGTCTTTGAGCAGAAACTATCAACAGCATTCAAGCAACAATGTCAAGGTAACACGCGTATAAGAAAATGATAAGGAATCTAGAATCCTGTCATGAAAGTCTGAACTATCTGATTGATAGTACTTAACATGAAAGACGCAAACCATCTAATTGGTCACAACTGTACAGCATACATTGGGAAGCTTTATGCTTTATCTCAAGTCAACCATGTCAGTTATTGACGTGCTCACCAGCGAGTGGAGATTTGCAGGTGCAGCTCCTCTTTATATCAATTGAACCCACAATGCCTCATCATATCTAGGACCTCCTAGCAATAACCTTCCACTGCAAATGTGCGCTATTGCAATTGTAATAGCTCAGCAAACTGTCTTAAAACTCTTAATTTATATTTCCTTCAAAGTCATATGAGCAGTTCATCTTGTCAGGAACTTCAATGCAAACTAATGAAGTGCCTTTATACATACTGTAACATACATACGCATACGCACATACATATGCACATATGTACACATATAAATAACATTTTAAGATCGAGCAAAACCAAAAATGGTGATTCTGTCTAACAATGACAGTAGAAATTCAGAGCCATTGTCTAACTAACAATCAATCAAATTATCTTTCAAAATTTCAACATATCTGAATAGAACGATGACGCAGTACTGGATTCTAGGACGTTTCATCCCAGGACGATTCATCCCCGGACGATTCATCCCGGACGATTCATCCAGTGGACGTTTCATCCCCGGACGGTTCATCCCCGGACGATTCATCCAGTGGACGGTTCATCCCAGGACGGTTCATCCAGGGGACGGTTCATCCCCGGACGGTTCATCCCCGGACGGTTCATCCCGGAAAATAAATAGAGATAATAATATGATACATTTGTCGAACCTCAAGTAGGTCCCGATAAATTGTTTTACCATGAAAATGGTATTTTATCCCGGGCTTATCCCCCCTAAAAGCACTAGCCCCCCCCCCAAGAACGGAAACCAAACTCCGCCCATGTCGGCAGGGTAATACAACGTCCCGGTGAATAGTCACCTATTCTATTGTTCTATAATCACCTAATCAAGTCCCGACGGCTTAGTGTTGTACGTTCAATTGGCCATTGTTTAAAATTATGTACACCACAGTACGAATGCCAATGAAGATTGGAATCAGCTCAGAAAAGCCGCGTTTAACAAATCGACATGACGCTTGCATGTTTTATAGGCTCATATGTTCCTTTTATTAGATTTAATTGCATGCTTTATAGGCTTATTTGTTTTTATATGATATCTATTTTACTACTAGTTTTTAAAAAAATTATCTAGATTTTATTGCATGTTTTATATGCTTATGTTTTCTTATAATGATCTCTATTTTTATTCAAAATATATGAAGCTATTATATGATTTCTATTTTATTCCAAGTATTTTTTGACTTTTAGATCTATTAAATTGATATTTTATAGGATTATGGGTTCTTTAGTACCGTAGGCTTGTGTGTTCTTTTATGATATTTAATTTAATTACTGACGATTCATTCTGTTATATAGGCTTATGTGCTCTTTTATGAAAGCTATTTTATTGCAAGTATTTTTGACTTTTTATATCTATTACAGTGGAAATTTTATAGGATTAAATTGCTTAAATTTCCGTCCATTGGGATGAAACGTCCTGGGATGAAACGTCCTGGGATGAAACGTCCATTGGGATGAAACGTCCTGGGATGAAACGTCCATTGGGATGAAACGTCCGGGGATGAAACGGCCTGGGATGAACCGTCCCCTGGATGAAACGTCCTGGGATGAACCGTCCACTGGATGAAACGTCCACTGGATGAACCGTCCGGGGATGAACCGTCCGGGGATGAAACGTCCACTGGATGAATCGTCCGGGATGAACCGTCCGGGGATGAATCGTCCGAGGATGAAACGTCCGGATACCGCAGTACTGGCTGTCAGATGACAATGATCAGTTCTCGAAACCAGAGCTCCATTGGCTTTTATCCCAACTGGGGATGACATGAGCGAGGTAATTTCCTGTTGCCTACCTCACAGACAATTGTGGGTGAGCAAAACGTCCAGGGTCACTACACAGTGGCTTGAGCTAGATTCGAACAACCAACCCAGCAGTTAAAAACCACAGAACATAACACTATATATACAAACACCACCACCCCATCGGATAGAGTAGAAAAAATCCCACCTGTGTAACAATGACCGGTGGTGTATCTGGGCTGATGCTCGTACAGTGATTCAGAAGTGAATCTCTCAGCGACTGTATACAAACAATAAATTACGAATAAATCAGGAACAAATCTTAAGTTAGATCTAATAACAATTCACAATATACAAAAACACAACTTGAATGTGCCGCCATTAGTGAAGCTTGGTCTAAATATTGCAGAGGCATTTTCAGTTCTTACTGAACCATTGGTTAGTACTGCAGATAAGAGAACAAAGGTACAGGGCCACTACCATTCTTTTTACTATTATAATTATTATCATTATTAATAAATAAACCATTGCACAAATTAATTATCAGCTCAACAAAACCAATAGTTCCATATCAATCCAAGTAGCCTCTTCATAATACTCCATTTAAGCTAATAAATGAAATTCAAAGATTAATTCATCAAGTCATAATCACACTAACTGAGAACTATCACATTTTAACTAAATTATACCAATACAACTGTAAGTGTATATATTTATATTTAAGTGCCTCATGCTAGGCAAACCTGGTGAGAAGAAGGAGGCAGTTCATGGAAGGCATACTGAATCTAAAATAGAAACATGATGAAATTTTTATACCAATTTTTACGCATAACTAAACAATTAATCATCTCAATAAAAAATAAAAAACAAACATATCTTCAACATCACGTTTAGGCTACACATCTTTTTCTTGCTACCACTTCAAAAGACAGTACTTATTTTTAGTATCACTTAATCAACATGAATATTACTCTATGCAACAATTTCAATCTGTCTCACAACATTCCTTCTGATAAAAAACCTCTTCTATCACAATGTAGCACATTTGCATCATGAACATCTAACTGCCTTATAAGCATTTAGTCATTAAATTTATGCTTTGGTCTTCATTAATTCTAACATCACCAATTAACATAGTAATGATGCTATCATGCAAGGAAGAGACTGATACTACACAAATGTCTAGACAAAATTTTTTATTTATGAATATAATGCAAAATTGGCTCTCCTTAAGTAGTTTAATTCATGATCACCTTTGTCCTCATTGTCTGAGCTGCGAAATAGCATGACTGAACATCTTGATTAAGCTGAAGAAGCTGATCAGACACCTGCCACGCAAACACCTACAAATGAGAGGTCACTGTAAAAATCAGTTGTTACCGAGTTTGTGTAACATTTTAAGAACTTTAGTGCATTCATCTATAGTATTACTTCATATGGCAATTTAAGTGACACGTATTATTAACACACAAAACAAATCAACAAATCAGATGGTGCAAATCAGTTCCAGAACATCACCAAGGCAGAACCTTGTGATTTGTAGCATTTATAGCACAAAATGCTGAAGACCAACCAACCAGGAAATGCCAAATTAATCATGGTCAAATGAAAATAATCTTCAATCGAGAACTGATAATTCAGCAAT
Organism: Lumbricus rubellus; assembly: GCA_945859605.1. Classification (NCBI taxonomy): domain Eukaryota; kingdom Metazoa; phylum Annelida; class Clitellata; order Crassiclitellata; family Lumbricidae; genus Lumbricus; species Lumbricus rubellus. The sequence continues at coordinate 44,845,488 of OX243813.1, read as the reverse complement.
AAGAGTTTCATATCTTCCTAATTTGAATCAACTAGTGGTATTTACCAACAGTACAGAGTGCAAATTGATGAGTAAGCAGTTCGATATTTCATGCATGGACTGAACTTGACAAATCTTGAGTTCATCACTTACAAAGCTTTGAATCCACAGCACCACACTATCACTTCAACAACACCCATCCCAATAAATCACACCAAGCACTGGATGCATTTATCACAAATACTGAGACAGATCTTAGACGCAGCAGGTAGGATAATAGCCTTCAACATTACTATAACATAACATAACATTTTTTATTCGGCAACCAACACAAACTTTAAAGATACTGTAATTCTACATCATATATGTCTTATGTCGGATCGCACAGGAGACCCAAAAGGGGCCAAAGGTCCCGCTAGCCAGGGCCACCTGAGAGAATTGGTTTAGAAAAATTCAGCACGGCCGATTGGAAAAATAAAGCAGCTTTATGAACAAAATATCTTAACTAGCATACTAATACAAAACAAAAGGTGAGTTAGAAAAGTGGAATAAAGTCAGTGCAGTCATATACACGAAAAACAAGTGCACACTCCCGTATGAAGGTGAATTAACAGTATTTCCCCAGATTGGTAGAGGTCTACATTCCTTGTTGGATGAAGGTAGAAAGCTCCCGTTTAAAGAGACGAAGAGACGGCAGGGAGCGAATATCAAGAGGAATACTATTCCATGTTCTTGGTCCAATACATTTAATAGATGCAAGCCTTGTATTAGTGCGGGCAAAGGGAATATAGAAAGGGTTAGTATTTCTCAAGCCACGCTCTTGAATATCAATTCTGAATTTGAAGTAATCTTTATAGGTAGCTGGTAGTTGATTATGGATATATCGATACATAAATATTCCAATTTGTAATTGCCTTATTTGATCTGGTTGCAGTATTTTTAGACCTAAAAATTCTGCTTTCGTGTGGGCTCGATAAGGGATTTTTGCAACAAATCGTATTGCCCTTTTTTGGAGGACAAGAATTTTCGAGAGGTTTGACTTATATGCAGAAGCCCAAACAATGTTACAGTAAGATATGTATGGATGTATGAGTGTATAATAGAGTGAGGTTCTGGTCTGTGGTGGGAGAATTCTGGATATGCGTGATAAAATTCCTAGATTTTTTGCTATTTTTGTTGCGATATTCGACACGTGTTCGTTCCAGGACAGGTGTTGGTCTACGTAAACTCCTAAAAATTTCGATGATTGCACTAAAGTGATAGGTGTACCGAAAATACATAAATTAGGATAAGACGTTGGAAGTGCTTTTTTATGTGACCTAAAGATGATGTAATTAGTTTTATCGAGATTGAGAGTTAACTTATTAGAGCGAAACCATTCTGCTATATTTTCTAGGTCGGAGTTAGTATGATTAATTAATGCTTCAAGTGAGGAATGAGAGTTAAAAATATTAGTGTCGTCTGCAAACAATAGAAAAAATAGATCAGGAGCTACACTAGGCAGGTCGTTTATGTATAAGATAAACAGCAGTGGGCCAAGGATAGAGCCTTGTGGGACTCCGTAATTAATTTCTTTTAAAGGTGATTTACTACCATTGCAGCTAACTAGCTGCATTCTGTTTTCTAAATAACTTTCAAACCATTTTAGCTGGGTGTTTCGAATGCCATAGATGGACAGCTTTTTTAGCAGTATGCCATGGTTGATGGTATCAAAGGCTTTAGCCAAGTCTAGAAAAATTCCTATGGAGAATTGATTTTTATCCATAGCATCAGAAATTTTGTCTTGCATATTTATTAAGGGCATGAATGTTGAATGGCCAGCTTGAAAGCCATGTTGAGAGGAGAAGAGAATGTTGGTCTTTGAAATATACTTATTGAGGCGCTCATGCATGACCTTTTCAAAATATTTTGAGAAAAATGGAAGAACAGATATAGGGCGATAATTGCAGGCTTCGTCTCTTGGCCCTTTTTTGAAAATTGGAACTACCTTAGCTAATTTCAGAGATTGTGGGTATATTCCAGTTTTAAAGGAACAGTTTATAATTTCTACTAGTGGATGAACGATATTGGGTAGGCTTGGCAGAGCTATAGCAGGATCTATGTCATCGACTCCTTTGGCATGAGATGGATGAATAGTATGGCTTAGTAGGATCAGCTCCTCCTTTGAGACTTCTGTGAGTCCAAAGGAGTCCATTTTTGAAGGAATCATATATTGCTCAAAAGTAGAGTTGGAATTTGGAATATTTTTAGCCAAGGAATGTGCAATGCCTGTAAAGTAATTATTGAGTTCCGTCGCAATTTTTATCGGGTCTGTAGTAGAGATGTTATTTACTTTTAGCGATAAAATATCTCTGTCTCCCCCATTTGTGGTCCCTATCAAATGTTTTAAGATTTTCCAGGTTTCTTTGAGGTTATTGCTATATCTACAAAATTCAGCTGCGTAAAAATTTGATTCAGCCTGTATACGGATTGATTTAAACTTGTTCCTATAGGATACAAATGCGTTTTTGTTTTGCGGGGTTGGGTTTTTGATAAATTTTCGATACAGTCTGGATTTCTTTTTACACGAGTTAAGTAGACCTTGTGACATCCATGGGTTTTTGGGAGAATTTCTTCTGGTAGTTTTACTTTGAGATATTGGAAATGCCTTGTCGTATTCCTGTTTAAACTCATTGAGGAAAGTATCATAAGCCTTATTCGTATCCAGATCCCGACAGGCAACTAAAACTGGCGACCAGTTGATTTTTGCTACTGAGTCCTGGAAAGCGGTTAAGGATTCCTGGGTAATCAACCTGTGGGTTCGAGTTTGGGGCTTGTTTGGGAGTTTTAGTTCATATTCGAACTGAGCCAAAATAGGAAGATGGTCGGATATGTCGCTAATTACAATTGAGCAACAAGATAATTTACGCCATGCATTGGTATAAATATTGTCAATTATAGTGGCGGAATGATCCGTAATTCTGGTTGGTTTGGTTATTATTGGGAGGAAATGGTGCGATAACATACAGTTATACAGGCCTTCAGTGGGTTTGTGGACATTGACTTTTAATAGGTCTGCATTGAAGTCTCCGACGATGAACAAATCCTTAGATTTTTTAGATATTTTACTTATGACAGGTTCTATCTCAGTGGTAAAGTCATCTAAGTTTTGATCAGGAGGTCTGTATATTGCGCCTATTATCGAGGATCCTCGGTTTAGTGGTAAACGGATAAATAATCCTTCAAACGAGCGGGAGGAAGAAGCTTCCCATATATCCGTAAGGACCTCAAAGGAAGCTTCCTGTTTTATTAAGAACCCCACACCGCCACCCCCCGTCTCATCGCCTCTAGATTTACCTATAAATCGATAGCCTGGGACATTAATTAGATCATCTTGGTTTTCTGTTAACCAGGTCTCCGTGAGAGCCAGCACGGTGACAGGTAAAAGTGACAACAGGTCTTTTATTTCATTTAGTTTGTTTAATATGCTACGGACATTCAAGTGCATTATAGAGAGGAGTGTAGTAAATATAATACATAAAGCATCGTTTAAAATCTTAAGAATACCATTATCGCCATTAAAAATAAAAATAATGGTGAAAAAGCAGATGATGATGATGATGATGATGATGGCGACGACGATGGTGATGGAGAAGCTGATAGTATTAGTGCGATGATGAATTACGGTGTCGATGACAATGATGGGTTCGCGATGGTGGTGATGCTAATTGATATTGCAGATAAACAAACTAAGGCAACTAAAGTTGTGCTGTATCTTAAAACGATTTTACTAGGTCTGCATAAAACTACTATAATTATAGACCGACAAATCTGGCACAACAAAATTCATAGTTTATCAACCGACCGACTTTTGGAGTTCTCCAAGCCACAGAGAGGCCTTTTCCTTTCCTCCAACATTGTCTCCGTTGTAGAGAGCTTGGAGAGCTTGCAGTACAGTCTCAAGAGGCGGAGCAGTATCCATGAAACGAACGAAAAAGTGAAACTTTAAGAAAGTTATTTTATACACAAACTCTTGAACAGCAATGCCACCAAGTTCTCAAAGGCAGATACTTAATTCCGTCAATGAATATACGTTGTTGAATATTCATGAACATATCTGAGTTGCCCGCCCACAGTGAGTAAATAATGTACACACAGACTTGAAAACCAATACAACGACTTTTCATAAATAAAAGTCCAACTCGCAAAGACTAAAGAATAAAAATTATGATAAATTAAATAAATGTTAATAGGCTATCCACAATTAAATAGGCCAATGTCAGTAATTCAGTATCTCATAATTTTTGGCATATGAAAGTGATCAAGGGGGCGCGGTGGTGTAGTAGGCCTATAATAGCCTATCGCGCGTAGTTATGTTCGTCGCCTTGCAACCGAAGGGTTGCAGGTTCTAATCCACCACAAGTCGCCGCGTTAGGACCTTGGGAAAGTCCTTCACTTACAATTGCTCAGCGCTTCGGCAAGTGCACATGCAAACAAACAAAGGAAAGTTAACCTTCAGATAGGCCTAGGCTGAAAATTTCTTCGTAGGCCTAAAAGTCGCCAATTTTTTTCGTCCGAAAAAACTGAGAACTTTTTTTAATCATCCAGCCGAAATTTCCCTTAAAGTCGCCAATCGAAATTTCCCTAAAGTCGCCAATTTTCCGTCCGAAAAAGCTGATGCCTTTTTAAATTTTGTAGTCATTTGCTCCAAATTTACCCGAATCATGGGCGGAGACCTAGGGGGGGGCAAAGGGACGGTCCTTCAACAATAGATCCAGGTCATAAGCAGCTGGTGAAGATGTTGTATTCGGGCTTAACGACACTGTTTCATAACGAAGATGGTTAGTCGAGTCACCCGCAGTAAAGATAGGAGAAATTAATCTCCCGACCGTGAATCGAACCCGGGCCGCCGGCGTGGCGAGCGGGCTACAACCCACTCGACCACGCAGTGGTGTACGTAGTAGGCAGACCAAATGACCAGGCTGCCGTTACCTGTAGCCTACTGGCGCCGCCTCTGCTCCGACCATTCGGTTCTCAACTCAGCTGCTAGATTGATTGCCCGCCTTCCCAAGTACTCTCACATCTCTACCTTTATGTTTCATGAACTTCACTGGCTTCCTCTCCGTGCTCGCACACAATTTAAGATCCTCACTCTGATCATAAAGGCTCAACGGGGTCTTGCCCCAAAATATCTCACTAATGTTTTACTTCGTCCTCACTCAGCTTCCTCCCACCGTCCACTTCGTTCATCCAACAGATTTGACCTCTTGGTTCCTCGGTCTAGAACTGTTATGGGCCTTATGGCTCAGTCTCGATCATTTGTCTCAATTGGTCCTTCTCTTTGGAATGCCCTTTCTCCCTCTGTTCGCTCTACACTTCTTTCTGGTAGTCTCTCCTCTGCTTTGTCTCTTCTCAAAACCTGTTTCTTCTCGCTGGGCCTTGCGCACTGGGAGCGCCTCTGAACGGTTCACCCTACTAGAGGCGCTTTTTAAATGTTTAAATACAATACAATACAATATTCCTCCTTTGTAAGTTCCTTTCGCGCTCATGATCGAGGGCCGTCATTGGCCCGTCAATGCCAGCACGCGACAAGGAAATGAGGAAATGAATTCGTTAATTGGCTCGTTCAACGACGATGATAATGACGACGACGATGACGATGTGATGACGTGATGACAATTGGCCTGAAAATTAATTAAACGATTACCGGGTAACGGGAAAGAAAGTAACTACTACCACACATGACAAAATGTAGAATTGGGTAGATGCGGTAGGCTGCATGTAGGCCTAAAGACCAAACTATGGTAGCTTCATTAATTTAAGAGTCTATAAATTATAACGTGCTAGTCCTGGGGAGTCTGGATGAATGAACGAATGAATTAATGAATGAATGAACGAATGAATGAATGAATGATGAATGAACGACTCTCTCTCTCTCTCTCTCTCTCTCTCTCTCTGTCTGTCTGTCTGTCTGTCTGTCTGTCTGTCTGTCTGTCTGTCTGTCTGTCTGTCTCTCTGTCTGTCTCTCTCTCTCTGTCTCTGTCTCTGTGTCTGTGTCTGTCTCTGTCTCTGTCTCTGTCTCTCTCTCTCTCTCTATATATATATATATATACATATATATATATATATATATAATTTTATAATTATGAGGTCAATAATCAATATGTATAATTATGATTAATTTTTGCCTTTTGCTGATATATACATTGGTCTTTGGCTAACATCTACTAAGCCAGCCTACACCAGTTTAATTTTTAAAATTACCTACAGGGTGGACAAAAAAAGACCCCCCCTAAGATTATTGCCAATATCTTGACCAAAATTAAGAATTTCGTAATGAAATTTTACCGTCTTAGGACAATTCATATTTACATCAGATGGCCAGATTTCATTAACATATTTCAAACAGAACAAAAGTTGCACCACTTTTAATGAAGCCACCCACCGTTTTTTCACGATTCAAAAACGCGGGGCAACAAAAAGTAACAAAAAATAAACTCAATTATTCTGGTCAATATCTTGGCCAGAAGTAAGAATATCAAAATGAAATTTTACACGCTTAAAGACCATTCATATCGGCACATGATGGCCAGATGTCATCAAAATATTTCAAACAGAACAAAAATTATACCCCTTTTAGTGAGGCCACCCCCCATTTTTGACGTTTGAAAGACGTAACGCAGCAAAAAGTAGCAAAAACACCATTTTATTAAGTGTCATCTCATACAATTGTTATCAAAAACCGTTCATATTGCCAGATGGTCATTATTATTACTATTTAAAAAAGAAACAGGGTACCAGCGTGGCTGCACGTCACTGAGAAGTCACTTAGCATGATGACAATCAAATTGGTAAATATGAAATCTGTCAGATTAATCAGAGGTCCATCAAGAACTTTGCAAAGAAACTGAAAAGAAGTTTTGGCACTGGTGGTGGGCATATTGAACACAAGTTGGGAAGAACTACCAAGTTCATTTGACAGCAGTTATTGAGATAAGACTTGATAAAATTGTGTTTTTGGTACTTTTTGTTGCGTTTCGTTTTTGAATCGTCGAAAACGGTGGGTGGCCTCACTAAAAGTGGTATAACTCGTGTTGTGTTTGAAATATTTTGATGACATCTGGCCTTCACGTGTAAATGTGAATTGCCTTTAAGCCTGTAAAATTTCATTTCAAAATTCTTACTTCTGGCCAAGATATTGGCAAAAACCTTTTTTTGTTGCGTTTCGTTTTTGAATCGTCAAAAAACGGGGGGTGACCTCACTAAAAGTGTTATAACTTTTGTTATTTTTGAAATATTTTGATGAAATCTGGCCGTCATATGTAAATATGAACATAGGCGCCGAGTTGACCCGAAGAGTGGGGGTGCGCAAAGGATGTAAAAAAATCCGCGCATGAGCGCGGAAAATTTTTTTTACTCTTTTTTTATTGGAGAGTTATTAAAATTAGGCCTATACCTCATGGACGGTGACTTGGTTCTGGTTTTAGGGGACGAATTTGCGGGCTAAGGACGATCGCCGAGGCGCTCAACGCCGAGATGGGTATTGTATAGGGGTTTAGAGGAGGAGATGTGCTACTCCCATTTTTCGAATTTTTTTATTGCCATACTGCGATGTTAGCATCTTAGGCTGTCATTTTGATGACATTGATCATCATAATCGTGATTTATACGCCCTACTTGAAAAGCATCCTTGCAATTGTTTTTTTTTGTATCCACACTGAAATAGTGACATTTTAAGATGCTGTCTCAGCAAAATTTCCTATTATTTCATTGCTTAAAGACATGATTTTAAGACTTCAATAGATGTTCTTCCCAATTGTTTAAAAAATTTGATCACTCTTTGGATCAACATGTACTTCTCTTGGAATTCATACAGAAGAAAAGTACAATCTTCGTTAGCACGGGCATCTTGGAGCACTCTTCCCTAATATAATTATAGGTCAACAGACTCAACTTTGCTCAAAAATCAAACAATTCTGTCTACATTAGACACTATATACTAATCAGTGAGCCAATAATTATTAACACTGTGGAAATAGCTTTTCATATAGTTTGACAATTTAGTAAAGGCTGATTTGTTAACGCAGACAAAACAATGTCCCGCTTTTGTGATGCTGTGAGTTGACTCTAGCGCAGTGAGCAACATTACTGAGCGTTGTAGAATAATAGGAATCAATGTACAGGTACATGTAGTTAAAATCGTCGCCTTCGTCCCTAATAAAAAAAAATGACGGAAGCGGATCGAATAAATAAGCAGAATTTCGGTATTTCTTCGTATTCAATCTGATCGGCTGAAGACCAATTGAGTTCAGACTACCGCATGGGGGTAAAACTGGAGTAATAGTAAGGTAGACTAGCTGAGATGGTAATTTTTTTATAAAAGACGGAATGATTTTTATAGATACGCAATGCCAACAAAGAAATGATCTCCTAAAAAGCACATCTTGCCGGCTGATTTCTGGTGGTGCCCATGCATAGGCGGGCCTCGCATGGCCAATTTCTGGCGGTGCTGAGCACTCACGGGCCTCGCAGAGTCGGCGCCCATGAATATGAATTGCCTTTAAGACTGTGAAATTTCATTTACAAATTCTTACTTCTGGCCAAAATATGGGCAAAAAACGTAGGGGGTCTTTTTTTGGCCCACCCTGTATATAAAAATCGAGTTTTCAGTTGGAACAAATGCATCCTAATCGTGTGGGTCTCAATTCCACAAAGATCTGTCTATAGTTCTGCTATGTGCAACACTTCATGCGTGGGCAGCCTGCCTGCCTGCATGCATGCTAATGATCCGTTTTCATGTCACTGAGTGATTGGACCCTTCAAAACATTGGCGCATGCTACTATACCCGGACTCTCCGGTTCATTCTCCAAAGATGGTGGTCCCTTATAAGCACTTAATTTATCCTGTGCAGTGCTGTCTAATTATGGCATCAATCAGAAAGGACCAAATGAACACATATGGACGTCTAGCGAGTTAGCAGCGTTCATCGCATGACCGGCGTAATAGCTTAATGACAGTTTGGAGGAAACAAAATAATCTAAACATTGGCGCATAGACGAACGTGCATTGAGACAGACAGAAGGGATCTGCTGATGGTCATCAGAACAGATGAGTTTGATCGCAGGGTAGGCCTACAGTACGTATAGTCGGAGATGGCAGATGGATGGGTCACGACATGCGGACGATGCGTCCTCATAATTACTCTTTCTTCCGTGTTGAACAACTTCTCCGGCGGTCTGTATAGGCTATACCAGCTTTGACCGATAGATGAAGCTTCCTCTCGTCCCATATAAAAGGGGAAGACTAGTGAAACTGCGACTCAAAGGAGAGCGACATCGCGTCAGACCTTTCAGCACACGGGCACCTCCTATTGTCTTAATTCTCATTGTCATCAGTCTTCAGGCGTCTTGGCAGTCTTCGTATATTTTAAATAGTTCCTCAGACTTATAGATGGCTGCGTCGCGGATGTCGTTGGTGCTGCAGCTAGGAGTCTGCTGCTACGTGGTGATGTGCATCTGCTGTCGCATAGCAACCGCCTTGCCGCCGTTCGAGATTCGATCCTCTTCGGATTCGAACTCTGAACACGCCGAAGATTGGGCGCAACATCTAAAGAACGTCAGAAGTAAAGTCTCTATGCATATTATTATTATTATTATTATTATTATTATTATTATTATTATTATTATTATTATTATTATTTCATTTGTTTATTTATTTTTATTTTTATTTGTCCCGAGGTAAACATGATCCCTCGGAGACTTCAACACTCTCGATAAAAACAGTTTTATCTGGAAATTGGAATGGACCCTAATCGTCGAGGTCCCATCCATGCAGTTGGGAAAAGTACCTCTAAAAGCGACATACATGTATATAGTTGAAGCGTTGAATCGTTAGCGAAAGGCGTTGAAACAAAATTAATATGACGTTTCGCGGACGTCTCCAGTTGCGGTGCTTATGCTTTGTCCCAAAGCAGAAAGTCAAGCCCTCGTTGTTGATGGGGCCTAGGGTTTCGAAAGCCAAGGATATGAAAAGGTGGGTTTAAGACAATTGACAGTATTTTGTGTGTTTCAAGAAATTGAGAGGCGCTGCTCTCTCGGTCGCCGCATCCGCCACCCGAGAAGTGTCGGGTAGCCTAGATAAGAAACGGTGTCGGACACGTACGGTGACTACGGTCGCATCCCAAATAAGGCAGCGACCAGCACGCCACGGAATAATAGTGAGGCCATCCTGTCTCTTACAGTCAGCCCTAAACAGGCCAACGGGTTCCTTAGTGGAAGGGAAGCCAGCCCGGGTCAAACCGCGGAAGACTGGCACCGGAACGAAAACGGCAGCTCTGGCTATTGCGGATTTGATTTTATATATAGCACGTACCGGCAAATAAGCTGGTCTCCCTGACGTGGTTTTTGTGGACGCTGAGAAATCCTTGGAAATTTACATTACATTTACACAGTGGCGTCGCCAGACACTTTTTGTAGCCAGGGCATAGACAAGACAGTCACACAAGTAACCAGGGCAAAGGTCGAGTCTCGTGCTCGGTAGTACGGACTTACATAAGCTTATAATTTGGCGCCATCGTGATTTACCTTACATTATCAAGATTAGACAACTCAGTTCAGTATTTTAGACATTCGAAAGGTTTGTTTGTATTGTCTGTATGCGCACTTGTTATAGCGCCTCTTCCAGCTCTCAACCGCTACTCAGAGGCGCTCTCGACTACAGCGCGGACACTGCATCGGAGTTTCACGCCGAAGCGCTGAGCAATTGTGAGTGAAGGACTTGCCCAAGGCCCTTACGCGGCGAGGTGGATTCGAACCTCGAACCTTCCGGCTTCAATGCAACGACGGCACCACTACACCACCGCGCCCCACAAAAGGTATAGACAGGTACGTAGTAGCCTAAACCAAGGACTCTCTATTGAGACTTTACGCTCTAACACGCAACAATAATATTGTCTGCATTCTGTCTACTTATGTGTATACAGTCTGCGGGTCGTCGACCCTGGAGCGACCGACCTTCATCTGTCAATCAACGAGGACTGATCGACAGCCGGAATGCATCTACGGAGATCAGATGTGCGATGGAAGGACGGATTGTCCGCAGGGTGAGGACGAAAGCTCACTCGTCTGTTCAATACGCAGACTAAAGAACTGATGACGACCACCACCTCATCACCAGTCTCGCTTAACTCAGATGGTAGGCATCTGCGCGCTCTACGTACATCTCTGAACATGAACCAGACAATCCGCCGCCTTCACCTTGCTATATAATAATTAATTACCAACCTTAGTTTGAAAACTAAATATGAGCCTTAAAAAGAGGATGGTCAAGACGCTGGTGTGGAGTGTGGTCCTGTATGGGTCAGAAACATGGACAATGAGAAAGGATGACATAAGAAGATTGGAGGCTTTCGAAATGTGGATTTGGCGAAGAATGAAGCGTGTCAGCTGGATGGAACACAAGACAAACGAAGAAATACTGCAGATGGTGGGAGAGGAACGATCAATGATGGAGACAATACGGAGGCGACAGAGAAACTGGATTGGACACATCATGAGGAGTGACACCATAGTACGGGATATCATCGAAGGAAGAATGGAGGGGAAAAAGACAAGAGGAAGACCAAGAACAATGCTACTGGACTGGATGATGACAAAGGACGGTTACAGAGGGCTAAAGATGGATGCACAGAACAGATATGCGTGGCGTCATTGGACATATGAACCTGCCTGACGGCAGAGAACCAAAGAAGAGAAGAACCTTAGTTTAACCCACTGTTACGGCTAGGTTCCCTGTCTCATTTTCGAACATTAAAATAAGAGATTTCATATTTTTTCGTATGTGCATTTGTTTCAGCGCCCCATCAAACTCTCTACTGAGAGGCGCTCCCGACTACAGACTGCATCGGAGTTTGCACCGAAGCGATGACCAATTGCTAGTGAAGGACTTGCCCAGTGGCGGCGCTACGGGAGGTCGCGGCAGGTCATTTGACCTGCCTATTTTGCTCATGACCTGCCTAATGACCTGCCTTAAAAAAACTTTGGAAGTTTTAATATATTTTATATTCTTGTATTTAAGAGTTTTAAATAAAAAATCAACATTTTTCCTCACCCAAAAGATCAATAGTTTTGTGGTACAATTGTTACGTCTGATCTTATCTAGGCCTAGTAGATAAATAGGCATAGAGGTCTAAGCTTATAGGATATGAGGTTCATAGGAAACCTATAATTAATTATATGAATCAAACAGAAAGGATAAAAATAGGAGGGAATCTCAGAGGAAGGAGTAATTGGTAGAAGGATGAGGCAAGGGTGCCCGCTATCACCACTCCTCTTTGATTAACATAATTCATGAAAGATCTAATAAAAGACACAATGGAACTGACAGGAGAAGAAGAAGAAGGTCTATCATGTGCTTCAAATTCAATCATAAAATTTCTTCGACCTGCCAAATAGATTCCCTGACCCCGACGCGACCTGCCGAAATTTTAGAGCTGGCGCCGCCACTGGACTTGCCCAAGGTCCGTACGTGGCAGCTTGAGGTGGATTCGAACCTGCTGCAAAGCAACGAACATAATATATATCCACCACACCACCGCGTCCCACAAATGGCGCGATTAGCAGCAAACTGATCGACTATAGGCTAATATGCTGAATTGATCACATGGGTGTATTGTTGGCTTACAATCCCAAGTCAATAAATTAAAGAAGGTTGAAGGTATATAGTCTTGACGTTTCACTGACGTCAGTTGGTCAGAAGACAAGCTGCACACGATAATATAGTATAGTGTATTCAAAGAACCTTGGTATAGTCCTATACCGGGTACTCTGCTACGGTTGAGGTCAGTTGTCCTTGTCGGAAATCAGTCATGCGAGACTCGTGGCCATTCATAAGAATCAAATTTTCTGCGTCGCTGCTTTCCACATTTTGGTATCATCTTGCATGTAGGTTACATCCATTGAGAAATTGATAGCGCAGCGTTACTATAGGCCTACATTATATAGCGGCCTACAGTTGAAGACTTTTGGTGGCTCTGTCTATAATGCGCCCGGCCGCGCCCGGTATTCGAATCCAAATTGGAACATGGCAATGAAAGATCGACAATTTGTAGTCTGGCAACGGATAGGCTTACTATAAATGATTAGTGTCGTGTTCTCGCCTGAGTCGCCTCAGCCAAAGTATCATCCAGCTCAAAGTTCTTGCCTCCAGCCCTGAAGTCTACTCCATTGAGTATCATTTTCGTAAAGAAAAGTCCCGACAGCATTTTAGTGGGCGTATATCATCATATGGGGTAGATGGAACACATGTGGGTTCTATAGGCCTATGCTGCGTCTCATATGGAAATTTTGTTTTTATGGGCATCATCTGGAGGTATACTATAATATAAACGACTAGTTTAACTTGCAATATCAAATGCCCACCGTATAGGGTAAGGCATGTTAAAGCTGGCATAGGCTATAACTATACTTATATCTAACCCTGTCATAGATTATACATAAACTTGTCTTAACGTGCCTTAATTACAATTTTCTTTATCTTTAATACATTATCTTCATCTATGGCATTCTATGCTGATATTATTGCTTTTGTTTCATCACAGGTGGTTTAGTGAGTTATTTTCATTGTTCTGACGTTGTTGTAGAATACCATAGCAACCGTTGCTTGGTAACGCATCGTTCGTGCTTGACAACAAACCAAAGCAGTCACGCTGAACACCGAAGACGCACGACTCGAATCTGACTCTTATTAATTATTATTAAAAACAAATGTTAAAAATCGCTATTTCTGTAACTTTTGTGGCTATAAAATCATCCGCAAATTAAATAAAAATCCTACAATATTAAAATACGAATTTTTGTCAGTTGCCAAACTGGCAATTGTTTGCGCACTGCAATGTTAAGTGATCAAGGCTACTGTTTTTGATTCAATCTAATGTGATTTTTTTTTATATTGTAGGCCTACTTCACTCCCTTATTAGGCATTTTATGACCTTTGCGCTGGTATAAACTAGAAATTCCCTAGGCCTATTCAATAGACTGTCTTAGCTAGCCTCCACTCCATCTGTTAGCCAGAAAGACCACTCTTCTAATTTTCCCACTTGCTGCATAAGCCTACTAGTTTTGTAGCGCAAGCATTAGAGACAGTTTGCGAGAGAGATGGAGCCTGCTTGTACAGGAGAACACGACTTTTCGCTGACTTTCGAGACAGTTTTAACAAATCAGGTCAATGAGTCAATGACCGCGAGATTAAGACCAAGACAATGGGTCCCGAGACCGAGACATCAACAATTCTGTTTCAAGATGTCTCGAGACCGAGAGTCCGAGACAGTGCTTTGAGACTATAGGCCTACAACTCTGCTATCCCGCGCCATTCGTAGGCCTATAGGAGGTCAGATATAGATTTCATCACAAACGCTTAAGAAAAGACAATCGACTACCAGATCACACATGAGGTCAGACAGAGTCAACCATGCTACAATGTTTGGCACACAGCTGTCCGTGGTGTGCCTTTAGGGTGACAGTAACTGTTGCTGACCATGTACATACATGTATGAAACCAATGCGGGTCCAATGAACACTGCTTGAGAGAAGCCAATCCCTATCAGCCACGTCTTTGGGTCACATAAGACTTACATTGCGCCAATGGTAGGCCTAGGCCTATATGTGGGCCCAACGTATAGCCTACATGGCTGCCAGGTGTAAGCCTAATAATGTCAACAGTCAACTGTCAGCAAGATCGACTTTTACAATAATCTGAGGTCAGATATCTATGGATGTTACTAAGTATATGATTATCATGCTATCGCATTCTCGAAAACATTCCCTAGTCGATGAAAAGGCGGCCAGACCATGGCCAGCTATTTTAATCGTGGAGGACTCTAACGTGGACTTAACGTCTATGCCTACATTATTTCGCAATAAAATTTTATTCACGAGCAGACCTCATGACGACAGCGCCGCGCACAACATAGCACGCAGCCATATCGTCATCATTCGACGATTATAAATATCATCATTCGACGATTATAAATATCATCATTGGTCGGAGGCAACGCTTTCTAGCGTGTCTGAGTGTCGCCATCTGGTCACCGACGACGGATCAATCGCCCAATCGATGAACGCCTTCGTCAATTCAGTCGACATTTCGGAAAATATCGATGATAATGACAACAGATGTTCCTTAGCATAGCACGGGTAAACAAACGATAGCCACGTCCCCTCCCCACCTACACGACCACGGCCACGGTCGTTAGGCTGCGTCTCCAAAACTACGCGCATGCGAAGATGATGATCTACGAAATCGTTTCGTAGGACCAATAACACGATAAGCTTTCCTATTGGATGCCGATGCATAGGCTTTGATGTTAGCGTTCCGTTGCGATCGGAATCACTGAACAGAAAAATCACGCCTCTCTCCTTGATGGTGATAGTTTTTGATTGTTGCTAAAATTAACAAGGGGGTTTGGTGCCTCAAGTCGAAATGGATATTCACGAGTTCCTGGGAGCTAATTACGGCGACCTGTTCGATCCCCCAGAGTGTGTAAGTATGTGCTTCAAACTGTGAAGGGTTCCACGCGTCTTCTGGATGTTTCCTTTACAACTCGATGTTGTGTTGTTCAATTGATCTTATTCAAAATTTTGTTTTCAATTCAAAGCAGAGTCTTTGGTGTGCTTTCTCTTCCAGTTTTGTATTTTAGTTTAGAGACTATTATATTTTCGCTTAGCATATACATGTAGGTCCTATAGTATGGGCTAGGTCCCAAAAGGTCCCTATAAGACTTATGACGGGTTTCAACTGCGCCCTAAAGTGTGCTTTAAGAACAGTATACGTAGGCTACTCTGAACATGGTATCAACCGTCAACTTTGGATGGGATCCCGCTGGATGGATCCTATGTGTGCGAGAAACTCATGACGAAACTTTAATGACAACCAGAATAGCAAAAAAGGTGCTTCTAAGATGTTCTGAAAGGCGCTAAACGGTTTTTCCTGATTCATGCATACACGCATAGGCTACGTATTACACTGTTAGACACGTACATGTAGGCCTATCTTGCAGTGTATTGTGTATGAAATTTATAAAGCGCTTCTTAACTAATCAGAGGCGCTCTCAACATGACAGGCATTTTGACAGACCTCTGGAAATGAGAAGGTAGGGGGAATGAGAAAAATGAAGGTATACATAGCGAAAGGCTGAAGTTTACACCACAATAAGATCCTGCTATAACCTACTGGTAGAGGGAGGCTATTCCATATAGAAGAACCCAAGATCAATCCACACAAGAACCTTGGAACAAAGGCAATGACGTAGTGTGGGATCATGGCAGCCCAGGAAACAATACAGGAGATCAAGTCGATCAGTAGACCGGAGCGGGCGGAAAGAGACTTTGAAGATGACACCCCCAATAAGGGGTGCCCACATCAAAATCGCAACGGTGACATACATACATGCATAGCATACAGGGTGGGCCATAAAAACTTTAGTTTTCTCCCAATATCTTGACCAAAAGTAATGGCTCACCCTGCATAGGCCTACATTCGCATAGGCTATACATACATGAAATCACGCGTATGGCTATATAGGCTAGTATGACTAGGCCTACGTATATATACATTCATGCAAGTATTAGTACTGTACGGTACGTAAGATGGTAGGACTGAATGCAATTAGGCACAATTTTATGTACAGCGGCGTAGGACCTCGACCATACTCGTTTAAAAATCGATCGGGTGAGATTATTCATTGCCACTCCCTTTTTTGGATGGGTGCAACGCCATCGTGGAACTCATGTGCGGACCGCACTAGCAGGGCTGTTTTTAAGCAATTCTTAGAACTGCACAACCCGAATTCTTTCCTTTCCCATCCTACATGGTAAACTACTTTCAATTGGAGGACAATGACCTTTTGCTAGTTTTAACTGTACGGAAGTGCTTACAACTGCACAAATCCATTTAGAACTGCACATTTTGTGTACAACTGCACGTTAAAAAAGTCCTGCGCACTAGTCCGAGATTTTAATCTCTGAAATAGGCCTATAAGGTCTTCTAGAATGGAACCGCGGTTCGCTCGCTTCCTTACACAGAGGCATATGAGTCTATGAGACATAGGCTACACCGCTACATCTTAACCACTTGAATGCAGCTACATGTATAGCAAATGCATAAAAGAATATCATCGTTTTTAAGTAAGATATGCCTATGCATTGCCAATCAGCGTCACCGTATCACAGACAATGAAAGCTTCTCTATAGCGCCACTGTAGTAATTCATATGAATCGACGGTTTCTTCTAAGCACTGCAGTGTCATTCAGAAATGAGGGTGACTCTGGAAAGTGAAAATCTCAGTGAAGCGCCACGAGATTCCACGAGATACCACGAGATCCCACGAGATCTTACGAGATCCCAGAGATCTCACGAGATCTAACGAGATCTCACGAGATCTCACTAGATCCCACGAGTTTCCACGAGATCCCCACGAGATTCCACGAGATCCCACGAGATCTCACTAGATCCCAAGAGTTCCCACGAGTTCCCGGCTGAGACCGGAAGAAAGACTACAAATTGGATAGGTAACCTGGAAAATTGGACTTTTATCAGGACATCATTTAGACCAGGACTTCGCTGTTTTGGTGCTGCAACAATCTCGAGATCACAACATTATTAGGCTACGATTACTACATTTAAGAATTTTCAGAGCAAAAAAGATTCATTATCACTCATACATTGAATTAGGCCTACATGTAACAACGTGTACGATACGCAATACCTTTGAGGAATTTTCAGAGAAAAACAATAGGCTCATGCATCGAATTACACTATTACAGAGTCTGTAGGGTAAGCTATAGGGCGAACTTGACAATTAAACAAATTAGGAGCACTTGCGTATGCCTTTGCCTACATGGACTCTAATAACCAGACAAAGCGATCGAGCAATCTCTGCAACTGAATTATTGAAAACCGATGACACCTCAATTGTATTGTATTGCATTGTATTGTATTGTTCTCAGAACTTCGATCTACAGGACAGCATAAACAATGACTGGTTGGACAACATCTTCGCATCGTCATCTTCCTCCTCCCTGTCGCCTTCCTCCTCATCGTCCATCTCATCCTCTTCCACCTCTGCTCCTATGACAGGCATCGATGACATTCTTCCCGGATCCACGTCACCAGACTCCGTCCACTACGAGCACAGCTACTCGATGGGAAGAAGCTGCGACAGTTCGCCATCGGTTGATAGCTGGCACAATAGCAGCAGCACGGACAGAGGTACGATGATAGATGATGATGATGATGATGATGATGATGATGATGATGATGATGATGATGCTGGTGGTGATGATGCTGATGTTGATGATGATGATGATGATGATGATGATGATAATGATGACGATGACGATGGTGATGGTGATGATTATGATGATGATGATGATAGATGACGATGATGATGAAGAGGAGGAGGAGGAGGAGGAGGATGGTGGTGGTGGTGGTGGTGGTGGTGGTGGTGGTGGTGGTGGTGGTGGTGGTGGTGGTGATGATGAAGATTATGGTGATGACGGCGATGATGATGATGATGATGATGATGATGATGAAGATGATGATGATGATGATGATGATGATGATGATGATGATGATGATGATGATGATGATGATGATGATGATGATGATGATTGTGATAATATTAATTGCTAGGGTTGTACCTAATAGGTGACTATCACTATTCGACCGAATACGAATCTATAGATATAGGCTGCAGTGCTGATGTCATTGTTCAGGCGATCCGTTTGAATTCCTTCGCGACCTCTGTCCACCGATCTTCGATCTTGGTTGCGACATGGCAGACGACACAACATCATCAGCACGGATCAAGGAGGAAGACAGTCTTGACGTTGATCCTCAATGGATGGCAAGCTCATCATCGGCGTCGTCATCTCCATCCTCCTGCGGGGAAGCCAGTGAACCGGTTGCTGCTGCAGTGCTGCCATCTGTCGGGAGGCAGATGAAGAAGAGCATCGTTCTGCTGACTGATGCGGATGGCCAGACGATGACGTTTAGATCTGAGGAGACAAACAACAACAGCAACGACAATGACAACAATGACAACGACAATAATAACAACAACAACAATGAAGAGCTGATCCTCGTCGATTGGAATTACGAAGATCAGGATGAAAAGGATCCGATCGATCTATCCAGTAATCAATAATATTATAGCCTACAACACATCAGTTATCACATCATTATTATATCGTTAACTGCTGCAGAATATAAACTCAATCAATCAATCGCATGAATTTATATAGCACCCCTTCAAGATCTCTACTCGGAGGCGCTCCAAACCGAGGCCTGGTCGAAATGAAAAGCCCTGAGAAGACGATAGAAATATCCAGCAGATTCACGGGGAAGCGAGCTGAGAGCTGTGAATTGTTAGTTACAACTGTTTTTACAGCAACAACAAGATGCATAACAGCAGCAATAATAGCAACAACAACAACAACAACAAATGCTGCTGCTGCTATATTACAACAAGTGAAACTGTTGTTACATAATTATGCTGCTACGATTGTCATTACAATTACTAATACTATTACCACTACTACCACTACTACTAATGCTGCTACTGCTACTGCTGCTTCTGCTTCTGCTGCTACTACTACTACGACTACTGCTGCTTCTTTTGTTGCTGCTGCTGCTACTATTGCTGCTAATGATAATAATAATATTATTATGTATGTACATGTAGTGATGCATCTATGTATCAACGGACGGACGGACGGACGGACGTACGGACGGACGGATGACATTACCCTTGACTTATGCAAGTAGATTGCATATCATGATATCCTATGCTTTTCTATTTTCTAATAATAGTGTACAGAGGGAAGTTAATTCCGTTTTCCAACGGCAAGAAAGACGGACCTACAGTCATTCATCAGGCAGCAAACGGTCTAACCGTCACCAGCTTTTCCAATCCGTGGCAAAAGCCGGAAGACCACAATGCACCGCGCTCCTACACTTTGACCGAGGCTCTGTTTTCCAATCCAGTAAGTCGAGAAATAGGCTACATGTACCAGTTTGGAACATTTACTGGATTCAATTGTCTCAAAAACCGAGTTTACACAGTTAGGCCTACTTGAATCTCAACCCATAACACTTTTGTCCTTCAAGACTTTAGGTTATGAGTAGGATATGCCAAATAATGCAGGGTTGCATTTGCATTCTATTCTCTGCATGGTTTATTTGTGTGCTTTAAAATGAAAAGGAAGTCCTCACTAAGAACGCGAAAGAGGGAACACTTCAGAGTGGATTGACTGGATTCTTTAGAGCGAATTCTTCAGAGGAACTCTTAACAGGGAACTCTTCAGTTCTTCGGACGGAGTTTAATTTCGACTTGCCAACGGTGCCCTCCTCCTTTCTCCAGACTTGGGATTGGCACTGCAAGAGCACGAGCAGTCTCATAGTTTAGACTTTAGAGTAACGGTGTCTCGCGCTTTGGAATTAAGTAGCCTATCGCTTTAATTGAAGCCACGCACACGAGGTGCCAATGAATTGTAGAGTAATAGCTCATATAGGGCGGCCTACGTACTTGATTAAGGCACCTGCATGCCAATCGCCTTGCATTCATTCATTCGTTCAAACATTCTTTCATTTATTCATCCATCCATTCATCCATTCATTCATCCATTCATCCATCCATCCATTCATCCATCCATTCATTCATCCATCCATTCATTCATCCATCCATTCATTCATCCATCCATTCATTCATTCATTCAGTGCATTTTTCGTTAAAGGTTCCCACAGATGGTCAGCTGCTGCTAACTGACGAAGAGAAGAACACCCTGGTGGCCGAGGGATATCCAGTCCCCTCAAAACTTCCTCTCGGAAAGGCTGAAGAAAAGTACCTGAAGAAAATCAGAAGAAAAATCAAAAACAAGGTCAGCATTCAAATTCTAGACCAATGCTTCGTGCTATTAATGCGGCCTGCAACATAAACATCGACGACTCTAAATGGTTTGATTCATTCATTCATTCATCCATTCCGATAATTTATGTAGCTCCTTTTCATATACATGTATGTGTATTGTCGCACTGGGCCGTAACTAGGAATTTTCTTCTTTTTGGGGGGGGGGGGGGGGGATTAAGGCTTGAGCATGACTAGTGCGGTAGCAGGAGTCTTTAATATTTAGCCGTAAGCTTACAACGGCTTGATTTATATATAATTTTGCGGAGGCTTCAGCTTCGTTTGGGGGTTTAAGCCCCCCCCCAAGCCCAACGCTATAGCCTAGTTACGTCCTATTGTGTACACATTATAGCCTATATACGCAAATGTCACATAGGCCTATTTATTTTACATAATATGTAAATGCATATAGGCCTACCTGGTATAGTAAAACTTCAAGCGGTGGAGTTTTCTACGAAACTGCATAAAAGTTATAACTCGTGTATGTTTCATGTGAATCACAAGTTGCCTAAGTTGCATAATTATGTCGTTGCTTTTGCAAATCCAGATATCGGCCCAGGAAAGCAGACGGAAGAAGAAGGAATACATGGATCATCTGGAACTTAAGTGAGTCTTTCTCAAAAACTTAATCCATTTTGTCATAGGTTAAACGTGGCTTTCCCGTAACACCATCATCTTCTTTGACGAATTATTAGGCTACACCGGAAAAAATAACGTCTGGCTAGTTTTCGCACATCGCTCTGCAAAATTCTCGTGGACCTCTTCATTGGTCCTTAAAACATAACATACATGTAACATGGCTTACGGTGGTTCAGGAGACTCGTGATCTGTGTGAGAACCACCACTTTTACAATGTTTTCTGCAGCACACATACTGAAGCACCCACCTAAATGCCGGCATGTGTATGGTTATAGATCTTCCACAGTTTGTGGGGCATGGTGGTGTAGTAGTGGTGGCGGAAGGTTCGAGGTTCGAATCCACCTCGCCGTGTAAGGACCTTGGGCAAGTCCTTCACTCACAATTGCTTATCGCTTCGGTGTGAAACTCCGATGCAGTGTCCGCTCTGCATTCGGGAGCGCCTCTGAGTACAAACAAACAGTTGCGTGGTAATTTTTATATTCCTTGTGGTTAATGATGCTAAATTCACTATAATTATGTCTATTTTCAGAATGCACAAATATTGTCAAGAAAACACGGAGCTAATGAAGAAGGTGGAACATCTCGAGAGTAACAACAGGTTCGTTGTTTATATAGAACTGTGATCATGTTATATTCCTGATCGTCGATCATCGTATACCCCAAAACCATCTTCTTAAATCAATCTATTGAGCCTTAAAATAGAGCTTGTCGTAGTTATATGTTGTGTTTAAATAGGCTATAGGCCTAGTGTTGTGAATTTATTAATATCCACTGTCTAATTACACCATGTATTGATAGCCTAATTAAAAACCTAGCCCCAAATGTCTACATGTAGCCTATGTAGCCTACAATTGTAAGGGAATGGCTTGTTCATCAGCGTTGGGATCTTCATGAATGCTTCCCCGCATCAGAGTCAGTGCAGTCATTCCTCTAGATTAGCGATATAATAACCATGCAAACTATATGCATCCTATCGAACATAGGCTACAGTACGTACGAGATTAACACTTGAGAATTCAGGGGCGTCTATCCCCCCCAACTTAAAAGTGAGTTCATGGCGCCTTCCCCCCCCAAGGGGGTGGGTGCGGAAGAGGGACACCCCCTCCCGCCTAGATTTTTAAATTTTTTGCTGCGCGAAGTGCGCGTAGGTAACACTTGGAGTGAAAAAAGATGTTTTTACAAATGCAACAATCCAGACCTATCTAATTTTAATTCAATATACCGTCCGGACATCAGTTCGATAGAGTGGACGGTCGACCAAAAGTCTAAAAGTTCATGAATAAATGAGGTGTTTGCTGAGTGGTCTAGACAGTGCTGCAAATCGATTGATGATGTCGTTGATGACGATTTTGTCGAGAATGTCTTTCTCAGTTGAGAGAACCAACAATGCCGAAAAGTAGTCGTCAACCATTGTTGATCGAAGTCTGTTCTTGACGATACGGATACGGCTCATCACCCGTTCCGCACTGCAACTCGATACTGCCAACGTAGATAACACTTTGTACAAAGACGACCGATGAGGATACGACGAAATTTGTTGCACAATACGTAGTGGTTTGATGAAACTTTGTTCCATCCATTTGGCATCAGATCCTGGTTCTTCTGAGTCACATTCACATTCGTCGTCATCATCAGCGACAGCAATCGTCTCAGACTGGTCATGCTTTGCAGTTTGAGTTTGGTGGTCAATTGTGACAACCTGCTCCAAATCGGAATACACATCGAGGAAATCGTTTCGCTCTCTGGCAAGTTGGACAGCCGAAAGTCCATAGAACTCGCACAATTCAGCAATGTCATCCTCTGCGACTCGAGTTCCTTTTGATAAGCTCTTCGGCGTGAATAGTTGTATCTGCTTTAGAAAAAGGAGATTTTCGTCTGAAAACCGATCTTCTAAGGCGACAGGGACGGTATCAAGGGATCGAATGTAAACATTAACCTTCAGTGCCTGATCATCGTCAACGACGCGCTCATCCGAACACTGTTCACCTGGCATCTTCTTTGTCTTGCGTTGCCTCTTCTGATGCAACTTTGGCTCTATACCATGCTTTGCAGCAAATGCTCTAGCATCTGACAGTACCTTCTCCCATGCGTCATCAACAGAACCTCTGCATTTACGAAACTGGTTGATGCAGGCTTCGATCAGTGTGGACGCTATTGCGAGATCTGTGCCTACGCCCTGTAGCATCCTGGAGACCGGTCCTGTCACGCGCAGGATTGAACGCAAAACGAACATACAAACAATGACGTCGAATTCATCAAGCCGCTTGAGTAGGCCGGATGCCCCACTAACAGTGACTGCGTCTGATGTTCTAGATGTCTTCAGTGCCTCGAGTGCATCAGTAACCACTTCATAACACTCAATAAGAGTGTTAATGCCATCCTCGACGCTTCGCCATGAGCGAGTTGTCTCGGAGACACGCTTAAGTGTCATGCAGTACCGTTGATTAGTCTGCATTTTAACCAGAACAGCATGACGTTTGTGGCCGTTGAAGAATGTGTGCAACTCCTGCATCAGACCAATCGTCTTACTGTTTTCAACACTGCATGCGAGCACAGATTCAACGACAAGATTTAGTCTATGCGCATGACACCAGATGTAGATAGCTTTCTTGGCATGCTGTTGAATTTGTGTTTTCAATCCGGAAATGTTACCCCGCATATTCGAAGCCCCATCAAAACTTTGACCAACTAGCCAATTGAGATCAATACCAGCGACGTCTAAACTTTTCATAATCGTATCAGCAAGTACTTTTCCACTAGTCTCTCCAGATGTGAAGACATCAACGAGACGCTCCACGGGGTGCAAGTCGTCACCACATCCTTCGATGTACCGCATAATAACACATTGTGCTTCAAGTTTCGACTTATCTTGTGTCCCATCGCTAATAAGCGAGCACCTGCCTTGTCGACGGATGTCACTGACAATGTTTTCCACAATCATTGACTTAATGATGCCAAGAAGACGACGAACATTTCCGGGGCTCAGGAAATTTACCTCTGGTTTCCTCTTAGTGTCGTTTTCTCGCATTGCATCCAACTTTGCAAGATACAGGGCAGAACTCTGGTCAAATTCGGCAAGCAATTTAAACAAGTTCAAAAACTTTCCATCAAATGAAAAATGGCCACGGAGTGCCATCATTTCCTTGGCAAGATATTTGATGGCTTTGATTTCAACATAAACAACTTGTCTGTTTTGCTCAATCTGAGTATTCCGCTGGTTGGCAAGATGCTGGTCAATTCTTTTTTTTCCAACCCAGCGCAGATGGGCCATTTCGGCGTCTCGGTGGCATGTTGAGGATTCATGTAAACAAATGTCGCGAATTCCATGACGTTGTACCCAGCCCTGGAATCCACTTTTAGTCCATACTTCTGCAGCAGATGGACCACCAAAAAGCAAACAGTCCAAACAATATGCCCTGTCGGTCGATGTACTGTACGATAGCCAAGATCGCCGTTCTTTAGATCCGTCTGGCATTTCGCGAAAAAACCAGGAATGAAGAAATGACCGGGTGTCGGATTTGGGAAAGACGAAAGATGAATCCGGTTGACAAGAATTATTTAACTCTAAAATGTCTGACTTACAGTAAGCTTATAGACGCTTTGCACAGGTTTTGCTCCAGTTGGTGGGGGGGGGAATAGGATACTATTTTGTTCATTATCAAATAAATATACTACAACAAGTGCAGTGCTAATTTCTTTTTATATGGACAAAAATCTTATGTCCCCCCAACTGCAATAAATTTATTCCCCCCCAATTTTTGCATTGGCGCATTCCGCGCCATCCCCCCCATAGGATAGACGCCCCTGCTTGAGATTGAAGTAGGCCTAGACATTGCAACGAATAGGCCTACTTAACCCTTTCAGACCTGAATTAAATTTTCTACATGGGAAAAAATTTCTCTCACCAGTTTTGGTGTTAAATACATACATACTAATGGGTTCAGGAAATTTTTTGAAAAAAAAATAATTTTAGTCCCCCCCCCTTGGGGTGTCCACTGCAATGGACATTGGGTCACAATTGAAGCTGGACAACAATATGAACAGAATCACACAATCCGATTAGTAACATCAATATAATTAAGGTGCAAGTGAGTTCAGCTCTCTAGAGGTGTGCTCTATCATATTTGTCACTGTCTGTGTTCCATCTTGAAACAGTTTCTCCCTGGAACAAAGCAGTAATGAACATTGCACTTGTCACAGTACACGTGCGTTTTTCCGGAACACGAGGACCGCTTGCACCTTGTTGCCTCCTTTTTGGTGTCATACTCTGGCAAGTGATCCATACCATCTGCAAGAATGTCACTGTTTGCTCGAATTTCTTTAGCGCTGCGTCTGACCAATGGTGCATCCCTGGGGATCAGTTCGACTGACGATGGGCGTCCACGTTTCCTTGATGGTTGAGCTGGCTTGTTTGCACGTACAAGCGAGTCAGCAATACGGAGTCGAAACGCCAGTAGATCATCCATGTCCTTCTCACGCATTCCAGAACGAACTGCATCCTGTTTGTATTCCAACCAGCTGTTCACAACTGCAAAGTCTACACCATGACAGATCATCCTCAGAGTCCACTTCCTGGATTTTATGAAGGTGCGATAAAGGCTAATTAGCTGATCCAATTTATCCACTCCACCCATGGATGTGTTGTACCGGTGTACAATTTCTGGACGTCTCACCATCACGAAAGACCGAGAGCTTTTGTCCCACCTCCTAACGTCATCAACAGCGCCGACGCCAATGAAGTTTGATGCCAGAGTTACGGGTCGGTTGTCATACCACTTGACCAATACAATGGCACCACTGCTGCTTGTTACCTGAAAGTCACCAAACCACAACATAACTTGATAAGTATAATAAAGCAAATGCTTATTGCAGCCATTGCAAATAAAACATATAGGCTAATGCAACTTAGTGTTGAACTCTGTGATACTAAGTAAGTAGATGGGAAGTAAACAAGAAGGTAGAATTCTATCATGGTAAGCACAGGTATAATCGTTTATTGAAGAAATTGCTAATCGAATTATGGTACACATTCTGAATTATGTAATCACAACTTGATCATCCTAAAATATGTTGTTGAAGTCTAAATTTAAATCCAAATCTACACCAATAGCCAAGAAAGCAGGTAGGCCTACCTCTCTCTGGCATAGTGAGCACTCAACCAATATTTGACTAATGTAAAAGACTACAAACCAAATTATAATGAGCTCTGTTGTTACTGATTTTAGTGATTCTAAAATGTCAAATTTAGACTACACAACACAGTATTTGGAAAAAATTATCATTTATTTTGTATGGCCTATACTAGTATAGTGTGTGAGGTGTCCTTGTAATGGTATGGCTGTCTTACGGCAACAAAGATATCTTCATTGTTATTATTATTGTTGTTATTGTTATTATTATTATTATTATCATCACTTTTATTATTATTATTATTATTATTATTATTGTTATTAAAAGAACAAAATTTCAAAAGCAACTGAATATACCTGGTCAAAGCTTCCACGTTGTTTGGACAAAACTTTGTCTGACTTCAAAGGTGGATTTACAAAACGATTCAATCGTGCAGTTCCAGCAGCGTAGATCTTCTTAGCCACCAACACTTCCAGCAGGTTGAATGTTGTAAAATAATTGTCAAAAAATAGACGATGGTATGGCAATTGGATGCGCTGGCACAGATGAAGCACAACTGCAGCACCTTGACCAAATTGTTTCATTGTAGCAGGTGACAGTTCTGTTCTAGATCCCTGGTAAATGATAAAGTCATAGGCTAAGCCACTTCTTCCACACAGTACAAACAGTTTCACACCCCATGGGTGAGGTTTACCCCTGATGTACTGTTTCACATTCAGTGTTCCAGTAAACGGAACCATTTGCTCGTCCACGCAGATCTCCTCTTCCATCTCAAGTGACTCACAGCGTCGACGAATAGCGTCAAAAAGTGGCCGGACCTTGTAAAAAGTATCATTGTTGTCCGCAGGTTTTTCCAGGTTGTTCACAAAGTGCCAATTTGAACGTAACTTGAAAAATCGGTCACGAGACATGCCACTTACTTCGATCACTTTCAACATCAAGCCTGAAGACCAGTACATTCGAACTCGAGGAAATTTCAAAGTTCCCATTGACATATGCAAACCCACTAACACCTCCATCTCATTGGCAGTCGTGCTGTGAAATTTGCGTGTATTATTTTGCGTTGCATAGAGATTTGTCATGTCAGCCATCAGCTGAAATGACTCGTCCGGAATGTAACGTTTGAAATATTGGTACGGTGACAATACAGACGCATTTTGATCCGTTGGCAGTCCAGCAACAAACTTCTCTGCGTTGCCGCAGAAGGGAAGGCGTGACCAACTGATATTCTTTTTATCGGTCACCTGGAGTATTTCATCATCCATATCGGTTCCAGTCACATCTGTTGGAGAATCACTAAAACTGTCTTCTTCTGGTTCCGAAGTGTTAGTTGATACTTGTACTGGTGCTGGCACTGGCACAGCAGGATTGCCATCCTCTTCATCGCTTGACAAGTCCTCAATTTCAGACAAATCACCATCTTTTGTCAAAGTCAATATATCCAGCACCTGCCATCCAGCTAAACCTAGTACAGAAGAGGAAACAGGCAAAACTATAGCATCAAAGACAGTGTCTTGGAGAGAATGCAATGACACAAACCTGACACTAAACCTAATCCTAACCGACACTTACGACGCCTAACCTTATCCAAACCGATCGTCACGCTCCCCGATACAATAGTTATGCCGAAACATAATTAAAAACACTATAAAGTACTTAGAATAGGCTAACTGTGTTGCAAAGTCATTGTGTTTCAAATAATGTGTCGCAACATGCACTAGAATCAGTCCCAGACCCAATGTCCACCGTAATGGACACCCATTCAAACTGTACTGAGGACATGGAGGATATATAATTCCTATAAAATAACATTCCCGATGGCTGTTAACACTTCAATTTATACCATCATTTAAAAGGTTTAAATTAAAACACATGATTTTATAGTGATTCAGAGCTACAAAATATACTTACGCCGCGGCCGAAAACATCCGTCGTCCATCTTTACCCACAATCACTTGAGGACTGATGAAAACAAACAGAGGTGTGCGCCGTGTACAGAGATGTCCACTGGAATGGACAGGGGGTCTAAAGTCGTTAAAACCGCACTGCATTATGAAAACCGAGGGTTTAGACCTTATGTCCATTCCAATGGACATACGGTCTGAAAGGGTTAAATTATACTTGCTTAGCCTATACTTACACAACAGCGCATTTAGATACTGCTGCCTACGAAAGCACACGTGTTGTCTTTTGCGTAGCCTATTAGTAGGCCTACATGTATATATATATGTTGGTTTGTATTGCAGACAGCTGCTTGTTCAGCTACGCAACATTCAGAAGATTCTGAAGGTGACGGCTCCATCCGGTGGAACCAGTCTAATGGCAAGTTGAACAGAAAAACAAAAACACACAGAGAATTCGAAGACCATATAGAGACGCATTCATGCATGACCATCCGAATGCGTTTGAATAATTTTTTGATATTATAGGCTAATAATTATGGTGTACTAGAGCAGGCAATCAGAAATAATAAGACAACAGTGTCATGAGTTTAGCTATGCAGAAGGACATGCTAGGTTACATCTAGATCAATTTTTAGGAATAGTTTACGCATATCTTTGTTTATTTTTTACCATACCTCTCTACCTAGGCCTATGTCTTTGCGTCTCGTTCTCTCTATCCCTCTTAACGTTCTGTATCTCTATCTCCGTCTTTCTCATTCTCTCCACACCTTAGTATTTTAGTTCACTGTCATGACTCTTTACATGTACCGGGTAGGCCATAGGTCTAGGCCCTATAGGTCTACTTAGGCTTTCGTCTGACTTCTAGTCTGTTATAATATATACTTGCTATCTTGATCATAGGCGTCGGTCTATTTATGTGTGGCTTTGGGAAGGAGTAAACTGCTTGCTCTATAGTGGCTCCGAGAAGCAATTCCCGGTGTTTAGGGTTCGAAGTCACGCCATGTTTCGGTTAGGCGGGCACGGGTAAAATGCTGATTTGCTGATTGCTGATTTGCTGATCGGCAAGGGGTAAAATGCTGATTAGCCGATGCTGATTGGTCAGCATTTTACCCACCAGAGAATCAGCATATCGGTGTGTAAAATGCTGATTGAGGAATACAGACAAAGATGTAAGTAACTAAGTACTTAGCAATTATTCATTTGCAAACGCATAATGGGTAAGTAAGTAAATATATACCATTTATTCATATGCAAACGCACAATGGGACATCGATCGACAAATGATACAATATAGCACATTCATCCACGCATATTCAACTCTGAACATTTAAGCATGCAAACTAGGATGCTTTTGCACATCCCACAGTGATAAAACAAGATTTAACTTAGTAAATTTACCCAGTGCGAGCTTGAACTAGTTAATTTCAAAGGTCTACTCTAATTCAACTGCATGAAGGAGACCGCCTCTGCAAGACATAGGCCTGTGCAATCAGTGAGAGCCAGCAGACTTTTTAGCTGACGAAACAATAGCCTTATAATAGAACACAACATTGAATTTTAGGCCTACTGCAATAAAACCGATGGGCGAACAAATGCTTTTCTATATAAAAGTTCATAGGTCTATCTGTTGTAAATAAGAAAGGACCATAGGAAAACAAGATCAGAAGATAAACTATCCAGAGGAAACAACGATCTTAAGTCAAAACAGACAGCGGGATAAAATATAGAAAGACGAATAGACAGACATAACAAACGGACAGAATAAACAGAACACACAGGGCATACAGACAGAGAGGCAGACATACAGACATAGCCTATAGGCTATAGACAGACGCAAAGACAGGCAAAAGACAGACATAGATAGATAGACAGTCAGACAGACACACAGAGAGATAGACCAGATAGAGAGACAATCGGACAGACAAACAGAGACACAGACAGACAGACGGAGACAGACAGAGAAATAAAGATACAGACATACAGCCAGGCAGAATGACAAATATATACACAGAGTCTGTCGCTTTGTATGACAGACAGAAACAGACAGACAAAGAGAGAGTCAGTCAGACACACAGACGGAGAGATAGACAGACAAACAGACAGAGATATGGTTGGATGGATGGATAGATGAACAGATGGATGGATGAAAGGACATAATTTATGGATGGATGGATGAATGATTGGATCGATAGACAGACAGACAGACAGACAGACAGATGGATGGATCATGGATGGATGGATGGACGATTGGAATCATTGGATCGATCTTGAAGTTGAACTTGAACTTGTTTATTGATCCCAGAAATGTCAAACATACAATTATGCATTCATAAAAGTACACAAAGCGATTAATTGCGGTTAACAATTGCAATGGGATAGCTTAATTAGTGTACAATTATTACTTTGAAATATAGGGAGCAATAGGCTACCCGAAGGGGAGTGATCCTGCTATTGTGGCCTATTTATCAAAGAAATTATTCTTCACTATGATATAATAAATGATAATATGTCAAGAAACAGATGGAAATGGCAGTATTTTTTGAATCAATTAAATTGTATCAGTGGGATACCCTCCCTCTGCTCCACTTAAAGAGAAAAGAAAGGAAGGAATGAGAACAAATAAACCACAGATTAAATGGGCTGTTCATTTTATATTTTTTAATGTGTGTGTGCACGGATTATAGGGATTTAAATCGAGCAAGACTCGTGGATGCACGAATATTTTCCGGTACATTGTTCCATAAAAGAGGACCTTGATACTTAATAGAAAACTTTCTAGTGTTTGTTTTAGCAAAAACACTTATGTAGATTAAATTTTTATTATTTCTAATGCCTTTAGTAGTTTAGTATATAAGTTAGGTCGAAAATAAGATGAGAATGCAAGTGGAAGAAGGTTGTTGTCATACTTAGACATAAATGTACTAGTTTGGATGAATTTAATTTGGGATATTTTTGGCACGTTCAACTGATGATATAGGGGGCTAGTGTGAGTATTAAAGGGAGATTTAGTAACAATTCTTATGGCTTTTTCTGCAGTCTATTTAGTTTAGTTAGATGAGTTTCAATCAATCAATCAATCAATCAAATATTTTTATTTTGCAACCAAAGTATACATGTACATGTAAGGTTCACACATCTTGCACATTGGTTACAAAAAAGGGAGGCCCTAAAGGGATAAAAGAATCCCACTGTAGATGTCATATGTAGATGTCCAGATGAGATTGCAATACCGTAACTTAAGTATGGGTGTATAAATGTGAAGTATAATGATTTCAGTATGTGAAGTGGAAGAAGATAGGCTATTCTGTGAATTGTGCTTATATTTTTGGCGTTTTTTATAAGAAAGTTCAGCTGTATGTGCATTCCATTTTAAGTGCTGGTCAATATGTACATCCAGGAATTTAGACGAGTATGGGCCTACTTGCGGTAAAGAAATATTTTCAATTAGTAGGTTACTATAAGGAGGTGGAGCAAATTTTTTTACTTGATCTAAAAATTATATAGTTAGATTTGGCTATGTTCAGTGAAAGCTTATTGGCTTTGAACCATTCACTTTAGGTCGTTATTTGCTATTTCAGTTAATTGCTCATTAGAGTAGTGAGAGTTTAAAAAAGCGTTTGAATCATCAGCAAATAGGATGTAATGTAAAAAGTTGCAGAATTAGGAAGGTCATTTATATATATTATGAATAAGAGATAGATAGATAGATAGATAGATAGACAGACAGACAGACAGACAGACAGACAGACAGACAGACAGACAGACAGACAAACAAACATAGGGATAGATAGAAATAGTGTCACGCAGGGCTTTTTTAGCGTGCAGTTGTATGCCTACACAAAATGTGCAGTTCTAAATGGATTTGTGTAGCTGTAAAAGCACTTCTGTACAGTT
Source organism: Lumbricus rubellus (assembly GCA_945859605.1). Classification (NCBI taxonomy): domain Eukaryota; kingdom Metazoa; phylum Annelida; class Clitellata; order Crassiclitellata; family Lumbricidae; genus Lumbricus; species Lumbricus rubellus. Next base: position 44,813,003 of record OX243813.1, on the reverse strand, counting down.
AAAACTAGCAAAAAATGGTTATTGTCATCTGATTGGAAGTAATTTACCATGGAGGATGTGAAAGGAAAGAAGGGGTTGTGCAGTTCTAAAAATTCCATTAAAACAGCCCTGGTGTCACGAGTCTCACGACCTTGACGCGATCTTTCTTTGGAAGTGACGTTTTACACAGGTGCGGGAAACGTATTTAAAATAACAAGTTTTGTTATTAAAATCATTAGTATTGGCAGATGTTGTGTAAAGGTATTAGATGAGACGTTTAATCAGACAGTAGGCCTATTTTTAGAATCAGTAGACAGACAGGCCTTGCTGACTTATAGTCGCTTTGTCAGCCAGCGTTTGAGTACTTCGCCCAAGCAGTGGGGGCTAGGGAGGTCGATCGCCTTAGACCGTCCATGGGCTATCAGCAGTCGGCCCTTTGCCTTTTCTTCATAATGCGCCCCGTGGGTGCATCAGAGGTGTTAATAGTGTCTTGCCCGCTGGCCTATGACCCAGTGACCTTTCACCTCCCGACGCCGGTCGCTGGATTCGACTGGACCTGTTTGTTTGGTCCTATAGCGCTCCTTCGCTGTTGGGCAGAAGTGCTGTGGAAATGCTGTGACTGTGACAGAGAGATATATGGATAGATTGGTGGATGGATGTATGGTTTGGTGTACGGACGAAGGGATAGATAAACAGGTAGACAGACAGACAGACAGACAGACAGACCGACAGACAGACCGACGGATGGATCGATAGATGGATGGATGGGTTGGTGGATGGGTCATGGGTGAGTACATGGATGGATGGATGGATGGATGGATGGATGGATGGATGGATGGATGGATGGATGGGTGGATGGATGGATGGGTTGGTGGATGGGTGAGTGCATGGATGGATGGATGGATGTATGGAAAAATGGATGGGTGGATTGGTGGACAGTCAGACTTAATGGATGGATGGATGCACGGACGGACGGATGGTTGGATTTATGGATTGGTGGACTACAACCTGTCATATGACCAAGTAGTCATTCCTCGTAATCATGACTGCAAATTGCCATATCATATGTAATGTACTAGAGACCTTAAACTATTTTTGGTGGAATTGTTGTGATATAAGTTATTGTCAGTTTAAAAATATCGAGGCCTTGAAGGCTTACAAGAAAAGGTGCAAATAATAGGTTTCTAGCATTCAGAGGGAATTCGAATTTGAACGTTTGCACCTTTTGTACAATGCAAAAACTGGCGACAACAGAATTGTGAGCACATCTTAAATAACTGCAGAGAGACCCTGGAACATGAACACAAAGTGGCATGACTTCAGAAATAAATTAGTTTCTCACAAATTTTGAAAAATTTGACATTGCTGAAAAGTTGCAAGTTATGCACCTTTTCCAATAAATGAAGTTTGCACTTCTGCTTGTAAAATATAATTAAATAATACATATGCACCTTTGCCTGAAAGAGCAAGGATTTGTGCACCTTTGCCAGTGAAAGGAGCTTTACAGTTCTACTTGTAAGGCATAATTAAATATGCACTTTTATATTGTATTTTGTCTGCGTTGTATACATGCACTTATGGGCCATGACACACTTTACAATGATGTTCTCTTATGGATGAAAAACTGTGAATTTTAAGTGTAGTGGTGTGCAGCGTTATATGTGCAGTTCATTGAAACATTCCATATCCTCCGCTTTCTGGTTTGTATTAAGCACTCCTCAAACCATCTTTACACTTTTCAGTTTTACACATGTCTCTATAGTCTATATATGCTGAAAAGTCCCAAGATAATAATGCACCTTTGCAGATAAAAGGAATTTTGCATTTTTTGCTTGTAATGTATCATTAAATATTCACTTTGCCTGTATTGTATTTTGTCTGTGTTGTATACATGCACTTATGGCACAAGTACAATGATGTTCTCTTATGTAAGAGAAATTGTAAATTATAAGTGTAGTGGTTTGTAACGTTCTCTTTACTGTTTCTTTATTATTACTCGAATTGCCCCGGCCACTGCCCATCGCCCCAATGACTTATTGAGCAATAATTATTTTAAGTTCAAACTTCAAAGTGAAGATTTTTATGAACTGATCACATATATTATAAATAAAACAATAATATCAAATTTGAATAATTGTTATGTATTTTAATATCCTTTTAAAGATGCCATATAAACTATAGAATTAGGAAGCATTGTACAACTTGGCAATATTCAATAATGTTTATAAATTTAAACTAACAACATTGCAAAAGAATGCCTCAAAGTCATAATACCGAATTTCTTAATAAAACCAAGGCTAAACAGTTGTGAACAGCAATAATCAATAACCATGACACTAAGTCACAGTCCTCATTTTCAGAGGTTTAGTCAGTGTTTGGTTCTGGCAAACTGCATGCCTCTCAATTTTCCAAACAGAAGTCAAAATTTTGAAAATGGTAAATCATAGGAATGACTCTGTTGTTAGACAAGCAAGTCTGTTTTCGTTGCCTTGGACATGGACAGCTGTTTCGAGTAGCGTAGGTCGACTTCAGTTCACCTTGAATTATTAGGTTATGTCCGCCCCATTCCAAGCTGTTTGCTCTTGAAACTGGCCTTGTAAGAAATTGGGTTTAGCTGATCATTTTCACACAGTAGGCCTAGGCTAAATATCGTAACTATGTTGAACCAGTCCACACTCCACACTCCACACTGTCATCATCTAGGTCTACCTGTAATTCTTTTATCAGCCATGGTTCTAAGGTCAAAGAAGTAGCAGAAGGACAGCTGTTATATAATTAATAGTATATGAGTGATTTGACCAACTGCATGACATTATGATCATTATCCCATTTCTGAACAGAATAGAGGCCGCTTGGACTTTTAATTAGCAGACTCGTACTCCATGAGTCTGATCGGATCATCGGAGATTAGAAATTATCGTTTGATTATTGTTTTGGAAGATTTTTCACTGCATGGAGGGCTGGGCCTATAGCCGAAACTAATATATATATATATATATATATATATATATATATATATATATAATGTCGAAAGTAAGGATGAGCATAATGAGAATTATGACGAACAAATTATTTCTTGTCTCAGAGTTCCAAAGCACGGAATTATCGTCGTTGAAAATTCAGAATCAACCCAGATTGATGCATAATATAAGCTGGTAGGCCTACTGTTCTAACGTCACCAATTTTGTATTTCCCAGCTAAAAATGAAACAATGGAACACGTCTATAGGCTACATGTTTATTGAATACCAACAAGCTTAGTTAAGCTGACACAGTCTCACACAGACACAACTTAAACAAATTACACAAGTAGACCTAGGCTACAGGTTGAGGCTTCCATATAGTTAGGCCTGTAGGCAACATGAATAATGTCAATATGGCTCTGGGCTTAAAGTGGCTGCATGGACGGCGTCCATGCACTTATTTTCAAATCTGCACACCGTTCTGCCATTTATTTCACTGTAAGAGCTTATACAGGAGACCGCATCATCCTATTCGATCTGGTAGCATTGTAAAGTATGTGATCTCATTCGGAAGTTATAGGCCTATAATTTTGTCGCTGGCAGTGATCGAAAGGTTCTTCATATTATTTTGCTTGAATTGTTTCATATATCAGCAAGAGTCTAATAAAATGAAAATAATTATCATCATAATATAGCCTACCAATCAATTTCTACAGCACAGGCAAGTTTAAAATGTTTCTCAGTTGAGAAGTCATCATTTAAGCAAAAACGAGTAAGGAATAGTCTACATTCAACAGTGCACATCTATAGGCCCTAGGCCTAATACGCCCTATACGAAGTTGCACAGTTTTGCTTTTAATATGGGTCTATTAGTCATATATTATAGGCCTAGTCAATGATGATTAATTTTGGTGTAGCGATGACATTGTTCCGCGCAGAAGTAGGCCTACACAACTTTTACGCAATAAGCTTATAGCCTAGGCCTACCTGTAGGCCTAATAGGCTAGTTAGAGTATAAGTTGTGTAGGCCTACATCTGCGCGGAACATACGCGGAAAGTAGCCTACATATTATGTACTTTGCCTGTCGAAAATTAAATAGCCCAGAAGTTACGCAATGAAATTCAGAGAGTTTTTATATCAAATAGGCCTAGTCCTAGCCTACTCATCTTCGAATAAAATGACTTAGCCTAATATGCGCCTTTGTTTCTCTTGTTTTGTTAACTAGAACGCTTTACACTTATTAACATTCTGTTTACATTAGTCTACTTTTCATTTATTGATATCATCGTGATGTATTTTTACTTCGATTTCCCATGCATTATTCGTTTGCGATTGGAATAATAAAGGCTGTACTTGCTTACTTACTTGTTACAATCAGCATTTTCTGATCAGCATTTTACCCACCAATCAGCATGAGAAATCAGCACTTTCCTCATCAGCATTTTACCCCTTGCCGATCAGCAAATCAGCAATCAGCAAATCAGCATTTTACCCGTGCCCCGGTTAGGCTACTAAACGCATTGTGCTAGGCATATATATGGCAGTATAATTGTTGCCCCGTTGCTTGTGTATGCAGTGTTCAAATGACATTTTGTGTGTGAAGTATCTGAGATGGAAGGACGATTTCTCACCGTTAAGGATTCAATGATAATAGGAATGATCCTAAAAGATGCGCGGCCCTATATTTGCGAGTGTGTCGGCGTGACGCCCCTTTGTCACTGAACGATTTATAGGCCTATACGGTAATGTTGTTGGCGATTTTGGGCAAAGGGGCTTGTGACACCCATGATTTGCAAGGGTGGCACCTGTCCTGTCTCTATGAGTGTTGGAAACCTCCTCATTGCAGCTTATGTGTGGTTTTTTTTATAGAAAATGTTTGTCTGTAAACGGTTTGCTTATGTTACTCTGCATGTATACGATTAGACCTAATTATCATCAAAAGGGATTTGGAAGTATGACTTGGAAGCATGATTTGAAGGTATGATTTGGAAGAGTAGGGCCTATGATTTGAATTTTGGAGTCTAGGCCTATGACCTCTAATTAACCTCTGCAGGGTATGACACTGTTATTGCGCTGAGACAAAATCGTTGCATTTCTGATTTGCGATTGGAAACTAATAGAAACTTATGGTTCTCTGTTTTTTTTACGAATGTTTGTGATTTTCAGTATTCTTAGTTGATCACTTAAATAAGGTTGTGACTCTAAAGCTTGTACCTTGAGGTCTATTTTGGAATCCGTTGACTGTAGGCTATGTGTAGCCAGATCACTTTCTTAATTGTCCCATGTCTCATGTCTCCTCTAATCTCCTCCCTCGTCAGTTTATACACGCTCTTTTTCTACAGATTATTTGATAAAACCTTCATAGATATTCCATGTATCGACATTAAAGTGCAACTTGCAATCAAAATGGCTCTGTAAATGTTTTGGGCAGAGGTGTGTCGTTATTTTTCAAGCCAATACCGGGTATAGAAACTATGGCCATAAAGAACATTTTATCTGTATAGAGGCCTACTATAACCTAAATGAAGACTGGATCCTGCGGCTCCTCTGTATCAGAGTCTAGCTTTGACACAATGACAGTAGGCATATAGGCAGATATACTATCAGTCTGTAACTCTAGGCTTTTAGCCTGTATCTCGAGAATTACACGTGTCAGTATTGCACTTGAGACCACGGAAAACGATTGAAGAAGGCTGAAAGTAGCCTATGTGAGAATAAATTTCGCACGCAATTTACACATTCGTTCTTTGTTTGTTTTTTCTAGCTTTTAGCGATCCACCAATTCATTGTAATTTTTATAGGCTAAGCTTGCTGTTTGAACCATAGTATAGGCCTACGGATTCGATCCACTGTATGTGCACCAGTCAAGCATTATTTCATTTCTTTCATTCCTTCTCATCTTCTTTTTTGTCTCTATTTCTGTGGTGGTAGGTCTATCTTCTATTTGCCTTTACGTTTATGGTTAGCTCTTACCGTGTCTCTTCTCTCGAATAATCCCTGCAGTGGTGTTCTTTCTCTCTTGCGCAAGCAATCTTTTTTGGCAAAAATTTATCAATGAGCCTGAATACAGCATGAGAATTGTAGAAAAATAACTGGAGGTCAGACGCTGGTATATGTGAAGTTGGAGATGCACAAATAAGATTTTACTGTGGGTCCTACGAAATACTAGGGGTTGAACCCCCAAACCACGGCAATTATCACCCTGCCTGTGTAATGTCCAGCCCTAAAAAATGTAGACAATTTTGCTTAAAACACTTACGATCCATTACCATGTCCTACCTGTATCCAGAAACAAAGCACAATCTTTATTTACAAGAAGCACTATTTGCTGAAAAAACTATTTTGGAAAAATGTTTGGAGGGCAAATCACGCAAGTTTGTCAAACAATTCAACAGCATAGAAAGTCTACATGACATTGTACTGACTACTGACCATTCAAAGTTAGTTTCATATGCACCCTGACTTAACTAATTAAAGCTAAATTAACTGACTATGCAGTCTAATGACTTTGGCTGGGGGAAATGACTCAGGCATTGGCTATGAACTCCTCCAACACAGGGTCCATCCTATAGTATCAGTATCATAGTATCAGTCGCATTGTCTCATTTGCCTATAACCTTCAAAGAATCAAAGCCATTATCGCGCATGATAGTCTCGCCATCGTTATTTTGCGTTTGCATGCGGATAAACATTAACCTAAAATAATAATATTGTCTTTTTCGATCTGTTTGCTTTTTGCTCGAACGACAACTCAAGTACGTACACACTCTGCTGCATATAACACTGTCACAACAGCAGTCTACTCCTCCTAAGGCAGTCATTGGATTCCATACAGCTGTTATAGATTTTTCTCTTACTTGTATATGTCAATATTTTGTTGACCTTGCAGAGATTTTGTACACTACATGTACGTCTGTGGTCTTTTGACATCTACATGTATAATTTTATATGTGTAAGCGCATACTGTAGCCTACTCAAGGTGATCAGACCTTATGTGAGCATACTCTCTATGCACACGAAAGCAACAGCTGCTGCTGTTTACTGCATATGTATGTAGACCATGTAGCCTACATGTACATATATGCATAATTATATACAGGGAGCATTGCATTGCAATGTTAACTCCGCCACTGCTCTTTCCCTGGCAGTGCCAGTCCCAAGCCTGAAGAAGGAAGAGGGAGGAGGGCGACACTAATCATCTTTGCATAACAATGTGGTCTCTAATGACCAGCAACTTATCCTATAAGGCATCATGAAAATAGCGCTAGATAAATCAATCATATATAATATGTTTGTGTTGTTCTTGTCTGTTGTCTGGCGCAGGTGCTCGTTCTGTTCTTTGCCGCCTTCATCGGATCATGGTCTCCGATCTCCTGGAGCATCGGTTACGGTCGACTGGCCACGGTGTCGATGATGGGATCCGGCGCCGACCAAGCATCGGCTGCTGTGGGGGGAGCAGGAGGAGGAGGAGCAGCAGCAGCCGGGGTCCAGCCGATGCCATGTGCGCCATTCATCGGACCAGACCTTCAGCATCCCATGGTCGATGTCTACAGCACTCTCTCAAGTCTGTATACATGGACATAATATATCTTGTCTGCTTGTCTCTATTGAACTGTATACAAAGTTAGGTTTTTGGAACTAAAAGCAAATTAATTGTTATTAAAAGTACGATTCCGTATGAAGCTAACGGAGTACGTGTTAGCTTAGTATCATTGGCGCCAAAAACGTATATATATATATATATATATATATATTATATACGACATACTTATATACATTCATACATAATTATATGCATACATACATACATACATTGATACAATGTTACATGCATACATACATACATACCATACATACATACATTGATACATATATAATTTTATATATATATATGTGCTCCCTGCTTTGCTCAGGCCGCAGGTCATACTTTTTAGTTTAATGCCCTATACGCGCTGTATCTGTATTCTACTCCTAGTTTAACATGATTGTATCCCCCGCCCCTTATCGTCGTTACTCATTCTCTTAATTATCATCTCGATCGTTGCAGGAAGGTCTCGTCTGCTGATGTCAACAAACGATGAGGAAGATGCTTACAATGACAGCAGCATCAGCAGCAGCTCGTTGCTGTTCGGTCCGACGATTCCTGCCAGCTACATCCAGACACTGGCCTACTGGTTCAGCAGCGTAACAGGTGGAAAGATAACAGAAGGAAAGGGAGATCACACATCCAAGGAGGTGGAAGAGGAAGTGGACGACTGTGGATTCACCGTCAAACATATCCGACCACTGACGCAGCATTATATCTTCAAGGAGGATGCACCAAAAGCTCTGACGTCAAACGAGACGTTCCGTCGCCCTCTGTCGAATTCTCAGCCGGTACTTCCGTTTCCGGTGACTGACAAGACGCAGCAGAGCCAGAGGGAGCGTTAATGTCACGTGGTTCACATTGGTTAAAATGAAGTGAGCCGACAGTGTGTTTCACGAATTGCAGTCATATAATTATGTGCAACACTATGAGCTTATCCTATATACAAACTATACAATATTCCGTTATTTAGCCCTTTAAAAGACGCTTAGGCTATTCGTATGCATTGAGAACAATTATTCTTAGATATAGGCCTATTTAATAGCCTAAAGGCCAGGGCCATGCGTATCATAATTATTTCTACAGTCGTTCATGGGTTATGAGTAAAGACTCAAAGTGAAATAAAAAAGTATGAGAAATTGAGTTTTGTTTTAAATCAGTTCCTAGCCTATACTATCTTTGATTTAATTTTAAAACGGTTGAAGAATATGTTAATTTCTGTGATACATGACATAGCCTACTTTGCAGTGCCGGCGCTAGGGTACCGGGCCCCCCCCCCCATCAATAAATGTCCCCTCCCAATTGTTAAATTTTTTGGAATTTCCACGCTGTAATTGTAGAATTTTAAGCGGTCATCTTTACAAAATTGCTCATTTTTTAATGTCGTGGTTTAGGACTTCAGAGTGTCCCCTCTCCATTGTTTAAATTTGTCCGATTTGCGTGGTTTCAGGAATCAGGATAGAACCGTCATGAAAGGTATAATTAGGCCTACCAGCTACATTTGAGGCCCCTTGCAAACTTAAGATCAGACACGTACCATGGACATCTGGAACCCTACACAGGGTTTAATGTTTGGGCCTCACGCAGGTTTTATTTTGGAGCCTCATCCAATTAGCAATTACAATAAGTTACAATTTATAAATGTTGTGTTTGAGAAAGTGGATGAAACTGCCTGAGTTAGTTTAAATGGCTTTACTTACGTCCAAAATCAGTATGGCCGGTATGACGTTTGAAATAGGTCTGCTATGGCAGTGTCGTATGGTTAGTTGAGGCATGCACCAGGCCGGATCTGGGGCCTCAAAAAAATGCGCCGGTTTAAGAAATATACAGTCACAAATAGACATAATGACCAGTTAAATTTGGGGGCCCCCTGGGGGCCCCTTCAAACTCGGGGGCCCCCCAAATGGGGGGCGTGGGGGGTGCTAGCGCCGGCACTGCTACTTTGTAGGCCTATTGCAAAAGTTAGGCCACTATAGCCAGAGTGAGAATTGTGGAAAAATAACTAGGGAGGGGAAATTGGACTATGATCTATTTTCAATTGGGGTGTGAAAAACAGACTTTACTATGGGGCTCTAAAGAAGACTGGGGGTTGAAACCAACGACCTTATATATATTACTAGACGGAGCTTTCCGTGTTGAGCTGCGCAGTGACGTTGTAGCAGCGGAGTTTATCGGGTAGATGTGGTCTATTTTTAGCTCAACCAATCACAAGTCGCCGCGTTCTGGGATTGGTGGTTCTTTCATGAGCTGTGATTGGTTGAGCTAAAAATAGACCAAATCTACCCGTTACATTAGCTATGCTAAAAATAGTCCCAAGACGCTTCGGCAGAAACCACGTGATCCCACCGGCCTGGTTGAAACCAGGTCGTTGGTTGAAACCCCTGCAATTCTCACCCTGACTATAGCTTGCTGTCCAGTGTGTCCACCGTTTAGTACAAAATAGGTCTAATTCAGCATTTTTGACACTTGGCCACTGCAGTTTACACATAGAATTTTCAGCATAAATGCAGCAACCCAGGGTGAGAATTTCCAGGGGTTTGGAAATTTCAACACCTCTAGTCTTTCTAAGAGCCCCATAGTAGCCTGCTTTTCACACCCAAATTCCAAGTGGTTCATAGTCCAACTTTTCCCAGTTATTTTTCCACAATTATAAAACTGCAGCAGCCCATAAAATTGATAAATTAGGTTAAAATATATTTAAGATTACATGATATTTGTAATAAATAGACCGTAAACAATTCTGATTTAGAAATCTTCTAACATTACAATAATTTTTTTATACAGTTGTATTTCTTCAAATACAGCAAAATATTCTTTGGAAGAACATGTTCAAAGATATCAGAAAGTCATTGCTCGATTTAATATTTTTGTGTTGTTGGTGTAAAATCAACACATGACACCAGTATGTGATCCACTGTAAGAGGGAAATTGCACCCCAGAGGGCCCACACATTGTGGTGCATCCTCGTTTTTAAGTGTGGCGAGAAGGGTAACGACTTAAATAAAGCATTTATAACGATGCATTTTCACCCACCAAAAACGACAGACCATGTTTAACACCAATCTTCATTAAAGTCATTATAGCCTCTGGAATGCATACAGTACAAACAACATTGGTCCAAATACATATTCATTAAGTCTCTTATTGCTTAACTAACAGATTTATTGATCAGCAACACTAAAAATTATAAAAGCTTAACTATTACGCAAAGTCTTAACTAAACGCTATAACAGATTACAATGAACAACTACTGTCAGTGAAAAGTCCCACATGTGCCAACTTCAAATAATCTTTACTACTGAAATTATTTTAAATTGTAATCATCGAAATGTTTATTAATAGGCCTACTATTATTTCCTACAAAGCTTAGAAGACACCTATCAACGAAATAATGCTATCCTTAATACACATGCAAGCATAGAATATTAACATATTATATCTAGTGTGGTATTCGCTCTATTTAGAATGCTGTCATTTCCCAAACTGGAGCTAGTTTATCTCCTTGCACCTCGGAAGCATCAAGGTCAGGAACTACCCAGCCACATTCACCTTGCGAACGATAGTACTGATAAACTAGTGCAGAAATAATGTCTTTGAATAAGAAAAGAACATCTGGACAAATTTTGTTTTATCAAGGTCAAACATTTCTCCAACTAAACGTTATATTTCTAGAATAGAAAATCGGCCAATAACGATAACTGAAACTAAAACCATCTAAACTAATAATAACGAAAACATTGTAACAAAAACCTGGCGTCCTAGGATATTCAATGTTCCAGTACATAGAGGAGAAAATCGGGGACTCTCATCTTTTCACAATCAACTTTGTATTTGGTAATTTTCCAATCTTTTCAGCCAGTGAGTTTTCGATGGATGAAGTACCCAAGCACGACAGTAAGCACCATCAAAAGTCCACTTGGCAAGGCGTTTGAAGTTGCCCGAGACGTCTGACGCTCTGAAGCTACACACAAACAGAAAACAATGTGTTGTATTGTAGTTGAGCATTTGTAAAGTACAAATTACAGAAAGAGAGGAACCCCTCAGAGGAAAACTAAACAAGAACCTAAAAAAGAGAATGGACAAGACGTAGAGTGTATTCCTGTGTGGATCGGAAACATGGCCGATGAGGAAGGATGCTATAAATTTCGCAGAATTCACCCTATATAACTCGACTTCAAAACTGCCTCTAATAGCCACATCTATAACTTACCTTAAACCTCAGTCCTTCCTGTGCAGATCTGCACATCGGGCAATGCAGTTTCTCCATTCCACTCTGTACATCGCCATCTCAACAGCATCGTTTCGTGTCATCTCCAGACCTTGAGATCCTCTCGCACAGTCTCCATCCAGTTTTTCCTTGGCCTTCCTCTTCCACGTCTTCCTTCTGGAGTCCAGATTGTTGCTTGCTTTGCTCTTCTTTCCTGTTCCATTTTTGCTGCATGTCACTTTAGTCACTTCTTTCTGATCAATGTGAATCTCCATTTTCTCCTGTCCAGTCCTTTCTCTGATGCTTTTATATGCTAACTTATCTCTCCATGAGATGTGTAGTATTCGTCTCAGCCACCTATGATGTGCTGCCTCTAGTCGCTTTTCATTTGCCACCATCACATCTATAGTTTGCGCCAAATTAGATCACTTCAATACTTTTTTCCACCAACCAAAATAACTCGTCTATAAGCTACTCAGTCTGATTTACTATGATTATGTGTTGTATATTTTTTACTACAAACTTCTTAGCTATTTTAGTTGGTTCATACAATTGGGATTACAAAAAACAGGCCAAACTGCACAAAATCTGATTTTCAACTGCACAAATTTCTTTCCCATCAACACATTTTGTGTCCAGCTTCACGTCAGAATAACCCTGCAAGGAACACGTTACTTACCCCCAACTGTCAGTTCGATACAGTACACAACATCATTTGTGTGGATTCTGTGGAAGTCAACTAAGGAGTAGTTGCCAGCTGTCTTGTAATCAGCGATGAAATGAAGGCCGTCTTCATCAAACGTGTATCCCTCATCGCACTTTTTTCCATCACAAATCGGCTTCTCACGCTTCTCGGTCAAGTTCTGGAATTTCAAGTGGCAGTTGTCGCTTGGGCATTTAAATGGAAGCTCGACCTTGCTGCCTGCTGTCATGTGGACATTTGTATGGTTGAGACATGCGCCTGCTCCATGGCCAACTGTTAAAAGAATAAATATAATTTACTGACATTAGAAACAACTATTAACTAATTAACAAAATCAAGGCCGTAACCAGGATTTGATTGGGGGGGTTTTCTTTGGCGGAGAATTTCTGACGACCTTTTTTGTCATCGGAAACGTCTTTCTTACCATTTTCCGTCTAATTTCATGTGCTAGTGAATGCATTCTATTACTTTTTACATTTTTCATTTCGGGGTGTTTTCATAGTTTTATTTCATGGTTTTTACATCATTTGCTAGTATTTAAATGAATTATATCATTTTTTACATTTTCCATTTTGGGGGTGTTCAAACACCCAAAACACCCCCCCTAGCTACGGCCTTGTACAAAATCTATTATGAATTTCAACCTTTGTCTAATTGCGGTGAAAAGGGGTATGTATGCCAACCATGCTTTAAGGCTTTATTAATAAAATAAACAACATATTTAAGCACAAATCCAAACATTAATAATTTAATATAGCACTCTTGTCGAACCTCTTGCAATTGCTGCAGAACGAGAACAATTGACCTAGGTTGGAGTAACTTAGTCGTCTAGTTCAAACTTCTAAGGCACCACTCTGCTAGGCATCAACGTGTAGCCACTGCTGTTGCAAAAATGATGTGCATGCTGAAACCATTGCAAATCTGGCTTAAAACCATTTGAATAGAAATTGCAGAGATGATGGAAACAGCTTATGAAAGAAATCAAGATCAAAACACTCAGGAGGACTGTACCACAGGGACCAAATGTCATAATACATGCAACCAATCAGTAGTTAATCCCTTCCCTGGGGGGTTATATGCTTTAAGCCTGTTTTGGACGTATATATACGTCTTCCCCAAGGAAGGGGTTAATGCCGCTTAGATATATGAAACAATGGGTGGAAAATCTTATAAAATTATTTCTTGTCATTTTATTATACCTGCACAGAAACAACTCTATATCACATGCAAGGTTAAGCACCAGAACCACATAACAGCAAGGAACAGGTTACTTACCCCAAACTTTCAGTTTGATACAGTACACAACATCATTTGTGTCGAAGTCAACCAAGCAGTAGCTGCCAGCTGTCTTGTAATCGGCGATGAAAGAAAGGCCGTCTTCATAAAACGTGTATCCCTCATCACACTCTCTTCCATCACAAATTTGCCTATCACGCTTCTCGGCAAAACTGTGGAATTTCAATACGCAGTAGTCACTCGGACATTTAAATGGAAGCATGACGTTGCTGCCTGCTGCTTTGTGGACTTTCCTATGGTTGAGATCTGCACCTGCTCCATGGCCAACTGTTAAAAGAACAAATAAAATTACTGACATTAGAATGTTCAACTATTAACTAATGAACAAAATCATTTATGAATTTCAAACTTTGTCTAATTACAGTGAAAAGGTCTGCATGTTAACAACCATGCTTAATGGTTTTACTAGTAAACAATTACATAGTTAAGCACAAATCCAAAATTAACATAGCACTCTTATTGGACCTCTTGCAAGTACTGCAACATGAGAAGTTGATCTAGGTTGAAGTAACTAAATCTAGTGCCTACATCTAAGGCACCACTCTGCTAGGCATCAACTTGTAAGCCCTGGTGTTGCAAAATTGATGCGCATGCTAAAACCATTGCAAAATCTGTTTTAAAACCAAAATGAAATTGCAGAGATGATGGAAACAGCTTATGAAAGAAATCAAGATTAAAACACTCATGTTAGCAGGTTGACTTTACCACAGAGACCAAATACATGCAATAAATAAGTAGTTAATGCCCGTTAGAAATATTTATGAAACAATGGGTGGGAAAAATCGTTAAACTTTTTTTATTCTTGTTTTGTTATCCCTGCACAACTCTACGCAACATGTAAGGTTTAGCACCAGAACCACTTAACATGTTTTAATTAAACTCACAGTAAAAAAGACAGTTAGCAAGAGAAATAATTATCAATACTTCATAATACGCTCACCTGCCAGTAGCCCAACAAACAGTCCCAGTAAAACTTTTATATTGAAGATATATGGCAAGACATGGCTTGAACATCCTCCACTTTTTGGAGTTTCTTCATCTTGATGCTGATTTTTGTTGTATCTTTGTGGTTTTGATGGTTGCACTCTGTTATCATCAGTAGTGCCTTGAAGATTGTCCACACAATCATCATCATCCACCACAAGATCATTCTCCTGCCTTTCCGATCCACGCAGCGCTATTTTCCCTTGGCTCGATAGGTCTTCGACATCACAAAGTCCCGGACGAATTTCAACGACTGACAAAGCCATAGCATCAAGGTCCTGAGAATTTAGCAGAGTTGGATACATCATCTTGATGGTAATTTGAGCTCAGTTGTACAATGACAAGGGATTTAGCTATCTATAGATGAAAAACAGTAACAGAGATGCAGAAACATAATCACTTGCAAAAATGTGCAAAATATGTCAAATGCATGAGAGAAGTCAAGCAAGATAACGCGTACATAGGGTTCATCATGAAGCATACTTCAAATTTCATGGGTGAGAGCAATGAGGGCAGAAGTTTGACCGGGCCTGGGTCGGGAGAGCCTCTGAGTAGAGCCCTTGAAGAGGCGCAATATAAATCACATAGATAGATAGAAGTGGTGGAACCAGAGGGCCGAAAGGCATACTGGTCTATAAGCGATGAATTTAATCCAGGATCGGTGAAGATAGGTAATAAGTTCTCACAACTATCTTTTCCAGCATGCGGCACAATACCGGGGTAATAGAAATGAGTCTAAAATCAGCCTCATTTTGAGAATGCAGGATTTTAGGGACAAGCGTGATACAACTAGAGCACCACTGTGGCGGTGTGTAAGAGAAGCAACAGAGCAGTTGAAAAGATACGTAACCGGGGATGAGCCATTGAGGATAAAAGCCATGAAGGGATACCATCAGGTCTAACTGAAAACACACAGACCGATTCCAGTCCCCTAAACACAGAATATTCATCAATGTTAACAGGGTTTTCAATGTTCATGTTCAGTAAGCTTAAGCAACGGTTCAACGTAAGCTTGATCGGTTGAAACAGACTGATAATGCCGGTTTAGCGACTCGCACGTAACACCACCTAAAACCGCAGGACTAACAGCATCATCACCCCGAAACCGCCACACCTCAGCCCAGAGCACAGAATAGAAATTGTTATTGTAGTGTTAATACGTTTTAATATCTTTTATAGTCTGGGTATTGCTTCCGAGAGCCACGTTCAAGACCCAAAAGGAGGCAGTATTGGTTTTGACAATGCAATCATTAATCCTAGCGGCTAAGGCATCAGAAATTTCTACTTTTCTTCGGCGCAGAAAGAACTTCAAGTATGGAGACATGTAAGGCGGATCCTTCTTCCTGATCGACATCTTTCTAAGGGGGACGAAGCGGTTTAATGCGTCGTCAATGAAAGTGTAGAAGTCGTTAAAGGCTTGTTCGATAGAGATGTCTTCGGTGATGAATTTCCAATCCATGTATGATTCGTAGTGACTTCGTGGAGTGAAGAAACATTTGCGGGTGTCCGCAACCGGAAACTACACACTTCATGGTCAATCGTCAACGACGCTTGCGCTCTGGCATCAGAGTTAGCAAGAACTGCAGAGACAGTCGTAGATGGTATTGAATCATCGAAAACACAATATTCCACGCGATTGTCCAGACAAACATCACAGAAGCGGACTCGGACACATAATACGCTCAAATGCACGAGACGAAATCCCGAGACATATAATAAGCCAATAAATTTTGAGCAGAAATTCAACAACCTACTTTATTAAATTCACAGTTCAAATGGACAACCTACGTTTATTAAATTCACAGTTCAAATCAATTTCTGTTTATATCTCTAGCCTCACCATCTTGATTTACACTTTTCGTTCTGGGGTTATCCAGGTTATCGGGACCTGTCCCTTTCTGAGTATTCACCGTTCATACAATCAAGGTGTCCTATGATCATTGATTTTTATTTTTATGTATAGGGTGTCTCGATAGGTCGTGAACGATTTTGAATGCAGACAAATATATGTTATGCACATTATAATGTGGAAAGTTTTATACTGGCGGATAGGTTATTCAAATGAAAATGTTAATATAAAAAAATTAGATCACTAGCTCACTTAATAAAATTGTAGCGCCAATATCCGTGACGTCATCAAATTCGTGCCAAGTAAACGTCAAGTTAAGCCGCAAACAATATTGTACGACCATCATTGTTAATCTACACATTATTAATTAATACAAATTAGCATTTAGTATCTAATAATGTTTCCTTTGCTCTTTATTACAGCCTCAAGTCGATTAGTCATCGAGCAAATAGATTTTTCAGAGTTGTCAGAGGTAGGCCTATTGATGTCCAATTGTCCATGCCTTACAAAGCCGACATTTTAAGGTGTTCAGTGACTGGGGTTGGGGTTCGGCATAAACAGTTGGATTAACAAAACCTCATATCATTCCAAATAAAACTTCAGTCACTTCGACTTATTACATCAATGAGATACAGGAGAAAGAGGTCAAACCCGCATTCCAGCGAAGTGCAGCAGCCTATGCGCTCAGTTCACAGCCACATAAATGTTTCATAATAACGGCGAAGGATTATTTAAACAAGACGGTGCACGTGCACACATATCAAAGGCCTCAGTCGAATAAAAATATCAATGGATAGCCTACATTTCACCGGGGGACTGGCCACCTAATTCGCCGGATTTGTCACCAATGAAAAAGTTTGGATTATTATGGCGGCAACTGTTTATGCCGATACCGAAACCCATACGACCTTAAAACGTCGGCTTTGTAAATTGTAAGGCATGGACATCTGACAACTCTGAAAATCTATTTGCTCGATGACTAATCGACTTGAGGCTGTAATAAAGAGTTAAGGAAACATTATTAAATACTAAATGCTAATTTGAATTGATTAATTATGTGTGGATTAACAATGATGGTCGTACAATATTGTTTGCGGCTTAATTTGACGTTTACTTGGCACGAATTTGATGACGTCACGGATATTGGCGCTACAATGTTATTAAGTGAGCTAGTGATCTAATTTTTTTATTAACATTTTCATTTGAATAACCTATCCGCCAGTATAAGACTTTCCACATTATAATGTGCATAACATATATTTGTCTGCATTCAAAATCGTTCACGACCTATCGAGACACCCTATACTATTTTACTTTGCTGTCTACCTTGGTTATTTGTTTGTTTGTCTGTTGTTCTTTCTCAGAATAAACTGATTTTGATTTGATTTGATCAAAACCGCAGCGTAGACGTCTCGAAGTCTCGACAACTATGGCATAGTTATAGTAAGCGGGTCCCTATGTTAATGAATGACTGCACTAACCCTATCCCTAAACCTAACCGACCCTCACGATGCCTAACCTGAACCTAAACGACACTCACGACCCCTAAACCTGAACCCTAACCAACATATGGACCCGCTTACTATAACTAAGCCGCCAACTATTCACACTGTCACACGCAAATCAATAAATTTCAGCAAAAATTAAATTTCGCAGCTCATAAACTTGTAAATCATTAGTCATGTAGCACCACTGATAGCACCACTGAGGTTTCAGAAATAAACCGAACCTCACGACCCCTAAACCTGAACCCTAACCAACATATGGACCCGCTTACTATAACTAAGCCGCCAACTATTCACAGTCACACGCAAATCAATAAATTTCAGCAAAAATTAAATTTCGCAGCTCATAAACTTGTAAATCATAATTAGTCATGTAGCACCACTGAGGTTTCAGAAATAAACCCAGGCCTCCGTCTATAAAACTTTAGAAATACCCAGATAATAAAAAGGTAATAATTAAACGTAACAATTTCTATTCTGCCGTGCTAAGCAAAAAGACAGTAACTCAAGTTTTTCCGTTTTTGAGTTAGCACTTGTTTTCACATCCTGACAACATGTTCTATCATATCTGGAAGCAAGGAAACGGTATTGGTCCGGAAACATGGAAAAAAACGGAAACGAAATTCACAGTATCTCAAAATTGGGTCGTCGTGCTAAGCAAAAACGCAGTAACTTGAGTTACTGTCTTCTTGCTTAGTATTCCATGTATATTAATGGCCGACCGATTTACAGATTATCAATATCTCGGCTTTCAAATCACCTAGAATCGTCATCTTGGTGTCAAAACATACACATTCAAGGTCAAGGAGTCCAATAGGGTCATCTAAAAGTTTACCCATGGGTCTGAATGGCGGCCATTTTCCAAAATGGCGTTCAAAATATGGATTTTTCAATTTCTCAGCTTACAATTCACTTAGAATCGTCATTTTGGTGTCAAAACATACACATTCAGGGTCATGGATTCCAATGCAGCCATCCAAATTTTTCCAATGGCCTCAATGGCGGCCATTTTCCAAAATGGCCGACCCAACAAGAAGGATTTGTCAATATCACGGCTTTCAATTAACTTAGAAACGTCATCTTGGTGTCACAATATACACATTTCAGGTCAAGGATCCCAATAGGGCCATCACAAAGTTCCTCATGGCCTCAATGGCGGCCATTTTCCAAAATGGCGGACACAAAAAGAAAGATTTGCCAATATCTCGGCTTTCAGTTCACTTGGAATTGTCATCTTGGTGTCAAAACATGCACATTTCAGTCAAGGATCTCAATAGGGCCATCACGTAGTTCCCAGTGACCTCAATGACCACCAGTTTCCAAAATGGCCGACCCAAAAAGAGGGATTTGCAAAATTCACATTTTGGGCGGCCATTTTGAAAATGACCGCCATTGAGGCCAGATGAAATTTTGGGTGGCCCCATTGGAATCCTTGTCCCTAAATATGTATATTTAGGCACCAAGATGACGATTCTAAGTGGATTTAATGCTGAGATATTAAAAAATCACGATTTTGGTCGGCCATCTTGAAAAATGGCCGCCGTTGAAGCCAGAGTTGGTTTTAGATAGCACTATTGGAATCATCGTCCCTAAATATGTATGATTAGACACTAAGATGACACTTCTAAGTGAAATAGAAGCCGAGATATTTAAAAATATGTATATCTGTTGGCCATTTTGGAAAATGGCTGCCATTGGGGCCAGAGGGCAAATCTGCAATGGCCCTATAGCAAAATATTTTTCTTAGGACATGTTCGTCGTATAGGCCTATACCAAATTTCATTCTTGTATCGCAAAGAGAACAATTATTTTTCACCAGCCCGCTCCACCATACGATCAGTTACTGCTTTCTTGCTTAGCATCAAACCGATGTTCAATTCTTCGATGCTAAGCAAAAAAGCAGTATCTCATTTTTACACAATTTTTACTCAAATTTCACTAAAAACTAGTTTAGTTTCAAAATTCAGTAGTTTATATATAACTGCTTGCAAAAATTCAGAAAGATTCTAGCTTTATTTCTGGTTGAATTAAACCGATTTCTTCTTTATCGTTTTACGCAAAATCATCTTTTTTGAGTTACTGTCTTTTTGCTTAGCACGGCAGTATTGCGCAATATTACCCAGCGCAGTGCGCACGCTGTTACCGTTGAAGGGCGCCTCGACAAAGACAAGCACACAATCAGAGACATTTTTGCAAGCGACGTACTTTAGGCCTATATAGAGGCAGCCACATACGGCGCCAATTAAGGCCTATATACATTTAATATTCTATCGCATAGTAATTTAACATGGAATTTCGCCAAAAATTACCAGATAAAATTGTGGGGCGCTGTGGTGTAATGGGTGGGCTATACGTTCGTTGCTTTGTAGCCGGAGGGCTACAGGTTTGAATCCACCTCAAGCCGCCTCGTAGGGCCCTTGCATTGGGCAAGTTGGGCAAGTCCTTCACTCGCAATTGCTCAGCGCTTCGGCGTGAATATCCGATGCAGTGTCCACCCTGTAGTTGGGAGCGCTTTTGAGTAGGCAGTTGGGAGCGCTTCTGAGTAGTCCACAGCGCCCCACATTTTTATCTGGTAATTTTTAGGGGCGCTATAACAAGTACACATGCATACATACCGACAAAGGCAAAAATCCAAGATCTAGTGGAAAAAACTTAGTTTTGGCATCACTGACTTATATTAAGAGCATGCATTTACGGAATAGTAGCCATATTAGCAGTCATGCTTGGAAGCGAAGAAAACGAGTTAGTGAAATATTTCATTATTTGTGTTTGTTTATGGGATTCGATTGTCGAATTTGAAATTGTTGTTGGTTACTAGCGTTGTTAAAGATCTCTTGTCTGATGTGTGTGTGTGAATAGTTTGCGGAATTAGTTGTATCAACGCCGCCATCTGTCACGCTCATGATTGTAAGATAATGGTGCTCTTTTCGTACGTTTATCATTCATTTTTAGGGCTGCTAGCCTATCCAGGATCCTTCGGTTTTATGTTAAGACAGCACCAGTCAATTGCCAATTAAAAAGGCGG
Organism: Lumbricus rubellus; assembly: GCA_945859605.1. Lineage (NCBI taxonomy): Eukaryota > Metazoa > Annelida > Clitellata > Crassiclitellata > Lumbricidae > Lumbricus > Lumbricus rubellus. Next base: position 44,791,907 of record OX243813.1, on the reverse strand, counting down.
TTTTGGTATCAGCTGTATTTTCTTGCCAGTGTATCGGGGGGGGGGGGGGGAGGGTAAATTAGATACATGACTTAAACCTGCCTATTAAGTGTTGTTGATGACACAGTTTAGTGTCTAAAAATCGTTGGGTTTTGTGAAACGAAGTGACTAGCGGACCGCCAGGCGGCCGTCCAATTTCAATTACTAGCGGACCGCCAGTCACGTGTAACCTGTCACATGAGTAACGAGTCTTGATTCTTGAATATTGTTACAATGGCGGCAGTTACCGATAGTTTGTTTTATGTCGGACAAAAAATTCTAGAAACAAGGAGAAGGGAAACGAGAAACCATTTAGATGATGGTAAAAACCCATTTTAACGTCCCAAACTATTTTATTGAGAAATTTAATATTCGCGTCAGAATGACATCCACAACGTGCAGTTTATGCATAATTGTCACCCAAGGTGACTATGAAGTTGTTAAATACGTCTTCTCCCCGGAATCTATTGCGATACATGAATTCGTGTAAATAGGACGGAAACAGAGCGCGGCTGGTGCCGAATTGTCGCTTCAATTTGCGCTTGGCGCGCATCCAAGTGTTCTCGATTGTCTGTGTATGGACGCTGGCGTCATTTGGATTCACGAAATGCTGCTGATGAATGACCACTGAATGTTCGTAAATTCCGTATCCAATTTGTGCGATGTTTGCATATGCTGCCCATCCGTCGGAGATAATGTGAGAGCCAGGGAGAATGTGACTTTCTATGCAAGCCTGAAGGGTGTCTGCGCGACGATTAGGGACCTCCACCAGAAAACAACGTCCACTTTCTCGCTCAATCCCTCCAAAGACCCAGTGGCCTTCCCTCCATTGACCGCGGTGGTATTTGCGATGGAAGAACTTTGTCTCGTCTATCTCAACGATTATGGGCGCACCGTTACCGTCCATGCCGCCTATCTCCTGAGCATTTCGTTGAATCCAGACTTCGCATTCCTCGCGCATGAAATTGCACCAATCGATAACAGTATCTGGATGCGCCACGTCTGCTTCACGTACCATTTGTGACTGTGGCATGTCGCAACACCAACAGTACAATAGTATGAGGATCTGCTCTAGGCGGAGATGGCTGCGTTCGAAAAAGGAACCGACACGGACTGATTTTCGACAAACGCATTCTCTGCAAGCCCATCTGTGACCGTCCACCCCTTCACTGTAAGTGTACAGCAGTGGTTCTTAACCGGTGTTCGACCGAACCCCTGGGGTTCGATGAGCCAGTGCCAGGGGTTCGGCAGAGGTCCTCTGAAATATATACATATTCAGTGAAAAATTATCTGCTCTTTTTTCAACTTTTATTGACTAAAATTTGTTTGAAATCTTATTAAATTTAAACTGTTCATCCTGTTAACCTTAGTTTTGTCTTACTGCACCAGTGCACCTTTCGATAGTTAACACCAGCAGGCATCTTTCTGTTTCAAAAGTAATATAAGGTATTACCGATAAGATATGCAATTTTTCTTTGTTTTCTGCAGAAAAAGCATCGTATGACGTACGCTAAAAGCCCTTATTACCCTTTTCTTATATACTTATACCACAGAGTATGTCGAGCAAAAAATAAAAATTATTTTTCAAATTTGAGGGGTTCGGTGAATGGTCATGGATTTCTCTAGGGGTTCGGCTCCCTTGAAAAGGTTAAGAACCACTGGTGTACAGTCTGCAAAGTTGCTGACAACCACCACACGTCATAGTATTTCTGATAAGCCGCCGACGTGCACACCATTGCAGGGCCATGTGTGGGTCGTTCAAATTCGGCAGCAATGTTCGTAAACTCCATATTTTCCCATTCGTTATCTGCGCCGCATTCATAACTTCGTTTACAGGTACAATTGTGGTTATTCTGCGCGGTCTTCCGGCCATTTCAACTTCATTAAAGATAATATTGCTTATAGTATCGACTGTTTATGCGCGTATTAAACCGGAAATGCGTACGCTAAGAAATAATAACCGCTGAAAATGAAACCGCTAGAAAAACCCTAAAAAATAATTTGGGACGTTAAAATGGGTTTTTACCCTGTCGACAGCGGTCCCAAATTATACCATTCATCCCAACATGCAAAGCGTGAGGGTCGGTTAGAGCTCAGGTTAGGCGTTGTGAGGGTCGGTTAGGGTTAGTTTTAGGGTTAGTGCAGTCATTCTGCTGAAATTGAAGCTGAACTGATGAACAATCGTCGATACGTCGCGCTCTAATTTTATTGCATTCGTTGGCAGCCATATTGTCTGGCGGTCCGCTAGTATTCCGTATTGGACGGCCGCCACTGGCGGTCCGCTAGTATTTGAAATTCGAGGGCCGCCTGGCGGTCCGCTAGTCACAGCCTTTGTGAAAATCCATTTTGGGGATCAGGCCGAAATTCGTGTAGGGGATTGAGGGTTTTGGTGATTGGGGCTGCACCCTTTTTGATTGGTATTGGTTGTAAGAGGTTACTAATGATTGTAAGAGGTTAAAAACTGCCGTGCTTTGGATTAGCATTGGATTGCTGTTTGTGCGTTGCTATTGTTCAGCCTCAAGACCAGGCTGTGGTGTTGTTATTCCATAGAGGTGTGTATAGACATGTGAGCTGTCTTTCACTTCATTTTCAACGTAGACGTTAAGCTGCAATTTTATTTTGCAACAAACGAGGACTTTGAGACACAAATAAATTGTGTCTTCCATTATTTCAATGCAGTGTCGGTGCTGCGTGCGTGAGAGCTTTCAATTATAGCTTTCTGCAAGAAATTTCTTTTGAATCTTTTAAAATGTAAATGTTTTGTAATTTTACAGGGCTAAGCCCAGCTGGGCTGAGCAGGTTGAACTTGGAGATGAAGGTAATACAAATTCAGTAAAGCCAATATCATGATTTGTCTCTTAATTAAAGCCAACATCTTGGTTTGTCCATCGCTGTTTTTTTGTTGACATTGTTAACTTGTAGAATTTTCTAAGTTTTTAATGCTCGTGCTTAATTTAAAGTGATTTCAGAAGATGTCAAATAATTATAATGCAGTTATATTGAAATGTCAACAGGACGTCAGTGAAACCAATCAATTTACACGTGATCTGGCTTCAAGAAAAACTAGACTGCGATAATTTCATCTAGGAAAAGACAAACTAAGAAGATGCATTTCAAACTATCTTATTTTTAATACATGTATATGTTCTACGTAGCACATGATTAGTTTTATTTTTGATGGTTTGAATTGTCTTACTAGTCCTGAACTCATTTCAAAACATTAATTTGTTTACGTGTTGTTTACTTTGTTTAAGTGTTGTCTATGTATTGCTTACTTTGTTTGCATATTGTTTATGTATTGTTTACTTAATTTACGTATTGTTTATGTATTGTGTACATATTGTTTACGCATTGTTTACTTTGTTTAGGTGTTGTCTACTCGCCCACAGATGTTCTGCCACCTTCGAGCGAGGAGTTCAACGAAAACACAAACATTAGAAAAATTACGGAGTATAAGTTCAATGAAGATGGCAAGAAAGTTAAGGTTGTATAATGTGTAGTGCACAACTTTTCAAAACAAAGAATTTAATCATATCAGGCATTGCATTAATTAGATCAGGTTGAAAACAGTGAACTCTGTAGAACTGCTTAATTTTGGTGCTTTTTCTTTTGTAGTTCGGTGTAATTTTTGGTGTTAACAATAATTGTGAAAGAACAGTTTGAATGGTGCTGCAACACAACAGAAAAAATTGAGGCGTAACTGTTAAAATTTGATGTTTTTAAAAGATGTCTGGCACCATAACTTGAAGTTGGCAGTAGCTTCGAAGTTTTAGTAAGGCTGATCAAGCAGTTATTACAGCTTTGCTGGGTGGCGTTTCATTCTGACTGCACAGTGCCATTATCTAATACGATAGTTCCGTACTGTTCTTAAGTAAGGACTGAGAAATACTCAATAGGTGTTGGATTTTCTGGCTTTAGCAATGCCGCATGACATGGAATTGCAGTTCTGTTTTTATGACAAAGAATGTTTTCATGCTTCTGTGATGGTAGAATTTCATTATGCTATGGTCATTGGTTACCTCTACTATTTTTTACTTAAATATACATAATGAACATTGCATTTTTGTGATGTGTGAAACAGATTATAAAGACCTACAAAGTAGAAACTTGCAAGGTGTCCAAGTCCGTTGCCAGACGAAAGGTATCTTGCCTAAGATTGATCTTTTAATCAGTTTTTTTCTCACAAAGTTTCATTTGATAATAGTTTACTTGATTTAATTTATTTCATATTTAATTTAATTTTTAGACTAATGTGTAAAACAGTTTGTTCGGATGGTTGCATATAGTTTAAAATTCTCATCTTGGTCTCCAAAGCTCAACGGGGTCTTGCCCCGAAATATCTAGCCAATGAAATTCACCGCCCTCTTTCAGCCTCCTCACATCGCCCACTCCGCTCTTCAAATAGATTTGATCTTTTAGTTCCTCCTACTAGAATGACTATGGCTCAGTCCCGATCCTTTGCATCAATTGGCCCAGGGCTCTCTTTATAATACTCTGTCTCCATCTACTCGGTCTCGACTTCTAACTGGTAACCCCTCCTCCTCATTTTCTTTCCTCAAGACTTATTTCTTCTCTCGTGGCCTTGCGCACTGGGAGCACCTCTGAACGGCTCACCCTAGTAGAGGCCCTTTATAAATGTTTTAATACGATAGATACGTTGCATCAACACGTTGGACGCGAGGGACGTGTATACACGTCCCCCATTGAGTCATTTAACCCAGCAAATAAGCAGTCAACGTGTTAAGATATATGAATTCATTCTTCGGTCTTACCAAGGCAGAGATTGTGTGCACTAGTCCGTCTGAATATAACGTGTCTTGTAAAAATGTGCGTTTGTTATTTAGTGAATAGAATTTATGAGCTCATTGAGCTTTGATGCTAATATGGCTGCTATTTTGTTTGCCATCATCTCTAGGGCTTGAAGAAGTTTGGAGCTGCTTACGGTGACCCGCCGGGACCAAATCCTGCTAATACAGTCATCTCCGAGGAGATTATGATGCAGTACGTTCATGCTAAGGAGGTAACGTTTGCCTGCTACTGCCAAACAAGCTTTCCAGATCTGATTTGACCTAAGTCGAAATAATTTGCCATGAAAGATATCTGGATGAATAAAATCGCTGTGTTGTAATGTCTTTGGCTGTAACTGACCAACATGACTGTGCTGAGTATGTCTGTACAGTTAGTGCTTGTTGCTGCACTGTGTCATGTCAAGGATGATTAGTATCGTCCTCCTCCTTTCTCCAGGCTTGGGGCTGGCACTGCTGAAGTGCAAACAGTGGCAGAGTTGTGATCCCCAGTACATACAGGCTCTTCCAGCTGACAAGGCTGGTCCAAAAGTCCTTGAAATGAAGTAAGTACGTTGCAGTACTTCTCTGATTGCCAACGGATACAAAACTATTCTGCTTGATAAGTCAAATCTGCTGTAGCCACTTTTCGTGAGTTGTTTTATGGGTTCTTTCCAGCTTACTGGAAGTTGACGGCGTAAAACTATTTTCGAGCTGCAGCTTGTGCTAGATATTGTTGTTTAGACACTGATGTCTGGTTGGGTATTGTTACTGTTTGTAGGAATGCATGGTAGAAGCTGTGATAATGTTGATTTGAACTCGTTTGTTCACTGGTTTGCTTGAATAACTAGTTTGGTGAATGCATGTCGTGGTCAATACAGATGAATATTTGAATTATCTTTATTTGATTTAGTTCTTGCATTTGCTATAGCGCCTTTCAAACTCTCTACTCAGAGACGCTCCCAACTACGGTGCGGACACTTCATCAGCGTTTCACGCCGAAGTGCCTGAGCAATTGCGAGAGAAAGACTTGCTTGCTCAAGGTCCCCTATGCGAAGACTTAAAGTGGATTGAACCAAACCCACCACTGCGCCTGACAATTAATGTATTTAATGTTAATCATTTAGGCTAATGCCTGCTAGTTTCTGAGGAAGTGGCAGTATATTCATTCATTCAAGTATTTATATAGCTCTTCTTCAAGGAAACTACTCGGAGGTGCTCCCGACTCCAGCACGGCCAAACAGGACAGTTTTTAAGTGCTTATAGAATGTGTCAGAGAGTGATCTAGGGAACAGGTTCAGCTCAAGTGGGAGAGCATTCCATACCACCGGGCCAACCACAGAAAAAGCACGACTCTGCATGATAGAGGTACGAGTAAATGCGACAAAGAGCACTTAAAGTGTATGTTTGCTTGTATGTAAGTTTCCAATTACAGTTAAGTGTTTAGCATGATTTCTAACTGAGTGTTTTGGCGAACAACACAGCTGCAAGAACCAGAAGACGACCCGCTGTCTCGACTGAAGAACGTCAAGATGGTTTCGTGTCGTCTGTGCAAAGGCGACCACTGGACGACGAAATGTCCATACAAGGATTCAATTGCACCTCTGCAAGAACTCGATGGCGAGAAGAAGAAACCGGAGGAGCAGCAGCCGCCAGCGTCGACCGCAGGGTCGGCTCAAGCTGGCGCTCAGAGAACGGGAAAGTACGTTCCTCCTAGTCTGCGCGAGGGTGGAAACAGGAAGGGAGAATCGATGTCGATGAAAAACAGAGGTGAGCATTGTGTGATCAACTGATCATTGACGTCCAAGTTCTATGTTAAATGCTTCCTCACAGAATATGCATTCTATTTTTTGCTATTTGTTATTGTTGTTTCAGATATTTGGTTCCGTTTGGTGTTTCTTTGCACAATGTAAGATAAATAATAAGTGTATTTTAAGTTAATTTAAGCAGTTCTGGCAGATGCACACACAGGACCATGGTAATATAAGAACTTAGAACTGTTAATACTTGACTTTATAATATTACACCTATGCAGATGGTAAGACATAGTGTTTGCCTTCAGCAACATTATTATAAAGGAAGTTTTATATATTATTATAAAGGAAGTTTTATATATTATTATAAAGGAAGTTTTATATAGTGCCTTTTCAAGGTATGCTAGTCAGAAGTGTTCCCGGCCCAATGGCGACTAAACACGGACAGTTTTGAAATTCTTCTGGAGTGGTCCCTGAAAATTTTTCTTAATAGCATTACATTTTTGGTTATGTAAACTTTGATTATCTTTGCAGAAATTTATCTGTTGGAAGGTGCATTCATAAATTGCTATGTACAATATGTGAATATACTTTTAAAAATAAACATTTTAAAACCATTTTGTTTGATTACAAGTGGTTTGGTGCCGTCATGTCTGGAGAACCTCTGAGGAGTTTCTCTTGAAGTGGTGCTATCTAAATTCATAAATTACTATTACAATTACTTTCAAATACTTTCGAAAACATCGTTTAAAATTCTAGTGCTACATAGATGTATAGATAAATCATAGCGAGCAATAAATAAAATTAAATGCCAGTTGGATTGCAATACCAGCTGGAAATAGGAGTTCCGACAATGTTTAGACAATCAGTGACCTTTGACCTCTACTTTTCAGATGAATCGGCGACAATCCGTGTGACGAATCTGTCGGAGGACACGAGAGAGAACGATCTGCAGGATCTGTTTCGGCCATTTGGAACCATCGCAAGGATATTCTTGGCAAAGGACAAAGCCACCGGGCAGTCGAAGGTTAACTTCTTTATATGCTGTTATTTTTCAGTCATTCTAATGTTATTTAGCATTAGTGAAAGCAATGAACCGGACTACTTGTATGACTTATTTGAAGTTTTTATGCGACATAGAGATTCAGCTGAATTTCATATCGAGATTTTATCTTGCCATTTCCTTGTCTATCTTGTCAAGAATTTAATTCTAGAGACTTGTTAGTTTTCTCTTGAAATTCTGCTATATGAATGCACAGAACTTTACAAAAGGGGAAGTTTGACTTCTATTTTTATAGACCAACTCAGAAAACTTTGTGCTTAAAATCAACATTTGCAGATCAAATTCTGTGTGGAATTTACTTGTGTGTGATGAGAACATGTGTTATATTAAAATAGATTAAAATCTCTGTCATTCAAATTGCTTTTTGTCTGCTGTTATAAGGAGTCTTTTTGCTGCTTTGGATTAAGGTTTATGATCTTTCTGTTTAATTTTTGTGTTTAGTGTCAATTTATAGTGTTACTTGTGCAAAGTATAGCATTCGTGTTAGATATATTCAGTTAACTCTTTAACAAAGAATTTTCCTTGCATTTTAGTGTTACGGTAATTTTCATGCATTGCCTTTTTAACGCAACTGTTTGATGTTGTTGACAGGGCTTTGCTTTTATCAACTTTCATAATCGTGAAGATGCGGCTCGAGCAATTGCAGGCGTTTCAGGTTTTGGTTACGATCACCTCATCCTGAACGTTGAATGGGCCAAGTAAGTAGAAACGCTGAAACGTGAACTCTTAATAGACCATGTAATTAATTAGTTTGATATGTGTGTAGCATTTGTCATAGACGCTGGTGGCTTCATGCAAATTTATAAGAAAATCCAAAAGTATGCTCTAGTTAAAAAATACTGCTGTTAAGTCAATTGTGCCACTGATAAGAAGATGCAGATATCATATTTGCCAGAAAATTGTTGACATTGTCTGGGAACCATGTCAAGAACATTTATTTAACAAGGTCATCTTGCAACCATTTTTTTTATAAGTGAATCAGTTTGTTATGCTTGTTTTTGAAATAAGGAAGTGTGTCACAAACCATTTTGTGGAACAGTGAGCATTGCTCAATTGACTAATTTCTAGTTAACACTGGTCAGCGATATTCATGCAATTAACTGGCATGGCAGTTAATTGATGATCATGATGCTACCAACTGTGTTTAGTATGGTTGCTGCAAGTTTGATGGCTACCCCATTGCAGGGCTGTTTTTAAGGAATTTTTAGAACTGCACAAGCCCTTCTTTCCTTTCCCATCCTCCATGGTAAATTACTTTCAATCGGAGGACAATGACCAGTTTTTTGATATTTTAACTGTGCAGAAGTGCTTCTACAAGTGCGAAAATCCATTTAGAACTGCACATTTTGTGTACAACCGCACATTAAAAAAGCCCTGCCCTATTGTGTTGTAACTTTAAAAAATTAAACTAATAATTTGAAGCTGCAGCCTGTGTAGACAATAGACGTCTATTTATGCCTCCATTATTTTAACTTTTGAAATTCACCTGTGAAAGAGATTGTTAACAGAGGCAAGTAAATTAATTAGCAGTCTCCTTTTCAAACAATTCAGTTGTACTTGTGATCATGATGAACAATGCATTTTGAAGATAAATAAAATGCACGATGTTAATTAAGAGTGCTCATCCATAATTATGCGCATTGATACGTAGTTTGCTGCAGGATTCTTAAAATGTCTTATTCTACTTTGTGTTTCAGACCAAGTCCAACCTAAACGTGTATCTAAAATCAAGAGAACGTTGAAGCTAGCAAATGCTTTTTCATCTAACAAGACGTTGCTGCATATTCCAGTTGTTGGTTATTATTAAAGTGGCACTATTAACTTGTTGTGAGCCTTGTTGCAATTAACTTATCTGGGTAGCAAGTACAGTAGTTAGTCAGCTGTGTATTTCTTCTCAGAGTGCTGCAGGGGCAACAATGCCATTCTCTGTTCAATGTTGGCCTGTTCACATGAGCGGAGACACTGGGGGACCGTTACCCCCAAGTCTCTGCCCATACCTGTTCAACAGTGCTGCCTAACTTGTAATGAATTTGTAATTGGTGATATTATTGAGTCTGCATTTGTCCGAACGACCCAATTCCCATTCAATAATCAGATGGAGTTGTCCAAAAATGATGTGCAACAAAAGGATGTATTACAGCTCATACATTCTATATGCTTTGGTTTGTCCCTGAATCCTTTTCAACATTTTCCATTAATTTCTCTTTGCATTAGATTGCAAGCACCTGTACTACAGACCACAGAGGCCTATATCCACTTGCATTATCACTGCATTTCGTGTCTTACTAAAACCTATCATGATTGAATTTTGTGTTTTGGACAAAGGCTCGAATCCCTGAAAATTATTAGCACTAGACACTAGCTGCCTATAGAACAATGCTAAAATTAGAGCAATGCAAAAAACAGAGAAGCAAATTAAGATAGGTAGGAATGGTTCATGGACAGAGTAAATGTTTGGAAGAGAACATTTGAAAATAAGTTTTTAAATTGTTTACTGGGATTGATAACTATTGAGGTGGACACGTAACGTGTTGCAATGTTGTCAGGTATTCGGAAGGGCAACAAATCAATTATAAATAAAGTTTGCCATAGGCGGTCGGCCAGCGTGCCTAAGGCAGCTGAACAAAATGGGGTAAGGCTGAATGAGTGCAACCCATAAAATTTTGCTAAACCAAATCCTAAATGGTGCTTTTTTTAAATCATAGTCAAATTACGCTTAAATTTATTACAAAATGCTTATGAAGTCTTAAAAATGACAAATTTTAACTTTTATTTTCAAATTTTGTAGTTTTTATGCAAGGCTTCATGGGTCATCAAAATAATTGCTTATTATTGATATATTAACATTTAGTAATTAATAAGCCACAGTCTTCGAAAGAGCTAAAAGAATCCAACAGTTGAATGTGTGAACACTAAGAAGGCCATTGTTCAAATGAGAGATGGTTTGGTTATTTTGTATATTGTCTTGTAGTAAGGCACTAAATAACACAAATACAACTTTAAAATGTAAAAAATTACACAAGTAGGAACAATTAACAATCTGAACCTTAACTAGAAATGTACTGACTATCATAACAGAACAGTCAATCAAACGCATACATTGCCTCACCAGACCTAAGAATTTAATACCAACAGAACAGATTAAATACTGGTATATATATATTAAATTACCATGATTAGACTAAGTCAAAACTTTGCCATCATAATCAGCCTTTACAAACCAAATCTCATTTTAAGATTTGCTTATTTGAAACAAGATCCTGGTGCTGCTGAAAGAGACTTGTAAGTACACACGTCAAATATTGTAAAATTGCTAAATATTCAATCTCTGGCTCAGTAAGTCATTCTTCTTTATGTGCACACCCACATTAAAGACTAAGTGCATTATTAGTAACAATTATAAAAATCATGTAAAAGTCAAAATTGAGCACAAAGTAGTGATATGTAAACAGGTCACATTATACCCTAACCCTATCCAAGATCTAATCTCATGGGCAACAAATAACCATTTATAGCTGCTCCAAATAATTCAAGTGCAGCTGTAGCATGGTCAGCAGTTTTAGTCATCTCATAGGTGAATAGTAACAAAACAATTGCAACCAAAAGCAACATTGTGTGCATGACTACTAAGAAACGCCTTATAAGCATGCTTTAAATGTTGAATCATCTTTTAAATGAGGTGCATACAGAACCATAGCAATGCAACGAGATGCCTTGTAGTATTCAATTTCTCTTGCTATCCATTGACTAACCCTAGAGTGATGTGCTAGCTGTGTTCATTGCTGGAAGAAAAAGGAATGATCGGAATGGAATTCACCTAAAACTGCTATCATCCAGTTGCTGGCTTCCTGTACCTCAGAAGGAAGATTACACGCACAATCGTCGCACTTGGTATTGGTAATAAAGTTATCAACTCACAAACATCTGAGCACAAAGTTCAACGAAGACTTGTGATCAAGTTAAGAACGCATAATATGACCAGTCAACTCAAAAGAGATCAATTCAGTGTTGAATCCGTAATATGCTCCTGTAATTGGAAAACTCGTGAAGCCACTGAAACATGAAATTGATGCTTGCTGCCAAGAAGGTAGTATCCATTGCTTGAACGTTCTCGCATCGTTCTGTCGATATCTCACATTGTTCTGTCGATATCTCACATCGTTCTGTTGTATCTCACATTGGTCTGTTGTATCTCACATCGTTCTGTTGTATCTCGCATTGTTCTGTCGATGCGCCCTAGAGATCGGTCATGTGACCACGATGAAATGTGCCTGGTGCAACGTAGTCCGAGTAGTAGCCAGTGTTTCTCGGATGCGAAGTGTACTGAACGATCCTTGGTGTATGGGAGTCGGACCATTCGTTTGAACGATTTGGAGCATGATGATAATTATCAGATGACGCCTGTGAAAGAGACAATATTCCATGTAGTGCGCATTATTTATTTTGCACCATTTAAAAAGACACCTGCTCGTAGCAGCAACCTTACTAGTCTCCTGAACTAGAACACTGCACTGATCAAATGGAATATAAATTTAACACTATATGTGGAGCCCAATCCAGTTTCAACAAAGTTTTAAATCTTATTTAGATTCATCCCAATGTAGCTTGAGGTCTTGTAACAAATTATATGGCATGTAGACAGTCATCCTGAATGAAATAAAACAGATAGTCATATTCAATTTATTGAAGTTACCGATTCATCCTACTAAAGGTGCTTTACAAATGCTTCCCTACAATACAAGTTAAAATAAACGCAATGTGTTGGAGACTGTTACTGCCAATAACATCATAAATACTTTCCTTGATTGCAGTCAAACTGTCAACAACAATTTATGATGGGCTTTACAAGATGCAGATGGTCAAGTCTGATCTATTTACCATTTAGCAACTTTTGGTTGACCCAGAGTCAATACATTTTGGGAGGCTAGCTAACAGCCTCACTGCACTAAAAACTTATTCACCAAGTGAAGATAACTACACTGGGTCAAGATTTGCTATATTCAGACCAGTCTGTTTATGACCAAAGTCACAAAAATATGCTGAAGCAACAGAATATAATTATGACAAATTCACATATGTGCCACATGCAAAGTTCAAATAAAACTTGCACGTTGCATTCACAAAATCTTAACAATGCATAGTAAATACATGTACAATTGTGCATCGTCGATAGCATATTTATGTAAGAAGTCATGCTGGTTGAGGTTCTTAAGCTGATATGCAAGACAAATATTCATGCCTTTACATTTGGGATCCAAAGTAAGTTTTGTCTTGCAGTGTTAACACCTTAAAAACACCTTCTTGAATGATATAATCATTAAATTCTTATGTCTGTGCTTAGCGGAAAGATTTTTGAATCGCAGATGAAAATAGAAGCTAATTTACGAGTGACTACCTTACTTTACAATGATGCAAAATGGATGTCAGGATTCAAAATGGACCAGCCACATAAAGAGACTGTAGTCAACAGTACTGAGGTTTGAGGTATATCAATTCAGCCAACTTGCAATGCTGACATTTCAACAAAGCATGCAAGTGCAATCATGCAATGCTGACAAATAAAGTACATGTACTCAGTACTGCTGTTATCGTGTTTGAAGCTACACACAGTACAGCAACTGCAATGAATGCTTCACACAAATGATAATGTAAGCGATTAAGGATAGATAAAACACACACATTATTCGACAATAATACTCACCAAAGTACTGTGCAATTAGCAGCAAACAAAAAACATTGCAAAAATTGGTTAAAAGATAATTACAAATAATCTGTGGTATTAAACACAACACTTAAATTGTTGCACTGTTCAGGCATATGAATGAAATCCTTAGAAGAACCAATGACAATATAAAAAGGAATTCTATTAATGTAACTAAGCCTTCATTCAGGTAGATGAAAATCTCAAAACGAACGACTTCTAAAGTAAATTTATTAAACACACCCAAAAAATCTGAATTACAGAGCTAAAGGACAAAATTCCAAATGGCAACATGCTGATCATTTGATTTAAGATTACATAATTATTATGGTCTTCACATATGGCTGACAAGAGCTACTCCAAGTGCAGTATATAATCCTTGAACCAGCAGTAGCTAATGTTCTGCAAATAACTGGTCGAACAAGAGCAAGGGCTGTACATTAACTGTTCTTGTGTTCAGACAACAGGAGCAGAAATAATCTTTTGTGTGTGTGCCACTATGAACCATGAATGATTTTGCATAGCAGCACCAATAAGTAAAATTCATTGATAGCAAAAATAAACTTAACATCTATATAGAATTAAGAGATTGTTTTTAACATTTTCTTTAACAACAAGCTGCATTTATTTCCCCATTGCTTTTAGTACACGCTTGTTGTTAAAGAGAATTAAACACAAAGACAAACACAATAGTGACTAGAAGCATTCACCTGTTCTATATACGGAGATGTTTCGGCAGCTGAGGCTGTGAAGTCCGGGGCTGGGGTTCCGGCCATTGGCGATCGTTGGTGACAAACCCTTGCTGGGCTCCTGCCCTGATGATGCTGCTGCTGCTGCTGAGGATGGGAGGTGGGTGGAAATTGCCCTGGAAGAGTCTCAGCCACCTGACTACTGCTGTAAAATAAATGAATAAAAATTCAAACACAATAAACAATGGCCAACTACTGCTTAACACTTTAGCAACAAGTGCGTACAGAAATACATGAAAAACAGTACCAATCCTAATGTCATTAAAGGGTTAAGAAAGTCTGAATATCAGTCATTGAAACAGTGCAGAAAATTAAACGAAAATGCATTAAAAGGCTGCTGATAGGTACCTATCCTGGTATACCAGTAACTGAATTACAAAATATACAGGTAAAGCATCTCAGGCTATGACTATCACCATTTTCCAGCAAAAGACAAATTTCAACGTTCCGTTAAGGTGACAGTATAACTCACAACTACGATAGTAGGTTCAACAACAGGATAATCGTACAAAACATGTGTTTAAGAGGCACAAATTATTCTCTACATATTAGATCACATAACAAAGCGTTGCTGCACACTGGTATGCACTCATTTGTAGGTTCTCACTACGCAATATGTAAATTAACTTTCAATTAAAAGTCTTGGTTGACAGGAAGCAAAGATGGTTAACACCTGCACAAGCTTTACCTTGATCCTCCAGGGCTATCCATATCTAGGCCAGAATCCTCTCTCATGTGACAATTCAACACACGACTGGTTGTTGTTGGCTGCTGTAAATTAAAAGACCGAAAACATTTATCTACAATACAACTGCAATTCAATCAAGATTAGGAGTTAATTCTGCAGTAAAAAGGATCTACACATAAATTGGCACTATTTTTTAGGGAGTGAGTTAGAGTAAATATATCATCAATCTCCTACCTAACTATATAGGATATCATCAGTTAAAAGGATACCACTCGTCCAGATGTCAATCTTTCCCTCATTGTCTCACACTAACATATAAATTCAATAAAATCTATATAATTATAGCAAATATTCTAGCCTAGAAATCACAGAGCAGATATTGCAAGCACAACAAAATAAGCAATATCAAATAAATAAAAATGAATGATTCAAGAACAGGTGCCAGGTTAAGAATTTACCTGTCCAGGTAAGTTTCTGTCAGCAGTGTCAATTCTTCTAGGCTCTTTCATATACATTATCTTTAAAAAAACACAATACATGCAAAAATATTAGAAAAGTGAAGCATGTGTGTAGCTCCACTGTTAACTTATTTGTTCAACAATATCCAACAATTTTGTCAATTCAAAAAAATTCTTAAAGTCTTAGAACAAAGGCAATGCTAATTAACAGAAAATCATATATATGACTCAGATCTATAGGTAATTTCAGACATGCTGATTCATGCAAACAGATGCCTAAGAAATGAGATAATAAATAAATTAAACTTAAATTTGTCAGAAGTGTAAAGCTATAGCTCCAACTTTAGACTTTCTTACCTGATCATATGTATTTGGAGGCCTTTGCATTTGATGACACAAATTTGTGCCAGCAGAGTTACATGTAGTTCTGTCCGCATCACTACACAGTTCGTCTGACCGAATTAACGCCTAAAATCAGAGGAAAAGCCGGCATTCTAATTTCACTCTTATGTGATCCATCTTACTAAAACCTGGCTTATGTCATAACAGGCGATAATGGCCCAAAAATTTGATAAACACCCAATTTTTAAATTAAGTTTTTGACATAAAATCATAAAAAATATGGTACACTTTGTGGGAAAAAAATTAATTTTTAATGATATTTTCAATGGTTTTGAAGTGTATTGTTTTGCAACACCTGGGAAGTCATTGTTCTGATGAATGAATTATATTAAAATTTTTTAATCCACTGAAAGTTTATCAATGAAAGAAATATCTCACCTTGGTTTTGACAATGGGTGCCGTGTGAGTTTCGGTCATTTGAACTGGCATTGGTGACCTCAGATATTCACATTCCACCCTAATAACAGAATTCAATTCAAAATACAGCATGGACACGCTTAAGAACAACTGGATCACCGATGATTTCACATAACATCACCCAAAGGTTGGGCAAGAATTAGAAACAGAGCTCAAACAAAGCTAAGAGCCAGAGAGAAATAAAGAAGTATATTTTGTAAAATCATTTCATGTAGACATAACTCAAAATAAATTAACATGCAATGCTTTGAATAAAACCTCTGTTGAAACAATGGCAAGTATACTGTAACATGCACTGCTTATGCTGTCAGACCAAAGCAACGGTCTAGAGCACATCAGTCTTTCAAAAAACCAGCTAACAATCTCGCAGAAACTTGGACAGAATGACAATATAATCTTCTTTATTGACCTAGCATAATAAAAGTAGTGGGTAATAGGAAACGTGTGAAACCAACCGCTGACTGCGATGATGATGGCTAGAACTGTGTGAAGTGTGAAGAGAAGAAGCAACCGATGATGAAGGGTGGGAAGTAGGACCCGAAATCCTAGGACCCAAGTAAGGTGGAGGTGCTTCACCCGCCGGTAATTTTAACTGACTAGCGCCAGGAAGCTCTCTGCAACAGAATACGAATATTCAGTTGCAGATATATTCATCGTATCGACACAAACACAACTCAACCAGCTAAAATGGACTTTCCCCATCTATTCGCTCTGCCATCGTCTCTGGAAGTCTTTCGTCACCTTTCTCTCGTCTCAAAACCTGCCTTTTCTCTCGGGGTTACACGCACTGGGAGCGCTTCTGAAAGGCTCTTGCTGCAAGAAGCACTTTATAAATAGTCAGATACAGAACAATACAATAAACACAAAAGCACTTTGCTTAACTTCCATCACGGCAAAGATGCAATACAATAAACTCCACACTAGTGAAATGCTGTTTTAGATGCATGAGATCATGTCGATGCGGTGCAGCTGAATAAGCTTACCCGCAGCTTTTCTGGCGTCTGTAATGACGAATTCGATCTCGAGTTCTCGGAGAATACCTTTGTCTAATGGCATTTGCATTTGTCCTGTAAAAATCAACAAGTCATCTGATGTAACAATAAAGACCAATTAGAAAAACAACAAGATTGCCACAGTTTTATTAAGATGACACAGTGTATCAAAGACACAGCTGTGTTAAAATGATATATCTCTCGCTGGCTTACACGGAATTGACTGAATTGATAGCAGGACTTCTAGTGGAAGTTGAAGGAGTCCCACTATGGACAAATCCTCATCCAGAAGCAATAATGAGTTAAGTAAAAATCAAAGACAAAAGCACTCCATTCATTTATATCAAACATATATACACTGTGTCCGGAAAAAAAACAACCAGTTTTGTAAATATGAAAATAAATAGTAAATATTCATCGATTTTCACAATTCAAACACCATTTTAATCCTGACATATTTCTCTAACAATTGTGAAAATATAAAAGTTCCAGTCCAAATAATGACGTCATAATGACGTCAGTTGCATCAAAATGCATATAGCCGGCCATTCATGCATGGTTCGGTTGGTATTATTGGCTTTTGGTAAAACGGAAATCCATTTAATAGAACCAGAAGTGAAAATAAATGCAGCTTATTAGAGGGATTGTCTGCTCTATAAAAAAGTGGTGCCTGATATCCGAGAATATTCGGAACAATAGCCTACACATTTCAACAAAATAGCGCTTCAGCTCACTGAGTTCGTGAATCTGTTGATCTGTTGACTAAAAAGACTCGGAATTCATTCATCTTAATCTTTGGCCGCAAAACGGCCGCCCGCTTAAATCCCACTGATAATAAGAGTTGGAGATTGATGGAGGAGAAGGTGCAGGCTACAAGACAAGGATAAGAGACATTGAAGAACTCCGTAAGCGAATTGTTAACGCCTCGGAGGTTTTGATAAGCTGGTTATCGATGCTGCTGTTGGGTATTAGCGCGACCCTTTTGACGCTTATGTTGAAGCCAAAGGTGTACTCTTTGACCACAAATTGCAGTCTGACATAATTCAGATATAAAAATAAAATTAAACTTACATTTATTATTGATAAATTACATGATAAAATATTGAAATTGTGGATGATTTTGCGCATTTATCTCTTAAATTTGACTTTTTGTGCAAATGACGTCATTATGACGTCATTATTTGGACTGGAACTTTTATATTTTCACAATTGTTAGAGAAATATGTCAGGATTAAAATGGTGTTTGAATTGTGAAAATCGATGAATATTTACTATTTATTTTCATATTTACAAAACTGGTTGGTTTTTTTCCGGACACAGTGTATATATATATGGTCGCTTCGAAAAACTACTGAAAGGTGCTCAGTCTATAAGAGAGGAGCAAGTTCTATATCAGTCCAACAAATGAGTTGGCAAAAAGTGTGGATCTGGTGCAATTAGTAGACGCATTCACAGCTGAGCTTCCTTAGCAGTGAATGTCAAGCATGCCTTGCATTCAAAACAATCAGTCCATGCAGTATTGTAGCAAAAAAACAAAATTACAAATGGTGCATGACAATAATATGAGGAAAACTGACTCAACACGTGTGTATGGAATGTCTTTGAGCTGATCCTCTGTTAGTCCTTCCTCACATGGGTCAATATATCTATAAAAGAAGTGAAAAGATATTTAGTTAAACATTCGACAGGAAAAATTCTGTTAAGAACAGCAAGCAACAACAGCACACACAAGAATAACAATAACTACATGGAATACATTGAAAACAAAACACTTTAAAAGGTGGAGATTTCTTTCATGTTAAAGTTTCACAGTCATCAGTCTGTCAAGCAAAACTACTAAACATACCAAATTACCCAAGAAGTCGATAAGTCATTCGACAAACTTAGTCGGTTGATAAGCATGTGACTTGTAGTCAACTAAGTTGATAGTTATGTCGGTTGCCAACTCATTAAGTCATCAATCTTTAGTGAGCGAACTCAGGAACTAACCTGCACAACCTCCACTTCCATAAAACACACACACCAACTGCAACCATAATGCAAAGGTTGGTTAATTAAGAGACTGACCTGAAGTGCTGGGCTAACTCATCGGGAGGGCGATTTCCAGGCGATTTACTCCGCCTAGACAATAATTATAGAACAAAGCAAGAATTTAGTAAAACAATTAATAACAGGCTGCAACAGCAACTAAACATTTGTAATTGGAAAGGTGCATTCCTTTGGGCTTTGACTTTGTCACTGTTTGCATAATATGTAAATTATGCTTTTCTTTGAAGATTGGTGAACAAAAAATGCACATTGACCTGATTTTTCATTCAAGAGTTGATAGAAAATGAATAGAATCACAGAAGAATTTGTAAATTATAACCATGATGTCATTAGAATGGTCCATTGTACTTAAAACTCCTTAACAAGCTCACTTATATATTCTAGACGATTCCAAAGCAAAACATGACAAATATTCATTTATTCTTTTTCAACAGTATTTTGAAGTACATGACTGTGCAACATTGTAGAAGTCATCTTTTTATAGATAAACAAATTCCATCAATCAACAGTTGATTGGTAAGCAATACTAAGCATACTGTTTACAAGAAACCACGCTCACAGTACAAACTGCTAGTAAGCAATATCAACCACAAAAAGCTGAACACAGATTAAGTACTGAAGGTTGAACCAGAGAAATAAAATTAACCAAATTCATACTTTCTATGCCGCCTCTGTTCTGGCGCAGAAACCATTGAAGCCATCGACCTGTGAGAGCACAGAACAAATTTCTTTCAACCATAAATTTACTTCCTAAAAGCCAATTGTATTTGACACATACTAACCAACCAGCTGATAATGACGTTGCTGAAGTCCTATTGTCCAGATGAGCACTATTGTTATCATATGTGGCATGTCAATTCATTTTGAGCACTGACTTGTACTCTCAGATGGCTCTTGGTTTACAAGTGCTTAAAAACATATAATCCCAATACCTCAATATGTCCTGTATGTTATAAAGTAATTTATTTCATCTGCATTTTTCGTGTACACGTACAAATGTCTGAACAACTGCAGACTACATAACCTCACAGAAAGCATGAGGCTGCTTTTGGGGACCCCTACCTAGGATACCGCAAAGTTCAAGACGTTACTTTGACCTGAGATGATGCCATAACCCATTATTTCTCGCCAGGCAATTCAATTAGCAAAAAATAAGCTTAGTGCACACAAATTCGACAGACCAGTTATTCGATAACGTGCTAAATAGATCTCCTACCCTGCCATCTGCGCATCACGTATTCGCGTTTGAGCGCCTCTCCACTGCGACTCGAAGCTGCTCATCTCATCCGTTGATCTGCCACGATGTCGATGACGACTGTGATGAGATCCGACATCTGACTCACTCTCTGTAGCTGTACCACCTCTGAAAAATGCATTACGACAACCATGAGAGTACCAACTCATAAAATAAAATCTAAACAAATTCCACAGACAAGTTATTCAATAACGTGCTACCCCAATCAACATTACTGTGAAATCACTACCCAAAATAATGATGAAAAAGCATCAAACAAGCGTTGCACTTTTTAAAGCTATTTTCACACGACTGAGCCGTAATGAAATGTGTAACTAACAGGCCGAAAAATATGGTTATACAACAATAACATAACAGCAATTACCATCAAGTGAGAAAGTTAATATAAAAACCAAAGCAGAATGTTCTAAAGATTTTAATGTTATAGTAGATTGCTGAAAGGTTTGAAGCTATTTCTCAGTTAACATGAAAACTCAGATGTATTAACAGGAATTGTGAAAATAATAATTAGGATGATGTATGACGGGAGAGAGTCAAATCTACAAGACCAACCGATGTCTTCTGTGGTAGGATTCAACTTCAGTTTCTGTGTCTGATGGATTTCCACGATGATGATGGTGATGATGTCGGCGACGTCTGAACCACAAAAAACAAACACACGCATCCAGTATTATTAAAATTACTATAATATACGTACATCAATTGCCTTCAGTACATGTATAATCATGATCCAGAAGAGCTACCTTCTTTTGACAATCAAAAGGTTAGATAAATCTAAAATATTTTATAATCTTAAATAATTCATTTCTATTTCGTTCATTTATTGCTCCAAAATAATCACAAGATAATTTCTAAACAGCTGAAAACAACAAATGTGATAAGAAAAACTAATCATTGTTAAAGGCAGTGCACAGAAACAATGGGTACCCCCTGAAGGGAAAAAATCTCGCTACGTAGGAGGCCTTAAGTGCAAGGTAAGCCCGGTATGATACAGAGCGAGAATAAATAATTGGTAAATGATTTTACCTAAAACCTCATTTGTAACATGAACGATATATGACCTGCAACTTCAAAACTGGCAACAGATTTTCAAAACAAAATGCAAATAATGATTATTTAAATAAACTTGTCAGCTTACCTTGGGCATAGCGTGCTATCACTTTCACTGCCAGATGCTAATCCTCGTCTTGGAAAATATTCACTGCGCACGGAAGTGGGAGACTCTCTACCTCCAGTGTACATGCTAAAACAATCAATCAACGTTCGCTTTTAAAATGTTCATTTCCTACTGTCTCCAATGTGCAAATTGCAAGCTTCCCCTCCTGTTTGACAGCTTTCCGTACCAATAGAATGATTTTTGACTCACTGAGAAATACACCAAAAACTAGCATGGACACCTGTAGATATATCTGCAGGAGGGTGCAAAACATATCGATCAAGGTCTATAAGTTACTGTTTCTTTATAATATGAGAACTAAGAGCAGCCATTTATAATTTACAAGTGCTGAAAAGATTAATATATAACTGCCTTTCTACCACTCAATATTTAATCCTTGCATCCCTTCAGCAGCAAGTTCAGCAACATGAGATATGCAATAAAGTACTCATTAACGTAAAATTATAAAACATCACATTTCAACCAGTCATATAAAGCTTTCTCATCAGCAATTGAAATTTAAAGCGACCAAATTACTGGAAGCCACACTGAATCAATTGAAAGTTCTGCAGTATAAGTACCCTCGGTGATGATGTTGACTTTCCCAAGGCGCTGATCTGGAAGTCCTTGTTGACTCAGGTCCAGAATTATAACCATCTCGACGTTGACCCCTAACGAAAACAATCGAAACAACCATTCTTTGAATGCTAACAGTATGACTTCTACTGTAGTAATGATGCATCTATAGCCTAATCTCACATCACAGGAAAGAACTCGGTTTGTTCATGCACATACGAATCAAAGCAACAAGGCATAATTTTTATCCTAAGTTCCATTCAAATGGTAAGTGGTATAAATACAGAAACTTGGTGCAAATAGAGAAACTGAAAACATAAAGATATACATTTTAAATGTTGAACAAATCCTACATGACCTGAAGTTTCAACTACACCCTCTACCTTAAAAGGAGATGAAAAAGTTCGTTAATCTGCAGACATATCAAGTTCTCAGTGTTAATTTCCATGTAGTGATCCAGTCCTTACAAGTCAGCCAAATTAGTTTCTTGAATTCAAAATTTCTCTGTATAGGCAGAACATGAAAAATCAGTACGTTTAACATACTTGTTTGTCGGCTGAGGAAGAATCACAGCTGACATCGGTCGAGGCATTCTCGTAAAGTCTAAAATTGAAACGATGCTAGTCAATATTCAAATATCATTACACACATTTAACTAAGCATCATAATCTAATGAATGAGCATCAATCAAAGATGGCACTAGGCAATTGCAAATTTGCAAGTGAAGGATTCACTCAAGGATCCTACAAAGTATCCGTCACAGAGGTGGAGGCTTGAATCCACAGTCTCTGCTTTACAAGGTGAGTGCTCTAATCGATCATTAACTCAAAACACAACAGGACATAAACCCTATAATAGGCCAGAGCTGAAGCAAATCAAATGCACCGCAAAGTAGTTAAGTAATACGGTACCAAGTTATCTATCATCTAGCTGCATGGAAGTTTAGTCAAGAAAATGATTCTGTCTTTTCCACACATTAACTACAGAAGACATCACTTATAAAAAAACCCATTATATCCAAAAAACTCAGGAAAATACAACTGTAAAAGACTTTCAGCACTTGCAAATATATTTTTTTTTATCAAAATCACTTATTATCTAAAAACTCAGCAAATCAGAATCTTAAGTGCGGAAAGATTGAGTAAAGATCATCTGGTGCCTTTGTATACATGCCTGTCATATGGTCAAATCAGAAAGACATTAGAAAGACAAAAAGAAACACCTTCTGGGCAACTCTCGCTGCCGGACATTGCTCTGTGCGGTTTTCTTTGACTTGGACGACGTAAGATCGTCTGATCAGGTCTTTCGTTTGAATTCGAAGATTGATCGGCTTTGCTGTATTTACCACTGAAACCAAACATACAATACACACGCCTGCAAACTGAACCGAGAGCATACTGAAAGAGCAAACTGACCACTTGAGAGCATAGTGTACAATTTATACAGCATCGGCATGTAATCTATGTCGTATCACTACTGCTGTCCATTATCTAATAATTAATACTAGATATGGTAATTTGCTGTATTACTATGCTCTACTTCCAATCTTAATGGGAAAGCATTAATTGATGACGCTTAGCAACTGTGTAAGGAAAAAGTGTCAAAGGTTCTTACACTGCAATGGTCTTGAGGAGACAAATCCACAAACCTGCCACTACTAGGTGAGCACTTTAACCCATTGTTTACCCGATTACAGAGGCAACTCTTTCTTCCAGAAAATTAAAGTTTAGTTCCCTAGGCATTCTTGGATTTTCCTAGGAATCTATATATACTACATTCCAAACACAAACTGCATACAAAAATTATTCCAACTCAGTAAATTTCAAATTGATGCATGTTGCATGCTGAAGAAAAGTTCACCTCAATTCTCAAAATATGACAACAATGTTCATCTATATAAATAAAAATGAAACTTTCCAATAGTTCCTGTTAGCACCACGCCGAAACTGACGCACGGATTGTTGTGAAAATTTACCAAAACCTTTCATTCAAATAGCACCGTGTCTTAAGATTTTTTCACCCGAAAAAACGCAATCGTTTCCACAAAAAGTGAACTTTGCAATCCGTTCGTCCGCCATTTCTAAATTCAACACGTCCCACACGGCTAAACGCTGTCTCCAAACACAGAAGACGAAATATCAATGATGTCGCGTCCTGTGACGTCATAAGCGATTCGCGGCCTTCCGCAAAGCGGCCTTCACGGCGTGACGGAAGAAAGGAGCGGAGGGAGCGGGACGAAGACGGTGGGGAGGGGAGGGGGAGCCTCTTTTCAGCCACAGCAACGCGTGGCCGGGTTCAGCTAGTCAATAATAAGATTTTCAGAATTTCTGACACCCAGAATTTAGTAAAAGAAGCACAAGAACAGATTAAGAATAGATTAAGGACGAATTAACCATAAATAAAAATCTGACAAACCTATAACGATGCTTAGAGCTGAACGATAAAAGTCGGTTCTTGGACTGGTGAAAACTATGACTAGCGGATGTCAACCTACAAAACAAACTCTCTACAATAAATCAAACTAAAACCAGCACATTACCGTACTTTCATTCCATCAATTTTACAAGCTTCATGCAATCTTATAAAACTCTGGACAATGACTTCAGCGTACGTATGAGTTCACACAATATTTCAAGATTAGCAAGATTATGCAGCATCAAAAGACAGCAGTTGGAATGGCTCACCAAGAAGCTAATGAAAACAACTCCTCAGCCTTACCCCGACTTAAAAATTACAATAAAAAAACTAATCAATTTAGCAACACACACAAATTTAGCCATAAAGCAATGCACACATCAGAACATTTTAAAAATTATAAGCAAAGGCAATAATAAATAATGCAATATATAATTATGATGCAGCAGTGTTCCCAGAGTCCATACATAGTCACACACACCATTATTAATGTCAGGTTGTTTCAACTTCCTAAACACACTCATAACAGAATTTCTGCAGATTAGGCAAATGTTTTCCCAAAAAATCGTAGAAATTACTGAGCAGCAACTGAATCTCTAGACATTTTGGTTTCATAGACTATGTACAGAATCAGCAGCATCCAAGTTACGCATCCAAACTAGACTGCTGTAACTCACCTGAAGAACGAGTGATATTCGACACAGCATTTGTACAGATGCTTACACGCTTGTTTTGTTGAGCATTCAAACGTGTACGTGTTCTCCTCATTCTAAAACAAATATTTCACCATTCGCCTGAACTATCAGCCTGTCCTACGAGGAATACAACCGTCCGTTAGAAGACTTGATTTAAAACAATATTACTATACAATCATGCTAATACACAATTATTACACAATCATATTAAAGATTAAGTTAATATTCTGGAAAGTTATGGTTTATTGTTTTCTACCATATGGACTTCATTCCAATAATAATAATAATAATAATAATAATGCTAGGTAAGGTAATTTTGTATCATGCCATATCACAGCCAAGACCAAATGAGAGGGTGCAGTACACAAGTTCAAAAAGTCAATGGTAGGCAAATGAATATCTAAAAGGCAGGTCTGAATTGTGATTTAAATGGGTCCAATGATGGCATGTTCTACACGATCATTACAAACAGTCGACAAACAACAGCTATCGATTACAGCAGAACATGTACTTGATTTGCTGCTGACGATTTTTAGCCGACATCTCTTTCAGTTGTCTTGACAATTATAAAACGCTGTTCAAGCGAAACTCTTCAACCTAAGCCTTGGATCTTTTGTCTCAGCATCAGCCTTTCTTTGTTATCTATTGTGCATACAGTTTGTTTTGGTGCCATTGTCTTCATGTTGTCTTGAATGTGTAAAAGTTGCATGTATACAAAACTGGTTAAACAGTGCTAAAATTATGACTCTGAAAATAAATAATTGATAAGTCACTACTTTACTTCCAAGTGACCAGATGAGTCAAAATCTTTTTAAAGCAATTTTATCACAAAATAAAGATTCAAAAATAAAGCCGAACACAAAGTTTACTATAAGCAGAAAGAAAAAAATCTTGCTTACATTTCTATCCCGAGCCTTTATCAGAAAGTTTTTGTTTTTATATGTTATCTTTGAAACTCTTGGCCTACAATAAATCATCAGACAGAGACAAAGATCAGTCTTTACACGTTTCAGGAGTAGGCATTTTATTAGCTATTTCACAACTATTCATTCTGTGTTAACGTAACATACTGCATTCATGAGTAAAAAAATTACACATGACATTTGGCAGATTCCATCATTGAAACGATAAGGTTACTTGCAGAAAACCGGACACTTAAACAAAAGAATGTTATATAAAATTAAACAAAATGTGCAATTGTTTGTAAGTGCACTTGTTATAGCGCCCCTTCAAGCTCTCTCTACTCACAGGCGCTCCCGATGCAGAGCGGACACTGCATCAGAGTTTCACGCCGAAGCACTGAGCAATTGTGAGTGAAGGACTTGCCCAAGGTCCTTACGCGGCGAGGTGGATTCGAACCTCGAACCTTCCGGCTTCAAGGCAACGACGCCACCACTACACCACCGCGCCCCACAGTGTGCATCATAACATAAAAATCTGGTGAAAAATTTTACATAAATAAATGTAACACAAATATCATCTGACGCTGTATTCCAAGTAATTTTCAGTAATTAACAAAATAAGAAAAAAAAATCTTAAGTCCTCAAACACCACCCAGTGCACTGGAACTAGTTCTGTAACTTTAATTCCTTCTTCCATTTTTGTGCCATATACATTTTCAAGCTCAAATCCAATCTTAATCTACCATAATCTAAAAACATGTTTAGTGCCATCTCAGCCAATTGATGCAAATATAAGAGACAAATTTTCATTCCAAGCTAAATGACATTCAAAAACTGAAGTTCATTGGACAGAACCTTAAACATAGTCCAGTAACCGGGCTGCAGACCTAGAAAAAAGTAGTATAAAGACGGTTAATGGCTCGTTTGATTCAGTAGGAAGCCCTGAACAACTGAGAGATTTTCTGCAATAATCCCCCTTGAGCAAATTTTTTTACAAACATTTTTCCGAACGAACGCATAATATGCAAAAATTGCTGGTAAAAGGATTGTTAAAGACGCTAAAATTGACTTTTCATGAGCCAAATTAAACAAGAAATATTAATGGGATGTGCTAGAACACTCAGGACAAATATATCTGTTGGGGGCAGAGCCCTAAAAATTGGGGGGGGGGGTACATTTGGGGTTTTCCGGCAAAAATGGCTACAAAAGCACAGAATTTTTATTACTCTCAAATTAGTCATTTAGGGGCTTGAATCCGGAACAGTTTGAACCCGGTAAGCCACCCACCCATTCTCAAAAATTGTTGGGGGTGGTCCATTTTGGGATTTCGGCAAAAATGGCCACAAAAGCACAAGAATTTTTTATTCTCAACCTATTCTTTTAGAGGTTTGAATCTGGAACAGTTTGAGCCCGGTAACCCACCCACCCACCCATTCTCAAAAATTGTGGGGGCGGGTGGTCTATTTGGTAGTTTTCCTGCAAAAATTGCCACAAACGCACATAATTTTTTTTTATTCTCAAATTATTCATTTATGGGTTTGAACCTGAAACAGTTTGAACCCGGACCACCCGGTAACCCACCCACTTAACCACCCACATGACGAAAGACTGACTTATTTAACAATGAGCTGGCAACAGTTAGACAGCCATAAGTCATTATCATAGTTGTCATATAATCAGGAAAGCGCATTATAAAACAATGTGCCCCATTGATGCATATGCAATCCTAAAACATATGCAGAGGCCATCAGAAGGGTTAGCATAGTTGAAATGACCACTGGCGTAAACAGGTTAGCATCCCTGAGGCCGCAATATCGTGCATCAACCAGTGGCTCAAACGCTCAGCACCAATGAACAAGAAAACCGTTTCAGCATAGTACACGAACTTCTGCCAAAGATTAGTTTGGGACAGTCCTGCCAGCTGTGCACTGTGCAGACAAGTAACACGTGAGATGATCTAGTGTTGCCATTAATTCTGAATGCCTCAATTAGACAGGTACATCACTCACAGATTTTGCCAAAAACACGCTCAAGTAAACTGACAATCTCTGTGACCTGCTCACTCGTTGGCACTTCATCAACTCACAATGTTGCGCTTTCCTCTGATGGTCGTAGCATCTTAACTAGAATAGCAGACAGTAGTTAAGTAGTTTATTCACCACCAAATAAAGCAAAAACACAAGATACACTTAAACCATTGCCTGTTCTCTTGCCTCCTCTCGCCTTGATTATGCTAATGCCGTTTTTGTGGGTCTTTCAGACACTGAGCTCAACAGGCTGCAACACATCCAAAACTCCTTAGCGCGGGTAGTGCTGAACGTTTCAATACAAACTATTTACTCAGCCCTACTCTATCAATTATTGCACTGGCTTCCTGTTCAGTACAGGATAAAATTCAAATTGGCGTGTCTGACCTACAAATCCCTCAGCACCTATACACCTTCCGACCTTCAGTCATTACTAACTCCTTACATTCCTCCTCGTTGCTTGCATTCATCAGGCACAAATCTTTAATCTTGAGTTCTGGGACGTCGAAGAAAAACAGTCATGGGCTCACGTCGAATGTTTTGTATGGTGCTGCAATGCTCAGCGAATACTTAGCATGGAATATATGCACAACACATCACATGGAGTAAGACCTACAATGGAACCGGGAGAGATGTGCTCTTTGATCGGGAGACCATGCTGTGGAATGAGTGACATCCATTCAGATTTGCCAAATTATGGTTGACTTTGTCACCAACCCACTGAGTAAACCTGGGAAACCTTTTACCAGCAAAAGGTTGACTCAGCTCTTCAAGGAATAAACTTGTGCAGATGATACAGATAATCCAAGCCGGGAAAGTTGATCAAATTGACCAATTGTATTGATTGAATGAAGGTTTGGGTTCGACAGATAGGCTACGTGATGTTTTTGCAGCTATAACGGCAGACTCCTGGTCCTCTGTGGCCAATCACAACTATGCCAACTTAGGGTGAGTATGACCACAAACCACATTGACAAAAACTGGGATTTACATTCGTTAGCATGCACTTGCAGCATTCCATGCATGTGGAAACCAACAATTTTCTGAAGCCTGTGTCAAGCACATCACATCTCTCCGTCTCAGATCTCTGACAAGGCTGTGAGATATTCACGAAAAAGCAACAACTGTTATAGGATGGAGAATGCTAGACATATGATGGCTGCTGTTGGATTACTACATTTTCAGCATTATGCCCTGACTCGCACATAGCTGGCAAGATGTGATTCTTCTTCTTTATTCTCTTTACGTCAGTCGAGTGACGACGATGAGGCTCCCACGTGACTTTTCCAAATTTCTCTGTTTCTGATCAGATCCTTTGCCCTTGACATGTCAATATTCATCTCTTTCAGGTCTTCTCTGACGTTGTCCATCCAGGTTTTTGGTTGTCTTCCTCTGCTTCTCTCTCCCTCTACATGCCTGTGCAAGGCCGCGAGGGGTAGTCTTTTTTCTTCCATTCGCTCCACATGGCCGAACCATCTCAGCCTTCTTTTTCTGATTTTGTCCACCACAGTTTCTTCTGCACCCAGCTCCTATCTTGTCTTCTCGTTTCTAATTCTCTCCCTTTTGCTCAGGACTGCCCTTGATTCTTCTTAGCCAGCCCATTTTGGCTACCAGCAGTCTTCTCTCGTCCTCTCTATGCAGGCACCAGCACTCTGATCCAAACAAATGTGATTAACTGCGATTAAAAATTTTAGGGGTTTGTTCACCCAGCTAATCAGGGCAAAAATAGATTGATGCAGCTATACAATAGCAGAAAAACCTTAACTATTGACTTAACCAGGGCTGTATAGGGGAGCGTTTTAGGTGCTTGAAACCTCCAAGTGAAATAATGTAAAAATTAAATGATGCATTTACTAACACACGATGTAAGAACTATGGGGGTGGGGGATTTAATTTTGAAGCTCTCATTTCTATGTGAAAAGTTACAATAGACAAGATCACGACGATGATCTAATCATGATAACGATGGGGAAGCTGGAAGTTCTGAATATTGTTAAATAATTTACGACGCTAAAATACACGTTTACCATTTTCATTATAGCCTACGCCCTACGGCATTTTAATAGCAACGTCTATGACAACTGTCATCGAACCAGGTTCCATTAATGCAAGCATAATTTTCAAACATCCGACTTCTAGTTTTACAATAAACGATCTCATCAATCGAGAATTCGAATATGCGAATAATTTAGAACGTATGACGATGAATTACCGAAAAAATAGCATTCAAACACTGAGCGATAATATCAGAAACAAGCAGCACATCGACGCTACAACAAAATTGCTAAAAACTAAAAACGCTCAAGGGCGACTCTTGCAGAAAATTACCCAATTGAACCTCTTCATCTAAACAACAAACTGACCAATTTCTGTCTTTATACTACTTTTCGCTAGGTTTTGTATCGTTCATAAATTTCAACGACCGCATTAACATGCACCTGCTGCATTTAGCTAAATAACCACACATAGTAAGTACTTAAAATGTGGTGTATTAAAATTAAATTGATCAATTTACACAACTTAGTACTTGTAAGTGGCACAAAAGATCTTAAGACATTTGGAGATCCACACTACAGTACAACTTCAATCATGTTATGGTTAAGAGAGAACTTAAGACCTGCAGCAAGATTGGAAAAAAACACTTGCAGATTTACCCCTTAATAACTGAATGTAAAATGGTCATAAAGTCTAAAACATACCAGAAGTAATTGGACACTTTGGTCTTGTTCTTGTAAACTACAATTCCACTTGGTGTAAGACCCAAGAAATAATCAATATTTCCATCCCCCTAAAACAGAAAAATAAAAGCTAAACAGTGGCGCAATAGAAAAGATATAAGCTCTAGTAATTAATGTTAATATGCATAATCCTAAACATGTCCTGGCAGACTAAATTCCATAAATTTTTGTAAATTTTGTTTGAATGGAATGTATAAAGATCTTTAGCTTTTTAAAAATTAAACAGCAAGACTTGTATCAAAAGAAGACAGTTAAAACCACAACACAAAATTCCACGGGTATTTTCAGATAATACCTGCTATGCCTTTCTGTAGGAGTCCAGCGTAAAAGCTGTCAAAACATATACAATTATGCATGGCCAAATAACATCTTCTTCATATATCAAGCAACTATTACACATTACACAATGAACACTAACCACAACAGGATGTAGATCTACTCCATACATGTCCAACCATTTCACTTTATCCAGAAAGTGATATTCTGCAACAGATGGAGCTTGACCTCTGAAACATAAATTTAACAGATACACTGATACAGCACATAACAATGTTAGCTGGTTAGGTAATTTCCAACACTGACTACACTTACAACGCAGTTGACACTGCAGACTTAAGTGCATAATTTGCATCTCTGCATAGAAGCTGGTCAGTCTTGGTTTAACATTTATAGGGTTAAAACAAGATCAATTAGGCCAAAAAAAATATGTTGTGTTTCCGGTAACAGAGCTAAAAAAATTGGGTAGGTAGGTCGGAAAATATTTTTATTTTGTAAAATATTTTTATGCAGTGACTATCCGAAAAAGTATACCCCACTAGTCTTTTTTGCACGCTGAAACAAAGTACGTGTTCTAAGCAAGTATAAACTGCCTATTTCCCGACTGTCTGCACCTAAAACTGCTCTAGAAACAGTCCTATTAATTTCATTTTGTTGATGTCTCTTATGTTATGTCAATACAAATGGGTTTTTTTTAAATTTGAAAAAAAAAGTAAATTTTTTTTTTGAAAAAAAAAAAAAAAATTTGAAAAAATATTTTTTTAATAAAAATTTTTTACAAAAATATTTGGGTCGCGGCCCTAAAAATGGGTCGGTCGCGTTACCGGAAACACAACACTTTTTTTTACGCCTTAGGATAAAAATGACAAAAGAACCAGTTAAATTTCAATTAAGTGAATGTTTTAAATTTCAATGAAATTGTTTTGTTGTGCTCACTTGAGGGTCTGATGAATGCCAGCGACTTTGTTTTCAAATTCCAGCGTTTGACTTGGAATGAACGAGAACTCGGAAACATATCCTGGCTGATGCTGATGTGGATTGTAGTCTCCAAGTTCAGCTGGTAGTTAAAAAAAAAAAACACTTTGCAATGACAGTTCACCAACTCAAACTTTCGCAACCACAGTGCATCGCAACAGCTTGACCAAGAATAAAACACATAAAACATCCGTTATACCACAACAAAAGGAAACAGTAGTATCGACCAAATTCTCATTCAGCTTGACCACAGTATTCTATTCAGCGTAAGTGTTTATTCATTCATTCATAGCATTTATATAGCGCCCCTTCAAGAAACTACTCAGAGGCGCTCCCAGCCCAACCACGAACAAAGAAAAAAGACTTGAGGGACTTGTAGAACGCAGCCGGATGGACCACAAGTAGTGAACGAAGCGAGAGCGGGAGGTCGTTCCAGACAGTAGGCCCCACGACCGAGAAAGCACGGCGCTGCTTAATAGCCAAGCGAGCCGCGGGACCAGAAGCTCACCTTTAGACGAAGAGCGAAGTACACAACGCGCTATAAATTGTAAACACATTCGTTGAATCTATATCCACATTAATAAAGCTGACACCATACAGTAGCTCCACAGCATTAATTGCAATAAAATTTATTGATCCCAAGGTGTAATATTAATTTAATATTAATATTTCAGCCAGCACAGCGGACAAATTATACTTACACTGGACAGCATAGGCGGCCAATTGAGCGGCCAATTCAATGGGAACTGGAAGACGCCCCTGCTCGACATCCCGCTTCACCTGCAGAAAGAACTGGTACCTTGTGATCTCCGCGTGCAGCTTGCAAGGATCGACGGCGTAGAATTTCACGCCAAAATAAAACGAGTGTGGAAGTTCTGTTGCTGCATTACAAGGTTTAACACAGAAAAATAAAAATAAAACCAAATATAAATTTTATAATATTCCCTTACAAATCAGAAACTTGTGCATAGCCTTTAACTGTTTAGAGTCAAGCTAATAATTTTCATGACTGCTGTAATTCAGCTTCACCAAATGCAGTAGTCTCATTGTCAGCAGTGCAAAGACTTTTGTGATAAAATCCAATGCTGTCCAGTATTATAGCGTAAACAGTGGCAGATTGGTCAGAGCATGCATAGACTCAGTAGTGCCCTTTCAGGCAAGCGGAGGCTGATCATGCATGGAGAAATCTCGACTTATCGAATTTATCTTCTATAGGGGTACTAGGTCTGGTGCCTTCAACATGTCGGACCATTAACTTCACACCGATGGTGAGTTTACATGCTTGGATCAGACCTGCCTCATACAGAACTTCAAGTCCACTACAGCCAGTAAACTTTTGTAGCACACTCATTCACTAAAATTGGGGCTGTGCACAAAATAAATATATATGTCATTCTCCAATTTTTATGTACTGCAAATTTATGCTAACCTATTACATACATAATCGCAATTAAACTATATATTATTATCCATGCCCCTTTTTGACTCCTTACAAACAGTTAATCTTGCTCTGTTTTTAGCTTCCTTCAAAATCATTATAAATTCTAAAATAAGTTACGATTGGAAAAGCAAATGGGTTTGCCTTATTTATAAGCCAAACAACTCATGTTCACGAGTAACAAAAATTTTACCGTTTATGTATAACCTGACTTATAGTAGGCAGCAACAGTAATCTTTAGTTCTAAGCAACATACACTCAGTCTAAGAATTTATGGCAGGTATGGACCTCTCATGCTAATCTTTGCGACTTTGCCAAGAGCGCAACACTATATAGAGATCAGTTCTTCTACTTTGTCCCATAAATAGCCAAAAGCCAACAGACCAATTTCAACACATGGGTAATTTCTAAATGACCAACTTATTGAGACCTATTCATTTCTGTGTTCGTCTGCACTGGTGATTGGCTGCCTTTCACTTGCCTAAGTTGCTCTTCTTCTTTCATTGGGATCCTCTGTTTCCTCTCTTTCTCTCACTCTCCTTCTGCCTGTCTCCCTCTATCTTCCTATGCCTCTGCCTTCCCTAACTATCCTTAGTCTGTCGGTCTGTTTGTCTGTCTCTCTACTAGTACTGGCCCAACAATGGCTAAAAATACCTTGTCCCAATGGATCACCTTTATGATGGACCCCACGAGGTCTGTAACTGAGTGCTTAAATCAATATCAAACAAGATGTATCTTCACCCAAGTGTGCACCAATTCACCAATGAACACTAATCTAACAGCAGATTATGTGGCAACGGTCCAGATAGCTTTGGCATCAGGATCAGACAAATATCATCAGCTACAACTCCAAAATTTTCATTTACATCTGTTTGGTCAAATTACAGCGTGCACACACACCTCCAAGGAATTTCAATATCATTTGCCTGACATCTACATCAATCAATTATTCACGACGTTGGAAACAAAACATACCTGGCAGCTGTGAACTGATTGCTTTCGTCAAATCCAACCACAGCTGCAAAAAATCATACATGCTATAATTTTTACAATGGCATACATGTATAATATTGTATATTGCTCGCCTGCAGACTGGAAATAAAACCTTATAATTTCCAGCTTATTAATTCAAACTGAGTTTCCATTTAAATCACTGTACTGCTTTCACTCACAATTTAGACTACAACCGTGAGTCTATATGCCAAGCATAAATGGCATAATCACAGTTTTATACTTTAATACACGACAGTGCAAAGTTCAGTGGCAATGTTCAATTCCTGATTCCTACTCCACACTTCGTGCGACCTGGTGGCTGAGCGGTAACGCGCTCGCTCGTGGAGCGGGCGGTTGCGGTTCGAATCCGGGTAACGACCTTGGGCAAGTTGTTTACGCACACGTGCCTCTGTCACCAAGCAGTATAATTTGGTACCGGCGTAAGCTGAGAAGTAAACGGCAAGTCCTGTGATGCACTGGACCCGTATCCAGGACCTTGGGATTCGTCCATTGCCGGCTCAAGGGCCTAGAAAAGGAGATGAGCACCTCACCAACGGGCCTTCGGCCCTGGGATGTCTTTACTTACTTTACTCCACACTTCATCCTTGCCATCCAGTATAAGGCGTAAAAAATGTTGTGTTTCCGGTAACCCGACCGACCCATTTTTACGGCCGCGACCCAAATATTTTTGTAAAAAAATTTTATTAAAAAAAATTTTTTAAATAAATTTTTATTTTTTTTATTTTAAGACTTAAAAATAACCATTTGTATTGACATAACAGAAAAGACGTCAACAAAATGAAATTAATAGTACTGTTTCTAAAGCAGTTTTAGGTGCAGACAGTCGGGAAATAGGCAGTTTATACTTGCTCAGAACACGTACTTTGTTGCAGCGTGCAAAAAAGACTAGTGGGGTATACTTTTTCGGATAGTCACTGCATAAAATTTTTTTACCAAAATAAAAATATTTTCCGACCTACCTACCCAATTTTTTTAGCTCTGTTACCGGAAACACAACTCTTTTTTTAGGCCTAATTAAATCAAGTAGGGAATCCCTTACACTGGTCGTGGACTCGTGGTCATCCTCGAAACAATAAACCTCCAAGGCATGAGTGTTGGGCTAAAGGCACCATATTTCATGGTCACACAAGCAACACCAATACAACAACTGGACAAGCAGAATAATAGGGTTTCAATTCTTAAGTGTAAATACAGTAGAATTAAAGTCCATGCTAACTTAAGTACCCACGTTGAAGGACTAAGTCTGCTGCCTGAGGTACTAAAAATAATGAGTAATGGCAGACAATCACCCCTGCCACTGAATATTTTATTAGCAGATGATTACTTAATAATCACCCAATAAAAGTACTCTAAGTTTAATTGCCCAATTAATTAGCTAAGTACCTACAGTGACAATGTGCATCTAAGTAGCATGGAAATGGCATCTGAATCAATAGTTCATTCCTCAATTCTACTGCCCTCCATTTCACACCAAATGTTTTTCTACTCATAGGTCATACACACACTCTCTCTCTCTGTCTCTGTCTGTCTCTGTCTCTCTCACACACACACACAGAGTCACACACAGAGTCACACACACACACACACATATATATATTTATCCCAGTAAATCTTCAGCCAAAAGTCCCTTGCGTGTAACCAATGAACAAGTAAACAACCTTACTCTTGTCATAAATATTCAGGGCCAATGAAGCTGCTCAAACTGAATGTTTAGCAAACATGCAAACAGCCCACTAGAGGCCATTACATGAAGTATAACTTCTTAATCATCATAAGAGCAAGACTAAGTACGTACAGGCTGACCAGATTCATTGAGATATCGCAAGCCAAAGTATTCCTTTTCGACAAGATTCAGATGTAAGAAAACTCGATCAAGTAGAACACAGCCCTTTGCACTCAGCTACAAGAATCATAAAAGAAAAACACTGCAATTTACAATTTAACAGAACGTAGAGAAGTTAGATCTTTAAACGCCTAATCAAGAACATTTGTTGGATGCACGATTTTGCGGTCCAACAATCTTTTACCGAATGAAAAATTGATAACAGCAATTGTATAACACCCTTCCTAATTTGCTGCTTGTTTAACAATCAACTGCAAATATGTTAACCCTTTGAACCCGGAGCCCCCGTAACTCTATGGATAGCGGGTTAAAAGGGTTAAACATCACAGTAGAAGAAAACTGGTACAGTTTTTGCAAATGTCCATCTTAGTATCAACCAGATTTAACACAGCACGTGCACTCGAGAAGGATCCACTGATGGCCTCACATTAAAGTGACACCACTCGTATAAGAATACATTGTATAAATGAAATGCAGGCAGATGCACATGTATGGCAAAATTGACTTCAGCTTCAGAAAATTAACTGAGCCCTTTATTATGACAAAAACTTTTTATGAAGCAGCCATTTTATAGCTACTCAAAGACAGCATCGTAAGTCTTGATATTTTGGTGTATGAGACAAAAAGATTTTTTAAATGTTAAAACAATAAAACTTTGCCATCTTGAAAAATTCCAAGACTACATGTACGAATTTCAGAATTCTGGCATTGTGAACAAAAATGACTAAAATAATATGACTTTCATCTTTCTGACAGTATAGATTAGAAAAATAACAGATTGAACCCACACTTGTTTGAAGGACAATTCAGCCATGAAAAGGATCACAGGTCTCTGATTGTGAAACGAAGAAAAAGTCACATGAATTTTTTAGTACAAAATTTGCTCTGGACGGTGAAAGACCAGTCAATTTGGTCCAAATTTATAAATGCTGGAAGGGTGGACAGTGAAAGACCAGTCAATTTGGTCCAAATTTATAAACGCTGGAAGGGTAGAAAAGCTATCATGAAACACATCACCAGCTAGTAAACCTAATTTATTATGTAGTGAAAGCACAAATCTGTTTCAATGATAAATTGTATATAAAGTGCACCAAAGCTTTACTTCATTTTTAGCTCAGAGCCGATACTTCAGACAATATTATGGAATAGAAGATCATTGATCAGCTGTTCTGATTCATCGGCTAATCAATAACTTACACCTATCTTACAAATCAGCACTTGGACGAGACTGACTGAGATCAGATCAGCATTAGACAAACCAATAATGAGAGCTTATAAGAATAGACAGCTCTTCAAGCACTTTGCTCATACTTGACCCTACATGACTCGTTTCTAAAGGAAATATCTCACGCAAGTGCTTACAACACACTCACACATACAGGAACAATTCAGACTTAATTGCAGCTTGTCATCATCGTCGTCATTGTCATCAACATCATCATAACAACAATGTCATGAAAGAAACTACTTAGTAGTAGTTTCAGTTTAAAGACACTGTGATAGCAAAGATGATTGGTTCTACCCTCCTCCTTTATCCAGGCTTGGAACTGGCATTGCCAGGGTGCAAAGAGTGGCAGATTTGAGCAACTGAGGCAAAAGTCTGTTGCCCTATATAACAGTCTAAGCAAATAATGCTTTTCCAATATGCCATTAATCTTGATCAGTGATGAATACTGCTATCTATTTAATACGCAGAATAAGAAACTGGACAAATGCAGATACCATAATTTTTATCTCCATAAAGTACCCAAGTATCCATTTATAGTATTGCACTGCATTGAACTACTTAGAGGCAGCCATACAAAAGTGTCCAATCAGTAAAAGGTTAAAAAAAATCATGGATGAATTAACAAACTGCATAAATAGCACATGTCCAGGCATAGTGGATTCAATTTAAAAGCTTGCTGTGACCTGTATATATATATTATATATAAATATATGTGAGGAAAATCCCCTCTAGGCTACAGTTACATCTGTTACTAGACCAGGGCCCAGGTTCTGGCAGCAACAGCCAAACAGACCCCTCCAGCAACTGACCATCCCACGAAGCATGATTCATAGTACCACAGCATCCAGATCAGGTGGCCAGCCACATGTTGCCAGATAGGAGCAATTTCGAAATGCATTGGCAAAGGTGTCTAGTCTACCACATGTAGGTTTTCACTAAAAAATGGCAGAAGCTACATAATGCACTAAATCAACACACCAGCCTGCAGTATGATTGGGTAACTCAAACTTGTACACAACATATGTTTACACTACTTGAGAAAATATCTCATGTGACTTATGACAGTGGGCGCCTTTAGGCAAGCTTAAAACGACAAATGCAGCTCTAGTAGTCTTGAGATATTTTCTGAACAATCTGTTCTTCACAAAATGGCACACACAAAATTCATTCCAGTAAAACTTTCAAAGCAACATTTCTTGCCAAATCCATGCAGCTTGGATTTATATTTTACTCAATAATCAGATAACAAACTTCAATACGGCAAGCATTTCACAGCTATAATTAACAGTATTGCACAGCTAGTTTTAAAAAACAACGTGCGAGTGTTTAGGCCAAGAACCTCTGTGTTTCTGGTAACACGACCACATTTTCAGCACGACTCAGGTGCTTTTGGGGACATTTTTATTTACACATGTATGGTTGCATTAATTACATGCTGAAGAAGACACGTTTACGTTGGTTGGGTCACCTTCATAGATCGGAAGAGGAAAGAACTCTAAAGCAGGCACTGGATAGGACTCCGCTGGGATGGAGAAGGGGTTGAGGAAGACCCAGAAAGACTTGGCGAAGCACGGTTGCTCAGGATTTAGAAGGTGGCGGAATGACGTGGGAGGATGCTAAGATGGAAGACAGGATAACATGGAGAGGCTGTGTCGCCCGCTGCGCTACCAGCGCGAGGAAGGACTAAGTGCTAAGTAAGTAAGTGCATTAATTAATTCACACGTGCACGCACACACATTTATTGTTTAATTTATTTTCGATAACATCTATGGCTGCAAGAAAGTTTTGCTTTTAAAATATCCCTGTATCTAAAGTGATACTCTACTTCCATATAGGCATGAAATTATTTTCGTAAATCATCACTAACTTCAAAGTATGCCTTTTTCCATCTAAAAAGCATAAGACTGAATTAAATTTTTCAAGCAAATGAAGCATTCTTGGCATACAATTATTGATAACTGCATCGTTTCTAATATGACAATTCACTGACAATCCTTACCTTGACATCTACCGACAACTCAGATTCGTCCAGAAGCATAACACGACAAGTACATGATTTTGTATTATCCCCAGTGGCCGATTCATCATTCACGGACTTGTCCGATTTGCCAGTAGACTTTTTATGAAATACTCGTGGTAGAAATTTTGACAGCGCCAGCAACATTATCACGTTTAATATCCAGGAATGAAGAAGGCATGAACTGACATTACACAAAACTTCAAAATTTCACGGGCTACTCGAAAGGTGCGATAACGGCTGCCCGCCACAATCATTTAAATACAAACTTTTAGCGTTAAGATATTATGCATTAAATGTCACAAAGAAGTTCAGAAAGTAATGGTATATCCGGTCAGCGTGTATTATATTTAGGCGCCTATCTGTCGTAACTCTGAACGAATCGTGAGGATAAAAACACAACTTTCGAATTGTTAGCAACAAAGATTTAAAGTTAATTGCTCCGAGACAACACACATGAATCTCGTCGACAGCTGGCACCACATAACCAATGCACATAACTACTTTGTGTGAGAAGGCTCAACGTTTTATAGCGCATTATTGTGTGCAAGGATACCTGCTACGGATCTGCCTTCTACGAGTGTCAGTAATATTATTAAGTTACACAAACGCATTAATTTTGTGAAAGAAGAAACTGACATTACTTTTTCTTACATGTACCGCGGCTATCGCCCATTGACGATTTTTTCCTTTTTATTTTTTTTATCTCTGACACCGCTCCAGCAAAAATCTTATAGCAAAGACCTTTAAGTTACACGAAGTAGGCCTACCTGATATGGATCATACGATGTAGCGTTTTGAGCAGCTTCTTAGAGTTATAAATTTTGAGATAGGCTTAATAATTATTACAATAATTATTATGCTATCTGACCACCTGGGCGTTGCTGTGCGTAGTTCATGTTAAAGTTAAACGCTCCAGTCACCATTGATTCCCTGGCGCACCAGTCAATACGCAATTTAATAAGAACTTTAAGACTGTTAAGTTTTGATCCTTCGTTCTTCCTGTCGTCCGGTGTTCGGTCTAAATAAATGAGAAAATTTGCTTAATAACCGGTTTTGTTGTTCAATAAATTACTGTATTTTGTGAATGACAAAAAATGCAAGACGAAGTGGAAGATGGTGAACTTATTGATTCCGATGTTGAAACGTCGTCTGTAAGTTTTTAATGCAGTAAACTTAATTTCAATGCAATATACTGTTTACGTTGTTTTGCGCGGCTAATCAATCGTTTTAGCCCCACATATTGTTTACCAGTTTATTAGTGCTTTGATATCCTAAAATAATTTAAAATTGCGCGATGCACTTGTACTGAGCGATTGCGCAAGTAATGACATACATTATAAGCTCAAGTGAGATAGCCATCTGAAATGCGACATAACTGTGACAAAATCCAGATTTCAACACGGTTGTCACTCTGATTATAGCCTACATGGTCGAGCTTCCACTCAAGCGGTCACTGCGTAGGAGCATTGATCAAGTCCTTCACTCACAGTTGCTTAGCGCCATTGATGCTCTGTTATGTAGTTTGTGTGCAGTTCTTAATATCAAACTTTGATGCAAAGACACTAGACCAAGACAGTTGAGTTCCGAGACCAACCAATGGGGTACCGAGACTAATACACAAGGTCCAAAACAATCAGAGAGAAACTTTTCAGGATTCAGTCTACAGGGTAGCTGATATTACAGAATGAACAATAAAAAATACTTCATGTACAAGTTTCCCAAGTTGCGTAATGCGTATATAACATTGCATATTATGAAAAGGCATGGCAGAAGTGCAGTGCAGAGTGTTATAAATGTCAGTTCTTTCACCACTGCTGTTCATAGTTTTTATTTACGATATTCAAATGATGAAGTTTTATCTAAAATTTCTAAGTTTGCTGATGCTACAATGGAGGGCAATACAGTTTTTGTATTTGAAATTGCCTTGTTTAAGTTGCTTCATCATTCAAAAGTTCACGCATGACCATAAAACAGAACATCAACATCCCTGAGCAGTTGTAAGACTTTAAAAACTTGCTAAAGGTCCCTTTTTTCAACACATACAAGGGTAGTGCCCTAACCTGTAAGCTACCATGCTACAGAACTACATAGAACAGTGATTAAAAAACTTGAAGTGGATCTGAAAAGAATGGTCATAGGACTTTACAGCTCATAGGTACAGTTATATTGTGTGGTTTACCGTTTTGTTCTATTAAACGTACATCTACAATCTGCATGTATTTTTCAGCAATCGCGGAACGATAAGGACACTCTGAAAAGCACCTTCTGGCATGGTGTTCCTGTTAGTGGTGGCGGTTGCGAGCTGGGCTACATGAAAACACTTAACAGCAAAATCATGACTAGCCGTCGGCGCCCTGAGGGCCTGCCCAGCTCGGAAAGTGAAAGCGACGAACCTAGCGACAAGTCGGACGACGAGAAACCCGTCAAGAGACGCATGTTCGCATCGAACATTCAGCAGAACTCGGTCTGTAGGAATGCGGACGTCGTCGCAGGGAGCTTTCAATCAGTTCTCGATCAAGACTGCTCGAACGCAAGAAATCGCAATTTGAAGCAGCAGAAGAACAACATCTGGGCGTCGGTGGTGCAAGATCAGATCTTATCGAGCGAAATGTCGGGCTGGTCCGGGCTGGAGCAGCCGACCAACAACGACCGTAGCGTCGAGTCTTACAACTACATGAAAGCAAAGGAGAATAATCTCGTCGTTTCCGTGCCGACGTTCGAGGCGGAGCATCCGGTTGCCGACGCCCACCAGGAAGTCGTACCTGACATCGGTGATATAGAAACGTTTGGTACCATTTCAAAGAACGGCAAAAAGGTCTCGTCTCGCAGGGACGCATCGCCCGACGGGTCAGGCGAGGGAAAGAAGACTCATGGAGCTGGGAAACCGTGGCTCAAACGTAACCATCGTGGTGGAGAGTGTCATGGTTCTGCGTATAACAGACTCGGATCAAGAGGCTTCGATCCAAGCAGAGACCGCGACCAGATAGGGGTTACGTCGGCGGATGAACCGTCGGCTGTTGTTCAAGAACTGCTGCGGGTTCTGAGAGAACCGGACGGCATGAAGGACACGTTCAGTAAGTCTGCCAGGCCTTCATAAATCCATTTTAAATTTTTTTTTTTTTTTTGGCTCTTTGAAATTCAGAAATTGAAATCAAAACCAGCGTATTTGGTCTAAAAATTATGTCCTTTTGTCAAAGCTGTGCTTGTAGATCTAGTCCTCTTTCTGTTATGAAGAGAATCTAATCTGTCTGTCACAAATTTGGTCTCATGGTTTACAAAGCACTGAAACCTGACTAACCACAGGACTTAATCGGTTCTTGTTCCCTGGCTGATCCTTATTTAACAAGACATCTATCGACCTATTTTTGGTCATACTTTAAGCTAAAACTGTGTTGCTGGGATATAAAACTTTTTTAGTTGATTGTATTGTATCGTATAGGACCATTTATAAAGTGCTTCTCACAACAAGAACCTTTCAGGAGTGCTCCCAGTGCATGCGACCCCAAGGAAAAGGCATAACGATGAGGAGAGAGAAAGATGAGGAAATACTACCAGAGAGGATGACAGAGCAGCGAACTGATGGGGGGGGGGGGGAGTCATAGGGAGGGACCAGGGGACTTATGCAGGCAAATTATCTGGATTGAGTCATGGTTAGTTGTTAAGAATTTGATTGGAAAAGTGATCAACTGTTAATCAATGCTGTCAATGAAAGGTGCTTGTGCCTTGATGCCTGTGATTCGGTTGAAAGAGAGCTTTTGAATATGATTTTTAGTGATACTTAGCTCAATTGTTATTAACCCCTTTACCGTCCATTAAATTTTTAAATCTGTCACCATGGCGGCCAATTATTTTGGGGAAAAAATATGTAAAATATATTATATGTAAAAATATATAAATAAATCATATATATTATTATTATTAGATATATTATATATACTACTAGAGGTAGTATCGAGCTTCACATTCCTGGGATCTATGATAGAGAAGGAGGGAAGAAGTGATATGGAAATAAGGAGGAGGGTAATAATGGGGAAAACGACAATGAACGGTCTGGAAAAGATTTGGAAGGATAAATACGTGAGCAGGGAAACAAAGAAAAGACTGGTAAGAGCACTGATCTTCCCAGTGGTCCTATATGGATGTGAGACATGGACAAAGACACGGGATATGGAAAAGAAAATCAACGTGTGTGAGATGTGGATTTGGAGAAAGATGCTAAGGATTTCATGGACAGAGAAGAGAACTAACGAATCGGTGCGCGAGGAGCTTGGAATAGAGAGGGAGGTGACACTGCAGCAAACAGCAACTTGGAGAAAATTGAGCTACTTTGGCCATGTGATGAGATCTAACGGTCTGGAAAAGGAGCTGATGACGGCATGCGGTGAGGGAAGGAGAAGATGCGGAAGACCTAGGAAGAAATGGTTAGATGAGGTACAGGAAAAGTCTGGCATGAGACTGGAGGAGCTACGAGAGGCGACTAGAGAGAGGAGACGTTGGAGAGAATACACCAAGGCTTTCGCCAGAGCTCCAGAAGCTGACGGCACCAGGTGACCAGGTGATATTATTATACTATATATTATATTATTATTATTAGATATATTATATTATATTATCTTATTATATTTAAAAAAAATTATTATTATATTATTTATTATATATATATTATATTATATACATGTATACATAAATATTATACATAAAATAAAAAATATATATGCTATCTAAGAGAATTTGC
The DNA here is from genome assembly GCA_945859605.1 of Lumbricus rubellus. Lineage (NCBI taxonomy): Eukaryota > Metazoa > Annelida > Clitellata > Crassiclitellata > Lumbricidae > Lumbricus > Lumbricus rubellus. The sequence continues at coordinate 44,747,539 of OX243813.1, read as the reverse complement.
CGATCTTGACTTGCGCTGTATACTCTCTTCGACGCCATTTTATATAAAGGTGCAACATAAATATTCAAAAAATAAGTTCCTCCTGGCGAACAAATGAATACTAAACCCATATATATCTTTCCCCGAGAGATACTCGGGCTTGCCGATTAGCTGTCGGCTTGCAAAGTACAGCCCGAGGCCCACTCGGGCTAGCCGTATAATGAAAGATAACTCAGCCCGAGTGCCGCTCGGGGTAGCCGGTAAAGGGGTTAAAACGCTTAGGCGTAAAAAAAGTGTTGTGTTTCCGGTAACCCGACCGACCCATCTTTACGGCCGCGACCCAAATATTTTTGCAAAAAAAATTTTAAAAAATGTTCCCAAAATTTTTTTAAAAAATGTTCAAAAAAATATTTTTTTAACATTTGTATTGACATAACATAAGAGACGTCAACAAAATGAAATTAATAGGACTGTTTCTAGAGCAGTTTTAGGTGCAGACAGTCGGGAAATAGGCAGTTTATACTTGCTTAGAACACGTACTTTGTTTCAGCGTGCAAAAAAGACTAGTGGAGTATACTTTTTCGGATGGTCACTGCATAGAAATATTTTACAAGATAAAAATATTTTCCGACCTACCTACCCAATTTTTTTTAGCTCTGTTACCGGAAACACAACATTTTTTTTGGCCTAATTATTCTTGTTTGCGCTGCACTTTAATGACAATCTCCATTTGCACTTTAATGACAATCTCCAAATTAGTGACTGGAACTATATAGGTGTTCAGTTTTCTAATTTAAATACTGTTTTCCATGATTACTGATTAAGATGAATACAGTTGTGAAACTCCTCTGTTGATTGTTTGCAGCGCGTGTTGTGGAGACCGTTGGTGTGGACGAAGCCCTGAAGTATCTGTGCCGGACCGAGGCTATGGAAGCGGCTGGAGGTCTTATGACGCTTGTTAGTAGCTTTTTGCTTTTGAAACCACTTCTCACTTGACGCAACTTTGATAACTTTTCCTAAGGCACTATATATATATATATATATTCTCTATGAGTCCCAAGATTGCGTTTTCTTTTGTCACTTGCTCTCCATAAGGTTTCCTTGGCCGCAGCAGTTGCGCACATCATCTATACTTTCCCAGCTTTGTGGACTTTTCAACCTAAAAGAGTCAGGATAAGATTTACCTCTTCGTCAATAGAATGATCCGCTGTGCCTTCTTGTGCGAGTCTATGTTAAGTGTAACTCAATTGGCCAAGGTGCCTGATGACAAATTCTAGCCATGAACGATGATCCTAATCATGTTCTTTGGACTTTGCTCCCTCCCTTCTTTAGTAGCGAGTGTAGCTTTCGAGCTTGTCCTTATTACCGATGGAAAATTAGAGCCGCAACTCAATTTATGGTGTCTATGATGTGTTAATTTTGCAAATATTAGCCATTTTTGCAACCAAGTACTGTGTGGAAAGATGCCGTCGTAGTCTGTACAGTATACATATATATGCAGAAGACATATATATACGTTGCATACGTCGTATGTTGTTGGTTATATATAATAATTATTTGAGCATCATGATATTGCCTTTTGCGTCATTCACTGTGTTGTTTCTCTACCTTTCGCTTACTTTGACGTTACGTATTATGCTTACATTACGTTTGTGCGTTTGCGTAGGATGGCCGCCGTCGTCGAACGCCTGGCGGCGTTTACCTTTACCTCGTGAAAACCGAGGTTTCAAAGGAACAGCAGAGCGTCATCTTTCAGTACCAGAACACGAAGCAGCGGAAGAGGACGGTGAAGGCCGAGCGAAGCAGGAAGCTGGCCGCGCTGCGTCAGAGCATGGAGGAAGCGCTGGGGCTGAACACCAATAAGGATACTTCATCCACAACCGAGCAGACCATGGAAACTGCACTGGGGTTGGATATCGACGACGATACCATATCCACAACTGTCGCCGTGAACGCCGAAGCACGTGATTTGCGGAAACCGGATATGGAGGTGATGGAAGAGGAGGAAGCGAACGGGGATGACTGCCTGACAAATCCAGATCCTTCTACCAATATTGAACTGGACTGAGCATTTTTTGTATTAGAGTGAAACGCTGACGACTGACGTTGCGTTAAATTAAGACTGTTCTGTTTGGCTTTATAGCGAAGACGTAAAAGCTGAACTGCGTCTGACGTTGTTGTGTTTCACTTTTTTAATTCGGACAGTTGACGGCCATTTTCGTGGTGTTGTATTTTGTAAAAACTTTCAGTTGAACTGTTGGTGAATTTTGTTAAGATTCTCAGTTTGTTCGTAGGCGATATGTTTCTTGTTTGCCTCGTGTTTCGTAGTTGTAAGGGTTAGCGTTTCTGGCGTGAGGCCAAAATTGTGAAGCGCATGACTTTGACCGGCCCTTATTTTAGTCGATTTTGTGGTAGTTCATTGAAGTTTCTGAGTGTAGCATGTTTTTTCAAAATCATTTTTGCGGTTAACGTGCAATTTTTATTTAGGATGAAACGCGTTGCAGTTTCTAAGCTTAGCACATGAACTTCTATAAATCTACTTAAGGATCTAACATAAGTGCTGCGTTACGTTTTGTTGTTGTCACTATGGAAGTCATTGTAATAGTTGTGAAGTAAATTCAAAACCTTTGTTCTCATTTAGCAAGAACTGGTGTGCTGAAGTCCAGAACTATTGGACAGATATTATAGTATGGCAACTTTGAAACAGTGACAGCAAAATTACATTCTTTGCTATGTGGCAGACATCAGTATATTTCATTCATTGCACAAAGATTTATATAGCACTTATATATATATATATATATATATATATATGACATTTTTAAACAATGTGCTTTTATATAATAGAATGGTTTTATTAATTGACCTTATTCGTGATGTTTTTATTATTTTGGTTTTGGTGTGCGAACGTAAGCAGAGGGCAGGGGTAAGTCTAAATGCGGACAAGACGGGAGGGGACCAAAGTAGGTCATTTTATGTGGACATCCTGTATTATAGATGACCCTTGGTGTCTAATATTCATTCTTGCTTTAATAGCTGTCATTATCTTCTTGATAGTCTTTATTGTCTTGTGTTAGTTTTCGTTGATGTGCCAAAGACAACAGATACGTCAAACAATTCTTATAATTAATGAATTTAACTCATTACCTGTGTCTAATTTGAATCCATTTTGGTTTGGTGATATCCAAGAAGTAGAGTGATGGACTGCGACAGGATTTCAATTCACTTTCTTTGCCTCAAAATATCCTCTACACACATTTAGATATGCAAGTATATATGCATGTATATTCACGTATACATGCATATATGATGTGTGTGTGTATGTGTAGGATCATCTAGGCACATCAAAATATCTCGTGTTTATTTATTTATTTCTCGCATTTGCGCTCCTTCATTTTCCGTTATTTTGGCGTCCATCTTGTACCTTCGGTGCTCGTGGGCAGGTGTACCACCTATAGCTGTCCCTACTTAATTACGCCACTGCTCGCCCCCAGACTCCATGCGAGATCTTAGATCGTGCATGGTTCTATATGCACCAATTACAATTGTGCAGCATCGAGCCTCTTTCATGGTGGCCCCAGCGGTCAGGAATGGAATCCTAATTAAGAGCTGAGCCTAGCTCTTGGTATTCTAACTGAAGCATTTATCTGCCCTGATCATGACCGTGATATAGGCGGGAGCGTTTCTGAGTGGTCCCGTTGAAGAATCGCTTCATAATTTTTGAATGAATGCATGAATGAATAGAGAGTTGTTATATTCAATTCAGCCTATTGGTTCCCTATATTCTAAGGTGCATTTCGATTAGTATCTTGTTTGATTTTCGCTACGAGATGACTTGGGCCTACTTAACGTTAGGCTATCTTAATTATAAAGCGCACTCACAGAAAGCAGTTGTAAATGCATTACAATAACGGATTTCGTACACGACAGACAGGTGTTCAATGCAATTATTCGTCCATTTAATCTTTTGATGACTACATAAATGAGTTTATTATTCGGTTCTAATGGCATAAGAGCCTCACAATTTCGCATAACTTTGAAGATAACAAAACGCACCGAGAACCTACTGCATGCTGTCTTTTATTGGATCTCCTAGCCTGCTGCAGAAGAGGGGAAATATAGCAAGCCGGGGTATAGAGAGTCTAAAGAGGGATTATAGATAAAGGCGTTTGTGTTGAAAGCTGTCTTTTCGTTGATCGTCGTTGGTTGCATTCGGATTCCTTGACGACAATAATCGAAAGATGATGAAGCTGGTCGCCAACATCTGCGTAATTCTTCTCGTCTCGCAGCTTGTGCTCGTATCATCGAAGGTCACGGTTAAGAAGCCTAAGGGCAAGACAACAACACCTACATTTTATCGAGTGCACTTTCTGCAAATTCCTCGAACATTAAGTCTTATAATATAGCTGGACTTAGCAGCGTCACTTTCAAACTGTTTAGGCCTCTTACGAAGACAGTATTGAATTGCAATAGTACACCAATAATTGTTCATCACTGACACTGAAGCAGTTCATTAAAACTATCAAAAGCCAATATTAGAAAGATAAGTTTCTTCTGATAAATCGATGGAGCTCAAAGTAACTATGCAATTAAACATTAACCTATAATAATTGTTGTATAGGCAATTATTGCTATATAATTGACCTAGGTTATAATAAGAGATTCGTAAACAGACTTTAACAGAGTGAACCATTAGACCTCGTGTGCATAATTGTATGGGTATGGCACTGTATACGCTAATTAGGCCTAAATAGGCCTATTAATTTTTAAATGTGACAGTTTCCCCTTCCACTACGATATGTGAACGCAGTTAGTAGTTCCTTTTCTTAAAAGTCAAATTCAGCATAAAGTCAGATTTTGTTTTAGATGACTTTTGCAAATCGAATGTGTGCGGGGAACGTCATATCTGTGAAAGTTTTTTTTATGAAGACGATACTTCTCCATCGCATAGTGTTAGTGGTTATAGCTGTGAGTATATCGTAATCGTAGGCCTAATTGTTATCTCCAAATTTCTAAAGCGCCACTCGAAAGCCAAACGCGCGGGGCACTAGCTTATTCACGAGCGCTGCGTTGAGTCAAAAGGGTTGTCCGTAAGAGTATGGTGGTCTGGATCGAGTTACCATAGGATAGGCCCTACATTCATTGATGTTACTGTCACTCGGTCGGCGGTGCTTGGCCGATCAAGTTGCTGTCTCGCGTGTCGCTTCGGGGAAGCGCAAGTCGTCCGGCCTCCGTCTTCTTTCGAAGGGCTTATTTCATCGCTTGATCAGGGTTCGTCTTCCGTCCGCTCTCTTTCGATTTCGTCCGTTTTTCTTTATTTCGTTTCGACTCCCGCCTCCTGCAGCAAGAAGGCAGAGCCGCCGGGTGTTGCTTTAAAGTTTAAACGTTGTTGTTCTCTGTTGTCTTTGACGTTGTATTCTGTTGATGGCGCAGTTGTCTCGAGAATTGTTAGGGTTGCCAACCGTCCCGGAATCGGCCCTGTGCGTCCCGTGTCCCGGATTGATATCAAATTGTACCGGAATTTGTGCTAGAGATGCACTTGACAAAATTAATGGTCTTATTTTGCACACTAAACCGTGAGATGGTTTACGTTCTGCGCTCTATTAGCCTAAACCCATCGTCGTTGACTGAACATCGAATGTTGGACAGCGATGGGTTCAAGTCCTTAAATCTTTACAAACCACGGACACTCAGTAGCATATTGTGTCCCATGTAGCCTGCTGTTATAGTCCGTTCTAATGCTTTTTGAGAGATCGATGCATGTTCTGATTTCCACGACTATGTGGACAGTGTAAATTGGTAGGCCTATAGGCCTAAATGTCACATCTATAGTGAACGCGCCCGGGCCTCCCGGAATGTCAAAATCAAGAGTTGACAGCCCTATCAGCACTCATTTTAACAGGGTCAATCCTACTCTGTCCGGTTGCACGTCTTCCCTTCGGTTGTTGTTCACGTTGTTTCTTCTGACGATCGGTCGGCTTCTTGCACGCTGCAGTCGAGGACCAGTCGCTTCGGTGTTTGTCTTCCTTCCGCCGTCATTCTCTCTGTCTGTCTGTCTCTGTCTCTATCTCTATGTCTGTCTCTGTCTGTCTGTCTGTCTGTCTGTGCCTGTCTGTGCCTGTCTGTGTCTGTCTGTCTCTGCTTCTGCTTCTGTCTCTGTCTCTGTCTCTGTCTCTGTCTCTGTCTCTGTCTCTGTCTCTGTCTCTGTCTCTGTCTCTCTCTCTCTCTCTCTCTCTCTCTCTCTCTCTCTCTCTCTCTCTCTCTCTCTCTCTCTCTCTGTCTCTTTCTTTCTCACTCTGTCTTAGTGGAGAAATCAATATTAAATTTTATGTGACCATGTAGATAATTTAATTTTATGTTAAACTTTATGCATTTTATGCTAACTGAAATTAAACAGACGTCAGGTAAACTTACTCCGATTTGTGCTATTTCCTTCAGCAGTGCAATTGCGTCAAGCCTAACATTCAGAGTCAATAATAGGTCTAATGTAATAAAATTATTCTTATTCTTCTGGTTTACTTTATTTACTGTGTTTGATTAATTTAGGCAGAAGAAACCCCGCATACGATTACTTAGACATGATGGACAAGTGAGCTGAAGTCACCTGCAACCTGTTCGACTTCTGGATGGAAATAATCGGATCAATAACTCTATCTCGATGATCAATTATTATAATCTCGGAGATAATTGAACATAGAAAGACCATTATATTAATCTAACCTACACTGAATTAAAATTAACTCTGTTTTTTGCTATGATAATCTAATAAAACGATCGAAAGTAGCTGCTGAACCAGCGGTTCCCAACCCGTGGCCAGTGGGCCAAAAGTGGCCGCGAGGCCTCACAAAATGGCCCGCCAGTCCTCAAAACTGGCCCTCATCTCTCAAAGAATTAACAAAAATATATGAAAAAATTGACAATTTGGACAGGATAGAACATTATAGTAATTTTCTATTACAAATTATTTTATTTGACGTCTATAAATGACATCAAACAATCTATTTTGAATCAATTAAAACAATTTTTTTATGCTTTTAGTTAATTCATGTTTAGCATTGTGGCCCCATAAACGCCCTAATGACCTTTAACTAAGAAAAAGTGGCCCTCGTGCCCTCCAACTTATAAAAAGTGGCCCTAAAGTCAAAAAAGGTTGGGAACTAGGCTACTGTGCTAAACAATTAAAGCATAAGAATAAAATAAAAATAAAAATGATATTATTATTGCAATATTAATTATAACAACATTCGCAGAAGTTTTATTAGGCTAAGCCTGACACAAAGTTCTCTTACGCAGAATAACAGTTAGTCTGCTTAAGAGAACTTTGTGTCAGGATTAGCCTATTGAAGCTTTTGCTGATGCTATTATTCTATGAACGTTACACTCTAGGTTAGGCCTACATAGCTAATAACGTAGGCTAACAAAGTGCTGTAGATCAAGAAGATATCGTCATGCAAAGCCATTGTCTAACAGCAGCGACGTTAGTGACGCAACAACAATGGGAGAATTGCAAAACAAGGAAAAACCGTCACAATACGAATTCCAGAGAGAAAATTGATAATAGGGCCTAATATGTAGCATCATCATGTCCAATAAAATTGATGACTTACCTGGTAATAATAGTGTTTTTAGAACAAAGATACGTCGACGTCACAATAGCAATTTCATGTGCTCTTTTGCTGTGATTCTGTGGAGCTGGGCCCCACAGCTTTTCTGAACGGTAGGCCTAACAGGGTCACAGCATTTATTAATCCGGCCATGTGTGGGCCCCTCTAAGCAGTGGGCCCGGGTGATGCAGCACCCTTAGCATGCACCTAAATGCGGGCCTGCACACAAAGCGTGTTAGGCCTACATACAACGATTCAACATTTCGTCTATTAGGCCTAGGCCAAGTAATTCTTTCCTTTTTACATGATCAACAGGTCTTCTAAGATATCAGTCTAGTATTAAAGTGTTAGTCCTGGGCACGACGTTAAACTGCATCCATCCTCCGCCACAGGAAATCAACAACATCCCTGTGCCGGTCCTAAGCCCGGAAAAAAGGAGGAAGGTTTGCCAGATGGGTGGCGATACGCTGGCATTAAAAGACCAAGACGATAGAAATCCGCAAAAACCACGACACAAGTGACATAGCGACCCAGTTGCTTCAAGGTGTCATGATGTGGAGCAGACATGCACAGGCCGGTCAGGACAGACCAGTGGAGAGAGTCGGAGGAGAGAGTGTGGGACACATACGGGCATTGACCCAGGTTGTCCTTCATGCTCTCTCCCAGCATTCTCTTCAATCAGACAAGGTGGTCTAGGTGCTCCAAGATGTTAATGGTATGGAACGGACCTGCTCATTGGACCGGTTGAAGCTGGGCAACATGGAACGAGACAGACTCAGACAGAGAGTGGCGTCGGATGACCGGAAGTGCTCAAAATAAATTAAAATGCGTGAAAATGGGTTTTTTTTACAACGCTAACCGATAAGTCTGCGTAAACGTTTTTCAGCAGCTAATACGTGTTTTTTTCTTTTTCTTGTAATCAAAACTAACTTATTACTAGTTTTTATAGTTAGATATTGAACTTTATTATATGTAAACTATTTTAAAATAAATTAATTATGTTAAAAACACACAAAATCTAATATTTTGCTTATGCGAAAGTATAGGGCCTACATTTAGTGGAATCGACGGGTGCCTAAGGAAAAAATTCATAATTCCGAGGTGCTTTCACATATTTTAAACCTAAATATACCATTTTGTGCAAAAATGAATGCTGAATCCATTGATGTATTACAAGTTATGATATCTCAAACCAAACCCAAAATCCTGGGGGGTTGTAACCACCACCCCTTGGTAGTCAGTGTTACACAAAAAAGGTTGGTAGCCCGAGGGTTAAGAATATAGAGAGATTCGTGTTCAGACTTTTTAAAACCTTCATTCATTCATTCCGAGAATTTATATAGCGCCTCTTCAAGAAACCTACTCAGATGCGCTCTCTGCGCTGGCCTGTTTGATGTTAAGTGTCATTAAGAAAAAAATATTACACAAGTTAGCAAAAAATGCACAGTAAACTGGAAGAGTCACCGTTGGCAGACACACACACACACACACACACACACACACACACACACACACACACGCACACGCACACACACACACACACACGTGTGTTATAGTGTTATAGTATGCCGACATAATTATTATTTACTTTTATATGATTACTAGTTGTGGAACCCGGCGTTGCCAGTGAAATTTTGGGTTTTCACCTCCTCTCCACGCCACCCCGCTACAACCCTGCTCACCGCTCCCCCGTCCTCGTCCTACCCCTCCGCAACCACCCCAGCTCTCGTCCCACCTTTTCCACATCCATACACCGCTCACCGTTCCTACCCCGCACCGCCCCGCATCACCCCACCCCCTACCGCTACACCCTCCCCGCACTCTGACCCGGCCCCACCCAGACTCTACCCCTGTGCGGTAACAGGCGTTTTCCGGAACATTTTGGTTAGCCCTTGCACATTTTTGGTAAACCCGTTCCACAAACAAACCCGACTCATCCCTGCGGGTCGGGGTGTGTATGCTGACTGTGGGCGTGATGGCCCTGGTCGCATTCTATCTTTAGCTGCAAGGGGTTGATATGTAAAATTCCGAAACTGCGCGAATATTTCCCCCACGCAGGCCTCCGTGGTTAGTGATCAATAATAGCTGTGAAACTGTAGGCGTATAATTGTGGACAAACAAACGCACACACATATACACACCCACAAACCTGGATCCATTTTTCTTGCCATAATTATCCTGGAGTTCAACCAACAACCAACGTAGTCTGACGGGGTGAGGAAACAATCTTAGTGGGCGATGCGATGCGGCCGATGTCGGCGTCTCATCGTTAGCGTTTAACGCATTTTTTGGTTCACAATCATGCGGGCGATAATTGAGCGACAAATTGCTACGATGATACTCAAATTTTGTATGTTTTTCAACAGCCCATGTTTATTATTGGCGCTGTCCATGCAGTCGATCCAACAGCTGCTTCTGCAACTTAATTGGCCTCTGAACAACCTATTAAAAATTTAAATGATGTCGTCAGTATAGTACTGCAGATTTGTTATTCTCCCTCCATCATTCTGAAGAACTCGGCCAACATAACCGTCTAATGTTTCTGCCAAGATGTTGAATAGATATGCGTTTTGCTTGTATGTTTGTATGTGCACTTGTTATAGCGCCCCTTCAAGCTCTCTGTACTCAGAGGCGCTCCCGAATGCAGAGCGGACACTGCATCGGAGTTTCACGCCGAAGCGCTGATCAATTGTGAGTGAAGGAATTTCCCAAGGTCCTTACGCGGCGAGGTGGATTCGAACCTCGAACCCTACGGCTACAAGGCAACGACGCCACCACATGGTGAAAGTACACATATCTTTGTCTATACTCACCACACGTACGTATAGGACTCGAAACTCATTGGATAATATTTCAGCTGCCCTAACCCTTGTCATTTGTTTTATATTGGTAGAGATCAGGGGCGGATCCAGGAGGGCCAATCCGGCCATCCCCCCATTTCGAAATTGCAAGGGACGTGGCCCCCATTAGGTTTCAACAACCTTTAAATCAATGCACGACTAGAGAGGTCATAACATATTCCGAAGAGATGACCAGATGACTAAAAAAAGGTCATCAGATTTTTTGGCAGAGAAAATGGTATATTTTTCGCACATTTCGGTCGGATTACGGTACTAAAAAAGGTCATCAGTTTTTTTGGCAGAGAAAATGGTATATTTTTCGCACATTTCGGTCGGATTACGGTACTAAAAAAGATCATCAGTTTTTTTGGCAGAGAAAATGGTATATTTTTCGCACATTTCGGTCGGATTACGGTACTAAAAAAGATCATCATTTTTTTTGGCAGAGAAAATGGTATATTTTTCGCACATTTCGGTCGGATGACTAAAAAAGATCATCAGATTTTTTCCGGCAAAGATCACCGATAATTTTGCCCCCTCTCTTCTAAAATTTCTGTATCCGCCCCTGGTAGAGTTTCGTCAACAGATTTATGTGTCCTGGATGGCACTGTGTTTTCCTTGAGGGGCTGTCCATATATCTCGAACGCCCGGGGGAGGGGTCACAAGATTTAGTCGATTTGCATACGGTGGATGGATGGATCGGATTTGACCAGGGTCTATGACAACAGAGGCCGTTACCCTGGACAGAAATTTGCTTTGCATATTACAGCACTTTATAAGCAATTGTTTATTGCATACGGTGGCGTACGGGGGAGATGGGTGTCTCAGCAGAATGTGCGTACACAAAATAAATGTCTAACTATGATGTCCTATTTATAACTCTATATCAAACTATAGCCCGATGGAATTTTATTACATAGTAATTAAATTCTGTTCAGATATAAACAGTAAACCATAACATTAAAAAAATTTGCTTCCAAATCTGATGCTAAGCAAAAAATAAAAAGCCCAGGGTGAGAATTTTCGGTGGTTTGGGAAGTTTCAATCCTCCAGTCTTTCCTAGAGCTCCATAGTAAATTCTGTTTTCCACACCACAATCTCAAGTGGATCACAGTCCAACCCCCAGTTATTTTTCCCACAATTCTCACACTGGATCGATATAGCCTATATGGTAAAATACATGTTTCACAGACGACTTTAGCTAAAGACTTTGCATGGGTGGGTGGATAGATAAGCTTATTTGTACGTAGGCTTCGCATAGGGGGCATTGTAGCGCCGTACTCACTCGCTAGGTGGCCGCCTACTCTTATTCCTGATTCTTGCCTTTTAGGAGTTTCGGACTGGACCACCCGCGAGAGGGCTAACTGCTGGGGAAACGAGTACTTCGCCAGGTCCTCAGACAGAGGAAAGTTAACCCCAGGTTCCAGGGAAGAATGCCCTTCTTTTATGACTCGATCAGTAACTGCTGTTCCTGCTTCTATTGAGAAATGGGTCTCGTTACCAGATTCTACACCAGGAGATGGACGAGTGATGGCTGGACATGGTCGCACGGTCGTTTGGTGGACGACGACAGCCCCCCTTGAGGACTTATCTGAGTTCGGTTCCCATGCAGCAGTTTTCTCAGACCCAATTTTCCTCAAAAGCAGTTCAGTTAGATTCTCCACCCTCTCTGATACTTTCACCAATCTCTCCTGTCTATCTCTAAATATGGAAGTCAAGGTATCAAAGCGCCCAAAGATTTCCGACAGCCTCTGGGACATAACCTTAGCGGAAAGATCCCCACTGGTCCCTCCCAGCCGAATTGAATTAGAGTCATCTAAACCTTCTCCTTCTGACTCACTCTTCTCCCTTTCTCCCTTCTTTTCCGTTTCACTTTCTGACATCATTATTTTATTATTATCAGTTACACAAAGAATACGACTATTGATCTTTTCAGATTTTTCTCCTTAATTATTTATTGCAGGTATAATTATTATGACAATTGTTTTATCTTTCACAGAGACAGAGGAGGCCTATCGACGAACAGGAAAATGCCCTGTTTTCAATCACTAACGAGGGGAACGAAAGGGATCACATCGGGATCCAGTTAATTAAATTTACAGTTCAACCTACACAACTATTGTCATTATTAATTTCAGTATAATCTAATTTGCATTCAGATTTCTTGAATAAAGGTAAACTAAAATATCTGACTATTCTCGTTAGTAATTATTATAGAGCATTCATAAAATACGCAATCAGTAACATTCAATCGAGAATTATTATTTTAAGTTGACACTGTTTACTTCCCTGACAATCCAGAGAATACACGTAGAAAATCTTTCAGTTCCTGTTCCCAAAAAGAGTTCTTCCCCTTGTCAATTTCTTTTACAACAGCCTTGTTTCCGATCGGAATTTTTGAAGGTTCAGCGTCCGAAACTTTTCCACACAGTCACGCAGAGCGATTATGACACAGAGTCAAAATTTGCGGTCACACAGACCTTCCATTATGACACAGAGTCAAAATTTGCGGTCACACAGACCTTCCACACAGTCACACAGAGCGACTACGACACAGAGTCAAATTTGCGGTCACTAAGACCTTCCACGATGACACAAATTCCAACTTTTGGACGCAAAAACCTTCAATAATTCTTTTTCATTTTAACGGCCATCACAACAACTCCGCCATGACTAACGCCGAACCGCCCACCTGACAGGAGGGAAGCCTCCTGATTGGCCAAGGTCGCGTCCCGAGCTATTATTAGCCATTACGTAATCGAATTTAGAGTGAAAGTGCGGTTTCAAGCGCATTCCGAAATTAAGCGAAATTAGATTAGGCCGCCGCCGGTGACAATCGTTACAGCATCAACATGCACGAGAGGTCGGGGAGGAGAAGAAATACGATTTTCTGCGTAAAAAATATATAGGCCTAATGGGTTGCCCCTAAGTCTAAACTTCCAGGAGTCAATTTTTCGACCACATGTTCTGGTTGCTCAACAGGACAATATTTTGCGGGCATCGTCCGACCCGGAATATGATCTTTTATTTTTCGTCATTTTGGCACCTATCTTGTACCTTCGGCGCTTGTGGACAAGTGTGCCACCTCGTAGCCTATAGCTGCTGTCCCTGTACTTAATTACGCCACTGCTCTCACCCAGACTCCATGCGAGATCTTAGTTGCTCATCGGGTGTCCAAGATCGCCGCCTTCTCCATGTTGCACTGAAGATGGGAGGCTAGGCCTACTCGTGCATGGTTCTATTTGCACGAACTGCAACTGTGCAGCATCGAGCCTTTTCGGAGGTGGCCCCAGTGGTCTCGAATGGATTCACTGGAGCTGCGCCTGCTTCTTGTGAGTCTAACTGAAGCTAATTTCAGCTCAACTGTGCCATTCGCCGTGATATAGGCAGAAGCGTCTTTGAGGGGTTCCATTGAAGAAGCGCTTCATAATTTTTGAATGAATGCATGAACGAATAGAGATGCTATATTCAATTCAGCTTATTAGTTACCTATATTCTACAGTGCATTTCGATTAGTATCTTGTTTGATTTTCGCTACGAAATGACTTAGGCCTACTTAGCCGTTAACATTATCTTAATTATAAAGCGCACTCACAGAAAGCAGTTTTAAACGCATTACGAATTTACGATAACGGATTTCGTACACGACTGACAGATGTTCAATGCAATTTTTGGCTCGTTTAATCTTTTGATGACTATATAAATGAGTTTATTATTCGGTTCTAACGACTTAAACGCCTCACAATTTCGCATAAGTTTGAAGATAACAAAATGCACCGGGGACCTAGGCTACATGTACTGCTGTCTTTTATTGCATCTGCTAGCCTGCTGCAGAACAGTAAAAAAATGAGCACGCCTGGGTTGAGAGTCGAAAGAGGAATTATATATAAAGGCGTGTGGGTTTGTTTTAAAAACTGTCGTTTCGTTGATCGTCATTGGTTGTGTTCGGATTCCCTGACGACAATAATCGAAAGATGATGAAGCTGGTCGCCAACATCTGCGTAATTCTTCTCGTCTCGCAGCTTGTGCTCGTATCCTCGAAGGCCACGCTTAAGCAACCTATGGGTAAGACAACAACACCAACACCACCAACAACACCAGAATTATCTGAAGGTACAGGGTGGCTCCAAAAAAGTACCACCGGATAAAATGCGATATCTTCGCAACCAATTGACCTTTTTCTACGAAAAGTTTCCAATTTGCAGGATAATGAATTTCCAACAATCCCTGAAAGTTTGGTTTGAAAATTTTTATGTTTGCAAAAGTTACAGCTAGCTGTTCAAACTTTAAATTTTGTTTTTTCGAATTTCCTCGGAAAAATAACGTCACTGTCTTGTTGATTTCCATGTCAAATGATATCAGTAGAGGTCAAAGTAGCAAGCTCGGACAATTTGACCAGTACAGCCTTGACCTTCGCCCATTTGACCAGTATAGCCTTGACTTTCGTCCATTTGACCAATAGCAGCCTAAAAAAACTGGGTGTCCGCGCAGTTTGACCAATATAGCCTTACTTTTTCAAATTCGGCGTCTGTCGTAAAAAAGTAAAAAAGTAAAAAAGTAAAAAAGTAAAAAAAATTTCTCTGGCGTATATAAAATGACTGAAAAAATGGAATATATTACTCGGTCTAAAGACAAGAAACCCCAATATAAAATGGACTACTCATCGTATAATCTGAAAGAATTACGACAAATTCCTAAACAGAGAGGACAAAGAGGATACTCGAGTTTGCGAAAAGCGGAACTCATAGCGTTCATATCGCAGGGAGATCGACTAGGCGCTCGGGCTCAGGTCAACAAAGCACCAGCGCATACTCCCGCCACTGTGCGAGAATTGCGAGAAATTGCAAAAAAGAGAGGTGTGCGAGGATACTCGAGATTAGCAAAAGCGGAACTTACGGCATTCTTGACTACTACTTGGAAATTTTTGAACACGGGGAAAAATAAAATAGTTTTTTCGGATTGGCTGACTAGTGAGATTAGTCAGTTACCTCCTCAAATAAAACCGCCCATTCATAGGTTCAAACTTCGAGAGACTGCGACGGCTATCAAAGGGTTTACAAAAAGATACACGATCGATGGCGACAACGGGATCGATGTTGCAACTTTTCTCAAGGCTGTAAGACCGCATGTAGTTAGGCTGCTAGGGAAAAATCGCGGGGTAAAAGTTCAATTCGATCTCATGTGCGAAATGGAGAAAGTAGATATGAAAACCGGTGAAGTAGTAACGGCTGAGCCTAATTTCAAATCAAAGAGTGATATTATTTTAGAAGCAACCGATGTGAGGGAGATATATGCCAACGCAGCGGATAAAATTAAGGAGAGCATGGCAAGTTTTCAGATGCGGGGGAGTAATTGGAGATTCAAAACCGTTTTGAAGTTGGATATCGATACAGTGGTATATAAACCATTGAAAGGTAGTTCCTACATTCCACTTCCCGATTATTTAGCGAATAAAAAGGCTATTATTAATATGAAGAACAAAGATGAGGAATGCTTCAAGTGGTGTGTAGCGAGAGCTGTAAACCCCGTTGAAGAACATCCGGAGAGAATAACGAAAGAATTAATTAGACAGTCTGAGGAACTCAATTGGTCTGGTATTGAATTCCCAGTAGCAGCGGATGCTAATGTGATAGGTAAGTTTGAGAAAAATAATAATATTAGTATTAATGTTTTTGGTTACGAGAAAGAAGTGAATGTATTCCCACTATATATATCAAAGCATGAGAATGATAGGTGTGTAGATCTATTACTCATTTCTGATGGAGAAAAGAAGCATTATTGTTGGATCAAGAATTTCAATAGACTGATGGCGGTGAAAACAGAAAATACTACTACATCAATGTACTATTGCAAAAGATGCCTGATAGGATTCAGTAGAAAAGAATCGCTTCACAAACATACTGAGTACTGTTCGCAGCAGGACGCCCAACGAATAGAACTTCCAGAACCTGGGACTATGCTAAGTTTTACACATTATTATCGGAAGATGCGTGTACCGTTTGTGTACTTTGCCGACTTTGAGTCGTTCATCAAACCCATCGGTACATGCCAGCCCGTTCCTAGCACGTCTTACACCAACAAGTATCAAAAACATACGCCCAGCTCGTTTTGTTATCATTTGAAATGCTTCGACGACGATGTTTATTCTCAAGAGCCGGTGAGGTTTACAGCTGAAAACGAAGACGATGATGTCGCTCAGAAATTCATAGACAGTCTCGAAGAAAATGTGAAACGAATATATAACCAGTTCAAATTCCCAAAGAAAATGATATTCGGAAAGAAAGAGCAGGAGCTTTTCGACTCGGCCACTGTTTGCCATATATGCGGGGGGGAATTTATAGACGATGAAAAACGAGTACGAGATCACTGTCATTTGACTGGAAAATTTAGAGGTGCCGCTCACAACCTTTGTAATCTGAAATACAAAGTCCCCAAGTTCTTTCCTGTCATATTTCACAATTTGACAGGTTATGACAGCCATTTATTTATCAAGAAATTACGAGGTGAACACGGTGAGAAAATCAAATGCATTCCCTGCAACGAAGAAAAGTATATCTCATTCAGCAGAGAGGTCGTCGTCGATAAGTTTGTAGGCGCAGATGGAAAAGAGAGAGAAGTCAAACGCGAATTACGTTTCATCGATAGTTTTAGATTCATGCCCCAGAGTCTCGACGCGTTATCGAAAAATCTTCAGAAAGATCAGTGCAAGAATTTAGGGAAATTTTTTGAAGGTGAGAAGCTGGATCTTTTACTCAGAAAAGGCGTTTACCCGTATGATTACGTCGACGGTGTTGAAAGATTAAACGAAACCGAATTACCATCGAAGCATGCCTTCTATTCAAAACTAACCGATTCGGGTATCAGCGAAAAAGATTACGCGCACGCGAAAACGGTATGGAATAAATTTGAATGCAAAACATTACGTCAATATCACGACTTGTACAATTTATCGGATGTTCTATTATTAGCGGATGTGTTCGAAAACTTCAGAGACGTCTGTATGAAGCACTACAACCTAGATCCTGCGTGGTACTACACTAGCCCAGGACTTGCGTGGGATGCGGCGTTGAAGACGACTGGTGTAGAGTTGGAGTTGTTGAGTGACTACGATATGTTACTGATGATCAAGCAGGGAATACGGGGAGGTGTCAGCACGATTTCCCATCGATACGCGAAAGCGAACAACGAGTACATGGGAGAAGCTTTCAATCCCACCCAACATTCAGTATTCATTCCATACTTGGACGCGAACAACTTGTATGGATGGGCGATGAGCAAGCCGCTACCGACTCATGGGTTTGAATGGATGAACGATGACGAATTGAATGATTGGAGAAACATTAGCGAACGAGATGGAGTGGGATGTGTGTTGGAAGTCGACTTAGAATATCCAGAGGAATTGCACGACCTGCATAATGATTATCCACTAGCTCCAGAGAGTGTAAAACCTGCGGGATCGAATGTCTCAAAACTAATTCCAAACTTGAATGACAAAGTAAAGTACGTCGTTCATTACGAAATTTTAAAATTGTATGAAAGTCTCGGATTGAAAATCGTAAAAATACATCGAGGAATAAAATTCGTGGAAAGTGCCTGGCTGAAAAAGTATATCGATCTGAATACCAACCTGAGAACGAAAGCTACGAACGATTTTGAGAAAGACTTTTTCAAGCTGATGAACAATAGCGTTTTCGGTAAAACAATGGAAGCTATCGAGAATCGAGTTGATATACGATTGGTGAGTGATGAGAAGGAAGCTATCAAGCTAGTCGCGAAAACTAATTACGACAGACGAACTATTTTCGACGAAAACCTCATCGCCGTTCATATGAAAAAGACCAAGTTGTTTTACAACAAGCCGATATATCTGGGGATGTGTATATTAGACGTCAGTAAGACGCTCATGTATGATTTTCATTATAATTACATCAAGGCCAAGTACGGCGATAGGGCTAAGCTATTATTCACCGATACCGATTCTTTGGCGTATGAAATTAAAACGGAAGACTTCTACAAAGATATTTCCCGCGACGTCCAAAGTATGTTCGATACTTCAGACTATCCGAGAGATCACCCATCCGGCATAGAAACGGGTGTAAATAAAAAAGTGGTTGGTATGTTCAAAGACGAGGCCGCGGGAAAACAGATTGAAGAATTTGTCGGGCTGCGATCCAAGTTGTACTCTTACAAGATGGCGGGTGAAGACTACAAGAAATGTAAGGGCGTGAAAAAGAACGTCGTCAAGAAATCAATCACTCACGCAGATTACAAAGACTGCGTGTTTACGAAAAGACAACAGTCGAGAGCGATGAACGTCATTCGCTCCTATCGCCATGAAATTTACACCGAAGAAGTAAATAAAATAGCTCTCTCAGCAAACGACGACAAAAGAGTAATAATGGACGACGGGATCCACACCCTAGCCTATGGGCACTACACGCTGAAAACTAAACAAAATAAAGAATAATTTACACTAATATAAAATGGATGCGGCAAAAAAAGTGTGTTCTAAATGCAAAATAGAAAAAAGCTTGGACGAATTTCACAAAGATAACTCACAGAAGAGCGGGTATTACCCCAGCTGTAAAATTTGTAAAAATGCCAAAGTGAAAGAGCTTGCACACAAATACGCAAGACAGGAAATTAGGGAGACAAAAGACACAAAAGTTTGCAGCCGGTGTAAGGTAAATCAGAACATATCGGAATACGTCAACAATCGATTTCAAAAAGATGGAAAGGCGAATGAATGCAAAAATTGCAGACATAAATATTATCTCGCCTGCGTAGAAGCTCGAAAGCTCGTTAGTTTGTAAAACATCTAGATGAAATATTAAAATGAGCTATACAACTGTGAAAAATATAAATGTCGAAGGCGTAGTTCTCCCAAATCATCCGTTGACGAATTTTGAACTACTAGATGCCGCGAAAAAGCTCAATATCCCTAATTTTCGGGGAGTATTTCTCAGAGACGAGCTGCCGAAGAAACCTAGACGGACTGAATGTGGGATATTGAATCTAGACGATTCTAATGGAACTGGCTCGCACTGGGTCGCGTTTTCAAAAAACGGCAAGGGCAAAATATATTTCGACAGCTATGGCCTGTCCCCTCCTACAGAACTGGTAAAGTATTTGCAGAGTCCCGTGTACTACAATAGCGAACGCGTACAGCCCGACAACGAAGTGTTTTGCGGCCATCTATGCCTGTACGTCTTGAAAAAAACATGCAAAGATGGAGTGACTTTCCAAGAAGTTATAAACGGCCTGCATTAAAATTATATTCAGATGTGTAAAAAATGCCTGTTGATAAATTTGGACATACAGATTCAGGATCTACGCAAAGAGTAATTGCCGGGGGAGTTACTGAAAGTCAAGTAAATAGTACTTTTCTAAGGCTGGATGGAGCAAACCCAGCGACCGGAGATCTAAATATGAGTGGTCATACTATTAGAGGTCTGCCTACAACGAATACAGTGAATACAGCGAATACAGCGAATACTCCGGAAGCGGGGATAGATGAGGCTGTGAGTCGGGGGCAAGTAATAGATTTACTGCGGAATCACGACGACGTCCCGACCGACAGTAATCATTTGACGAATAAGAAATACGTCGATGAACAACTTACTTCGAAAGTGGCGACAGTAGTAGGACCAGCGGTTAGCGCTTACAGTTCAGCTCAACAGGCTATACTCGCTAGAACTCACACTGCAGTTACTTTTGACGTAATAAGATGCGGTACCGCAGGACACGGTATTGAACAGGGTATCGGAACGACTTCTTTCTTCCCCAGTAAAGCCGGGTACTATATCGTTTCGGTGTACATAGAATTTTGTAACAATAGTAATACCGCGTATGGCACCGTCCACCTGTATAAAAATGGGACGTCGTACATGCAAATTGCGGGTGGGGGGAGCACGAAAGGTTCGCAAAACCATTCAATCGGTAGTAACATAGTTTTTCTAGACGAGTTCGATTACGTCAGCATACACGCTTTTTCACCCATCGCCACAGACATTTTGTGTAGGGACTTTTCGGCGGCATTCTTACGGCCCTAATTAATAAAAATTATTATATTCAAAATGCCTGTTGATAAATTTGGACATACAGATTCAGGATCTACTCAAAGAATAATTGCAGGGGGCGTTACGCTGTCCCAAGTAAACAGTACTTTTCTAAGGCTGGATGGGGCAAATCCGGCGACTGGGAATCTAAATATGAATGGCAACTGCATCAAAGGCCTGCCAATAACGAATAATCCGGACGCGGGAATGGATGAAGCGCTAAGTTGGGGGCAGGCTATAGATTTGATTACGAATCACACGGGCGTTCCGTCAAACGATAATCATTTGACGAATAAAAAATACGTGGACGAACGAATTGCTTCGATAGCGCCTACACCCACTGCTGAGGTCGCATTTGGCCCGGCGTTTAGTGTTTACGCCCTCTCGGCTCAGGCTATCATCGCTAACACAATAACGCAAGTATCATTTGGAGCTGTAAAATTCGATCCGGATAATTGTCTAGTCAATTCGAACCGTTTCCTTCCTCGGAAAGCCGGCTGTTACATGGTTACGGCGTGTTTGGAAATACGCGACAGTAGTGGTAAATATAACGAAACTGTTGGCTTGTACAAAAGTGGGGGAGTGGACGAGCTGATTGTCGGCGGCGGGGGTAAGGCCGGGTCGAAAAAATATGTGTCGGGCACTAGCCTAGTTCGATTAACTAATACTGATTATCTCGAGATATTTATTAGTTCGTTTGATCCGGTAAATATTTTTGTTCGCGAATTTTCGGCGGCATACTTACGACCTTAGAATTCAAAACCGAATCAAGTTTTGAATTTGAGTACTACACTTCAGCGACCATTCTATCATGAACTTCAATATACCACACTCATTTTCTGACCGTCCGATTGAAACCTCAGTAACTTGTCTGAAATCACCACTGCGTACGCTTCCGTATTGGCAGGCGGCGCTGTATTAAACGTGCCTTTGATCTGGATATCGACCACCGATGACTTCAGACGCTCGGATTGCTTGCTCACGTCAAACACCATAATCGGGAACAGATCTTTGAAGTCCGAGGGTGTGATATTGCATTGCGTCATTAGTTCGTCCATTCCATAGTATTTTTCACTGAACGCGGCTGCTGCTCGGTACGCCCGCGAAAATTGTTGATTCGGAAATGATAGATTATAGTCGACAACCGGATATCGGTCCTGGTTCATCATCACGAACATGTTTTTGAGATCGCAATGATCGAAAACGGATGGATTGTGTAGTTGATCGCCGCTTTTGTCGGTTTGAAATCCCAAGATGATGTACCTAGGCTTCTCAGGTAATGTCTTGACGCTAAGTCTCCAGCTAAAATTAGTCGACTGTGCGACGGATGTGGTATCGCATTGACGGGCTCTGTACGCAACTGGCAACGACGCTTTCGATTCGATCGTTTTGTACAATTGCATCTTCTCCATATCCGCGGGAATAACGTGCGGCATGAACCATGAGATTTTATCCAGCCTAACTTTCCCTGCATCCGCTGCGCCCGCGCCGGCGAGTCTAAAAATTGCGTCATCATCGGCTTTACGAACCAGAGTTAGCGTATGTTTCACACCAAAAACAACCTTGTCGTAATCATCGCAAAATCCGAAAATATGCTTCAATGGAACTACAAAGCTGAAAGTACCTTTGGCATTTGGTTTTTGAATTATATACGACTGTCTCACGGCGAAACCTTGATTATCCGCGATAACTGCCGTCGCTCCGCTGTCCTTGTACCACAACTGATTCAGACCTTGTGCTAGTTGAAAATCATTCGGGTATTTGAGTAATCCGAGCATCGTCGTTGCTTGACCTGGGTGAAATAACGATTCAATTTCCTGATTCGACAGTGAATACGAAATTTGGCTGAAAAGATGCATGAGCCCATTATTCGTAAGAGTTGCTCCATCGGCATCGGCGTAGAAGGTGGCGGGGTTGGTCGCCTTCGTCAATCTACCCTCGAACAACAGGTAAGATTCTGATGGATGACAAAATAGATCTTGAAGTTCGATGTTTATTCTAATCTCGCCGGAGGTGTTTAGATTCGCCCCCGATATCGGCTCATACTCGTACCATTCGTAGCGTTCGACGCTTTCATCGCTCAATGGTTGTTCGGTAAATCTCAGAATATCGGATGATTGCATTTTTACTACTTTTTACTACGTGATAATATATTTTTTACGCGACCTTCATTCCGCCGCCGTTCAGCGAGCGTACTAGATCTTGTATCGACATGGCGCCGTTCTTCTTCAGGCCCTCCCCCATCATCAGATTATTAATATTCGGGATATTCGAGATCGACCCTACGCTACCGACGCCACTCAGCCGCTCTAAAATTTGTCTAGTTTCTGGCGTAACAGCCTGTTTCTGAGGAGTAGGGGCAGGAGTAAACAGTTTGGCCACTGCTTTGTCCACTAATCGTTTACCAGCGTCGATTGCGGTTGTTTTCCCAACGTCGATGGCCTTTTTCCCAATTTCTTTCGCCACGTCTTTACTCGCGCTGAGAGCGGTCGTTGCTAATTGTTTGGCGGCGTTCGACGTAACTAGTCGTTTGAAAAATCCTGAAATTGTATCGAATATTCCCGATCCTCCGATAACGTATTGTTTTCTATACCTCCTTCTATTAATGACTTGCATTTTTTCTGCATTTTACAATGTCATCATTATATTTTTGTAAGCATCTTTACTCAGCACTTCCTGCCTCAATAACGCGTCGCACATCGCCACGATCTCGTTTCTCACGCCGGTATTGCCTGCTTTGAAGCTTTGAAATCGTAGTTCTAGCTGTTTCGCCAACACGTTTGGATCTTCGGAAATAACAATTACACCACCCACGCCTTTACCCACCGCATTACGAGTCCTCTTTTCCCATATCGGCTTGATAATTTCTCTATATTTGACGCTCGAAGATGCTTTCGGTTTGTTGGGATTTTTTGGCTGTCTGATAGCATCCGACGCGAGTAGAATCTCGGCGTAATCGTCTCTATCATTATTATCGTATATCGACGTGTTCGGCTGTTTCATCGTCAACAACTCCCAAAGCCCCGGTGTTCCGCTATACGTCTTATTTCCAACCGTCACATCGTCTCCTTGAATAAAAATCGGAGTGTCGCCGATGTAGAATTGACTATTTTTTGATCGTATTCCGAACGTCGTGTCTACGATTTTTCTATCGGAGGCGTATTGATGAAGGTACTTGGTGGCTACATCACCTAATTCTAAAGTTCTAATATCCTCAGTCGGATCGTCGCTATACGCTTCTATCGAGGGATACTGAGGAAATTGAATCTTCAGCGAAGCGGGTAGCGTCTGTAGTGCGTTTGTAGTAGCTATCGAGTTTTCTTTGATGGCGGATAGTAAGACATTTTGCTCTTTGGAAATTGTGGATTGCGAATCGACGATAGGCTTGTACAGCTTGGTTAGTTCTTGTTGCAGCCCCGAATCTCCCAATCTCTCCGATAAAAAGTTCTGTTGAATATTCTTCTTGGATTTCAGAAACTCTTCGACTATGAAATTTCTTTTCGTCGGGTCATCTATCTTTAGAAACGACATTTTTAATAAAAAATTTAATGTTTTTCGACATGTTTTCCGGCGTGTTTCTAGACGTGTTTTTCTACATGTTTTTCGACATGTGTAAAAACACAAGTTAGACGTATTTTCAGACATAGCGACATAGGTCTACATAGGTATGCAAAACTCTACAAGTCTACATGATTTCATACATGTTCACGTTAGTCGTCTTTCGAGCAGATTCGGTATTTTTCTCAAACATGCTTTGAAAGGACTGCCTGACTTCCTCTCTTCCCCGATCGATGAGTGATTGTTTCGTTTCCTCGTCCATCGCGGCCGCCGCAACTTTCGACTTACTTTTGATTTCTTCTTTCATGCCATTGAATTTTTCAATCTCACTTAGAATCAGAGAATATTCCTCATCTGAAATGTGATCATCCACGAGTGCTTTTGAAATATGGTCGCTGATCGTGTTGAGCTTCGCATCAGCTAGCGTTTTGATCTTTTCATGCTTCTCCGCCTTCAGGGCGAGCTTTTTACAGATTCGGCTGCCAATTATACTCAATAGCCCCGCACCTAGCGCTGTCCCTTCCATAGCAATAGCGATGGGGGTTGCAATTATGGTGGCTAGTACACCGATTCCCGAAATTCCGAGCCCCATCGTGATCGCCATGAGGACGTTGTCTACTACGCCGATTACGCTCACACTTCTATGGTACTTTTTACTCAACGCTGCTCTTTTGTCGCGTTCTTGCTCGATCTCCTTTTTGATTTCGCTAATCTTCTGAAGTCGATACGTTTGTGCAGACCCCGCGGCTATTTGTATTTCACCTTCCGGCGCGGAGGGTGTTATATTTGTTAGGTTTGGATAGAGTTTGATGCCTTCGTATTCCATTCTTTTATTTATTAGCAATATATATTTTTTTACCGTTGATAGTTTACACAGCATAGCGAATCTCCTTCGTTTATCGTTACCGCCGAATCGGAGTTGTTTTGAATGGAAACTATGATATCATCAATCACATCTTCTGAAATCACCCCGTCTAGTAGGCTGCATCGTCGTTCTTTGATACTCTGTCTGAGGGAAACGAGGCAAAGTCCTGCCGCCATTTCTACACCGAGTCCAAGCCTTAGCGTATTTGCTGTCTTTGGTTGTATCGTGATATCATTTTGCGCAAAAATCTCCCATCGCAGACCTCCTAGTTGTCTTACTGGGACGCGAGTAGTACCGCTCGTAATCTTCCAAAAGACTGAAACGGGCTGCGTTCTAACCTCTTCCGGTCTAGTTGGTTTAGTTCCAAATTTGTGTATTGGTCTCGACATTTTACATATGATAATTTATAATATCATGCCGAGAATCGGAATGTTTCGAAACGGCGAGTTGGGGCCGAGCAAAAGTCCTTCGCCACTCACATAGCCCGACCCTGTTTTCATGTAAAGCCCAGATCCCATTATCGATGCGCCTTTTTGCCACGGAGTCAAGTACAACCCGGATCCGGCCGCTCTTATTTTGCACGCTATGTCACCTTTCTTGACATACATTACGCCTGAACCGCTGATTTTATCGACAAGTTTCGATCCAGCCGCAGCACCTAACCCACCTAATGCGCCCTGTGCTAAACTTGGCAGTACGCTACCAAGAAGGAACCGTCCCGCTGTCGCTAGAAACGGAAGTATAGCGCCTATGAATCCACCTTCGACTTTCTTGTTGTTCTCCAATTGCGTTTTACTCATTTTAATAATCATGCCAGTTCCTTTTTGGTAGGCCGCTGCCATTTTATTGATTTGCGCCTGGGTGAGAGCCAAAACGTGTTCGCCATTCAAATCATCGTGCGATAGTTTGATACTCACGCCGGTTCCCACTTCAAGTGATCTTTTAATTTTGTCTTGTTGCGCTTTTGAAATATTAACTTTTACGCCCGTGTAACGATTCATTTTATTAATAAATTACAAAAACTTTCAAACTTCCCTGATGTGAAATCGAATCGCCAATTCTTCACCTCGAAGATTTAGTAGGTTCCCGTGTTGGTCTGTGAGCCTCGTTTCCATCGTTGAAATTGTAGATAGCAAAATCGGGAGATATATCAAATTATGCGGCACTTCGATAATCTTGTAACCCGGGCCTACGTTTGGGAAAAAAGAATATATCACGTTTTCCGATGTTCCGTTAGTGTACGAAGACCCGATAATGTCGTTGGTCACTCTCAGGCTGCTTACACTCATTATATTTACCAAGTCCTCCGATTCGTTGTATCCACCCGAATAGATCCATTTGTTGAAACCTAGAACCTTTCCAATCGAATTCTTTGGCGTAAAGTCAACCATATAATCTGCTTCTATATTTACCACAGACCTCAGGGTGTTGGTGTTTGGTGCTATTGAGATACAGTAATTTCCATTTACTCCGTCGAAATGTCCATTCCCCTTCATGACTCTCTGTATATATTCGTTGATATCCGTTATTTCATAGCAACCCTCTGGAACTGCAATGTTTACCCATTCTGTGTCGCGATTCGGCGAATACCTGAAGCCGTTGTTTGTCGCGTCGATATTAGGAAAAGAATAGTACGTCTCGAGGGCAACTAAGGCCATTTCATATTTCTTATTCTTCTCCAGTTCGAGTAGTGGATTAAACTTCGTTCTGATTCGCGTGCTCTTTTCGCTGAGAAAAATGGAAAATGATGTTTTTGGTTCCGTGTTACAGGCCGTCTTTTCCGTGTTTTCCGATATCTGTTTGAGAAGCGATGATTCCATTTTTACTATACAATACAATTTTACAATGGCGGATCCTCGATTATATAAAATTCGTCGAGTCCGCATCGGTATTTGCCATTGTACTTGTCGCTAGTCAGGTCTAAAACCACGAATCTATGAGGTTGCTCCCATACTGTTTTGCATAGTTTTCTAAATTCATCTTTCGACATGTCTGTACTCACGTGATCGTTGTAAATATGATTACAATTTTTCAGGTCTTGTTTGAACAGGCAAATAAAGTTCGCATTTTCTCTGATTGTTTGGCGCGGTAATTTGAAATAATTCTGGGCGAGGTAAAAACAATCTACATTACTATGCCTCCCCCGATTATAATACGTTTCACATTTGTTTTGTTTTTCCAATTGAAGATCATCGAATATCATCAGGTTCTTCTTTTCGGCGCTCAGATCTCTCGGGTCTGGTACATCGTCGGCGCTCTCAAAGAACTTGACAATTATATCAGATTTAGCTTCTGAATTTTTTGCCATTTCCTCCATAACGAGGTCTGGCGACGCATTTAGGCCCACGATTTCATCTCGGTGCTCAAACAACCGAACGATCGCTGCTTTCGGTAATTTTTCTTCGTATGCTTTTTTGATAATACGATATTCCGGTTGAAACAGAGAAGTGCCGAATACTTGTAAGTTATTATAATCCAACCAGTCTGGCCTGAGTAAAAGATTGAGAAGAAGCGTTGTTTTTCCGCACGCCGATTTCCCAACTATCAAACCGCGTATGCTTTTGGGTAACAACGGATTATTGAATCTTTTCGAGAGCGCTGTGCCCCAACTCATATCTCTAATCTCCATTTTAAAAAATATATATTATTAAAAACGAAATGTATTGCGTAAAATGTAAAAAACAGACCCAGACGACAGATGTGCAGAACGCCGTGGCTAATAATGGGAGATCGATGCTCAGAGGTGTTTGCGTCGTATGCGGGAAAACAAAAACTCAATTCGTGAAGGCGTCTGCTATTGTGCAAGGCGGAGATCTAGTTAGTTCACTGAACGCTGCCACTAGCAACATTAAATTACCTTGGGCTAAATTTCCGGGCGAATTACATTTGCCAGGCCATCAGTTTACTGGCCCTGGTACTAGACTAGATTTGCGTCTGAATCCCAACGAAACCCCCAAAGATTGGAGCAAACCTATAAACAGGGTAGATAGTGCGGCATACGTTCATGACCTGGCATACAATCAACACACTGATACGGCTTCTAGGAATGTCGCTGATAGAGTAATGATAAACCAGCTGAATAATATCCCAAATCCTAGCTTACGAGAACGCGTAGAGAGGGCGATAGTCAAACCCATCTTGTCAGCTAAAACAAGCCTAGGTTTGGGTTTAAAAAAAGCCTAGAATTACAGCAGGACCTGAAATGGACTAATCAATTAGCGAATGAATTACACAAACCAGTAGTGAGAAATTTTAGGACGAGGCGGGTCCGTGTTGGGGGGATTGACCAGATTTGGGCGGCTGATCTAATCGACATGCAGGCTTTCGCTAGAGATAATGATGGCATGAAATTTCTATTGACCGTCATAGATGTGTTTTCCAAGTATGGGTGGATCGTTCCATTACATGACAAGAGTGGGAAGTCTACAGCCGATGGGTTCGTGAAGATACTCGGGGGTGGTCGACAGCCTGTCAAAGTTTGGTGCGACAAAGGGAAAGAATTTTATAACAAAAATGTAAAGAATTTAGTCGAGTTGTATTCTACCGAGAACGAGAGCAAAAGTTGTATCGCAGAAAGATGGGTGCGTACGATGAAAGAGAAAATGTTCAAGTACTTTACTGCTAATTCAACTAGAAGATATATCGATGTATTAGATGAGATGGTTAGTAATTATAATGACACGAGACATTCTTCGATCAAAATGACCCCCGCGAAGGCTAGTATGAAAGTGAACGAAAAGACTGTATTTATGAATTTATACGGCGATGAGATTTCAGGGCCTATTACACCAAAGTTTTCAGTCGGCGATCGAGTCAGATTAACTAGGAAGAAGAGCATTTTTGACAAAGGATATATACCTAGATGGACAGAGGAGGTTTTTGTAGTATCCCAGGTTCAATATACAGATCCGCCAACTTACAAGATCACTGATTCTAATTCTGAGGAAATACAGGGGTCATTCTATGAGCAGGAGCTACAGAAAACAACTCAAGAAATATTTAGAATCGAAAAAGTGATTAGGAAACGCGGGAAGAAATCACTCGTGAAGTGGTTAGCCTACCCAGCCTCGTTCAACTCGTGGATCGAAAATGAAGACTTGGTAACATTGTGAAACGATTTTGATAAAATACGCCAGACGCCAACATTCCCTACTACTTGTGATAATTAATATCGAAACTGGTAAATCCCACCATTATTGCGTTCTATCACTTGACTGTGAGTGGCTATGGCGGGAGGGCGGTCCTATGACGTCAGACTATAACTAGATACAGTGTGACCGAAGGACCCGTCACACTTTTCGATAAAACGTGACAGGGACGTTTTTGAAATCTATTCGACTGAGGTGTGACACGAAACATTTTCTACTGAATGCCGATCTGCGAAATTTTGTACAGAGCTTGGCCGTCTCTCACTCCTACCAACGACAACGACGATGATGTTGTTGATGATGATGGTGGTGGCGGTGGCGACGATGATGAAAAGATGACGACGACAAATCGGGTTGATGATGATGACTGCGATGTTGAAGAGACGACTATGATGATGATGTTGATGATGACGATGGTGGTGGTGGTGGTGGCGGGGGTGGTGGCGGGGGTGGTGTTGAAGATGACGACGACAAATCGGGTTGATGATGATGATGATGATGACTACGATGATGAAGAGACGACTATGATGATGACGATGTTGATGATGATGACGACTATGATGATGATGACGATGGTGGTGGTGGTGGTGGTGGCGGTGATGATGTCGAAGATGACGACGACAAATCGGGTTGATGATGATGATGATGATGACTACGATGATGAAGAGACGACTATGAAAAATAGCCTATGCCGTGTTTGATATCGATAACGAAAGTGAATGAAAAGACTGTGGGCCTAATAGCGCATCGTCAATACTGCGGGAAATTTCCATCACGAGAAGTCGAATCAAAAACGTTCCAACGAATTAAATTTGTAGCATGTCACACTTTTTACGCGGTGTTCCTAAAAACTGAACCTCTACTATAGCTGCAATAATTCGATTGATCCAAAAACGATTATAAACCAACGGTGTAAAATCGTTTGCGATATTGTAATCCCGTATCTACGTCGTAGTTCACTCACGCTCTTACTTCACACAGGCATGAGTTGCCATTGCATTGACAATTAACGACGATGATCTCGTTGTCGATCAAACTAACATCACACGGGGTGAGTTGCCATTGCGCCGACGACGAACGATGATGGTCTCGCCTGGCCCTTGTTGACGATCCGGACGTGGATACTTGCATGGGCATTCATCGTCGTAGCATTCGCGGTTGTGGACGTCAATTACAACAATCAACTCCGATCTCCGCAGTATTGTTGTATATGCAACCAAGCCGAGCTGCCTGGCGATTTTTCGTAATTCAGTTTTAGTTTTCTCCGGGTAAACCATTTTATATTGGAATATCTTGTCCTTAAGCCGAGTTGGATATTCCATGAATTTTGAAAAAGTAAGGCTATATTGGTCAAACTGCGCGGACACCCAGTTTTTTTAGGCTGCTATTGGTCAAATGGACGAAAGTCAAGGCTATACTGGTCAAATGGGCGAAGGTCAAGGCTGTACTGGTCAAATTGTCCGAGCTTGCTACTTTGACCTCTACTGATATCACTTTTCACTACGACCTCAGAATTTAGTTTTGCAGTTTATTGCAAGGTATGATGGAAGTGTCCCCTCCCTGCTTTAACACGAGTTCAAAATCTTTTTGTGAAGCTCAGTATGCCCTTGTTGATCGGGTCCTGCGGCAGCTGATCCCACATTAGCAGCAAGACTTCCTTCAGCTAGCCAATGTTCTCCAACTTGGGATGAAATGTCTTGCAGCGTTCCAGCATAGCTCCCCAGGCGTGATAAGCAAGAGGGTTAAGGTCTGGCGAGGTTGTTATTCACCTTTGCCAATAAATTTACTGCAGTTGATGGCAAAAATAAGGTAGCGTCATCATAATCAGTCTTGCCGTGCGAGCAAGCAGCGCACCGTTCTGCTGAAAATGAAGCCAGATGCTAGAGCATACCTGGTCTTCAATGAGTCTGGGTAAGAGAGTTCAGCGATGAGTTTGAGATTTAGCCTACTGATTGAGATTAAATGCAGTCTTTTCCTGCAGCAGTATGCCTAATACACGTCAGCATAGCTGATGCTGAAACCATGCTGTGCTTTGCAAACTTGACCCTTTCGAATACCAAGCGAATTTCCTTAACATGGCGCATCTTCCCCGTCAGATCAAACGACAACTTCCTGCCTCTCTTCCAACATCTGACCTCCGTTACATAAACACGTTTGCAGATAGCCTTCACTGTGCTTAGGCTAGACTTTTCACTGGGTCTTTGCTATGACCGCGCGATGTCCCAGTCTCTGTTCACGTAACGTCCGAGTTCCCATTTTATCATCTGCAGAAACTTTTTGCTCTTGACGTTCAGTAACGGATTCACAAACTAAGACCTTAATATACCAAATATGACCAAATACTACCAGCTTACATTATAAACAGCTTCTTTACAGCTCTTAGTGAGGTTGTATGACATCATCATCACTTCGTGTGTTATAATTTGCCCAAAAATCGTATTGAAATCACATGTATTGGAACATGATTCTCCGGATATTTGAAAAAACGGAATTGAAAGTTTAAACAGCTGTAACTTTTGCAAACATAAACAGTTTCAAGTGAAACTCTAAGGAAATGTTGGAAATTCATTCCCCTACAAATTGGAAAATTTTCGGAGAAAAATTTCAATCAGTTGCGAAGTTGTCGCATTTTATCCGGTGGTACATTTTTTTGAGCCACCTTGGGCCTGTATATTGGCCTACAATTAAACCTAAGAAACAACACGACGGCAGCAACAGCAGCTGTGGACTTTGTTAAAGCGATCAAAGACCTTTAACGAGTGTACTTTCTGCAAATTTCTCGAACATTAAGTCTTATAATATAGCGGGACATAGCGGCATCCAAGGCCGTAGCTATAGGGGGGGGGGTGTTTTGGGTGTTTGAACACCCCCCCCGAAATGGTAAATGTAAAAAATAATATAATGCATTTACAAGCACATGATAAAAAAACCATGAAAACACCCCCCCCCCCCAATGAAAAAATTGTCGTCAGAAATTCTCCACCCAAGAAAACACACCCCCCCAAATCCAATCCTGGCTACGGCCTTGGCGGCATCACTTTCAAACTGTATATTACGAAGATAGTATTGAATTGCACTGGTAGGCTACACCAATAATTGCTCATCACTGACACTGAAGCAGCTCATTAAAACTATCATAAGCCAATATTATCAAGATAAGTTTCTTCTGATAAATCGATGGAGCTCAAAGTAACTATGCAATTAAACATTGACCTATAATTATTGTATAGGCAATTGCTATATATAATAGACCTAGGTTCATGGGCGGAGTTTATCAGAGGCTAAGGGAAGCTAAGCCCCCCCCCCCCAAGAAAGCCCAGATTCAGCTTTTTACCATGTAAACTACATCTTTTTCCGGGCCTAGCCCCCCCGAAGATGTCATTAGCCCCTCCAAGAACGGAGACCAAACTCCGCCCATGCCTAGGTTATAATAAGAGATTCGTAAACAGACTTTAACAGAGTGAACCATTATAGACCTCGTGTGCATAATTGTATGGTATGGCACTGTAGGCTAATTAGGCCTACATAGGCCTATTAATTTTTAAATGTGACAGTTTCCCCTTCCACTACGATATGTGAACGCAGTTTGTAGTCCCTTATATTAAAAGTCAAATTCAGCATAAAGTCAAATTTTGTTTTAGATGACCCTTGCCTTTCGATTGAGTGCGGGGAAGGTTTTATCTGTGAAAGTTCTTATTGGGAAAACAAGATTGGGACTGGTTATATGTATTCCTGTGAGTATATCGTAATCGTAGGCCTGACTGTAATCTCCAAATTTCTAAAGCGCCACTCGAAAGCGAAGCGCAGGGCACTAGCTTATTCACGAGCGCTGCGTTTAGCCAAAAGGGTTGTCTCAACTTGTCTGTAAAAGTAGCCTAGTCCATGGCGGTCTGGATCGAGTTGCCATAGGATACATTGATGTTACTGTAACGGACCACTCGGTGCTTGGCCGATCAAGTTGCTGTCTCGCGTGTCGCTTCGAGGAAGCGCAAGTCGTCCGACCTCCGTCTTCTTTCGAAGGGCTTATTTCACCGCTTGATCAGGGTTTGTCTTCCGTCCGCCCTCTCATTCGATTTCGTCCGTTTTTCCTTTTTCTTTATTTCGTTTCGACTCCCGCCTCCTGCAGCAAGAAGGCAGGGCCGCCGGGTGTAAGTTGCTTTAAACGTTGCTGTTCTCTGTTGTTCTTGACGCTGTGTAATTGTATTCAAGTTTCAAGTTTCAAGTTTTTTATTGATCCATCAACACACACGATATTATGATCACATAATAATATATGGTAGTAAAATTACATGTATGCATGGCTTACACAGTAATGCAGTGCGGAAATTTAATAAGAAATTCAAATAAGTCAGCCAGCAGATAATTATATCAAACTAAAAGCAATCATATATAGCAGAGGATGTAGGTTCTGTTGATGGCGCAGTTGTCTCGAGAGTTGTTAGGGTTAACAGCCGTCCCGGATTCGCCGCCGAATCGCCGGGGTAGTCCTGGAATCGGCCCTGTGCGTCCCGTGTCCCGGATTGATCTCAAATTGTCCCGGAATTTGTGTTAGAGATGCACTTGACAAAATTAATGGTCTTATTTTGCACACTAGGCCTAAACCGTGAGATGATTTTACGTTCTGCGCTCTATTAGCCTAAACCCATCGTCGTTGACTGAACATCGAATGTTGGACAGCGATGAGTTCAAGTCCTTAAATCTTTACAAACCACGGACACTCAGTAGCATATTGTGTCCCATGTAGCCTGCTGTTATAGTCCGTTCTAATGCTTTTTGAGAGATCGATGCATGTTCTGATTTCCACGACCTTGTGCCTATGCAGTAATTATGTGGACAGTGTAAATTGGTAGGCCTATAAATGTCACATCTATAGTGAACGCGCCCGGGCCTCCCGGATTGTCAAAATCAAGAGTTGACAGCCCTTTCAGCAGTTCAGCATCCATTTCAGAGGGTCACCACTACTCTGTCCGGTTACACGTCTTCCCTTCGGTTGTTGTTCACGTTGTTTCTTCTGACGATCGGTCGGCTTCTTGCACGCTGCAGTCGAGGACCAGTCGCTTCGGTGTTTGCCTTCCTTCCGCCGTCATTCTCTCTGTCTGTCTGTCTGTCTGTCTGTCTCTGTTTGTCTGTCTGTCTCTGTCTCTGTCTGTCTGTCTGTCTGTGTCTGTCTGTGTCTGTCTGTGTCTGTCTGTGTCTGTCTGTGTCTGTGTCTGTGTCTGTGTCTGTGTCTGTCTCTGTCTCTGTCTCTCTCTCTCTCTCTCTCTCTCTCTCTCTCTCTCTCTCTCTCTCTGTCTCTTTCTTTCTCACTCTGTCTTAGTGGAGAAATCAATATTAAATTTTATGTGACCATGTAGATAATTTAATTTTATGTAAAACTTTATGAATTTTATGCTAACTGAAATTAAACAGACGTCGGTTAAACTCATTCGAGTCGTGCTATTTCCTTCAACAGAGCAATTGCGTCAAGCCTAACATTTAGAGTCAACAATAATGTAATATTCTTATTCTTCTGGTTTACTTTATTTACTGTGTTTGATTATTTTAGGCTTAAAAGACCGCGCATAATTATATTAAGGCAGGCCTTAGACAAGTGAGCTGAAGTCACCTGCAACCTGTTCGACTTCTGGATGGAAATCTGATCAATAACTCAATTGATCATGAATTATAATAATCTCAAAGAAAATAGAAAATAGAAAGACCCTTATGTTAATTTAACCTATACCGAATTAAAATTAACTCTCTGTTTTTTTTCTATGATAATCTAATAAAACGGTCGAAAGTAGCTGCTAAACAATTAAAGCATAAGAATAAATAAAATTTTTAAAAAATTTACTATTGTAATATGAATTATGTTAGAAACATTCGTATAAGTTTCATTAGGCTAAGCCGGACACATAGGTCTAGTTCTCTAACGAAGAATAACTGTTAGTCTGCATAAGAGAACTTTGTGTCAGGATTAGCCTAATGAAGCTTCTGCTATGCCATTATTCTATCAACGTTACACTCTAGTCTATAGGCCTACATTACTAATGACGTAACAAAGTGCTGTAGATCAAGAAGATAATTTTTTTATCGTCATACAGAGCCATTGTCTAGCAGCAGCAGCAGCGACCTATACACTCTGCAGCGACCTTAGTGACGCAACAACAATTTGAAAATTGCAAAACAAGGATAAGCCGTCAGAATACGAATTCCAGAGAACAAATGGATAATAACTTTTTAAACCATTCGTTCACTCATTCCGAGAAATTATAAGGCGCCTCTTCAAGAATGCTACTCAGAGGCGCTCTTAGCGCTGGCCTGTTTGATGTTAAGTTTCATTAAGAACAAAAATATGACACAAGTTAGCAGAAAATGCACAGCAAGCTAGAAGAGTCGCCGTTGGCAGGCAGGCACACACACACACACACACACACACACACACACACACACACACACACAGGTGGAGCCAACCAGCGGATTCCGTCAACAGCTGACAGATCGTGTGGATGCATGTTCAGAGTCTCTGGACCACGTTGCGCCGATAGAGTAAAGCGACAACAGGACTGGTGACAGCGTTCGCAAAAACGATGTCTGAGTGTGTCTCTAGATTACACTCTGCGCCCCAAAATGGGCGAGCCTGCGCTCAGTGAAATGAGGCGCTGTTAAGGCAACGGTGACTCAGCAACTGCTGGCGTTTTTAGCGAAACATTTTTTATAAGACGACATCTTGAAATCGAGGTCATTGTCCATTATTGTACTGTCTTCAAGTCTTTGGCAAAGGCAACGACGACAGAGACAATTGATGTCGAAGACAATGGTCGTCAAAGACAATAAACATCAAAGACAATGATCGTCAAAGACAATGAACGTCTATTGCGAATCTAATTTGCTTTCCAGTGCACCCAGAGGGCAGAATGAAACGACCTGGAGAAAAAGTAGGACGACGCATGTAGTGAACAATGCAGATGTAATGTATTGAGCTCAATGGCACACATACATGCATACATACATACATACATACATACATACATACATACATACATACATACATACATACATACATACATACATACATACATACATACATACATACATACATACATACATACATACATACATACATACAGCAAAATTATACGTACGCATGTATGTATGTATGTATGTGTCTATGTGTGTGTATGTATGTATGTATGTACGTATGTATGTATGTATGTCATACATTTATACATACATACATACATACATACATACATACATACATACATACATACATACATACATACATACATACATACATACATACATACATACATACATACACATACACACATACATACATACATACATGCGTACGTATAATTTTGCTGTATGTATGTATGTATGTATGTATGTATGTATGTATGTATGTATGTATGTATGTATGTCATACATATATACATGCATACATACGTACATACATACATACATACATACATACATATATACATACACACACATACACACATACATGCGTACGTGTAATTTTGCTGTATGCCTGCAGACATACAGACATAGCAACATACCAGACAGAAATACATAAACTGGGCACAAAGACCCTTATACATGTAGGCCTATAGGTCTATAGGTCTATGCACGCAACGAAACAGAACGACTAGTAAATTTCTGTTGCTTTGCAGATATTTTTTGTGATTCGTTAATTATTTTGTTAGTTAAGCCAACTCTGCTTTCGAATTTCTCAGCGTTCCTCTTTCTCTCAATCTACTATTTTTGCCCTCGGTCTCTTACTTATTTTCCCTTTCTATTCTCTCTAACATTTTCCTCTGACCTATTTCATGCACCCTATTTCTTCCTACCTGTTCTCTAAAATCTGTTACAGTCAAACATTTTTCTCACTAAATTCTCCTGCCTCCGTTATCTGACTTACCTCCTATAGGCTCTAATATTCACATTGCATGTCGTGTTGCCTCAGTTGCCTGCGTCCAGTTCTTCTGCTTAAGTCACCAGTAATTATTTCCATCGAATTAATTGACCTTCATCGTTCACTTTGACGTGAATGGACAATCATGAGAAGATGAGTACTCTCTTATTGTTAATGATGAAGATGATATTGATGATGTCGAAGATGATGACGACGATGACAATGATGATGATTATGATGACAACGACGACGATGATGATACCGACGACGACGACAATGATGACGATGATGATGTCGACTACGACGATAGTGATTAAGACGATGACAGCTGGAACGATGGAGATTGGCATACGTTTCCCCCCGCACTGCCTCCTATCAACGTATGAGATGCGGAGGATGCGAGACAGAGTGACATTGCGGAAGCAGCTGGAAAAATAGATGATGGATGGAAAGGATGGAAAGGGTGGAAGGGGTGGAAAGGGTTGAGAGGGTGGAAAGTATGTGGAGAGGAATGCGTCAGAGAATAGAAAGAAGGAAGCTGTATATAAAATCATCTAGGAAAATGGTTGAAAGGTGCACCATGAAGAGTGGCATGAGAAGTTTTCGGGGGTAAGAGAACAATAAGAACAATGAGAACAATGAGAAAGAGCCTATAGAGGAGATTAAACCAAACCGTCGGGAAAGAGAAAGAGACAGACAGACAGACACAGATAGAGGCAGAGACTGGGATAGAGACAGACAAAGAGAGACAGAGACAGACGGAGAAACAGAGAAAGATACAGAGGAGATAAAAACAAACCGTCGGGAAATTGAGAGAGAGAGAGAGAGAGAGACAGACAGACAGACAGACAGACAGACATAGAAAGAAAAAGTTAGAGAGAGAGGGAATGTGAGAATGTGTGAGAGGATCGATAATCAAACAGCAATCTGAAGTATTTCATCATGTCGTCGTAATATCAAGTGAACTGAACTCTTGAAAGAGAAGGAAGAAGGGCAGAAAGAAGAATGGATCATATAATTATAGGAGTAGGAGAATGGAAGGTGAAGGGAGGATGGGAGCAGCAACAGAAGCATTGGAGGAGGAGGAAGAAGATGTTGGATGGGGGGGGGGGGTATGGAACATGGATGAGAAAAAAACTACGGAGTTCAACATAATCTGCAAATACATGACGATGCATGTATTTCAATTTCGAATGTCTCTATACGACTTCGGGTGACTTTTAACTTATATATACGCGACCATGCAGTTGTTGTAGTAACAGGCCTACATGTATAGGACTGCATGGTGCCACTGAGAATTTAATAAGTATATCTAGCCTGGAATAACCAATAACCAACCATATATTTTAGCCATCTACCATCTTTAAATTAATTATCATCCGCCTCTAATGCAGCCACTGTCGATCGTTAATAACTTCTTACGATGAAATTACATTCCCCCCAGTAGCCTATTCGATTAGTCATTTAGCATTTTTTCCTGCACCACCACCACCACTAATGGCTGTGAATCAATATCTGGGGCTTACAACCTGGGGCTAATGATCTCGACACTGTGGCGTCAGACGCATGTTTCTGGACCACAGACAAATCGATGGATAGAGCGTTCATTCGCTGACTGCAGGCCGGGGCGTGCACCGTTAATAAACAGGAAGTTGGGTCCTGCAGCAGGTAAGACACATCAAAGCGGTCGCCGACCGTCGAAGATATAATTAAATGGCTAAGATGAGGAGCAGGGACGGAGGGGTTGAAAAAAGAAGGGTGTGCGTGGCGCCCTCTGTGAGTCGGCGCTGAAGTGTCGATCCGGCAACACCAGTTCCGGCTTGTCCTTATGCG
Organism: Lumbricus rubellus; assembly: GCA_945859605.1. Taxonomy (NCBI): domain Eukaryota; kingdom Metazoa; phylum Annelida; class Clitellata; order Crassiclitellata; family Lumbricidae; genus Lumbricus; species Lumbricus rubellus. Next base: position 44,708,754 of record OX243813.1, on the reverse strand, counting down.
ACTTGATCACGTGGTGCATGCAGCTGAAGTCATTCACAACAACAGCTGCTTGCGTGATGAAAATATGATTGTCAACAGACTTATTATCATTATTATTATTATTATTATTATTATTATTATTATTATTATTATTTTTTTTTTTTTTTGCCCCGAGGTATTTAGGATCCCTCAGGGACTTATTGCTAACTACAGTATAAAAACCAGTCCAGAATGACCCTACTCTTCGTTGTCTAGATCAGCGAAAGTGCCTCGAAATGCGATCGCGTTAAAACGTTGTATCGTTAAAGAGATACTATTATTATTATTATTATTATTATTATTATTATTATTATTATTATTATTATTAGGTTATTATTATTATTATTATTATTATTATTATTATTATTATTATTATTATTATTATTATTATTATTATTATTATTATTATTATTATTATTATTATTACTACTACTACTACTACTATTATTATTATTATTATTATTATTATTATTATTATTATTATTATTATTATTATTATTATTATTATTATTATTATTATTATTATTATTATTATTATTAGTATAGTCATTCCGCTGCAGCCTCGACTGAGTTGAACCTCAGTGTTAATGCGACCCAAACATACACGTACACCCTCCTACCTACACGCAAACACGCAAACACACGCATCTAATATTATAATAGCCTACATGCACACTGCACAAATACACATGGGCCCATGGTACATGTAAGTCTTTCATCCCAATGAACGTCGGACCCCTATAATATATATATATATATATATATATATATATATGTGTGTGTGTGTGTGTGTGTGTGTGTGTGTGTGTGTTTGAGCGTGTGTGGGTTTTGTGCGTGTGTGTGTGTTTGTGTGTATGTGTTTGTGTGTATGTGTTTTTTGTTTGTGCGTGTGTGCTCATGTGCGAAGTGAAATAGTTTGTCATTGTTTGGGTTAATGATATCTTCATATACATGTACATGTATCAGCCATTCAATCATCAGCCACTTCCGTATTGTGGTCTCTGCACGGTTCTGTTCACTGGAGAGATCCTGAGTGGCCGAACGAGTTGGTAGCCCGCTCGCCACGCCGGCGGCCAGGGTTCGATTGCCGGTCGGTCTATCAGAGATTAATTCCTCGGATCTTTACTGCGGGTGCGTCGGTCGCAATATAAACGTGGAGTGTGAGGTTGTACTCTGCCTCCGACACTAATCATCTTCGATATGAAACAGTGTCGTTAAGCCCGAAGTACACACTCTGTTCACTGGTCTCAATCTCCGTCTAAGTATATACGTATCTGCCTATATGCTCAACATCTTCAACGTCATCATCATCATCATCGTCGTCATCATCATCATCATCATCATCATCATCATCATCATCATCATCATCATCATCATCATCATCATCATCATCATCATCATCATCATCATCATCGTCATCATCATCATCATCATCATCATCATCGTCATCGCTGAGAGCGCTTCTGAATAGCTCTGCTGTGAGAAGCACTTTACAAATGTTTTATTAGATTTAGATTAGATTAAGTCATTAGACTATAATTCACCTCTTCCTACAAAGAGGCCTACATCCTATAACCATCTAATCCTCGACCTACGTATAGTCTGTAATACCGACTTTAACATCTACCTTGATAGGAGAAGCGCCGCATGTGGATGCCTGCGTGTGCCCAGTTCTGTCTGGTCGTTTTTTTCCTGGTTCTGCTCTTGCTACTGATACGGCTCTGTGCATGCTGCCATGGATTCAGATTGGCCGCCTCAGTGGAAGCTTTCAAATCAAAGCTTAAATCTTATCTGTTTGCTAAGGCTTATCCCGCAGTTAGCCGTTTGCGAGGCGCCCTTGTAGAGGCATGGCCGCGTTACGGCGCCATAATTATAAAAAATGTCGTTACCATTAATTATTATCATTATTATCATTGTGTCTATATTCTATAATCATCTGAAAGCCGGACTCGGTTTTTGTTCCAGAGATGACTTTAGCTAGTCAACATCTGTAGGGGGGGGGGGGAATTTAAGAAGCACATTTGTACGTAGGCCTACGCAAAAGTTATGGGTTCCACAGAATGTAGCCTACGAGTTGCGGCATTCTAAAGAGAGGGGTTAAAATACTAGTTTTGTGTACGTAATTATATAATGAATGGGTGCTTAACAAACGCATCGTACAAATCACCATCGCATTCGTGATAATAGCCTATCTAAGAGTCAAAGCAGTTCGGCTGAGAAGTTGGAACGTTGTTTTCTGGTTTATTATTGACGTGTTGCTTAATTAAGGTCGAGAGTTGCTGAAGATGCGATGTCTATTAAAGATAAACCTCTATACATGTAGATAACTCTATGGTCTGAGACGCTCAATGAATGAATGCAGCCGCACGCGCACCGGTGCACCTGACCGCGTCTCTATTTCCCCACAGTATATACACACTGAGTCGACTCTTAGCGGTGGTAGTAGACTATATGCTCATCACGCAGTAGACTCTCCTCGGTGGCGGCAGAGGGAGCGGTTAATAATTCAGCTCGTTTTTAATTCGTGTTGGCGCAGCAGTAGTTGGTCAAGTTTGTCTCGACCTGGAAGCCAGTGCAAGGAGAGTCCGACGAACGTCGTTTTAATGAGATGAGGCGCAGCTGAGACCGTACGACCGACCGACCGACCGGCGAGGAGCCCCTGGTGGCGGAGGCGGCGGCGCTCGTTGCTGGCGGAGAAAGGCCGGGAATTTCTTAGAAGAAAGACGGCAGACGGTGGTAGAGAACGGACTGCAGCTGGAAGACGAAAGACGGAAGAAGAGGAGTTGGAGTTGGAGGAGAATGGAATGAACGATTAACGGAAGTGCCATTCAGAGTTTCATCAGAAGATTCGTCCGTCATCATTCAAATTATATCCGACAAAAGGTTTGTTATAGGACAGACAGACAGAAAATAATATGAAGACGGTCAGACAGATAATATTAATTACCCGGTATACGATATGCATGCATGCACAATACACGCAGATGGACGGAGACACACACAGACGGATCTACAGACATACAGACAGCCAGACAGACAGACAGCAGACAGACAGACATATAGACAGATATACAGACATACATAGGCCTGCATACAGACAGCCAGACAGACATATAGACAGGTGTGTGTGTGTGTGTGTGTGTGTGTGTGCGCGCGCGCGCGCGCACAGCATCCTATCCTGCTACTGACAATGCTGCAGTAGAAATTCTCATAATTACAATTGCCATTATTATAGCCTACATTGATCTCAGAAACTTCGTACCGGTAATCTTAATCTCCAAATTTCTAAAGCGCCACTCGAATTCCAAGCGCAGGGGGACTGTGAGCTATCATTGCTTATGATCACTTGAGCTTTTGGCTAAGCTGGGCTGGGGGAGGAGGGCACTTGAGTAATAAGTATAATTCTTAGGGAGACGCATAATATTAATCGATTTATTGAACAGCGCACAACTTCAATTTCTATTCTTTTATACGGTCTACCAATATCACGCAAGCATCAACATCAACATTATGCGTCTCTCTAAGAATTCTACTCAAGAGCATACAAAATTAAATAAAAAACACTAATGTTTCAATGAATAAACCGATCGTTCAGTGCCCTCTGGTGATGAATCCATTCGATTTGACACCCATGATGCACTGCGTCAATCTCTCTCGTTTTGTGGCGGAGGCGGCGGGTGGGTGGGTGGGAATAACCATCGAGACCGTGTGCGCTTTGTCCAATGTGCTTCTGCTTCAGTCCCAATATACTGTGGATGCAGTCATCCGTAATAAAACGATGCAGATAATTAGGCTATGCAAGTGCAGCTGGGGAAATCTTCAAGGCCATCCGAGACGCTGAGTTGAACTTACAGAGAAAAGACGCTATGCAAATGTTCACACTCAACGAAATGACGATTTTGAGTTTCGGAATTTTGAGTTGTGGGAATTTAGCATTTTTGAAAGCAAATATGTATACCGAGTCTTGCATCTATAATAATGCAAGACTCGGTATACTTTCACTTGTTGCTTACAAAGTAGGCCCTATTAACCTACATGGAAGAATAGCCTACATGTATTTCTTACTTTGCTTTAGAAAAAGTTTCGACGAGTACTTTTACTTATAGGTTACTTTTACTTAAGTAAAAGTACATACTTACAGTGACTACATTCACATGATTGTACTGTGGACCTTTCTTTTGCAGTCCTTCGATCTTTGTCGCGTCCTGAAAGACAATATTCAAGTTTACAGGTTCATTTCTCGCCCTGTTTGCGAGTGTTTAAAATCTTAAGACACGGTCTAGGTGCCTGTATTGAATACGCAACCAACGGTTCTGATGAAGTTGTTGTTGACGTATTGGTGAAACTTATTACTATTTATTAACTTCTAGGCTACATAATTTGTGCCTGCGCATTAATTTCTCTTGAAGAGAAGCTGTCCATCTTTCACGAATAATGCACGCATGTAAATGGCAATTGGCATAGACGTTAGAGCATCAAATGTCTGATTTAGAGGCGGCGTAAATTGCATTAATTTGTGCCCCACTAAAACAAATATTGAGTACTACCAACTACCAAGTAGGCTACCAACTAGTCATTTTGTGTATAGGCTAACCACGGCATAGCCAGAACATTCATTCAAGATTTCAGGGGACCAGCGCAGATAACGATTTATTCCCCATGTAAATTCTCAGTAGGGCAAACATTCCGGCAGCTTTGCGACCGAGCAGCAACGAGGGCAATGGCTTTTTACCAGGACATTTGCCATTTTGCCCTGACTTGCCCTGCTGCATAGATCTATTATAGCAGCACGGCCATTGAGCACAAGGTCTATGACTCTTCTGTTGTATAATTCTTCACGCTGAATAAATCATGCTGCCTGTTCAATGCTGTCTGTTCAATGCGTTCGGATTACGCTCTGCAAGTCACGCCATACAAATTGCCCACGCAAACATTATAAGATTTATGTAGCGCACATCGATTTTCGTCCAGCTTCAATTCAGAAATTGCAGGAACATCATTCACGACACACGCCACCACAGACAACCATTCATACCTCCACAAATCGACACCCGTCCCTCCCTCCTCTACATCCACACCTATTCCTCCCTCCTCCAAATCGACACCCATTCCTCCTTCCTTCAATTCGACACCCATTCCTCCCTCCACCATATCAATAACCTTTCATTTGATGCCAACACACACAACACCATTCTCCAGCAAATATAAAGCCGCCGCAATTCAAAACCATTACACGTCATCGGTCTCTGTTTTGCACCATGCACATTGCGACCCATACAGCAATTAAGCCTAATTCTTGAGCTATAAAAACGCAGTCGAAATTCCTGGGCACATGGTGCAGTTTTAACGACGACGCCTGGCCAGTTATTACCTGGTCTCAATCAATTGCCTGCATGATTGTGGTGATACCGAGACGCATGTTGGGCGGCGTTCTTATTTTGAGACGAACTAATTATAGGCATCACAACCGCACGATCGTTTTACTGTTCTTTTATTAGCAATTAATTCGTGCTTTCTCTTCTAATAATTGTCTCCACCACGGACGCGGAATTAGATCATAATGGCGTTCTCGCTCTTAAATGAAGCAATCGAAAGCCAACGACGTTTTTGTGAGCGAGATAATGGCCAATATTTGTGAACATAAGCTCACATGTGTATGATGTATGGCTACGAACTATAGCGTGTGTGGCATAAAACGGGCTATGTCACTAAATATAGGCCTAATGGATCATCGAAATATACCTAAAGTTCAGGTTACACTGCCTATATTAATTCAATGAATATATATATATATATAGACTATAATTATATGCATATTATTACATTGATTACAGTCTACAAAAGCGACGGATTAATGAAGCGTATAGACACACATCCCATAAATATATAGTAAACTAATTCATTATCAACTGAGAGAAAGTGTGATCCGTATACGTCGGAATTGGTAGCCAATGTCAAAGTTATATATGCACATTATCCAACAACGGATGACCATAATTTCAGCTTTCATTCATTCAGCCCCGAAGTCTCTTAACGCGTGATCCGGGTCCTGCTTATAACAAAAGAAATCAGTCGACGATGTAGAACCTTCTCATTCCATCATACGCCGAGGCTGAGAAAAGAAAGTCGATGGAAATTTATGCACAACTTCCATTAAGCCTTAAGGGATAGAATAGCCTAAGAAAACGTTGTTCGTCTTTTTCTCTTTTCGGTCATAATTTACAATCTTGTTTTATTGATCAATATCATGATCGTCGTGTATATCCTACAACGAAAAATTGTCTGTCTAATAAACCAATCTATAGTTGTTCTATGTACACTCGTTCTCTTTTATCGTGATCTATAGGCCTATGTCTATATGCATGGGACGACGTTGCTCTTTTTCCTCCTCTTCAATATTGCCATGGTAGGGCCTATACATCTTAAACCGCCACGCATGCAATATATCACTTAGCTCTAAATATCACGAAATCCTACATCGCTGATATATTTATGACATGATCCTATTTTCTGGCAAAATCTCCATCCTATGTCTTAACCCATCCAACGGTCCCTCCCCAGAGGGCCTTTCATGCCATAAATCTGCTCCACCCTGAGGTGTCTCAGCATAATTATTCCAACCAATAATCTTATCTACGATTCGTTATCTGATTCGTTCATTCAGTGATAACTATAATGTACCTTAAAGTGATTACATGCATCGTTAGCATCTCCGTTTCTCTCTGTCTCTCTTTACATCTGTCTTTCTATCTCTGTCTTCCAATATCTGTCTCTGCCTCTCTGTCTCTGTCTCTGTCTCACTTCCCTCTCTCTTTCCCACGTAAAAATTGCTTCCTTCCTATAGTTTCACTCCTGTCGTAGCTTAACCCCTTTTTGACAAAGTCACATTTTTCCTTTTTTATCGCCGTAAATGGTCAACCAGTTTTTAGATAGTCATTTGATATTTGAAATAGTTTGTACCTATTGATTGTTTTAAATAGTTTTTAGATAGACTATATCCACATGGCATTTTCAGTTGTTTGCGTGCACCCAATGACTATTTTAAATACTATCTAAGCAGTCTTCTATTTTTTATTTAAATATTTAACCCATCTGCCCGAACACTGCCAATGTATAGGCCTACTACCTTCGATACCGGGAATCATAATATTGCCTACAATGTATTATGAGGCTTTATTCTTCACCTTCTCGACAGATTGATCAAATGCCTTTCCTTACAAAACAAAACGTATATATATATATATACAGCAGTAGCCTATAATTATATGCTCATGCAGTTGAATGGCGACGGCGTGTGTCTGAACATTTCTATAGCGCCTTCAAAGAACCTCTCAAAGACGAAGCTGCATCAACAGAATAATAATAATATAGTCGAGCATTTCAACTGCACCCAGCCCTTCGGTGTCCTGCTTTACAGACGATGCGTGTTATTTTAGTCATATTACGGAATCTTAAAAAATACACTTTTTTACAGGACTGTTCTTTATCCCCCGCGGTGTTGGACGGAGTGGGTAGATATTATCTTGGACGGACGTTAGGAACAAGTGAATGAATGGTGCACTCTGTGCATGTCCATTGTCGCAGTTATCTATGGCAGTTATCTATGGCAGTTATAAGGCAGCGCTTTTTCTTGGAGAAAGTCGGAAGCACTAAGTGCCTCCAAACCATCATCGCCTGAAGGAATCTCGATGTGGACGTCGATCAATGGAAGCGATTCCATCACTTCGTCGATCCGTCGTCGATGCTGTGGAAGCAAGCATGGGCGGAAATCACTTCTTCTCCTGCAGCACGATTGTGCTGTTGGATAATAATGCACGCAACATGCACCATGCATGTGCACGAAGTCATAATCACGTATATATATAGGCCTACGTAGGCTATAAAAAATATAGAGGCCAATTAATTATGGCTGCCGTTGTGCATAAGAGCATTCCATATAGGCCTCCCTACCTCCCTCTATGCATAAACGCATTATGTGTGTGCATGTGTGTATATGACGGCACATGACTAGCATGTTGGCGTGATTTCTGCTTTTAAGCTTATAGTATTGCAGGTGCCAGAGCTGATAAACCATGAGGACCAACATTCACATTGCACGTGTGCTTGGACTTGGTGCGAGGTTTCCGCACAATGAGTGATGGGTATGGGCTATACGCTACACAAATACCCAGGACATAATTGTACAATCGAAATATCTACAGCGGGAACCAGCTTTTACTAACAGCCGCTATAGTGATCATGACGCTCACCTTGATAGCAGTGAGTAGGCCTACTAAAACCCGTTTCATAAACCCAACTCGTTTAAATTTCAATTATTATTTCTTACCTGCAGAGTGACCGAGCCGTGCTCAATTTACACTCTTTGAGGAGAGGAATGTTCCCAGGGACTTATTTCTTCAGAGAAATATAACAAAGTAACAACTGCATTTCTTTACTCCGCTATCACCTTTCAAATTTCAAAATATCAATTTCAGATGTTTTGTTCCTTGAACAATTATTAATCAAACGACGTCGTTAATTAATACAACCATAATTATAGCTTCTCAATTCGGTAGTCGAATCCTACTTGCTCGGCTTGTTTACTATGTTTACTGTTTAGCCTATACCATCTGCAAACTATAATTATGCTAGTTGTGTCCTCGTCAGCAATTATACAGGATCTCTCGAGCAATAAAAATAGACTGATCCAAGTGATAAGATGTCACACACACACACACTGTCGTAAATTGTTATCAGCAACGACCAGACTCAAAAGATGGTCTCACCAATTAATGAGTGCATCTGGAATTGCTCCACTTAATCTTAAGCCGCGCTAGAGTATGATTTTACGAGTATCTTCTTCTTGGAAATTGAAATCTTTTCATGTGTTCCTTGCTCAAAGAATCCTCACGGTCCAAGTTTCCGATCCTTATTGTATAGCCTATATATATATAGATCCACACTCCGTAAACAGACTTGACAATTCGTTTCTTCAGAGTCCTGTTTAGCTTTCCCCTCCTAAATTTCTTTCTGTTATATTAGAAGACAAGAAAAAAATTATGTAGATCTATACGTCCCATGCATGGCGGCCATTCTTTATTTCTGCATGACGCTTTGCATCATTTGTTATCATGCATCCTATAGATTACAGAATATTTCGATTGTTTCAGTTCACTTTCATCTGTCGACCATTGTTTCCCTTTCTTTGCTTATCCTCATGATCTTTGTCTTTTTTGTATTTATTTTTCATATCCTACTCCTTTGAGATCTTATTTAGCCGATCCATCATTTTTCTCTATCATCATTTGAATCGTTTTCTGGCTACCTGCAAGCTTTGCCTGACCAGCTGCCAATCTCAGTACCCGGTACATTATAGTCAATCTATAGAACAACCTCCGTCACCCGTGCACCCCACTGCGTATCGCACTAATTCTTCAATGTAGATGTTAGAGGATATAAGATGGAGAGCTTGCTCAACTATAGGCCTATACCTATCACTCCTGGTCTGAAAATCTTCTGTTACTTTTGTTCTTACCTTCTGCCTGTTCCATGTATCGGTTTCTTATGAGTCTTCTGTCTTTTCAATCCATCCCTGTATTCTTCTCAGTGTATTGATTAGTTTCTTATACTCTGCTACTTCTCCGGTGCAGTGTCAATAATATATAAATACTCGCAACGATTATATATGTATTATGTATACATTGGCATAAATGATATAGCATATATCGTCGAACATGGGCGGAGTTTATCAGGGGCTAGGGGGCTAAGCCCCTCCAAGAATACCCAGATTCAGCTTTTTTACCATGAAAAATTTGTATTTTTTCCTGCTTAGCCCCCTTCAGGAAGGCATTAGCCCCCCCCCCAAGAACGGAAACCAAACTCCGCCCATGTCGTCACCAGCAGCAGCAGAAGATCCGGTTATCACTCGCAGATAGGATGCAGTTTGAGCTTCGTCTCAGAATTTGTTCGAATGCAGACAATAATAGTAGCAAACCAGGCGTTTTTTAAAATTAATAGGAAAATCTAAATTAAATAAAAACTATGTAAATTCTAAATGCATGCAGCAGAAGGATACATGACTCTTCAAAGCCCCACCCTGCTCGCAGTGCTCGGTCCTGCATGCATGTGCTGCCCGATGATCGTACTTCTAGTTCTAGTTCATCCAACGGCATCCATCCCACATACTTTCATTTTCCCCAGAAGAGGGGATTAAATCAAACATTGATGAACAAGTATGACAAACTTCCGGTTACTGCCACGCATTTATTAAGCGCTATAATAGTATCATTAGTATGTAGCGACCAAGAATCAATCGATGGCCCTCCATCTCATTGAATGCTTCAGTCCGCTCTCCCCGCGTTGCTTGGAAGAGGGTGGGGGCGAGTGTGGGTCGGATATCCCGCGTCCTACAAGGTTGGGAAGCGGAAAACCATTAGGCCTTATCCAATAATTTGTCTTCGTAAGCCGAGAAGGCGATTTCCACGACATGCACTCTATGGTTAGCTTCCTATATATAAACCATAGAAAACTACGGCATATATGGATATACTGTGTCCGGAAAAAAAACCAGTTTTGTAAATATGAAAATAAATAGTAAATATTCATCGATTTTCACAATTCAAACACCATTTTAATCCTGACATATTTCTCTAACAATTGTGAAAATATAAAAGTTCCAGTCCAAATAATGACGTCATAATGACGTCATTTGCACAAAAAGTCAAATTTAAGAGATAAATGCGCAAAATCATCCACAATTTCAATATTTTATCATGTAATTTATCAATAATAAATGTAAGTTTAATTTTATTTTTATATCTGAATTATGTCAGACTGCAATTTGTGGTCAAAGAGTACACCTTTGGCTTCAACATAAGCGTCAAAAGGGTCGCGCTAATACCCAACAGCAGCATCGATAACCAGCTTATCAAAACCTCCGAGGCGTTAACAATTCGCTTACGGAGTTCTTCAATGTCTCTTATCCTTGTCTTGTAGCCTGCACCTTCTCCTCCATCAATCTCCAACTCTTATTATCAGTGGGATTTAAGCGGGCGGCCGTTTTGCGGCCAAAGATTAAGATGAATGAATTCCGAGTCTTTTTAGTCAACAGATCAACAGATTCACGAACTCAGTGAGCTGAAGCGATATTTTGTTGAAATGTGTAGGCTATTGTTCCGAATATTCTCGGATATCAGGCACCACTTTTTTTATAGAGCAGACAATCCCTCTAATAAGCTGCATTTATTTTCACTTCTGGTTCTATTAAATGGATTTCCGTTTTACCAAAAGCCAATAATACCAACCGAACCATGCATGAATGGCCGGCTATATGCATTTTGATGCAACTAACGTCATTATGACGTCATTATTTGGACTGGAATTTTTATATTTTCACAATTGTTAGAGAAATATGTCAGGATTAAAATGGTGTTTGAATTGTGAAAATCGATGAATATTTACTATTTATTTTCATATTTACAAAACTGGTTGTTTTTTTCCGGACACAGTGTATATGGATAGATATAGGCTACTGCATGCTGGTCAGCTTAACATGCGACTGACCTGTGATGTGCATGAAAGTCAGTAAAAAATGCGCACCATAAATCTCTGCGAGACGTATACCCGCTTTCATTATACGCTGTGCAGAATGGCGATGATATACGGCATGCACAATGCGCTCGTTATTTTCCTCTTCCGTCACGATTTCACATTCTCTGCTTATTGCTCCCATTCAGAGACCCTATGTAGGCCTATATTAAATTTATGTGCAGTGTATACCGTTCACCTCGTGCATTCAAATGCACGGCTGCCATAAATGAAATTATGAACGACACAGTATGTAATATGCAAGGTGCTTTCATAGAATTTTATATCGTTTTTTGATCTTCAATTATCTTCTATGTAGTCTATACATTATGTGCGCCTATGTATCGCTTTGTTGTGTGTACATGTAGGCCTATGCTTATTTTAAGTTCCGGATATAATTATTTCTTCCATAATAATGATGTCTTTCATTTTCTTCTATCTGCCCTGTTTGCCTTGAAAGAGCGGAAATAGAAGAACAGTTTTCCATCAATAGGAGGGACGTCCATGGCGCAGAAGAGAATCAGCCTTCCCAGTGGGGAGGGGGTTCAACCTCCAGGTGGTGGGGGGTCAGCCCTTTTGCAGGTGGCAGCGACGAACGGAATACTAAACAGGAACCGGAAAATTATTGGCAGCCCTATATGAACAGCCACCCGATAATTTTTGACCACCTGCCTCGGTCACGTGACGCTGGATGGAGATGGAAATGTAATAAGGTGGAAGTTTTGCAACTAATGGCTGTCTCTATGTATGCATAGACTACATGCTGTTGTGTAACTTTCATATATAGTCCTTTTCTTTATACTTCTAATTAGGCTATTCTTCGCTTGCTTCTTTTATAATTCTACTACAAGTACATGTATAGCCTACGTCTTCGCCTATCATTATTCCTTATTTCTTTGCTTCCTTATAATTCTACTACAAATACATGTATAGCCTACGTCATCGTCTATTATTATTCATTATTTCTGTGCTTGCTTTTATTCTCTTTCTTGTTGCTCATCTTCTCTGCTCTTTGCCTATTTCCAAAATCCCATCCTTTGTCAAACACCTGTTAGGTGTTTTACACCTTGGATCTTTTTTTCTCAGAGTTTCTTTTCAGTTGTTGAATGACAGTGAGAAAGGCGGTTAAGACAGAAATGAGATCGTGATAGAAAGAGAGAGAGAGAGGGAGAGCAAAAGACAGACATACATGCAAACAGTGAGATCCAGAGGCGGACCAAGACTCAATTAGTCTGGATCACTTTTGTGCTCAATCGAATGTGTGAAAGCAGAGGCGGTGACGGAAGGACAGGCGGACGGACAGACGGACATTAATCAGTGGCAATATTGTTTCTCATTGCACTCGAAATAGAAGAAACCTCAATCTGCAGACGTAGGCTATAGTAGGCTATACATGTAACAAAAAGAGGATTGCTTATACAATATGCATGCATCTTACAACTTCACTATTATAGAATCGTTAATTAAAGCAGTTCCGTTGATGGTGTGTGGCCCAGGAGGATTCAAAATGGCCCTTCAACAGGGCCGGATTAAGAAATGTGGGACCCTGTTCGGAAAATTTTTTGAGGATCTTCGATCGAAAAATCTGATGGCCTTTTTTAGTCGTTTGGCCAAAATTTCTTTACAACATACCGATTTTTCCCGTCCGAAACAAGTGACGACCTTTTTTGGTAGAAATTTCGTCAAAATATACAAATTTTTCCCCCAAATGTTTTTCGTGTGTGAGCCCTGTGGGCCCCTAAAGAGTGGGGCCCCTGTTCAGCCGAAAATGTTGAACATGTCTTAATCCGACTCTGCCCTTCAAGCTACATGTAGGCTATATTCCTCCTTATACTTAGACCGCGAATCGGATTTGTAATCTTGTTCCGTAACTTAGATCATCCTACCAAGAAGGCATGGAGACTATAAGCCCTAATCCACTGATGCGACCACTTTCATTTGTGCCCCCGGTTGAATCTTTGTAATCGAACTGAAAATGTTTTCTGTTACAATAATTCCACCTTTTGAAGGGCGTTTAGTTTCGGTATTTTGTTTAGATACCATTATTCCATGTTTTCTTGTTTTACCTTGAGCTATTAGAGTGGCTTGGACTAAAAATAATCGATGCTTTTTAAAATCTAAAACAGTTTTATATAACTCCTATATAGCTAGTTTCTTTCGTTAGTCTCGTTAACTGGTAAGAACCTAAGCTTAAAGTCTTTAGAGATAGAAAATCCCATTAACTGTTAGGCCTACACCAAAAAAACTAACGCAGAGTCATAAAACGACGTACAATCGTAAATTTAGATCAGTAAAATTTTGACTTTAGAGTAATTGGAAACTAGAAAGCATTCAGTGTCAACATTTAGGCTAATTAATTAAATTTGTAACAATTTCAAATTCATAGACTATAAGCTGGCTTGGGCCTAAATTAATTTTGTGACGATATTCACATGACGATTGCATGGTGTGTCGCGAAATTTGGTTGCGAGTTTAGGTGTGTCGCACTCGAGAAAGGTTGGGAACCTCTGATGTATAATTATTATTGCTTTAATGGAGCAGCGATACGAAAGTCCATGGCAGCGCTGTATCAAACCAAATGCTCAACCAAAATAGTCTGATGTCAAATATATAAATTATTTTATATTATATATTTTCTATATTACATGGTGTATTGTGTTATACAATAATGTTTAGTATATATCATATTTTGTATGTATATATATACTATGATGTCATATACCGGACGTAGAGACTATAATACAGGAATATACCGTTGTATTTATTGCGAAGGCTTTTTGCGATGCACTTAAGGATCCAATATTAAGTGCCTTGCTTTCTTTACTATATTGGAGTGCATGCAAATGAATTGCAATGATGGCGATATCGCCGAGAGATGGCACACACATACACACACACACACTATATATATATATATATATATGTGTGTATTATACCAATGTGCATGTGGGTATTTAAGTTTGTGGACGACTTTCGGTAATAAAGGGAATTGGGTGGAATGGGCGCATCATCATCACGGAGATCGAAAGACAGAGAAGGAAAGATATTAAGGGACTCTGAGAAAACCGACAAGAGTAAAGATTATGTATATCTAGAGAAATAGAGGAGCAGATAAGAGACCACCAGAGTCAGAGACAGCGACACACACAGAGACAAAGTCAGATACAGAAAGAGACACAGACACAGAGACAGAAACAGACACAGACACGGACACAGACACAGAGACACAGAGACACAGAGACAGAGACAAACACATAGACATACAAGAAGCAATATAGCTGCCGCGGCAAAGAAAAAGAAAAACTAGAGACAGAGACAGAAAGACGGAGAGACAAAGACTCAAAGAGAAAGAGACAAAGGACAAAGTCGCCAGACAGAGACAGAGAGCGAGAGAGGAGGAACGGACGGACGGAGGAAAGAGGGAGGGAGGAAGACAGAGACAAAGACAAAGACAGAGTGAGCTAAAAGTGAACAGCGATACAGACACAGACACACAAACACGAATGTGCGTATGGGATGCAGAGGGAAAGAAACATAGAAGTACGCATAAAACAGATAAAGAAACAGACAGACAGACAGACAGACAGAGGGACACAGGGACAGGGACAGGGACAGGGACAGGGACAGGGACAGGGACAGGGACAGGGACAGGGACAGGGACAGGGACAGGGACAGGGACAGGGACAGGGACAGGGACAGGGACAGGGACAGGGACAGGGACAGGGACAGGGACAGGGACAGGGACAGGGACAGGGACAGGGACAGGGACAGGGACAGGGACAGGGACAGGGACAGGGACAGGGACAGGGACAGGGACAGGGACAGGGACAGGGACAGGGACAGGGACAGGGACAGGGACAGGGACAGGGACAGGGACAGGGACAGGGACAGGGACAGGGACAGGGACAGGGACAGGGACAGGGACAGGGACAGGGACAGGGACAGGGACAGGGACAGGGACAGGGACAGGGACAGGGACAGGGACAGGGAGAAATGGACGTGCACGAGATATAGTTGTGACAAAAAACTCCTTTTCGTTCATTTTAAATCGATCAAGCATAAACTGATTTCTTTAGAATTTGCGTCGAACTTGATCGATGGAGAAATCAGTTGGAGTCGATTGCTTTTGTTTATATAGCGCTTTTTGTCGACTTTGATGTTTTGATCTCTATGGTCTAGAGATTCTTTGCCGCAAGAAATGATTCTGTCTGCCAGAGAAATGATTCTGTCTGGTTGGATGACTGGTGTCTGTCTGAATTGACGGTTGACTGGCTGTGTATATGCATGGATGGATGGATGGCATCGACAGACAGACAGACAGACAGACAGACAGACAGACAGACAGACAGACAGACAGACAGACAGACAGACAGACAGACAGACAGACAGACAGACAGACAGACACAAACACACACACAGATACACAGGGAGACACACGAACGCAAACATACACACATACGCAGGTTTTCTCCCTCTTTATTCCTGTGCTGAAATAGTTTTGTGACAATCATGACAAGGTTTGATTTGGTTTGCAGAAAGCAGACTCCGAACGTTGACGAATGACGATATAATTACACTGGCGGCAGTGTATTTTCTTGCATAGCAAACGATGTCAGTGCTGATGGAAACGATTCTTTCAAAGTTTCACGTTAGCTCCCGATTACTTATTGTTCTCATGTTGTCTCTAATAATTAATTATGACGTCATTCGTCTTGCTGGAGTTTGCATCTGAAGAGGGATAGATAATTAGATATCGGTGACCACAACATTACTGAAGTGCACGGAGGGGTGCATGGTCATAAAGGTTGTGCCGTTGGACGGAATGTTTTTTCTCGGGTGCTGCAGCCATTGTCAACCCATTCAGTAATATCTAGCACTTCAATGAATTCTCATGAATTCTTTGCACTTGGACTCTTCTTCATCTGAAGCAGAAAGGTAGGAGACCGAGAGACAGAGGAGGCTGCAGTCTCTGACGTTGAAACGTGTCGGGCTCATCGCTCTGCTATATATGAAGGGAAGGGGTAGCTGCTACATTAGTTCCACGGGTTAGGGTTGTTTTAAAGGAATTTTTAGAACTCCACAAGCCCCTTCTTTGCCTTCCCATCCTCCTTGGTAAATTGCTCCGACTTGCAAGACAATAACCTTTTGCACTAGTTTTAACTGCAAAGAAGTGCTTCTACAACTGCACAGATCCATTTACAACTGCACATTTCGTGTACAACTGCACGCTAAAAAAGCCCGTGGCACGGGCTCTCTTAGCTGTCATGCGACACTGAGCGTTGTCGCTTGACTGCCTGGCCGTCCATCGGGACTGAGCTCCATCCCATGCTTCGTTTGTCACATCTGACCAATCAAACATTATTTCACACATCACATCTCTCAAGTCTTTAGTAGTTTTTTTGTTGTGTCTAGACTGAGAGCGCTTCTTCATAGGCTTCTTCTTGAAGGGGCGCAATATAAATCCATAAGATGAATGAATGAATGAATGTTTGAATGAATGAGTGAATGTACGGATGAATGAATATATGAATGAATGAATGAATGTTTGAATGAATATACGAATGAATGAATGTACGAATGAATGAATGAACGAATGAATGAATGAACGAATGAATGTATGAATGAATTAATGTATGAACGAATGAATGAATAAACGAATGAATGTATGAACGAATGAATGAATGAACGAATGAATGAATGAACGAATGAATGTATGAATGAATTAATGTATGAATGAAGAAATGAAGGAATTAAGGAAGGAATGAAGGAATGAATGTATCCCACCGTCTTTTATCTCGCTCTTTCTGTCTGTGTTTCTCTCTGTCTCCTTCGCACGCTCTCTCTCTCTGTCTCTCTGTCTGTCTCTCTGTCTGTCTGTCTCTCTCTCCGCCTTTGCTTCTCTCTGTGTGCACACCCACACATGTATATACATTTACCTATATGAATATGATAATAGTATGTGGGCTTGTTTATCAATACGTTTATTTTCTACCATAATTATTACCTCAGAAGACTGCTTAAGCACAGCCATTCATCCGCCTTTTCTCATAAACGCCACCATTTTGTTGCATCATAATTCTACGATCAATGTTTTCATGTCGCTTCGCTGAATAGAAAGCAGAATTTACATCGCCATTTAAGTTATACGCAGAAGCCGTTGATGGCATTACGTTCAAACTCGGAAATTTTTGGTAATTAATTGATGGTCCACTTTTATCGAACAACAATCTAAATAAATAGTGGTTCTATATAAACAGTGTCACGTGGTGTCATGCGTGTAATTTTAGAAGATGACGCGACGTGTAAGCTATGCAAACATAAATAACGTTTTAGCAAATCAATCTGGAAATGGCATTCTGGGAAGAGGGAATGAATTCTGCTGATGTGCGAGTTTGTGACAGATCGATTTCTTCCGTCAGTATAGCTGAAGCCACAGAGCATCGGCGAAGGGGGGAGGTGGGGTAATAGCTGGAGACGAGGAAGATAAGCACAGGTAACAGGTGGAGTGATACAGGTGTGCGAAGAGATGCCATAGTTCTCAGGCGCTGAAGCCGTCGATTAGGGCATCATTAGGCTACACGAGATCATGATGCATTCATATATATCTTCTTGCTTGGTATAAGATACTCGCACTGGGAGCGCTGCTGAATGGCAACTGTTGTGTGCGGCGCTATATAAGTTGCTAATAATGTTACATTAGGCTACATATAGACTGACATGCAGATGTACAGAAAATCACTGTAGACTAAAATGTAGGCCTATTCTACATGTAATTCTATAATTCTATTATTCTATAATAGAGAATAATTAAAAATTATTTGTAATTGCACAGAAGTGCTTCTATACACAACCATTTAGAACTGCGTAGTTCTATTCTGTGTGGGATTGAATGCTAAAAAGCCCTGCTATAAGCAATAGAGCAAACTTGGTTATTGTACTGTTGGACTGAACTGTGTCTGAAATATATAGACACACCAGACCACAGACATCATTCACGTATACAGACAGACCAGACGAAGTCAGACTGCTTTAAGCTATAGTTCAAATTACACAGACCAACGGAGCCAGAAATCAAGGCTTCCTTTAAAGAATTCTTAGAATTGCACCCCACCCCTTCTTTCCATTACCATCCTAGTCTATGGTAAATTACTCCCAATCGGATGACAATGACCATTTTTACTGTTTTTAACTGCACAGATTAAGTGCTTCTACAACTGCGCAAATCCATTTTGAGCTGCACATTTTGTGTAGAGCGCTCCAAGCTAAAAATGTCCAGCCACAGATTAGTGGAGCACTTAATGAAGGAGATTAAAGCGGAAAGACGAAGAACGATGAACGCTGAACCGTTTCTATATACCGACGTTCGTAGAGCCTTCAAACTGGCACTGGATGGATGGAATGAACGCCTTAAGCGAACTTTCTCATGCACAAGTGCATGCCTGAAGTGGTTGCACTGATCTCTGCTTTTAATTTTTTTACACTCGGACTGTCGCCTATAATATTGTCTCCAATCGCCGCTAGCACTATAGGGCCTATATACTCAGCTTCCACAAACACTCAAAGCAATTATTGTAACGGCAGACGCAGACGACAAGCGTAAGAATTAAAGCGACTGATGAAATGATTGGCAAATAACGGACTGCTAGACGACGGGCAGACAGTAGAGAGTGACACGGGGGACAGAAATGTGTCCCCAATGCCAGACAGCAAAACTGGATAAAAGAACAATCATCGGAAGAAGAATGTAATTACCGCGGGTCATACGTTTTTCTATACTTGAGTTTTCTTTCTATGTCGGAAGTCTGGAAGTCTGGGCAAATATACTGGATCGGTTTGTTTCTATAAAAACCTCCACGCGTCTTTGAGGCTTTGCATGGTAAGTCGAGAAGTGTATACAAGACCAAAAAGGCCCTTGAGAGTTCCTAGAGTTAATGAATGGAAGCAGACTGGCAGACTGACATGCTAATTAGCATAGTTTATTATTTATAAATTCGTGCTATGTATAGGTTATAGGCCTACTGTCGCTTAATATGCAAGCATTGCTTTAAAACGACAGTGATAGCAACGGCGTCTTCACGTAGGCTATACGTAAAAAATGGAAACCTACGTACATGTAGTCTACTAGTCACCCGTCTAATCTGTTATGGGTCTGTAGTTCTCGTATAGGCTTTACCTCTTTCGTAAAGATATTTGGTTTCGACTCGGGTAATTGTAGCAATAAACTATTTATTTGTAGATTGAGTTGATCACTACATTTTCCTACATAATGGAAGAAACTACTCAGACGCCATGCACACATGAGCGCCCGCAGATATGTGCGCAAGCGGGGAAAAACACATTGGTCATGGTCATGGAAACCAGGTGGCGCATTGAATAACACATTATAGCGAGATCAGCCGTAGTTAAGATTTGTGAATTGTGATTTCTTCCTGTGAATTGTTTCAAATGCATACTGTAACCGGTTGCGGTCTGTCAACAAGGGAAACAAAGTTCAATAAAGGAAATTATTAATAGTCGAGAGCACCTCTGAGCAAGGAATCTTGAAGGGGCGCTAAAACAAGTGCTCACACACACACACACACACACACACACACACACACACATACATACCTCCTCCTGCTAGTTTAGAGTCATATTGTGCCTCACAGTAATTGCATTTGACGCGAGAAATACTTTCCATATTTTCGCAACAAGTTTCACATTACCAATTATTATCATTAATCCGTGCTGACGTGGGGAATAAAATGAGTCAGAACATGAGTCAACAAAATGCTGCATAAGCAAAACCCTAATTCGTTTTAACGATTGATGATTCGGTTAAGTCTCGGAATTGCTCCTAAAACCTGCTTTAAAATGCACAGACTTTCAACGTTGAAACCCCACTGGTTGTTCACTGTTCAGTGTTCGCCCATCCGTTCAATTCAGAGCAAATAGCATACAGCGCTGCCTCCTCTTCCTCTTCTTCGTGTCTGTCGAGCGACATCCAGCAGAGCAGGTCCGCAAAAAAGCCACGATTCCTGATTTGCAGGATCTAACGGCGAGAGTGGCACCGTGTGGTATTGCATCGTAAATCAGAGGCGCGCGAAAACAAGTGGAAAATCGCAGCAGCTATCCAGGAATTGGAGCGACGGAAATGAGTCTTCCGTCCGTCCATCGTCCCTCGTTCCCGATGTCCGGTCGGCGCTCTTCCGTTAATGAAGCAAGTCATCTGGTTTCTAACGAGTCAACGCTCTTACAGTTTTTTAAACGGGACATAATCCCATCGACGTCCTTCACTGCAGTATAGTTCAGGTCACTGTCCCACATTGTATGTATGTATGTATGTGTGAATGCATGTATGTATGTATGTATGTATGTATGTATGTATGTATGTATGTATGTATGTATGTATGTATGTATGTATGTATGTATGTATGTATGTATGTATGTATGTATGTATGTATGTATGTATGTATGTATGTATGTATGCATGCATGTATGTATGTATGCATGTATGTATTGTTTGTATGTATGTATGTATGTATGTATGTATGTATGTATGTATGTATGTATGTATGTATGTATGTATGTATGTAATACTATGTATGTATATATGTATGTATGCATGCATGTATGTATGTAGGTATGTATGCATGCATGCATGCATGTACGATTGTACATATACATGTATGTATGTATGTATACTATGTGTGTATGTATGTATGTACGTATGTACGTATGTACGTATTTTATGTATGTACACGTAAGCACGCCCTAGCCATCATGCCAGCATTGGAAAAAGTTCCTCCATATTTTATTTCAGTATCTTTCTGTCGATTTCTCTTTTACCTTATTTAACGGGTCACGTTTATAGCACCCAGCTGCTTTTTACAGTCCTAAATTTTCATTCAGCAATCTATCGCTTCTCTCTAAATGCGACTAAGAGGCAGGTGTTATCCTGTAGACGGCGGGAGATTAGGTTAAACCGAGCTATAGTTAGATTAAGTATAATGATCTAAATCATGAGTTGGAAAATGATTTGTTGCAAATTGATCCAGAATCTATTGGAAGCGATCCATCTTTTGTTTATCATGAATAGGTTAGTATACCCTGCGCTTGGCTTTGTGTGGCGCTTTAGAAGCTTGTAGTTTACGAATACGATCAGGATAATCAGATCAAAGGTTGCATGAAGACTTCATGCAACCTTTGATCTGATTATCCTGATCGTATTCGTAAACTCTCTCGCCTTATCGTCTTATCCCGCTGCATTGATTTAAAGCATGTTGAAACCAAATGGGGATCACGTCATATGCCCTTTTGGAATGAAGGGTCCATGGCCGGATTGGCCTCCTTGTATCCGCCTCATCTTCATACACACAAACATGCCTATATCATACATATATATATATATATATACATTCATACATACATGCATACATACATACATACATGCATACGTACATACATACATACATACATACATACATACATACATACATACATACATACATACATACATACATACATACATACATACATACATACATACATACATACATACATCATAATGATCAGCACCAGCAGCACCACCTATGACATCGTCACCACAACCACCACCACAACCACCACCACCACAACCACCACCACCACCACCACCACCATCACAACCACCACCACCAATACCACCAACACCACCACCACCACCACACACCACAACCACCTCCACCACCACAACCACCACCACCACAACCACCACCACCACCACCATCACAACCACCACCACCAATACCACCACCACCACCCACCACAACCACCACCACCACCACCACCCACCACAACCAATACCAACACCACCATCACCACCACCAATACCATCACCACCACCAATACCACCACCACAACTACCACCACCACCACCACAACCACCACAACCACCACCACCACCACCATCACAACCACCACCACCAATACCACCACCACCACCACCACCACCACCACCCACCACAACCACCACCACCACCACCCACCACCACCAATACCAACACCACCATCACCACCACCAATACCATCACCACCACCAATACCACCACCACCACCCACCACAACCACCACCACCACCACCACCATCCACCACCACCAATACCAACACCACCATCACCACCACCAATACCACCAATACCAACACCACCACCACCACCACCCTACCACCAGAACCCGCAACACATTTCATGCGATGTTTTGGTAAGATCCTCGCTTACGGACGATCTACGACGACGAGACAACACATGCAGAGGACAGATTCATCATTAACATCACTGACCTTTGTGCAACAAGTTTATTGCCAGATTAAATGACCGCTTCGTCGTCGTCGTCGCCAGAATATACACGCCACCGACCAACCCTATGTATATGTTGATCCACCATATATATATATACATTCTATCACATGTGCATATATATATGTGTGTGTGTGTTTTGTATATGTGTATATGTATGTATATAATGCCGATACAGAAGATATATATATATAATTATGCTTGCTCACTCAGTATATAAAACATATATAGAATTCTATATATTTATTGTATGTAGGCTATGGTTGATGCACCGGGTGAGCAAGCAGACGATACGGAAAAATATATGGCGGCATTATTTCGGGAACAATACCCGATCCCGGTTCATGCACAAAAGACAAATAGACGGACAAACGGACAGACAAACGGACGGACAAATAAACAAACAGACAGACAAACAGACAGACAAACAGACAGACATACGGACAGACAAACAAACAGACAAAAGGACAGACAAACAGACATAAAAACGGACAGACAGCAGACAGTAGACAGACAAACTGGCAGACAGACATATTGACAAGTACATCGGCGCGCACTATAGCTAAAAATATAGGCAAAGCTGTATGTATGTGCATCAAATTCCTCTCAAACAAAAGGACATGCATGTGGCAGAGGGTTGCAGAGAAAAGACATCGACTGTGAACAGACGATGATGGCAAACATGTTATAGCAGACGATGGCAAAACCATAAAGTATACATAAATAATGTTTGTATGTCCAATTCTTATAGCGCCCCTTCAAGGTAAGAATTCAGAGGCGCTCCCAAATAGGCCTACCGTACAGCGCGGCCGTTGAATCTGAGTTTCACACCGAGGTTCATATACACGGCAGCTTGAGGTGGATTCGAACCTGCAAACCTTCCGGTGCAAGGCAACGTACAATCCCACGTCCCACACGTGCATGCAAAGCACAAGCAATGGCGCGGGAGTCGAACCTATGCATGCAGTTGTGCGCCTATGTATGGAATTCGGAAATGGATGAAATCGTAATGACAGACCTCGGTCTGACTGTCTGGCAGACAGGCAGACAAGCAGACAGACAGGCAGACAAGTACTAAGTAGACAGAGAGACAGACAGGCAGGCAGACAGAGAGAGAGAGACGCATGCAGACAGAGAGAGACAGACAGGCAGACAGAGACAGACAGAGAGAGACGACCCCGAGAGAGTATTAAAATGGCATAGAAAGAACGAGCTGCTGTTTGACGACACGAGTGTTAAGCTAGCAGAGGAAAATTGACTACAAATGCTCCACCAAAGCGATTGCCAAACTTGCAAGCATCATCCCACGAGTCCACATGACATTAATCATTTATTTCATTCTATGGCGTTTCCTATTTTGAAGATAGCAATAATTAATAAGCATTTTTTGAATTTGAAAAAGATAGGACGATTATAAGACAAAGGCGACTATAAGACAAAGGCGATTATTAGACAAAGACGATTATAAATTTATAAGACAAAGACATGAATCGTATGTGGCAGCAGCGGCTCTCATTAATATTCAACTATAAAGTGAAGAAGAAAAATGTTGCCACAGATCAGAGCGAGAAGTCAACGCATTCAGTGCTGATCCATCGTAGACTATAGACGTTCGAACGTTTCGAGATCGCGAAATAAAGTGATAAGTCAGCACTTGCTTTGCGCCTATTCAGCATGATTATTTCTTAGCATTAAATTTAAAGAGTGCGTGAATTTAGTTGAAAATGAGAAAATGGGTCCGAAGAAACTAGTGCTCATCAAATTTCGCAAACCGAAGGCAGAAAAGATGAACTGATAAATTCCAATATCTTGAGCGCTATTATTTCTCTTAATCACTGCCTTTTCTAGAAAATGTTTTAAACTGAACGCAGGCCTATTCAAGCCAATTATGAGAAACGATATGGGCCTACCAACTTACCAAGTCACCGTGGACAAAAGGGCATATTTTAAGCTAATGTTTTTATATTTCAATAATGATATGTCAATATACTGAATACACAGAAATCAGATTAAAGCAGCTAAATAGTCTTCTATCAAAAATTTTGAATAAAAAATTTGCTTTCTTAATATCAGGGAAGTCCTAAGTAGGCTATCGCCATTTTGGGGGAGGGGTTTCGACAGACAAAGTACTGCACTTAATAGTAGCCTACTAGTCTGGCGCAAAGTACAGAACGCACCGTCCCTATATGTCAAATATTAATAATATCTTCCTTTTAATTTTCAATCTGACGATTACAATAGAATGACTACAATAATGCATACCAGCGCCATCTATCTGCCGAATGGAAGGTTGAGTGGACCGTTGGAAGGGTAGCGGGAAGCGATCCGCGTCTGCGCGCTCTTCGTGCCGAGTGCTAACCATTACGCTACGCTAAGTCCCGACCGAGGAACTATTAGGTAAGTAATTGGGGAAAAGCTTACATGCCATAAAACATCGTAAAGAGTTGATGTCGTTGGACGAGGAAAAGCTCAAAGCTATTTGGAGGCCACTCCGAACGTTTCTGACGACGGCATCAATGCGATGATAAACTATTGGAATGGACTGGGACCCCAACCCATGTTACCCGTGTTACCCCCATGGGCGATTTCATCGACTGGCGATTGATGTTGCTCATGAACTATTCGAACGATAACTCAACCAATCTGAACGACGATGAAACTCATCAAAGATTAAACAACGTGTGTGTGTGTGTGTGTGTGTGTGTGTGTGTGTGGGTGGGTGGGTGGGTGGGTGGGTGGGTGTACATACACGATGATGCACGCAATGTTGTATTTTCAGAAGCAGAAGGACGATTTATTAAACGGAAAATATTCAGTCCGGCAAACAAGATTGGGTTGCTCTGTGGACCTGTAGGCCTAAGTCTTACTTTACGAGTATGCTGACTATTTTATTTCCTGTAGAAGAGATGACAGACAGACTGTCTAGACAGACAGATAGATGAACAGATAGATAGACAGACAGAAAGACAAACAGACAGAAACACCTCGTGACAGGCAGACAGAAATGGCATTCAAGCAGACAGACAGACATACGTACAGACATACAGACAGTCAGGCATACTCACAGGCAGTCGGGCAGACAGGCAGCAAGAGATGCAACAGCTCAAAGTGATTGAGATGAAGAAAAAGGCTGAAACAGAAACAGAGATGAACATAGAACAGAAAAAACAGCGACCGAGACAGAAAAAAGAGGCAGATTTAGTGTTCTCTTGCACATATGTGTGAGAAGTGTTTGCCAATAAACAGGAAATAAAATCTAAATACCATTCATCTTTAACACCACCATTGCAGTTAGGCCTATAGCTCGGTCATAGTCCATGTACGTGGACGCTACGGCCTACCGGCTCGTAGGCCTAATAAATTGAATAATTTATATTGCTCCAACCTGCGCGTGAGATAATAAACGAATATGTAGGCCTATGGGCAAGTCCTAGATACACGGTGATTCATTAAAAAACGTCCCACTGCATATTTCACTGTAACTTCGTCAAATGTCATGCTATGTGAAAGAAATTTTAAAGGATGACAGAGGAGTTATTTCTAAACATTCGGAAAGTTAAAGTTTATGTTCAAATTGACCCCCTTTGGCAGCTACGCGTGCGCGAAGACGAGTACGCTACTGTTTGACTGATTCATCAACGATGCGCTGATCCATCTCGTCCCATGCCTCCACAATTCGACTTCGCAACTCACTGACATCACATATTCGAGATCTGCAGACCTTCTCTTGCATGACACTCCATATCTTATAGTCCACTGGATTTAAATCATGGCTGTTGGGTGGCCACAAAGTATGCGCGGGATGAAATCAGGTGTTTCAGTTTCCAGTAACGCAACAGTGTCCCGTGCTCTGTGCGCAGGAGCGCTATCCTGCTGGAAGATGAAATACTCATCGGTAATGTCACGAATGTCTGGTAAAAGGCCCTGTTTTAGTAGAACATCTATGTAGGCTAATATTGTCCATTGATCTTAACGCCCGGTTCGATGAAATGGATATGTTCGTACGACCGTGTGCAGAGACCCGACAGGTACCATTTGGGATTTGCTGAAAATTGGTCGATTCCGCAAAAGACGATTTACTGGAACGTCCCTCTTCTGTGTACCGGAAGATGCGTTATTGTGAACATTCTGATTGTTACTGGGTGATGCCACAGTAAACAATTTCTCACCAGGAGGCTAGACCAGATTAAATTGACCAGGTTTGCATGATACAACCTAAGTGACTGACAGGAACGTTGGAATCTTGCTTATTTCTCGAGATTATCGTGACGTCATTAGTTTCGTCATCCGCGTTACGTCACTATAGCCCTGAACGTGACATAATTTATATAGCACTTGGCCAGATCATCGAGCTTCATTATTCTGAAATTTCATTAAATTTGATGGTCATCCACATGAGTTACACCAACTTATGTATGGGACGTGTTTTTTATGAATCACCGTGTATAATTGGGAGGTAGATGGAAATGCTCTAAAAATTGTATAGCCAAATCCTGTTTCGTAATTGTTTCATGTTTGTTTGTTGTTTTGGTTCAGAAAAATAAATAAATCAATAAAATTAATTAAATTATAATTGGAATTTAGAGAAGACATGTTCTATTGACAATTCATTGGCTTCAAATAACTCTGACGAACTCGAACACCGCCATAGGGTGAGTTACTGAAAATGCAGCATATTACACTTGTCTCGCACATACATGCACATACTCGCCTGCATGCATATACCATATACATACACACATACATACATACATGCATACATACATACATACATACATACATACGTGCATACACACATACATACATACACACATACATACATACATACATACATACATACATACATACATACATACATACATACATACATACATACATACATACATACATACATACATACATAGTTACATACATACATACATACATACATACATACATACATACATACATACATACATACATACATACATACATACATACATACATACATACATACATACATACATACATACATACATAGTTACATACATACATACATACATACATACATACATACATACATACATACATACATACATACATACATACATACATACATACATACATACATACATACATACATACATACATACATACATACATACATACATACATACATACATACATACATACATACATACATACATACATACATACATACATACATACATACATACATACATACATACATACATACATGTACATAATTATACAGGCCTACGTGAAATATTAGATCATACATAAGATTAACTCTTCCGCAGCTAAGTTGTTTTTTATAAATATAGTCATAATTTGTTCATAAATAGAAAAACACTTAAAGTCCATGAAATATTGACATGTCTTATATCATTTTGTTCGTATTTGATTCCTCAACAATATTCTGTCTTGAAAACGCAGATAAATTGACGTGTTTGCCTTAAAATTTATAAATATATTAAATATTTTAAAAAATAATTTTTTAATTTATAACATTAAAAATTAATAAAAAAAATTATGAACCAACTAAAATTAATGCAAATACTTATAAATGTAGCTACTTGTATGACAAACTTGTATCAAACAGTGAAAAGCTAAAAAAAAGTGTGAATTTCATTTTAAAATGATTTTATATTACTTCCACTTAGAAGATAATGACATCGACGCTCATGTCAACAAAATACTAGGTCTGCTTGCGATGTCGCCGTATTTCTATCCAAATATGTCCAAACATAGATAATTATTTTATAAATCCTTTACACAATTTGCCTGACTGATAAGTTTTATGTTACTAATTAGGCTGAAAGACCTAAATAAAAAAAATTACTGCAGAGAAGTGATCAAATGAGCTCATGTTTTCCTACTCTATGATGAGATCGGCGTGGTCGGATGGACGGGCGGTAAATGTGCGGTCTTCAAATCCCGAAACCTTTACATCATCTAGAATAAATGTGCTTGAGACCTTATTAGAGCATTTGTTGAACAATATGATTCATTTTGTCTGAACTTGGCTGATGAAAAGACATAATTACAGCGAAATGGTCAACGGCCAAGAAGCCGCAGACGCGGCCGAAAGTAAACAAATGGCGGGATGTAAATTTTCACAAACTTACGGCCATAATTTTCGTTTATAACTTCATCAAACCATTGGGGAAAACCTACGTTAGGGTATTTTCTGATCCGTCTTCATGTCCCCAATCGAAATATATAAATAGATTTCTAAATATATCTACATTATCCGACAAACGGGTGCGTTTTTGTTGTGCGGTCACAATCGACCCCATTCGCTGCGAAAGAGTTAATGAAACAACAATAAACGATTGATCATGTCGATGAATTTGAGGAGTGTGGTAGGCTACATTACGGAGAATCTTATGTCGTTGGAGGAGCAAGTGTAGTCGAGGCTTGAAGCCAGTCGATGTTGACTGTGAGAAGTATTTTCTTGAAAGCCATCTGCAGTAAAGAATGGAGTTTCAGTGGAGCGAGAAGGACGGCTGCCGAGGAAACTAATGACTATCGGTGTATATATAGAGCTTTTTTTGTTGTCGCGCAAGATCGGCTTTTCTCGATTATCAGCCTCGCTCTCATGGTAGAGCCGATTTATACTGAACGAAGTTGGATAGTACAATATATTATATATACATACATGCATACATACATACATACATACACCGTGGTTCAAAAAAAACTAAGCCAAATTGTTTTTCATATATCTCTGATGCCTGATAACATATCACGCAAAAATTTTCCAATTATTTAGAGAAGTGGACCAAGAATATGATTCCAAAATTTAAAGAGATAAAATTGAACGGATAAAAAGATATGAATCTTTCAACTTCATATGCCAAAATTGCAGTTTACAAGCAATTTTCTGCCAGATTCAGTAAAAAGTAAGCTAAACTGGTTTTCTTATATCTCCAATGCCTGATAATTAATCATACGAAAATTTTCCAGATATTTAGAGGATTGAACCAAGAATAGGATTCCAAAATATCATGTCATAAATTTGAACGGATAGAAAGATATGAATACTTAAACTTGATCTCCAGAAATGTATGTTTTCAGCAAGTCTGTTATGGTGTTCGTTGCGGTTTCGATGCTTGATAGTTCCCAATTTTGGTCTTCAGGGATGATGAAGTAAAATTAATTAATTATAAAGTGTGGAGTGTGATGTAAGACCGAATCTACCAAACAACAATCCATGATCTAAACGATCTGAAGCAACCAGCGCTTGTTGGAAGTGTGGGAAGGCCTGGACCAGAGGATAATCGACGATGCTGTTGCGTAATGCATGGCGCCAGCGCTTCCAGGCTTGCGTGCAAGCAGGAGGACATTTTTAGCATCTTAATTAATTAAATAATAAAACCATACTGTTGTAATCATATTGTTAGTTTAATTCTCTACATATCTGGAAAATTTTAGAATGATTAATCATCAGGCATTAGAGATATAAGAGAACATTTTATTGAACCTCACAGAAAATTGCTTGTAAACTGAAATTTCGGCATATGAAGTTTAAAAATTCATATCTTTTTAACCGTTCAACTGTGTCTCATGAAATTTTGGAATCATATTCTTGGTCCACTTCTCTAAATAGTTGGAAAATATTAGCTTGATATGTCATCAGGTATTTGAGATATATTCAAAACAATTTGGCTTAGTTTTTTTTGAACCACGGTGTACATACATACATACATACATACATACATACATACATACATACATACATACATACATACATACATACATACATACATACATACATACATACATACATACATACATACATACATAGGCTGCATGCATTAAAAATATGTACATGTAGCCTATGTATGTATGTTCGGGCGCTCCAGATTACAATGCATTTTTAAAAAGTTTCTCCAAATACTGCTCCCTGGCAATTTTTCAATTCCATTGATCATTTTGTTCAACTGCACCAATTTTCAGACCAATTGAAAAAGGTTAAGCCTTGCCAACAGCATAAAAACTTCACAATATGAAAAGACATAGGAATTTTCTTTAAAATTGGCAATTTGGAAACCATGATGGAAATTGGTGGGAAAACTTAATTATTTCATGATGATTAGATTCTTTTACGAGCTTTTGCATGTGCCTGGCGATATTTATTATGAGAAATCTTAGATGCACTGGGTGCAGCATACGAATTGTAGAAAAAATAGCTGTACCATGTATACTTTCATACCTGCAATTTGTAGGCTATTTTCAACCACAAATAGCGGTTATTGTTAAACTTCATCGTGCTGGTGCAAGACTTAACCTTAATATAAAATCCTGAAATTTGTTGATAGACAGTGACGGCGGAGAAACAGTCAGACAGACAGCTGGAAAGAAGGAGAGACGGGAAGAGAGTAATGAAGAAATGAAAAGACCTGTGCTATGCATAGACGTGACAAAAATGTGCTTACGTGCTTAGCACATAAGAATCGTGCATTTTAGTCAAGCCAAGCCACACTGGCTTTCACGTGAAAAATATGTAGACCAAGAGTCACCGACCGAAAGATTTCTTAAGTGCAACGTTGGAACTGTAAAGTGGCTTAGCTTCTTTGTCGTCGATCGAAGTCAATATAATACTGGAGTGTCCACTGTCCTACTCATGGATGCCCAATAGAAGTCAGCAACATCTAATGATTCCTCTTACAATGTCGCATGGAAACCAAGGAAACGGGGCGATTGAGCAACGCCGCTAATATACATGCATGCATAGTTGCATACGTATTGTACATAAATACGTACATATATACATTCATACACACATACATACGTACATATATACATCCATACATACATACATACATACATACATACATACATACATACATACATACATACATACATACATACATACATACATACATACATACATACATACATACAATGTCATACATACGTACATACGTACACACATACATACATGCATGCATGCATACATACATACATACATGCATGCATACATACATACATACATACATACATACATACATACATACAAACATACATACATACATACATACATACATACATACATACATACATACATACATACATACATACATACATACATACATACATACATACATACATACATACATACATACATACATACATACAAACATACATACATACATACATACATACATACATACATACATACATACATACATACATACATACATACATACATACATACATACATACATACATACATACATACATACATACATACATACATACATACATACATACATACATACATACATACATACATACATACATACATACATACATACATACATACATACATACATACATACATACATACATACATACATACATACATACATACATACATACATACATACATACATACATACTTACATACATACATACATACATACATACATACATAAGTTATGTGTTGGAAGCGCGACGTGTCCAATTAGGGGAACTCCGCAAACTGATTAATTAGTCTGTTTTCTAATGAATTTTTACCGGTTTCCTGTTTCGCCTCTCTCCGAATCATAGACCGTCGCTAATTAACCGTCTGCTACGTGTGTGTGTGCGTGTGCGTGCGTGTTCGTGTGTGTGTGTTCGTGTGTGTGTGTGCGTTGTATGTGTTGTCGTCAATACATCAGACACAGACAGATTATGAACTGAAGCATATTATGCGAATCTTCTGCGGATTCAATTAAACTCTGGAAGAGGATTATAGATGTCGTTAAATGTCAGAGGTCTGGAAATGAGTGAAAAATCACATTTTATGTATAATTGTATATAATTATATAATATACATGCATACATACCTACATGCAGTATGAGAATTATTGTAACTACATATCTGGCGGGATGAGACATATATACATGCATGCATTTTTTATGTATGTAGGCAGTCCTTCTGGCAGTCCTTCTTTTTGCTCTCTGTCGTCATAGACATGTTGTTTATGCCTCATTCGTCACGTTCTTCCGTTCAATCCTCCAGCGTGCTGCAGTATATCCCTCACTCATTATCCAGTTCAATAGAATCGTTGTTCCCCATCTTCCTCTTATCTTTTTATCCTCTGTTCTTCCCTCAATTACAGAATGGAGGGAGAACCTTTCATCATGATGTGGCCCAACCAATTTTTCTGCCTGCTTCTGATTATATATAAGGGATATTTTCCTCCACCATTTGTAGAATCTCTTCATTTGTCCTGACTCTCTCCATCCTTCGCCGTATCGACATCTTAAAGAGTTCCACTCTTTTGATGTCTTCCTGTCTAATGGTCCATGTTTCGGATCCGTAATGTAGCCTACCGCACTCCATAAAACCATCGACATGATCAATCGTTTATTGTTTCATTAATCTTATTTAGCTTTTCTCTCAGTAGTTTCTGCCTTTTGCAGAAGGTAACGTATAGTCTAACTTTCTCCATAGATGTTCTTCTCTCTATTTCTACCTGACTCCTGACACCGTTTATAATCACACTTCCGATGTAAAATGTTTCTAAAATAATTATCAGACTTATTTCAGTTTCTTTCCATCTATAATGATGCTCACTCACATTATTGTTTCCTTTGTTAATTTGCTTATCCTCGTAATCATTGTCTTTTTCGTCTTTGTTTTTCACATCTTAGATTACTCCTTCGAGATCTTATTTAGCTGATCCATCATGTCTGACTACTTGTCAGCATTTCCTGATCATCTGCAAATCTTACTTCGATCATCAATCTTCCTTTCACCTTCACAACCTCTCTCACCCTTATTTCTTCTCAAATTACCTCACATCACTGCAGACGTAAATGA
Source organism: Lumbricus rubellus (assembly GCA_945859605.1). NCBI lineage: Eukaryota > Metazoa > Annelida > Clitellata > Crassiclitellata > Lumbricidae > Lumbricus > Lumbricus rubellus. The sequence goes on along the minus strand of OX243813.1, from coordinate 44,675,040 downwards.
GTATCGGCGAGGGCGAACACCTTCTATGCCTATCTATCACTGCTGGTTACAAAAATTCTCCAGTTATTATTACTTTTTGCCGCACATATATGTCTCACATAATTTCATAGCGGCTATAGCCTATACTTTCTTTCAATTTATTCTTATTGCAGGCTTGTAACACAGGCGCTTGCATTTTTGCATTATCGGTATGGCAAACTGCGTAATAGACTCTTACTTACACACAGGCAAGCATACTTAAATATAAGTAGGCCTACACGCGTGGTGGGATGCGAGTGCCGCCATCTATCAATGTATCTGCTATGATAATGTGGTCATATAATCTGATATCAAATGACTTATATGGCGCCATAACTATAATGCCCAACCCATCAGACGATGGTAGCTTCAAGAAAAAAAAATCGCATTTGGAAATAACATTTGGCTGAAGAAATATAATTATGCCACGCATTTGCAGACGGTCATCGAAAATTCTTGCTATTAGTCAATAATTAATTATATATTCATTCTTTCATTATTCATTATGAAGATTTATATAGCGCCTCTTAAAGGTTACTACTTAGGAGCACTCCCGATCCAAACTCTGCTGAAGAGGACGGTTTTTAATGCTGCGCTAAAACGCACCTATAGAGTCTAATCACATGCATGTAAGCATAAGGCGTGAGGTCATTGGGAGCTCAGCCCGTGACATGGGTCCACGTAATATTATGAACAGTTATAAATACACATACGAATTTGGAGCTTACATTCTAAATGTCTACAGTAGCCTACATTCAAGTAAGCTCACTGTTTTTCTGGTAACTCGAGGAGCAGTTACGCAACCACGGTCTAAACTCTAATAGCTAGTTGGGAGGGACCTGCTGAAACGTAGAGTGAGTTAAATGTGAATACAGAAGGCACAAAGCCGCGAATGTCAAATGCATATATTGTATGTATTGTATGGTATTGTGGTTCTGGTGATGTACTATAATCTCTGTCTCTTCTAAATGTGTCAAAATGGACCATGCGTTTAAGGCTACGAATGTTATTTGCTGTAAACTTCGCAGAAATTAATCTCGGTCTGACTATTCATTTTCACAATTGGACACAGCGCTCAGACGTTACTTAGACCTACTAAGTTACTACGGTCTGTCATCGAACTCGCGGCAGCTCTTCAAAACTTTTCTAAAACTATCTCTCTTACACCTACTAATCTTACATCAATTCTAAGCGAGGTTGAGATTAATTTTGCAACGCACCGAATGCACCTATACTAACAACGGCCCTGGGTACCCTGGGGGGAACGTCGTAAGCTCCCTTACGGGGAATGAAACATTACTGACATTTTAGCCAAAATTGAGCAACAAAGCTCGATTGAGGTCACTCGGTGCTCTGCACCGTTTGAACGTCTGCTTACAAAAACTGTCGTGATAAATAGATTGATGGATGACTGGATGAATCAATGAAATGAGTGATCTACTGAAGAGCTTATCAATCAATGATTAAATAGACGTATGGTTGACAGATAAAGCAGATGAAGCCAGTTTTTGTCCATCTGAGGATTTCGTATCGCTAGAGGCAAGACTGTCTCTTGTTGACAACGTTCCCTATAATCTCCAACTTCGCTCGTCTTTTCCCAACCGATGTCTGATCTGATTGATCGAAGATTTTGTGATAATTAAGCGATATATATTCTTATATAACACAATCGGTCTTCATCTTTGGTTTCTGTAAGCTAATTTAATCAGTGCACGACGATTGTCGTACAGCGACGCAGGTAGACCAACTGCAAATTGGCGCGCGGCGTCTGGACAGGTGGTTGTCTGGACAGCGCGTGATGTCTAGACGAGCGTACGTTGAGTGTACAAGGAGGGAGTGGAAGTGAAGAAGGAGTGTTGTGTGTTGAGAGCTGTTGAGATAGGCTGTAATAGTTGTTGTTGAGTTGCGATAGAGTAGACTGATGAAGGTAGTAGTCGTGTAGTTGTTATGATAACGCAAGTGTAGTCCTTGTTGTGTTGTTGCTGATCGTTTTACTTTACATCGGATTTTGGAGTATAATAAGAAGACTTAAACACGTCGTCGTTGTTGGTTACAAAACAGTGAAAGTCTGTAGATTCTTTACCTAGCCATTTAGCTAATGAAACAGTTATCTAGGGATAGGCCTATGCTACCACGAACTTATACGAAGAAGCTTCCGAAGAGACTGATAGGAGGAGGTGATCACAAGGAGGTTATCACATTTGGTGGCAGCGGTGGGATAACGATCCAAGTTGCAGGAGAACGATCCTAGTTACGAACGGCGGGTCTACGTGCCAAGTTACGAACGGAGGGATTCTATCCAATCAACAGACGTTGTGGAGGAACGGACGCTGTGACTTTATCGAGGAGCCGAGCACTCGGGAGAAGCAACGATACATCGAGCATCCGTACGTCAGTGAGAAACGACAACACAACGACTACAAGGTAGAAAAACTTGCTTGTCTATTGAAGTGTGCATAAAGAATTGAAGTCAGTCAATTGCAAACATTTGAAGAGTAGCCTACTATTTTATCGAGCATCTGTAAAGTAAAGAAGTAAGATGGAGAAACTTACGGAGCAAAAGCAAGCAGCTATTAAAAAGATGTCTTCGGAGAGACTAGTAAAATTATTAATTGAAGCAGGCGTAGACGCAGAAGAAGTCGAACAGATGTCGAGGGAAGAATTGATGAGAAATTTAGCCGAGGTTTGGGCTAAGAAAGAAGAAGAAGAAGAAGGTGCTGTTGGAGGCGCTAAAGAAAAGCCGGTTGAGAAACATCAGGCACCGATGTCTATAGAGGCGTTGCTACAATTCATGATGATGAGTAGACAAGAAGAGAAAGAGAAAGAAGAGCAGCGCAGACAACAAAAGAAAGAACGTAAGCAAGAAGAGAAAGAATTGCGACAACAAGAGATAGACATGCAGAGGCAGCAGTTCCAGATACAACTAGAACAAATGAGACTCGATCGTGATGAATCAGAACGGAGACGGACGGAGTTAATGATAGAGTACGAAAAAGCAAGAAAAAGCGATGAAGAAATACGAAAGCAGCAGATTGAGGACAAAAAGGCTCGTGAGGAAGAAAAAGAAAAGATGCGTTTACAAGAACTGGAGAGAGCAGAAGAAATTCGTCAGGAAGAATTTCAAGCCGAAAAAGACAATTTGGAAAAAGCAGAAAGAGAAAGAGAAGAACAGATGCAATTAGAACAAAAGAAACTTGCTATTAAGGAAGCTCAACTCCATGAGATGGCTATTGAAAAAGAAGAACGCAGAAAGCAGTTAGAACTGTTGCAGCAGAAGATTGAACAAGAAGAACTGCGTAGGATAGAAGATCAAAATAGACTGAGGAAGAAAGACGAAGACGATAGAAGAATCCGTGAGGAATCAGAACAAAATAGGCTTAGAGAAAGTGAGACAATGGTGTCAAAGATTAAGAAGATAGGTGATGCAATGAAACATGTGTTACCGAAGATGCCGTATGATATGATGGAAGTGCCATTATATTTTGAAACAGTTGAAAATTCATTCAATAGCTTCGCTGTGGAAAAGCAGTACTGGGTGAAATTGTTGTTGCCATTGATGACCCCGAGAGCGCGAACGGTATTGAATCGATTGTCATTTGAGAATTTACATAAATACGATGCAGTGAAAGAGCATTTGTTGAAGGAATTCAAGTTAACAGCTCGTGAGTACAGGTCAAGGTTTGCAGATGCCAAGAAGACAGCCGAAGAAACGTACACGATGTTCACGGCTAGGCTGAAGAACCTGTTGAATTATTATGTCCGAAGTAGACGAGTGGACAAAGACTACGAGAAGCTGTTTGATTTGTTAGTGGCGGATAAGCTGAAAGAATGTTTACCACCAGGTCCACTACAGTTTGTCTTAGCAAAAGAGGGCACAGAATGCTTGGAAGCTAGTAATGTTGCAGACCTCGCAGACATACATGTAAACAATCGGATTGGTGTGATGTTCCAAGACAAACCGAAATTTGAAGCATGGGGAAATAGCTCAAAGCCATTCAAGTGGAACAAGGATAGCAAAGACACCGGAAGCCAAGCCAAGAGTAATGATGCAAAGAAAGATAATTATTCTGGAAAGCAGTATTGGCAAGATAAGAAAGAGTCAACGTGGGACAGACAAGCCTACAATCGAACTCCGCCGCTGGGACGCCCAACAGAAAGTAATGCATCATACACGCCGTACAACAAGTGGGAGAACAATGAGCAAAGAAGTTTTATAAAGAAACGTTGCCACAACTGTCATTCTGACAAACACCTAATAAAACATTGCCAAGCACCAGGAGCGGCAAATCTGAAGAAGAACTTTAGCAGAAGTGCAGAAAATCTTCGAGTAAACCAGATACAAGTGATGAATGCACCAGACCAGTTTGAAGAATCGGACGATCGTGAAACAGAAGTGAAGTCGGTAATGAAGTGTACGCCGCAGTTCACCATACAGAAAGAAGCGATAAAGACTACTTCCATTGCAGAAATTTGTCGTGAAACAAAAAGTAAAGAGGAGTGTCAACGCATAAAGAAGATATCGTTGCAGCATGTAAATGTGGAGATACGTGGGACCGATGGTCAGCCTGTGCAAGTCGAGGCGTTGATTGACTCGGGGACCGAGATACCAGTAATCAACGAGGAACTACTGAAAGGAACGACAGTAGAAGAAATCGGCAGAGTTCATTTGCAATGTGTAGCTGGAGAGCCGATTCCAGCTAAGTTGGTGAAAATCGAAGTGCGGATGAGCGGTCGTAACGAAGGAACAGCTACAGAGGATAGGACAATAAATATCGCGCCATATTTAACTTTAGTGTGTGCCAGCATTCCAGCGGATCTGTGCAAAGAAAACAGAGAAAAGTTCTTGCTACATCCGGAGATAATTGCAGAATTGAAAGAGATTCCACCAGTGAGTGTATTGCAAGGGGAACTACAAGCGAATGTGACTACAAGAGCACAAAGTCGGAGAGCAGAAGTCGAAGGCGGAGAAGATGAAACGATAAACGAAAGTTCGCAAGAAGATGACACGGACAGCGAAGATGAACTCAGCATTCAAGATGACGAAAGAACAACGTCTGAAAACAATGAAACTGAAGAAGAGATGGCTGCATGTGAACGAAATGATAGTGAAGATTCCGAAAGCGACGCTGAACTGGAGACAAGTATGAGGGACTTGTTCACAGAGAATTCGAACGATGAAAGACAGCTGGAAGATGCGAAGAAATTCGAGGAGCAGCAGAGAAATGACGAGTCACTGAAATCGTGGTGGAGGATCGCTGAAGACAAAGGATCAGAGTTTAGCGTGGTGAATGGATTGATGTATAAGAAACATCAAATGCTGGATCAGCTAGTGTACCAGTTGGTGTTACCGAAAGAGAGAAGAATTCAAGTAATGGAATTAGCTCACGAGTCAGTATTTGGCGGACACTTGGGAGAAGAGAAGACACGAGAGAGAATCAAGTTGTCCTTTGTCTGGCCAAAGATGCGTCGAGACGTGGTGAAATTTTGTAAGTCCTGTGAGAAGTGTCAGCTGAAGGCACGAAGTTTGGTGATGGATCGAGTGCCGATTACACCAATTCCAAGGGAAGATGTTCCATTCCGACGGATGACTATGGACGTGGTAGGCCCAATAGAACCGAAGTCAGCAGCAGGGCATAAGTATTGCTTGTGCATAGTGGATTCATGTACAAGATGGCCGACAATCTTTTTGCTGAAGTCATTGACTGCTAAGGCTGTGTGCGAAGCTTTGATGAAGCTATTCATTGACGTGGGGGTGCCGTCTGTGATCACCAGCGACAGAGGCACGAATTTTACAGCCAGTCTTACAAGAGAATTTTTTAAATTGATGGGATGCTGTCCACGATTCGATTCACCGGGGCATCCAGAGGCAGCCGGATTAGTCGAGAGATGGAATCAGACGTTCAAGAAGATGGTACATCATGTCATTGTGGAAAATCCAAGACAGTGGCATAAAATCATTCCGTTTACCGTATGGGCATTGAGAGAAGTTCCTAACGCAACGACAGGAGTGGCACCATATCTGCTGGTGTATGGAAAAATGCCAAGAGGACCATTAACTATCTTAAAGGAAAGCTGGACCAAAGAAATAAATCTACCGCCAAACATTGGAGTACAACCAGCAAAGTACCTGAAGAACTTAAGAGCAGACATGGAGAAAGCTTTGATATTTGCTGAGAATTGTGCAGAGGAAAAGCAAAAACAATACGCCAGTCAATACAACAAGAGGGCCAAGGATAAAGAATTCGAACCAGGAGAAAACGTCATCGTCCTGTATCCAACGTCAACCAATAAATTGATCTCACGATGGCATGGTTCATGTACAGTGCTACAAAGAAGATCCAAGTATTCGTATCTGGTGGACATGAATGAAAACGGCCGACGAATCGTCCATGCCAACAAAATGAGGAAGTTCATCGCAAGAACATTATCGTGTGGTCTCATCGTGGAAGAGGACGACGAATTCGGATCAGTGGTAGAGCTACCATTGAAAGAAGACCATGCAGAGACGACACAGAAATCGCTGCAATTGGACTATGAACAGATCGGACATCTTACGTGCGAGCAACAGAAACAGCTACTGGATGTACTGCACCGTTATGCAGACAGATTTTCGGACAAACCTGGATTATGTACATTGGTAGAACACGAAGTGGTGCTGAGACCGTACTTTCGAGAGAAAGAGTTCATGGCTTATCGAATACCGCTGATATACCGCGCAGAAGTGGACAAACAAATACAAGAGATGCTGAAAGCAAACATCATTCAACCGTCGTCGAGCAGAATGGCAAGTCCGCTGGTCATCGTCAAGAAGAAGGACGGATCCTTGAGACTCGCGTGCGACTACAGGTACGTGAATTCATATACTGAAAATTGTCGATATCCCATGCCGATCGTCAACGATGTGCTGAGCAAAGTCGGGAAATCCAAGTTCATTTCCGTTTTGGACTGTCGCAGTGCTTACTGGACTTGTCCTGTGAAGAAATCCGACCAATGGAAAACCGCATTCGTTACCCATAATGGACTGTACGAATTTACACGTGTCCCTTTTGGCATGATTAACTCTGGACGGACTTTTGTAAAAGCAATAAACATGATTTTGCAACCGATTAATGCATTTACTGAACCCTATGTTGATGACATTGCAGTACATTCTGATGATTGGAACATTCATTTGAAACATTTAGAATTGTTTTTGAAACAAATAAGACTGCATAATGTAACCTTGAACTTGAAGAAATGTGTGTTTGGTAAGAGTGAGGTGAAATTCATCGGTCACCTCATAGGATCAGGGAAGAAGATGATGAATCCAGATAGGATTGACAGTTTGATTAATTAAAAAAAACCTGAAACGAAGAAGCAAGTGAAGCAAGTGTTAGGATTTTTTGGTTTCTACAGACAATTTATTTGTAATTTTGCTGAAATTGCTAAACCATTAACAGATTTAACTAGCAAGCAGACACCTGAGAACATTGTTTGGACTGAGGACCACCAGAAGTCTTTTGATTCTCTTAAAGAAATTGTTTTATCAAATGTGATTTTATACATGTTCGAGGTTGGCAAACCATTTAATTTGTACTGTGATAGCAGTGATTTTGCTGTGGGGGCTGTGCTGTCACAAGTGGACGATGAGGGGATAGAACGTCCCGTTTCATTTATCAGTCAGAAGCTGACAGATACCCAGAGGAGATGGGCGACGATTGAGAAGGAAGCCTATGCAATCATATGGGCTTTAAACAAATTGAAAGAAATTATTATTGGTTCCAAGATTAATGTGTTCACTGACCATAATCCTTTAGTTTATTTGACTGAGTCAATGTCGAAGTCTGCTAAGTTAGTCCGATGGTCTTTATCATTGCAAAATTTTGACATTCTGTTGAACTATAAGAAGGGAAAGCTGAATGTAGTAGCGGACTGCTTATCGAGATTGTAGTATAAGATATTTTGCGATTGCATTTAGTATAGGAATTGTTTGTATTTAGTTTAAGCATTATACGTTCGCTAATTTTTAAGATTAATTAGCTCTCTTCAAAAGAAAGGAAGGAGGTAATGTAAGCTAATTTAATCAGTGCACGACGATTGTCGTACAGCGACGCAGGTAGGCCAACTCCAAATTGGCGCGCGGCGTCTGGACAGGTGATTGTCTGGACAGCGCGTGATGTCTAGACGAGCGTACGTTGAGTGTACAAGGAGGGAGTGGAAGTGAAGAAGGAGTGTTGTGTGTTGAGAGCTGTTGAGATAGGCTGTAATAGTTGTTGTTGAGTTGCGATAGAGTAGACTGATGAAGGTAGTAGTCGTGTAGTTGTTATGATAACGCAAGTGTAGTCCTTGTTGTGTTGTTGCTGATCGTTTTACTTTACATCGGATTTTGGAGTATAATAAGAAGACTTAAACACGTCGTCGTTGTTGGTTACAAAACAGTGAAAGTCTGTAGATTCTTTACCTAGCCATTTAGCTAATGAAACAGTTATCTAGGGATAGGCCTATGCTACCACGAACTTATACGAAGAAGCTTCCGAAGAGACTGATAGGAGGAGGTGATCACAAGGAGGTTATCACAGTTTCATATAGGAATCGTCTCCATATTTCATTAGCGGCATAGTCTCGCATAAATCTAGTACAGCGCTTGATTCATGTCGCATTGATTCATGAGTGCATTTGTCTTACGTCCATACTGCTATTCTTCATCGTTCTTTCCTATAATCTAGTTTCCTACTTCCGTCCTTCCGTCCTTCCTTCCATAATTCGTTTCTTTTATGATTGCATCGTTCTCTTGCTTTCCGACTTCTGTGGTTCTCTGCTTCCCTTCTCCCGTCCTCAAAGAATTCCTTTCCTCCTCGTACACAATGACAATTTTTTCTTTTGTTTTTTCTACTCTTTTCCAGCCTATTCTTCTCGCTGTCAGCAGGCACGCACAGTCGCATAGTCGCACACACGCACACACACACACGCACTCATCCATCATTCCCATTCTGTCATTCTCAGCTCCATCCGACCATCCGACGCCCATACAGCTCACTCCGACGACGACGAGCAGTGTATCATTTAGCGACAGACACGACATCTGTTGATGTCTTGATTACTCAATCTCTCAGCTTCAAAAGAGTTATTACTACTGAGATGCATATACCGACTTCTTTCAGCAGAATTTTTCCGTGAAAGCCAGTGCAGAAGCTACGCTATATATATATATAATATATAATGTATATAATATATATAATATAATTCAATTCAATTCACTTTATTGCAACCAGAAAACAAGAAAACAATAAAAGTACAAAACATGCATGCATTGGCTACAAAGGGGGGCCCAAAAGGGATGGACATCCCGCTGGGAAGGGTCACCCAAATTATGTAAGATATATTATATAATTATATTATATATAATATATAATATATATCATATATATATATATCATATGCTATATTTAACGCACACGCCATCGCCGCATCTGATCAATATTTCTGGACTCTCCGAGTAAAACTTGTGTTCGTCTCAATGCTTTCAGCTTCAGTGTTGCAACCATTTCAGATGTAGGCTATAATACATAAATATATCATCGCGCTTACAATATCTTTCAGTGATATAACAAACGGTTCGATTTTAATACACTCTTTATATCCTGACCAGTCGTTCCCATGAGCTGTAGACCTATACGGGTATTATGCGAAGCAAATATTTTCGCCTCCCTCGCCCTATAGCCGTCGCTAAACTACGGATCCATTCGTATATGCAGAGCATCCACGCGTTGATAGTTCAGCAAAATCACAGTATAAATTATGTTATTTATACTGGGGCAATGTGTTTCTGCTTTGGAAGATTCTGCTGATGCCTGTGAGTTTGCCTATGAGTCTTTTTTCTCATATTAGCCTACATCTCTGACTCTTCTAAATCTAGCAAAATGGATCATGCGTCTAAGCCTTCTAAGGCTATGAATGCCATTTGCTGTAAACTTCGCTGAAAATAATCTCGGTCCGACTATATCATTTTCACAATTGGACACGGCTATCAGGAATTACTTACTGCGGTCAGTCTGTCAGTGAATTTGTCAAAAAACGCAGGAAGACCTGACAAAATTAAATAGGCATGAATAGTCTCGTTTGAAATGTCACTGTGAGCTTAATTATATAGCTCTAGAGTCTAGAAGGTCGAAAGATTCATCGCGTTGACAATTTATTAGACTGAAATATATTTCAGCGCTGTATCAATGTTGGCCATGCATTGCACAAATGAGGGGACGGATGAAAGAATGAATGGATGAGAGTATAATTATAGGAGTATAATTATAGACCTATGTGCATTATGCATGCATGTATAGATGTACCATGAATAGATAGATAGCCTAGATGTATCGGCTGTATCATGTATACATGTATGCTTGCGACTGGATATTTATTAGTTATATAGCGCCACCGTTTGAAACAATCGTGCTGCGAATGCGTTGGTATAAAGTATAAACCATAAAGTATCTTTTGAGACGTCGAAAAAATCAATTGCTGATGGACTAGAAACTGTTGAATAATAATTCGTGTGGCTGTTGATGAATGTATTCTGTTGGGTTGTAAATGATGACATTCGTGTGAACGATGGATAAGTTTTATGAGCCACTGCAGTTAATATAATTCATAAACAAGAGTAGCAGAGGATGTGAAATGTCGTCAGAGTAGTTATGATCCACACATATGTTGAGGTTGCTCTCAAATAACTTATTGGATTAGTTATGTTATATGGTCTGCTAGGTTAGAGTATACGCATACAGAGACATATATGGAGGTAGACATAGAGACAGATTGAGAGACAGAGATAGAGAGACAGATGGAGAGTCAGATAGAGAGACAGAGATAGATGGATATAGAGAGATAGAGAGAAGGTAGAAAGACAGATAGAAAGACAGACAGATAGATAGATAGAGAGACAGAGAGAGACTGATAGTGAAACAGAGATAGACAGATATAGATAGGCAGAAAGAGAGCCAGAGAGAGACAAAAATCGAGGCGAAGAGAGACAGAACAGAAGAGAGACACAACCATGGATGAAGAGACAGAGACAGTTGGCATTCGATTAAATCTACAAAAATGTGTTAAACATGAGTACAAAATCTGTTGCCATCCATTACAAAGTCGTAAATATGGCGAGAGAGCCAAACGTCCCACCCACCCCTTCGCTCTGTCTCTTTGCATGTCCGTCTGCCCATCTGTTTCTGTCAGTCTGCTTCTTCCTCTCTGTATCTGTTTCTCTCCAAAACTAATTGCTAAAGATTTCTGAAAAGCTTCGTGCGACCGTTTATTGAAAACTGTATAGCTCTCTATATCTTTCAACGTATAGGCTACGTCGCTTTGACCGTTCGCATCTCTCGTTCAGTCTTTTAATATTACGGGTCCCGATGTTTTTAGCCAAACGCAAAAACCGTCGTAATCGAGCGTCGACTTACTCCGAAGAAGAGAGCACATTCTGAGACTTATCGAGGTCAGTGAATGAAGTAGTAGACCTAACTAACGGTGCTCATCAGGGCTGTATACTGGCAAATTTTGAGGTGAGTATACACGCTGACCGCGGGAGAAAACCGACTTTTTTTTAGCCGAAATTCTGACGACCATTTTTTTAGTCATCTGGCCAAAATCCTTAGAAAATTTTCACAATAAAATTGTGAATTTACGATGCCGTTTTTCCCCCGGAGGTGAGTATACGCTGTAAACCCGCGTATACCCTTGATTACAGCCATGATGCTCATCATGCTCATGGTAACAGATTGATTAACATCTATACCATGCACCCTTATATATTATATATAGACTGCTTTGATGTCCTGTATGTTTCTAATCACGCTGCTTATGAGGCTTGGCGGATTATTATCTTTCATACCAAAATAATAATTGATTGTTTCTTGTTTCGTGGTTTGCTCACCTTTGACATTTTATCCTTTGACATTTATCCCTTTGATGAAGTCTGTGTTCCACAATGTTTTAAATCTGGTTTGCAATAAACACGCCTTTGCTTTAAAAAAGTAGATAAATCCGAGGAAATCATGCTTGGTTCCTATAGCAATGTGTCTGCTGTCTCTCTCCTTCTCATTTCAACACTGACTTTGATGGCACTCATGTTGAATTATCGACAACAGTGTCAAAACAGTGCGATAAATCGAACATTAACAATATAATAAATATTATGCCATTCCAATCACACGTACACACGTCGTACATAGCAAACCTTCGCAGATCTATAGTTTCTATCATATCAGGGCAAGGCATCATGTCAATTGGCTGCTCGTATACCAAAGACAGGTCGTGTACTAATATTATAGTCTGCTCTCTATTGTCTTTACTTGATTAATACAAGTCGGTCTTGCAAGTATCTCAGATAGGGTATTGAATCAACGAGCACATTCACAACACATTCACAACTACATGGTTTGGGCGTGCCACGTTGTTTTTAAGAATCGTTTCAAACTAATGAACTTCATAAACCTCCCGGGACATCTGCATTGGCTTCCTGTAGAATTTTATGTGACGCTTGATCAGCCGTATGCATCAGACAACACTTTTCACGATTGGTTTGTTTAATGTGCACTTGTTATAGCGCCCCTTCAAGCTCTCTACTCAGAGCGGACACTGCATCTGAGTTTCAAGCCGAAGCGCTGAGCAATTGCGAGTGAAGGACTTGCTCAAGGTCCTTACGCGGCGACTTGAGGTGGATTCGAACCTGCAACCTTTCGGCTACAAAACGACGAACATACTCACTACACCACCGTGTCCCACAATTGATTTACTTCTTGTGTTATAAAAATGTAGGTTAGTGCGGAGCAGCGATGGACACAATGAACTACACGGACTTTGACGGCCTGTCACCGTTCTTCCTGAACGGCGGCGGTGGCGGAGCAGGAGTGGCAGGAGGAGTGGCAGGAGTAGGAATCAACGGATCATCGTACGGAGATTCAGGGGCTGGCATCGTAATCCCTCCGTCAAACGCAGACGTCCGCGCCGGTGCCCTCGTCACCTTCCTCCTCACCTTCATCTTCGGTAGCCTTGGCAACGGACTCGTCATCTACATCATTCTACGTCATCCTGAGGTCCGCGTCAAGTCCGTCGCCAACTACTACATCCTCAACCTTGCTATCGCCGACTTCTTCTTCGTCATGACCCTACTCTTCTTCTGCTACGCCACCTTCACCGGCAACTGGGTGTTCGGAAGCGTCGTCTGCAAGCTGGCCTACGCCGTCCGCGAGAGCAACCGCTACGTCAGCATCTTCACGCTTGTCGCCCTCGCCTACGATCGATACCTGGCCAGCTTCTACAACGCCGGTCAGTTCCGCACGGTCACCGTTGGGAAGATCGTCTGCGCTGCCATCTGGTGTTGCTTCATCGTCATGACGACGCCATACCTGCTGCACTGCGAGGTGAGTAGACGCGGGAATCTTGCCAGCTGTCACGTGAACACGATGACGACGAGCAGTACAGCGCTGAAGGCTTGGGTGTGGACGCAGCTCAGCCTCGGATTCGTCCTGCCTTTCCTGCTCATCTTGTCTGCGTACGCGGCGCTCGGGGTCCGACTCCATCGGCTGCTCGGATCGGGAACAAAGACGGGAGTGAAGAGGCCTGGACGCGCGTTGACACGTATGACCCTCGTGATCACGGTCATTTTCCTTGTCACACAGCTGCCATATAATGTCGTTTCGCTTCTGACCGTCTACAAGAGGGAGGCCGTCCAAGAGAGTCTCGAGCGACTTAACGCCGCGTCGTCGGCGGCGAATCGAACGGGCGTGGAATCGCGTGCGGTCCTAACCGCCTTCGTGAACAGCCGTCAAGATGTGAGGTTCTACAGCATCTTGTACACCGTCATCACGGCGCTTACGTTCGTCTGCAGCTGCTGTAACCCCATCATCTACGGCTTACTCAACAAGAATTATCGTAAGTGTATTGCATTGTATTGTATTGTATTGTATTGTATTGTATTGTATTGTATTGTATTGTATTGTATTTAAACATTTATAAAGCGCCTCTAGTAGGGGCGAACCGTTCAGAGGCGCTCCCAGTGCGCAAGGCCCCGCGAGAAGAAACAGGTTTTGAGAAGAGACAAAGCAGAGGAGAGACTAATTAAGAAAACATTAATTAGTAGGGCTGTTGTTCGATTAAAAATTTTAATCGAAATTAATCGCACGATTAATTTTTTTAATCGCAATTAACGCCATATTAATCGCAATACATTTCCGTCAAATGTATCAATCTTACTATTTTCTAAAGACCCAGAAGCATATGGCTTTAATGACTGAATCATTCTTTTTATTGCAAACATATTCAATAACCTTTGGCTTAAGCCTATTTAATTTCTGCCTTTAGTTTATTGAGCAGTTTTGTATGACAGCCAGAATAGAAACATTGTTCAGACAGTCAACTGTTCGAAATCCGTTAGTTATTTCATTTGAGCCACCTATAATTAAAATGATATAGGCCTAAATGAAAATTAAACAACCGTTTTCTGACTATCAAAATTAATTATTTATGCCGCCAATTGTATATGCAGACCAGTTTATTTACATTGGTCGGTTCAAGGGATGCTTTTATTAATCAGCAATAGGTATAGTAGGTCTACCAGGCCTATATTGAACCTCATTATTTAGTCACAATTTTCTACAAGAGGTTGCGAGTCTTGCCAAACCTCGTGTCAGTAACTGTTGGCCTTCTGTAACCAACGTAGGCCTATAGTCTGACGAGATGAGGTAACAGTGGACGATGCGATGCGGCCGATGTCGACGACTCATCTTTAGCGTTTAACGCATCTTTTGGTTCGCATGCAGGCAATAATTTAGCAAAGAATTGCTATACGACAACACTCGAATTCTTTGTTGGAATATTTGCCAAAGAATGTATCACTAGCTTTAAGTATGAGCCTTCCATTAATCCGTTTAAAACGAGATTTTCTGCCTCTGATTCCATTTTAATCAGATCTAATTAACGCGTGCGATTAATGCGTTAAAATTTTTAATCGCATAATTTTTTAACGCGTTAATCGCACGCGTTAACGCGATTAAATCAACAGCTCTATTAATTAGTATTAAATACGAACGCAATAATTATTACTTTGGACCAATATTTTAGACCATGCATGCATGAGGAGACTCAGGAGAGCCTACTTCTGTTTCTCTCAATAACACTCGGATCCATTAGCCCGCATCAATTCCCTCGTGTATGAACAAGATAATAAGATCATAATTGTGTAATGGGTCCAGTCATGATTGTGCTTCCGTTTCTGGCTTCCAGGAAATCAGTAATGATACCGAAAATAAGACAGCGGCCCGATAGCTGTTTGTTAGCCATAAAATACATTAATGAATCCATTGCGGTGCACGAAAGCAATTTTTATGATCTCATATACACATGATTATGGTGGTCGCCATAGTTCTCAAATTATGGCGCATTTGCGTTTTCTATAAATATACAGTTGCTAAATATATAAACGGTTTACAGGTATACGTCTAAACAAGTCTGTCTTTTGTCTTTCAGGTAAGCTCTACGCAGGTGTTCTCTGTCGCCGCCGGAGAAGACCGGAAGCCGTAGAATCTGGCGCCGGAAGTAGCGACGGGGAGACGAGAACCCATGCCAGACAAATAAGTGTAACGCGCATGACAGGTGCCACCAACACAGACGTCATCGAAATGTCTAGTATGATGGAGTGAGAATGAATAATGTGGTCATTCGCTCACTGATGGTGGAACGCACACGCTTCGTGATAATAGTTATAACTTCTATCTGAATAATTATCTGATGATGTTTGGTGGTACCAGACACGATCGTGACCACACAACGCTGGCGATGGTTGACTGCAGTCTCGGTGTCAGAGTATAATTTACATTGTCAGGATTTGTTCGCAGAAAACATTTGATTGATTCACTACAGTATATATATAGCACAGTTGCCCAGTGATTGGTTGACTGATTCTTTGATTCTGATTGGTTGACTGATTCTTTGATTCTGATTGGTTGACTGATTCTTTGATTCTGATTGGTTGACTGATTCTTTGATTCTGATTGGTTGACTGATTCTTTGGTTCTGATTCAGTAACTAGTTGACTTGATTGAACATGATTGACATAATTTGCTGTACAATATTTCCACTGTCGACTTGTCAAGTGATTGATTGATTGACTGATTGATTGATCGATTGATTGATTGATCGATTTATTCACTTGTTCAGAGCAGTTATGTTGCTCCCTCTCTGGATACCTACTCGATCCAAAGTACAGTTGACATACCTACTACAGACACTATCATGGCAGGTTGGAGAGTCTCTATAGCGAATGATCCATGGCTTTAGCAAAGCAAGTCTTCATCGTAAAAACCGAGTAAAGCAGACCATGAAAACGCTGAAAAGACAATATAAATGAGAGGTCGTGCATCACCACCTGCTGGAGTCCTGGCATCAAAGGGAGCAGCAGACATGATAAATGACCGACGACAGCATGGATGGAATTTATTTATTCACATTCACCGCCGCACAATATGGCTGGCGTCAGGAACTGTAGATGATGATGATGATGATGATGATGATGATGATGATGATGATGATGATGATGATGATGATGATGATGATGATGATGATGATGATGATGATGATAAAGTTTGTCAAATCTACCCCAGTTGTGTTTATTAGGCGCAAGAATGTTGTTGGTGATCATCATCATCGTCATCATCGTCGTCATCGTCATCATTATCACCATCACCATTATCATCATGGTCGTCGTCGTCTTCGTGATCGTCTTCGTCATCGTCGTCGTCATCATCGTCGTCTTGTCATCATCATCGTCGTCGTCGTCGTCGTCGCTGTCGTCGTTGTTATCGTCATCGTCATGTAGTCATCATCATCTTCATCATCATCATCGTCACCGTCATCATCACCAATTCTTCATCATCATCATCATCGTCGTCGTCCTCCTCCTCATCATCATATATTACCATCAATAACCAGAGCTTAAAGTGTTGCAGCACGGTCATGGACGGCGTCCTGGCACTTATTTTAAAATATATATGCTGTCCTGCCACTATTTTGGCCAGCACGCCTGAAAATGTAAGGGGCGTCCTGGCACTTCGTTTGGAAAAGTAAGGGGCGTCCATGCACTTCTTTTTTGCACTTTCAGCATTGTCAATAACTATAGCAATAACAGCCTAGCGAATGGTCAATACCCGTCTGCGTGTCTAACATAAAAAAACAGCCACAGTGGTCTACAATGTCGAATTGTCGGTGTGTAAAATTACAATATTTATGATGGGTTTAACTGCATGGGAAAGCGGTGTAAATGTCGACCTCATATACCGTACTTCGACTTTTATGGGAGTCCCGGAGTCATTCTTCTTTGTGAGAACTCATTAAATGCGCAGTTATCTATGGCCCTGAATGCTGACAGAATTATGTGTGGCACTTGGATTATGTACACATAAATGTTATAACGCAAAACGTTTGCTGATCCACAGGAAGGACGATTTGTATCGGCGGAGTTGTTGGATGCTCATTGCTCAGTGGTGTAGTGGTTAACGCGCTGAGCTGACAGTCGAGATGTCAAAGGTTCAAATCCCGACCATGGCATCAATTTGCTTCGCGGTTTCTGCTCCACGTTCACTCCTTAGCTAACTAAAATCACTCAGTGAGGCAGTGCCGGATTAACTTTTTAGAGGCCTGGCGCAAACAATGCAACAAAACTAAAGTAGGCCCTCTATCCAATCAAATTATCAAAAAATAGGGGGGGGGGCAAATTAATTACATAGAAAAACATACTTTAATTTATGAACACAAAATGAAGCTGTGATAGGATCATAGGAGATTTTTTAATTTTACTTGTTACCCTTCAACTATTCAAAAATGTTCGTCGAGTTTAAAAGTCTTTCCTTCGTGCTTTTAAAGTAGAGAAAGAATCAATGATATCTTGGAAGTCAAGATCTGTCAAGATTTCCGATTCAATGTTCAAAAGAGTTAAATTTGCCATTCTGTCCTGGCCCATTGTTGACCTCAAAGATGATTTTATGCGTTTTAAATGACTGAATGATCTTTCTCCACTGCAGTTACTTACAGGCAAAGTTAAGTAAATACGTAGTGCAATACAAACATTTGGAAAGCCGTCTTTCAGATTATAGCGGTACATTATATTCAGCATCTTTTGTGGAGTAACTGCTGTACCTGCTTCTGTCTCTTGTTTTAATGGTAGATCTATGGTAGGCCTAGTTTCAGATTTAGGCATACCAATGATATCATTGCTGAAATCAAGGGTGTCTGTTGTTGGCACTGCTGAGCGGCCTAAGCCTGAACTGCTTCCAGCTTCTGACGCTGAGTCGACGCCATCTATAAATTGCGGCACTTCTCGTGTTTTTATACTGCCAGAAATTTATCAATACTACCACGTTGCTGTTTGCCTACCTCTTCAAGTCCGCGTTTTCTTTGACGTTTCTGCCAACCGGACTCAAATTTCTTCATTTTCTTTAGGCCTACTTATTTTAATTGTTTAAAAATTAAAATTAACAAAAGAAATAAGCAGCTACATAAACCCTAAATAGTAGATAATATAACATGGAACATACACTGTGTCGTCACTCGTCTGTACCGTACGCATAGGGGCCTATCTATATTTTATTTGGTGAAGGGGTCGATCCGCGCATAAATTGATTACGTCATCATTAGAGTACACAATTAATTAGTACGTCATCATTATAGTAGTAGTACTGTAGAATGCCTGTTTTTATAATGCCACCAAATTTTATATGCAATGCTTGTTTTAGAAATTAAACATTTCAAATAAGTGACTTATATAAACCAATTCGATCGGATAATCGGATTTCTCAATGTTTTTTTTAAAATTTTACCCCCGAAAGAAGGCCTGGTGCAAGTGCGCCAGCTGCGCCATAGTTAATCTGGCACTGCAATGAGGTAGGCCCTACAATGACAATGTTACGATGACGATGATGATAATGACGACGACGACGACGATGATGATGACTGTCGGTGCTACGATAATAAGGCGAGGAAGAGAACTAGACATTAAGGTTCAGTAAAAAAAAGAAAATGAGCATTATTAGTCAAATGTTACCCAATGACATGGAGTCAAGAATAGTCAATTTTTTACAATATTAATATCTTCCGCCTCCGCCAGATGGCCAAGGCTACATGAAATGGCGTTTCTGCGAGAAAATTGCCAGTTTTCATATGAAATATTTCTAAATAGAAACATAATTCACCACCATTCAATATGTCGTTGGAAATAGGCCTATACATCTTAAAACTGAATAAAATGAGGTAGGCCTAGTATACTTTTGAAACGCGAACTGTCAATGATTCTATACAAAGAAATAATTTCCCTCTCTTCAGTCGTCCACCTGTACGGGACAAGTCACGAGCAAAACGACATTTGTCATCTGTGAAGAAGGACTGTTCACTATATATTCTATATGTTGTACATTTCTTGTCAGACACGATCGAGAAGGAGACCTGGACGAATTTTTTGCGCACGAGAACAATGCATGCCCACCATCACTCTGGAATATGGGCAAATTACGGATAGGAACTAAGTCAGTCGACCTTGTGAGTTAATTACCTAGATTCTAGGCCCTAGAATAACTGATTCCTACTTCAACAAATGAGGCCACGGCAGATATCCAACCAGGCCATTCACTGCATGGGTCTTCCAATTGTTAATGCTCTTATACTGGAAGGAACAGTCAAAGTCAACATGCCTTAAACCTGGCACTGCATGCACCTCTGCAGAATATGCTTCCCATATTTTCTTGCCCTACATCACAAGACAGCTGATTGCGCATAGAGTAGATGGTGTATGGGATACAACATCTAGCCTACTCTATGCACACTCATGTTGTAGCTGTCTTGGTATACTGCGGTGATATGCGTCAGGTGAGGCGGAAAATTTATATAGGCTAGGCCTACAGCATAACATTTCAGTCATTTTCTATCTACCTACCAAAACTTATTAAAATTGGTGGAAATTTGACGAAGTTGTGACAGAAACAATTTTGCACAGTTTTTTAGGCACGGTGTATTTTGTTTGAACCATCATGCATGGTTTCCTTATGTTGTCGGAAGCACTTCCAGTGGGCTTTTCCTTGCAATTAGCCTAAACTTCACGCACACTAATTTATGCAGACCTGTACATGTAGGCCTAATTTATGTAGATAGGCTATATGTAATCAGTTACCGTGAAGCAGTCGGAAACTGAGCCCAGTTGCTAATCCAACCAGCCGGACTATAAAATTATATAGGCCTACCTGGTAGGCCTACACATACATTATGTATAAATATATAATAATTTATATAATGCTATTCCTTCTCCTCCCTCCATCTCCCCTCTTCTTTTCTCATTATCATCTCCTCTCCTTGTCCTGCCTCCCAATCCACAACTCTTTCTTTTCTTCCTCCTCCAAACGCCCAAGCAGCATAAAAACCCCAATTGAGAAGATCAGGCAGTCTCTTCCTTTGTTTGATCCTGCAACCCTACAGTGGGGTGAAACTCAATATCTTATCTCTGAATGGCAGAAATATGCCAAGATCATTCCACTCGTGGAGTAATCTTGGAAATATGCTGTGGAGAAAGTGGACTTTGACCGTCCGCCGACTGATGAGGCTGGCCAGCCTGGCCGGCTGACGTCCACTGCCAGCCTCAGTCCACTTGGAGCCCCTGTGCTGCGTCCGTCTGCAGCTGTCAAGATAATTAGGCTTGCCCTGGTCACTGCAGCTACGGAGATACAGAGGCGCCTAAGATTCGGCAAAGAGATAACATTATATTTTTCAAAGATTCCATGGTCCCGCGTGCCACTCATCATAGGCCGGTGTGCCACAAGTGGCACGCGTGCCGCAGGTTGGCCACCACTCCCCTAGCCCCTGATAAACTCCGCCCATGGGCCATGGCTATTCAACAAATTCCCTATCGAACCATCAAACTTACCGATCCACTATATAGCTCTATCATCAACATTCTCCCCTTTTAATCTCTTCCTGATTTCCGAATAGGCTAATAAAACTTGCTCGGAAAATCAATCAATCAATCAATCAATCAATCAATCAATCAATCAATCAATCAATCAATCAATCAATCAATCAATCATCACCACCGAACATGCTGCAATGTGATCAACGTATAGGCCTGCTCATAGTCGCGCACTAACCAAACCGGCGCCAGAAAGACCAGTTTCAGCCTCAGCGTTAGACCTATAGGCCTATGCCGCCTATCGGCTATAGAAGTTAATCAAGTCGGCAATAGCTCCAGGATGCCCTTTTCATTTCGGAGCCATTAAAATACCGGGTAGGTCTAATGAGAGATTAACAGATTCGCTTTATGATCGATCGCCTGTAGCCTAATACAGGGCCGGTCTAACCGTCTAAAATCTAAATGA
Source organism: Lumbricus rubellus (assembly GCA_945859605.1). NCBI lineage: Eukaryota > Metazoa > Annelida > Clitellata > Crassiclitellata > Lumbricidae > Lumbricus > Lumbricus rubellus. The sequence goes on along the minus strand of OX243813.1, from coordinate 44,653,645 downwards.
ACCGATTTTTAAATCTGCTTCTTGCGGTCGGCTATAGGCTAACTAGGCCTAGCCTAATTTGGGCTATTTTGTTTATATTCTGTTTGATAAAATTGATCAAAAGGCGAATCAGACCGCAGCAACACGACGCCACGTTGCTCAATCCATGTTACGTAGGCCTCTAGGCCTATTGGGTGAACAAGTTCATTATTATAATAGTCCCCGGTGTAGGCCTAGCGTCTCTAAGACTGCGTAGACCGACTAATTCAACGATGTGCGAATAGCTAAACACATAGTCGCCAATGCACTCCGTACCATACTCGGTGTGATTATCTGTTATCCAGCGTGACACGTCGTGTGCGCTGAGCTTTATTTACATCGGCGTGTGAAATTTGTGTCTCAGCAATACACCGTGAAAAGCTTAGCGTATGCTCTTGGGTGCGTTTTTTGAACTGTTGTGAAGTAGATGCGATTAAATTAGCTTTACTACAGAATGACATTAGGCTAGCTCGAGACTCGTGAAGAGTGAAATTTCTTAGGCCTAAATGGAGCCTACCAATATCACAAGAACCAGGTCGTTGACAAGAAGCAAAATAATTACCTTGATCACATAGGGCCTATAGGCCTAGTCATTAGACGAACTTGTGATCCCTATGCTCTCCGCATTAGCCCGTATGATTGCAATTATTAAGCTTACGTCTAACTTGACGTCACGCACCTACGGGTCACAGATCTGTGACGAATTGTGACGCTTCCTTAGTCCTTACTAATCGTAATCGTAATCCCAAATTTCCAAGGCGCTAGGCTACTCGAAGGTCGGCGGAGCTTATTTTCAACAGAATTAACCCGGGTAAATCAACACAACAGAAATACGATCAATTTTGAACAAAAATAGTCTACAATTTTTTCATTAGGCCTAGAAAAGTTTGAAATCTCAATGACATAATGCTCGTGAATAAGCTGGTGCCCCGCGCTTGGCTTTCTAGTTGGCCTAGCGCTAGAAATTTCGAGTTTACGATTACGAATAGCCTACGATGCCATTACAATGTTCCCATTTCATGCAGTAATAAAGAATTTGGTATAGGCTATGTTAATATAGGCCCTAGCTCATAATTTTTTTATCAGGCTTAAGAAAACCTGCCAAAATCAAGAGAACGCTTGACAGGACGAAAATAATCATTATATGAAATTATGAATATTAATGAAAGACTTTCTTCGGGAATCCAAGAGACGTTTGCCGCTTCAACATTAACTCGAAAATGGCCGATGGTTCTGTTGACTCTAGTTCGTGGGCTGTTGTCGGTCTGACGGCATTCGTCGCCGCTTTCTTGCTGCTTTTCGTGTTTCTGTGTAATCTGGTTAAAAAGAGTCATTCACAAGAGGATCAAGACCTGACAAGTTAGATCACTGTTTTCTTTCAGTTCAGTGGACTGTGAGCTCATAATTTACCGGTCGCGTCCATTCATGTACGTGCACTTGTTATAGCGCCCCGGTTAAACCGTAGTTTACGTTGTTTAATTATTTGGCCAAAAAGTGACGTTGTTAAATTATTTGCATGTGTATAAATGATATACAAGTAATTTCTGGATCGCCAGGTTCAATCCAGCTTCCATTTCAACTATAAATATGCCTTTATTCAGCGTCCATTTCAGGTATAAAATGCCTTTATCCAGCTTCTACTTCTCAAGCGTTTTTCATCAATCCAGCTTCATTTTCAGCAGAATGACTACACTAACCCTAAAACTAACCCTAACCGACCCTCACGACACCTAACCTGAGCCCTAACCGACCCTCATGCGTAAAATCCCGCTTCTATTTCGTCACTAAATATTTGTCATCGAATGTAAGAAATTGGTTGTCGGATAAAAAAAGTACCGTTTTTTCGTCAATCCAGCTTCCATCTTCTCGCGTTTTCGGTTTATATTGCTACTTCCGGTTGCGAATGTTCAGAAATTGGAATGCGCGTTTTATGGCGCGTTACATTCATGATTTTAGGCGTTTAATAATTAAACAACGTAAACTACGGGATATCGATAATGAAAATAATTAAACAACGTAAACTACGGTTTAACCTAGCGCCCCTTCAGGTTTCCACTTAGAAGCGCTCCCGACTAGCCTACAGCGCGGACACTGGATTGGAGTTTCACGCCGAAGCGCTGAGCAAATGCGAGTGAAGGGCTTGCCCAAGGTCCCTTCGCGGTGACTCGAGGTGGATTCGAACCTGCAACCCTTCGGCTGCAAGGCACCGAACATACCCACTACACCACCGCGCCCCACATTGGGGCATAGTTATAGTAAGCGAGTCCCTATGTTAATGAATGACTGCACTAACCCTAACCTGACCCTAACCGACCCTCACGATGCCTAACCGACCCTCACGGTGCTTAACCTGACCCTAACCAACACATAGGAACTCGCCTATTATAACTAAGCCCCGCATTGTTTCTTGTGTAACATAGCCCCAGACTTTGCTTAGATGGAGCATTGCTACAGCCTACTGGCCAACCACATCATCAATATAATGCTCTCAATAAGTAATTATTAAACATAAATTTGCAAATACACTAACGGTGAAAGTCTCTGAAAGTTTAATACGAAAGGGTGATTTATCATTTTTTGCGTTCTTTGTTATTTTTGTGGGTTAAACCGTAGTTTAGGTTGTTTAATTATTTGGCCAAAAGTGAGGTTGCTAAATTATTTGCATGTGTATAAATGATATACAAGTAATTTCTGGATCGCCAGGTTCAATCCAGCTTCCATTTCAACTATAAATATACCTTTATCCAGCTTCCATTTCAGGTATAAAATGCCTTTGTCCAGGTTCTACTTCTCAAGCGTTTTTCATCAATCCAGCTTCATTTTCAGCAGAATGACTACACTAACCCTAAAACTAACCCTAACCGACCCTCACGACGCCTAACCTGAGCCCTAACCGACCCTCATGCGTAAAATCCCGCTTCTATTTCGTCACTAAATATTTGTCATCGAATGTAAGAAATTGGTTGTCGGATAAAAAAGTACCGTTTTTTCGTCACTAAATATTTTTCTTCTCGCGTTTTCGGTTTATATTGCTACTTCCGGTTGCGAATGTTCAGAAATTGGAATAGCGCGTTTTATGGCGCATTATATTCATGATTGGGGTGTTTCTTAATTTAGCAACCTAAACTACGGGATATCGAAAATGAAGATAATTAAACAACCTAAGCTACGGTTTAACCTTTTTGTGATCTCTATAAATTTTATAAAACCGAGTTTTGGCATCTGGAAATTATATTCTGTACACTGAAAGTTGGTTTGATGGAATAATTCTTACATAAATTGAGGTTGGGTTGTTGCCAGGGCTTAAATTTTGGCAGGACTGTCATAGACGGCGCCCTGGCACTTATTTTCAAATCTCTATGCCATCCTGCCACTTATTTGGCCAGCACACCTGAAAATGTAAGGGGCGTCCTGGCACTTCTTTTGAAAAGGTAATGGGCGTCCAGGCACTTATTTTCCACACTTTAAGCACTGGTTGTTGCTATAAAGTGTACAAATGCAGTTTGATGCTAATAAAATTATGTTGATTACATTTACTTATTGAGTGCATTGCATTGAGAGATGTAACTTGTGGGTCGCAGCGTTCTACTCAAGCAAGGTCAGCTATATTGTTTATACGGACAGGCACTCAGTCTTCGGAAGACATACATTAATTCAATGTTATGCTCCTTTTTTCTTTGTCAGAACTTTCTTAGCTCTGCATTTTTCTCTGGTGCTCTGTCGGGCAATCTTGGGATTTTCTGGCAGGATATTGGAATTTTTTAAAACAGGAAGTGAAAGCACTTCTGGTGTTCATTGAAGTCTTTCCTGAAGGCCTTCTTGTAATTAATTTTGTCAAGGATCCACTTGTCTAAGCGTAAACCAATGCAGCATGTTGTTAAAGAGTATGTCTTTCCAGTGTATATGTAAAATACTTTCTTGTGTTGGTGAACAGAAAATGAAGACGTGAGTTCGGCCGATGGAACGCAGGACAACCAAGGTCGAAGGAAGAAGGAGAAGCCGGTCGTGAAGAAGCGAGACAGCCGAGCGACTTTTGCACATCCGTGGCTTGCGTGCACGTTGAAGTCGCACAGCGGTCTAGTGCTTGGCATCGACTTCAGTCCGAATGGAAAATATCTGGCGACTTGCTCTGAAGGTTGGATATGTTAAAAAGAAATTTGGTCATTTGGGGGGGGGGGGAAGCAGGCCTTTTTTCTAGTTGCTTTGCGGTGTCAGGAGGAAGAATAATTAATTGTAGACCAGTGAAGCACAACCTTTTTCAGCCAAGGGCCACTAATCGATTTCTTAACACATTCAGCGCCTACACACCATGTTAAATGACTTGTTTTGAGACGTATGTATACGTCCCGGGCGCTGAATGTGTTAAACCTTCGACGAGCCAAACGTCAACCTTTCGCTTCCGACATTCTGTCATTTCGTATTTGCAACCGTTATGAAAAAGGTAATATTATTAATCACCCAGCCAATAAAACGGAAAGATATAGCAAAAGACAATAAAGATGACGGCGAAAGTTGTGTGCTTCTGCCTGAAATTAGAGGTTTGCGCCACTGTAGACTTAATGTCAATTTCGGCTCTTAAATAGTTGCCTTCACTGTTGGTCATCGCGGGCCACATGACAACACGTCGCGGACCGGATGTGGCCCGCGGGCTGGACATTGTGCACCACTGTTGTACACAATTGAGTTTATTTGATGTATTAATACCCTGTTTGAATCTATCACTTTATTTGTTTTTTTATTTGATGAGTTGATCTTCGGTTAGTGGTGTACTTTTCTGCTTATAAATGGTCCAGTTATAGTGCTGACCTGATTGCTTGAATGATTGTATGTATCAATGTACTGCATTAATTCTTTAACGACGAGTACATTTGCTCTAAAATGTATGAGACACCAATACAGCTCATGATCAGTATTAGTATACATTAAACTCGGTTTGTGGATGTGATGCATGCATAATTATATAGGATTAGAGTTGATAATGGAAGACCATTTTGAAGATCCAAACCAAAAGAAGGCACATGGAGCTTGACTTGAAGCGCTGAAACAAGATCTATAGACTTAAGGCTGTGATACATACATGTGGGAACATATAACAAGCAGCTGTCAGCGTTTTTCAACAGCACATGTTCAGTTGCATATCGGGTCTGGCAGCTTTACTCTCATGATGCTAACATTGCTAGACTTTATTGTATATCATTTTCTTTTAGACCGAAGTGTACTAGTCTGGAATGTGAAGGAATTTAACAAGAAAGAACACAAGTAGGTCTTTTAGCTCTGGTCATAAATCATATTCAGTCAGCTTTCCGTGGATAGTTTTCATATGCATCTGGGGTTCCACGCTTTTTAACCCTTTAATGCAGAGATGGCAGTAAATGGTAAGGGAAATCCTATACCCTCCGGCATTAAAGGGTTAAACACTATTTACACAAAACTCGCTTTGTGCCATCGAGCTGATTGCATGGTTGCATAATGCATATTGTTTTGTGCTATGTGCTTTTCATCGTTGTCTCTGCAGTTTGTATCCAAGTGCATTAGTGCATGATGTGAAATTGTTCATGATGTTAAATTCAGTCATTGTCAAGTTGTCACCTGTAAAGTGAGGTTGTCCAGTTGCAATCCAGAGTGTTTTCTTGAGCCGAAATAGTCTTCAGCCTTAATACCATACCTATAGTGGGGGTGGGTGATATTGGTAAAGGCATGTAGTAAATGAGCAATCTTGTGGTCTTCCGTCAATCAGTATTAATAATGCAAGCTGAAATAAATGCATTTAGTTACATTCCATTACTTGAACCTGTTTTTCTGTTTAGGTCTGTAAGAGCGAACGTGGAGTTGGACCATGCTACCAAAGTTCGTTTCAGTCCAGACAGCAAGTGAGTTCTCTTCATATCTGGGATACCTTGATGAATGTCTTGTAGTCTGCTTTGTATACTGTGCCGTTGAGTATGAAAGGCAATTTGTCTACTGGCTAAACAGCGGCAAGTCTGTCGGAAAGACGTTGTTAATTCAAAGGTCTTTTCACAGTTCTTAAAAGACACTGCACAAGTGAACTTCCTCTGTCATGTTGGCTGAAATTTCTTGCAATCACTGGACTAATGCAAAAGTTGCTTGACCTGAAATGATGCATTACAAATTTAACAATTTCAGACTTAGGTAATGCTTTAGTTCTGGCATTTGCTGAAAACTAAAAAGGGACCACATACGTTTTGGTCATTGTAAATGCCAATCTTTGATGTCTAATTAAAAGCAGTTGGTGTATTAGAAACTGACTTGATAGGATTTAGCAATTAAAAATGTCATTGTTTTTTGTTTCAGGGCTTTTATTGTGAGCTTGTTTAGTGGCGAGACTGTTCGAGTTTTCAAGATGGGCAAAAAAGACGACAGTCTGACGGGAAAGATTCAAGCGGCTTTTGATTTTCCACAAGTGAGAGCAATTTTCTTTAGAAGGAAATTTCTTAACATATCTCTGTACCAGGATACTTGGTTCGTTAAGTCTAGTTCCAGATTCCTCTGCAGTCTGCATCATAATTTTTATGCTCTCAGGTAGTTAATACCGTAGTCGATGTTGTTGATCTAATTGTTTGTGTTGTTTGTACATCAAATTGTGGTTGGCAGTTGTTCTACTAAAATGATTTTGCATACTTTTGTACTTCTTTCTTTATGTTACGTGACAAAGCTCAAAGCCCTGCAATGCTGTTTTTGATGACCTTGAAGATAATGACCAGACAGCAGATGAAGAAAGTTGGAAAAATACGAACACTTGATATAGCTATTTAAAGGATTTTTGTCTATGGCAAGGAGCGATTACAAATAAGGATAGTTTTATTTACCAAATCAAATATTCTCATTTCAGAGACAATCTGTGGAGATAATCAACATCGGCATCGCAAGTAACGGCAAGTTCATCATGACGTGTCACAGGGATACGACGCTTAAGGTCTGGGACATCAAAGGTACGAAACATCCATGTTATC